>OY987334.1:51582031-52263440 GCA_963920685.1 Polydrusus tereticollis | reverse complement strand
GATACGTTTAATCACGCCAGAAGTTTTGGGAAGAGTAAGGGAAGAGTTTTACCATCGGTTAGGTTTGTGCCAACTGGTTAATGGGGCACATTTCCAACAATTATTATAAAGCTAAAAAGATGACATTACAGCTTTAATGTTACGGTTAATATAATTTGTTTAAAATTAGATTTTATTAAATTTCTGGCACATGGTTTGACAGATGTCAAAAAAAATTGATTGACAAACTCCTTTTTCAATGAGCTTTCCAAAAAGGTGTCTTCCAATCTTATAAAAAAAGTTGGTTAGGGCTGCGCCCCCTCTTTGGGGCCCAAATTTTTTTTTACATGACAAAAACGAAGCCCATAAAAAATCTTTGAGGACGTATTTTTGTATTTTAGTGAAATCTTATTCTCAGATCAGCTATAAGCAGCGTTCCATTTAAAGTCCCCACCCTGTATATGACTTATATGCATCACAAGTTGATATAACGCGTTCAGTTTTGAAAGATGCTTTGAAGGAACGAGGTATTTTAGAAATAGGTCTCAGGTCATTGTCAGCGCTAATAAAAAACTTGGGATTTCGTTATAGAAAGGACTACAACAGAAGATATTTGTGCGAACTACCAAGAATTGCAAGCGAAACGAAATCATGGCAAGACGACTCAGTAAAATCAGTAAAACGAAAAAGAGGTTGTGGTTCGGGAAGACGTTACATTATATTAAATCCTGGCTTATCTACTGGTTTTATAAAGGAAGCGAATTTAATTCTTTCCTCTGAATCAAAGAGCGCCGACTACCACGATAACATGAATTGTGAGCTTTTTGAAAAGTGGGCTAGAGAAAAGCTGATACTAAATTTGGATGAACCATCCCTAATTGTACTAGACAATGCATCTTATCATTCTCGGGTAATAAATAAACAGCCAAATTCATCCTGGAAAAACAAGACGTCTTTGTGGTTAGTTCAGGAAAATGAGAATCCATCATCTGATTTATTAAAATCTGAACTGATAATGAAAGCGAAAACTATTAGAAAACAAAAAATTAATGTCGTTGATGAAATTTTGCGAGAACACGGTCATGAGGTTTTGCGGTTACCACCATTGCCAATTTAATGCCACAGAGCTAATTTGGACAGGCGCAAAATCGTTCTATGAAAAAAATATTGGTAATGGTCTAAGTTCAGATAAGGTAGAAAAAGTTTAGAAAAACTCCCTAGCACACATTACGGGGGACTACTGGAGGAAAGCTGTAGAACATACAGAAAAAATTATCCTGGACTGGTGGAACAGAGAAAAAGTATTGGATGTTCAAGTGGAACCACTTATTATTTCAAATGCAGAAGATAGTGAAAGTACTACTGAAGATGAATTTGACGAATCAGAATTTGAAGAGTTTTGAAGCTGTGCTTATTTTGTATTTTTCTTTTTATTTTTCAACCTCTATTTTAAATTCTGTAATAAGAGTTCAATTAGAAAAATGGCCCACATAAATTACTGGCCCATGGTGGCCTTAAAGTTAGTTTAGGTACCTACTTCTTATATTTTATCTTGACCAGACTTGGAATTTTATTTTGCCTTCTCTTTATTGGTATACTTCTACTATAATACAATCAATCTGTTATGGAAAAGCGGGTTTACGGGGAAAAAATACCACCAAAAACGGTAAGTCGCAGAGAAATATTTTGTAAACAAATATTGTAGAAAACAATATTCTTCACAATTTATCTCATGGAGTCACTGCGTTACGACTAAAAGTGCAGAAAGCAGAGGGCGCCAAAGTCGCCAAAGATCACTTTTTCCTTATTTTCGACGCAAAAAATATTTTTTTGCTCAATCGCATAAATACAAAAGTTGTAGAGCCCAAAAAATCCTATAAATTGAGTTCGCGCTTTTTTTTTACAATGCACGGTTACGGAGATATAGCGCCTGGAAGTACCAACCGAATGCAGCATCATTTGTTTTATGTCCTGTGATCCATTCTATTGTTACAGATCCTCACGTCTAATATGACCACTACGCCACAACTAAAAATGCTTTATAGGGGAAAGGAAAGTCGAAGTTTTTCTCCACAAGTTTATTATAGTTATAGAATAGAATAATCAATATACCTACATTAAGGCGAATTGACAAAACGGTTCCACCCTGTGAATCATCGACTATGGGCGATTTATTTACTTAGCTTCAAATCGACCTCAACAGTGAACAGAAATTATTGATAGGAAATTGATAGAAAAGTGTAAATTTAAAAAAATGTTAAATGCCCTTGATATTTTAAAACAATTAGGGATATATCTTGATATGGAGTAATAAGAACTCGTAGTGTACTAAATTGATTTCATGACCATACATTATCAGTAATATTTTGATTAAAATTTGTTGATATTTTTAAAGCGATTTGGTAAAACAATACAATAATCAGTAAAAAATCAAACAATAAATGACAGCCGGATAATTATTAATATTCGTATCGTATGTTCATTCATGGCAACTGTGATTTGATATAACAGTGGTATACTTAATCAGCATTTTTAAATTGAAATATCTCAAAAACGGCTGGAGCAAATATCAACATAATATTATTATATTTTTAATATTAAAAAAAAATGCATTACATGTTTTTAAAATATACTGGATGTTCTACTTAAAGTTACCCAAGGTTGCATGTTAAACTAATTTGCCATATTCATTTGTTTTATTTCCTAACAGTTTCCTGTGATTAGTGTGCCAGATAAGGGTCAATATTAATAGAATGCTAAGACGCTGGATTCCGTTGGTACTTCCAGGCGCTATATCTCCGCAACCGTGCATTGTAAAAAAAAACGCCGAACTCAATTTATAGGATTTTTTGGGCTCTACAACTTTTGTATTTATGCGATTGAGCAAAAAAATATTTTTCGCGTCGAAAATAAGGAAAAAGTGATTTTTGGCGACTTTGGCGCCCTCTGCTTTCTGCACTTTTAGTCGTAGCGCAGTGACTCCATGAGATAAATTGTGGACAATATTGTTTTCTACAATATTTGTTTACAAAATATTTCTCTGCGACTTACCGTTTTTGCGGAAAATAACGTCAAAATTCTTTTAGTTTCCCACAAGCGCCCAAGGGGGGGGGGGGGCGACAATTTGGTTTTAAGCTATTCACATGCCCCCCTAACCATTTGTGAAATAAAATCGCTTATGGTATTTTTTCCTCGCAAATTTTACAGATTGGCTGTACTACTACTTTCATGGACAATCCTCTGTGTAGGTCTTAAACTTAGTTTGATAATTTCCAAGACTTTCTGTGTAATAGATTGGGGATTTGATAACTCGCCGGTTTTAGTACCTTTGTCTTGTTAATTTTTGAAGTAACCTATTAAGTTGGAAACATTTGTTTAGCCTTATATTACACAACAAAAATTTAGCCAATGTGTAATTTAATTTGAACTTTTTTGATATTTAATATATTATCTGCTGAAATAACCTAAAATTTGTTTAATTTATCTAACATTATATTTACTTTGTTACTTTAAATTACAAATGATTAAAAAAATTATAATTATTAAAAAGATATATTCAAAATTCATATTACATGCAACCTTTTGCAACAATACGAATGCACCTTTGTGACATTAATTTCAACATTATCCATGATGAGTTTGAATTTTGTCATAAAAACAATTGCAACTGAAAAGTTTTCGCGTGCTTTATGACTAACGTGAATTTTTGAAATTGGCGGAAAAAAGGCAATATCTTTCTTTAGATAAAATTGAAATAAATTTTTATTTGTTTACTACTACCTAGCTTACTGCGTCGTGTATATAGTATTTTATATATTTTTTGTTTTTGTGACTTGTCTAAACATATTGTATGTATATGTACCAATAAATTATTTGTATTTGCAATAATATATACATTAGTTTAGTTGAGATAAATATACACAAAAACATTGAAAATTATATACAATGTAAAATGCAGACCAGTTCTGATGTTTTAATTTTTCTCTATTAAACAACCACCCCTATTTGCCGACCTACATTTGATTCCTGAGGGTGCTCGCTAGTGAGACGTTTTACTGTATATTGTTTATCTAATTCTCTACCATCATTATCGTTATTAAATTTTTTAAATATAAAATTATTGTGTCGACCGTGTGCAACAATACGAACGCACCCCTGAGAAATTAATTTTGGAACGAGACCCGTCACCCGTCATTTTTGTTATGACTGATAGTTTCAAATTAATTGTTAACCTATTAACATTCAATTTTATGGAAAATCAGCTGTCCATATAGGTACCGCCATAATGGTTTTTATATTTTGAAACATTTTTGAAACCTCTGATTCTACTGATTTGATTCAGAGATCATATATGCGCCTAGTTAAGTGGAAGCCGACTATAGTTGTAAAGCATGATATTTTAGATCGGTTTTAAAATTTAAAACTTTTTCATGAATCTGCTAGTCAAAATATTTACAAAATTTTTATCGATCATTTAGGTCCATCCTAAATTTGTTTTGATCACTGTTTAAGCATGATTTTAATGAACAAAATGATGGGGATCATATGGGTTTGGCATGTCTGCTCCGTTTATTACAAAGCCTATTATTTAATCACTCACGTGACCTTCCCATTATGATTTTATCAACGATCGCTGGCATCCAACGACCAAATAAAGCGAAAATAATGGCCTGCATTCTGGTTGAAGAAGATAGTTAAACTAGCAGTCAAGATAATATGTGTAACGTCAAAATAAGAAAAGACTTGTAGTTTAGTCGAGCATTCACAAAGTCTACGTTAACCGTCCAAATGACTTAGAATCTTTAAAAGTCAGAATTAGTGAAATTCGGGCCATTTCAGAGGACTTCCTTTTAAACGTTGTAGACTGGCGCTCTGCTTAGCAGAAAATGGTGGTCATTTCGAACACCTGATCCACTAAAAAGGTTTCACTGTTTATTATTCCGATGTTAAGTTGTTCAATTTTCTAGGCTATTTATTTTGGTATTATAAAGTTTGTTACAATTTTCAATAAATAAAAATTTGAAATACAAAAAATTCAGAGTTTTTCCACATATGCATTTAAAAAAAAGTAAGTTAGTCTCTATGGCAACCAAACCAGAAATGACAGAAAAAATTCATGCAGGTAAGAAATGTGGGGAACAATTTACTGAACAACTTTCATTAGGGTCACTTTTTCGTATACGAGGTAATTCAAAAGTTACAGGCATTATGCGCGACTTTTTTGCCACTCTGTATAAACGACCCAGTTTTCTTAAAGTTTCTCACAATTCTGTCTCTTGTCGAGAACAGTAATCTTTATAATAAGTTTGAACCAGGGTTGGGCAAAATTTGATTTCTATTAAAAAAATCAAAAATCATTGATTTTTATTGATTTTATTAAAAAATTAACATTTTTCTCTCTTTTCAAATTAATACAAATTATTTTAATGTCGGTCTAACAATATAGTAGGTCTAAATTCTACCCAAAATATTGCCAGAACGCACTTCTTGCAAGAAAATTCCTGTCGCGACTTGATTCTTTCCCGATCTATAAATTGCCGTGGCCCAATATGTCTCGCGTATTTTGATGTTGATTTTTCAAGGGAGTGGAAGTAAATAGTTTTTTTCTTTAGTAATATATTTTAGTAATTTTTTCTTGGATATTAATTAAGTGTCTAAGTAAAAAAAAACAAATGGCTGGAAGAAAAGAAGACAGCATATGGCAGTTTTATGTTAAAAGAACAGAACCAAATAAATCAGGGTGTAGAGCGATTTGTAAAAACTGCAAAAAAGAAATTTAAGGGATAGTTCAAAGACTTAAAACCTACTACGATTTTTGTAATAAGGAGCAAGAAACTAATACAGGTAAATAAATAATAATATTTTATATCAATATTACTGATTTATTATTTAATTTTCAAAGTAAACCAAATAAAAAAAATAATTTTGATAAAAACAACTATTTTTTTATTACTTTAATTTTGAAAGAAAAATCGGGCGTGTCCTTAGTTTTATTAACAAAAATAGGCATTTGGCATAAATTATTATTCTTCTTTTCAGGCACTCAAATGTTGCTTGACAGTTCTGTAAGTTTTGCTGCTAGTACATCGTCTGCCTCAAGTTCCATGACAGACTTGTCAGATCTTAGAAAATCTCCTTCAACAGTAACACCAACGACTTTTGAGTCGTTCCAATTGAAGAAAAAAATTAAAAACAACCTAGTATGAGTGGTTTCGTTATGCGGACATCATCAGCTGATAAGATGGACAAACAAATAGCGAAGGCAATTTTTGCTACCAATTCGAGCTTTAGATGCATTGAAACTCAGAAGTAAAAAAAGCTATTGAGTTATTAAGACCTGGTTATACGCCGCCATCACGAAAAACGGTAGCAACCAGCCTTTTAGAGGAAATTTATGAGGAGGAAAAAGCGAAATGTTTTTCTTCTCTGTCAGAACAGTGTGTGAATATGTCCCTTGATGGGTGGTGAAACGTCCACAACGAGCCAGTAATCTGTGCAACAATAACAACTGAAGATGGACGAGCGTTTCTTTACGAAACTATTGATACTTCGGGAAAACCTCATACTTCAGAATATTTGACTGAAATAGTTTTTGACCTAATTTCTTCGTGTGAATCAAAATACCAGTGCATGGTAAAATCTTTTGTGACACGACAATGCAGCAAATATGGCCCTCATGAGAAAAACTTTGCAAGAAAAAAACAGACTCAAAAGTTATAACATATGGCTGCTCCGCACATATTTTGAATTTACTGTGCAAGGACTTACAAGTACAAAACGTTAAAGAACATGTAGTCCAAATTGTTAAGTATTCTCGCAATAATTATCTGGCCAGAGCAAAATTCAGTCAAGCAGGAGGCAACACTTTAGTACTTCCAAGTGATGTGCGATGGAATAGCATGGCTGACTGCTTAGAGATGTACGTCACTCAGTGGAACATAATATTAAAAATCTGTGAGGAAAATAAAAAGGAGATTGATGCGACCATTTATTAAAAGGTTTCAAATATTGGGCTTAAACATGCAGCACAAGAATATTTAAACATTTTAAAACCTATATCAGTTGCTCTTGATATTTTGCAGAGAAAAAATGCTACTATCTCAGATGCTGTCGAGCAGTGGAAACATTTACAAAATATCTTCGAGGATATTGTAGAATTATCTTTACAAAAAACACAACAATTTCAATGTCGATACGAGCAAGCGCTCACGCCGTATCATTTTATCGCCTATATGTTAAACCCACAAAAGCAAAAATACCAGTTAACACCCGAAGAAAAGAATCGTGACTTTAGAAAGAATTAATGAGTTACAAGGAAACACTGGACTGTTACCAATAGCCATAAAGTTTATTGCCCGCAGTAGTCCATTTAAATATACTATGTTTTCGGACGAAATAATAAAAAACGTAAATGGAATACAGTGGTGAGTGGTGGTTATCACAAAATTATGAGCCTGAAATCGCACAACAGCTGCCAGTAATCAAACAGTTCCTATGCGCAACTGCTTCCTCAGCATCAGTAGAACGAGTGTTTAGCACTTTTGGCTTTATACACTCTGATATTAGGAACAGGATGGGTGTAGAAAAAGGAGGAAAATTAGTATTTTTGTTTAAACTATACAACGAAAACAAAAATACAGAAACATAAAGTTTATATGTATTATATACCTACTACTTTTTTATTTCTTAAAAGCGCGAGTTCTAAATACTGTTGATTTTTGAAAATATTTTTTTAATATGTTATATTGTTCATTGTTCTGAATTAAAAATAAAATAATAGTTTTATTAAATCATGATTTTTTTTTTAAATAAAGTGATTTAAAATCATGATTTAAAAAAAAAATCAAGTGATTTAAATCATCATTTGTATCATCGGTCGTGATGCAATTTGTACTAATTGATACAAGAACGCTGAAACATTATTCTTAAACAAAATCAAGACACAATTATTGAAAATCCCTTTCTACTGTTGCCAGTTGCAGATACCTTTCCATGGCTAGAATATAAAACACACTGGAGCATCCAAACCATCAATAGAGAAATAATAATAAAACACTGACATAATTTTTTTTTAATTACTGAGCTTTATAGTTTTTTCACACACTGGAGCTTAATTGAACATCTAAGAAACACTGCAAGGTCTCCAAAGTAAGAAACTGGTTCAGTGCAAAATTGTCATAAATATTTATTATCCCATTTTGATAATGGTTTAGGTAACAGCTGATTTTACAGTGTATAAATAATATGCTTTTGCTGATGGGCCACAAAAGCTAAAATCCCATAAACGTTTATCTTAGCGGACAAACAGGTGATAAATAACAATATTGCTAATATCGTTTCATATTAAAGTGAACTTAAATATAATTTTTGCAATGCTACATACTTTAAACTAATAATGTGTTTTGGGCTCTCTGTATATTTTATATGCCAATGTAAAAATAAGTTTAGGTCGGATGTACAGGGTGATTCACAATAATGTTTTTGCAGGTAAAAATAAAAAATGTTAGCATGCCAGGGTATTTGAAATGCCCAACGCATGAAGCCCCAGTTGCATATGATGATCTAGAGCCAGATATTATAGGTTCGGGTTACTTTCAAGATTACAGTTCTGTTTCCACAAGTTAAACTGAAGATTGAAATTATGCGCAACCTATACGGGGGCTTTTCACTTAATACTCTGAGCCCCTGTATCTCGAAAACGAACATCTCGATTGCATTTTTTAAAGATAACATCAATGCAACTTTTCGGCGCTTTAAAAATATAAATCAATTGCAGGGCATCAAAAGTACTTAAAATTTTTATAGGGTTGCCATCCGTCGTCCGCGCGGGTATTGATTGATAGCTTGTCCTGATTTTCGAGGTCCCAACCATTTTAAACGAGAGACAAAAAAATCACATTAGACATTTTTAAAAAATTACCTGATAATGGTTTTGAAAATGCCTTGTTTTCAAGCATAAGGTATTTGTGTTTTACGATAAAGCAATAGAATATTTAAATAATATTATATTGTTATATCTTAATAATTTGATGAATTTAAAGTATTTAATTGGTTAAATCTCAAAGATCTGGAGAATTAAAAAGTGAAAAACTGATTTCATTCCCTCAATTTTCTACTTAAATTTCTAATCAAAATTTATCCATTCGTTTTCGAGATATCAGCCCTCGGAATTTTAAGTGAAAAACTTTCGGGCATAAATGATGCGTAAAAACGGAACACTACGAAAATCAAGCCCCCCTCACCTGACTCACCGCCAGCTCCGAATCCGGCATCTCACTACACGAATCGTGGTACTCCTCATAGTCCTCAACGAAGCTTTTGGCGTCCACGAGAGTGTCGCTAGAGGGCGTGTGTGTGATCTTCGGAGGATACAAGCTAGAGAGGATGTCGCCAGTGTTGCAACGAATCCTCGACTAAAAATATGTTTAGATGAATTTCAATGCGCCGCCCTTGACACTATTCAATAAACACATCTACCTTGTACTCGAACTCCTCCTCTTCTTTCGGTTCCACGCCCTCGTCCGTCTTGGCCCCTTCGCCGCCTTGACTCGCGCCCCCTTGACTATCGGTCGCTTTCGTCTTGGACAACAACAGCTGATTTCTCTGGATGATCTCAACGGCCATGTCCAGGATGTAGTCCAGGACCGACTCGACAATGCGGCGCACGTCAGAGTCGGTTTCGGAAGTAGGGGGCTTGCATTCTGTAATTAAATATAATATTGAAAGGTCTGAAATAATACAGAAAACTCTACTTCTAGCAATCTCTTTAATATTAAGGGATTCATATCTGTAAACTTTAATTTTGTTAAATAAGGCCACAACTAAAAATCCAAAGGGTTGAGGTCTGCGGATCTGGCAGGCCATTTGATCTCACGGTGCTCCATTAAAAAAAAAAATATCTCACATCACCACTGGACAGTCGATGACATTACTGATATACGGTATAAGCAGTCAAATTTTAGTCCTATAGATTGCCCAAAACCCGAATCCGGTATCACGTTTCGTTCTCCTGTAATCAAGCCGTTCCGGAACATTTGCCCAACCCGTTATAAATATTTCCTTCTAAACAAGACCCAAAATTCAAGTAGAAAAGTTCATATAAACATGTGTCCTAAAAAGTCTGGTTTTCAAAATACAGGGTGTCAAAATTAAAAAAAAAATCGTTTTTTTATTAATATCTCAAAGATCCTTTTGCCGATTCTGGTGAAATTTGGTAGTGTTGTTCGTTGTGATAAGACGCTAAGTTAGTACTAACTAGATGATAATTATGAGTTCCAGTGGCGTCCCGCGGGCCAGTCTCAAGAATAATATTGACAAAAGCTTACTGACAACTGACTTGCTTAAAAATTTTATACTGTTTTCGGGTTAAGCAGCTAAAAATACAACTTTTTTGTCTCTTGATATTTTTTCGTATCTTACCTCCTTTCCGACAAAAAAAATAAAAGCCACTTCATTGCACCTCGAAAAAATTTTTCCTCGAAAACGAAAAGATACGAAAAAATATCAAGAGACAAAAAAGTTGTATTATTAGCTGCTTAGCCCGAAAACAATATAAAATTTTTGAACCAGTCAGTGGCGTACATTTTTTTGACAATATTATTCGTGAGACTGCCCCCCGGGACGCCACTGGAACTCATAATTATCATCCAGTTAGTGACAACTAGCGTCTTATCACAACGAACAATACTTCCAAATTTCACAATCGGCAAATGGATCGTTGAGATATTAATAAACAACTGATTTTTGTTTAACATTGACACCCTGTATCTTGAAAACCAGACTTTTTAAAACACATGCTTATACCGGGTGTTGCATCGTCGAGCGGGACATAGGAAATCCCATGTAATTTTAAATGGGGTCAATTATTGGCTTCCCTAATTATTTTAGAGAAAAATTCTATTTAGGTTTATTAAAGAGCACTAAAACCCACATTCAAAAGAATAACTTTAGATATTTTTGATGAGCCCGTTTACGGGTTATCGCCGATTTCTTTTTAACTATTTCTCCTTTTAATGGCCCGGTATTTGCGGGCACCAGTCAAGGTAAAAGATGACTGTCAAATAAAGTTGTCATTTTGAGGAATATTTGAACATCTTCTTAAATCCTAAAGTGCTAACAATTTAATAGTACCTACCTATTAATTAGTAAAATATTTAAACATGTAAAATGTCATAATTAACCTTGTAATTGGATACTTTATTTTAGTTTTATTCAGATTAATTTGTACTCATAAATACACCTTTAATATTTTCGATGTACGAGTTTTTATAACAATAAAGCACACATTTCAAAATGACAATTTTATTTGACAGTCATCTTTTACCTTGACTGGTGCCCGCAAGTACGGGGCCATAATAAGGAGAAATAGTTAAAAAGAAATCGGCGATAACCCGTAAACGGGCTCATCAAAAATATCTAAAGTTATTCTTTTGAATGTGGGTTTTAGTGCTCTTTAATAAACCTAAATAGAATTTTTCTCTAAAATAATTAGGGAAGCCAATAATTGACCCCATTTAAAATTACATGGGATTTCCTATGTCCCGCTCGACGATGCAACACCCGGTATGAACCTTTTTGCTTGAATTTGGTTCAAGAATGCGCCCTTGGAATTACGGCCTATCATTAAATAACACGCTGTATATTTTTTAAATAAATATGTTAATTTAACAAAAAAACCCTAACAATCCACTAGACTGAGAATCAAGTAAGAAGAGGTCACCGCGCGATCTCAACATTTTAATGTCAAAGTGAGATAGAGCACGTTTTACGTATTCAAGCGGGGGACGCGGTGCCCTCTTCTTATTTGATTTTAACTCTGCCTTCCAGAAGACTAAACTAAATTATCTATTTGATCAGTTAATTGGAATTTTTGCTAATTTTGAACGGTTCTTGAAATAGCAAAAGTTGAAAAATTGGTTATTGTGAAGAAATTCGTTAAGAGATAATTAAAACCATTATTGGATCCCAATCTATGTGACACTTACATCAGTGAATGAATTCTAATGTAAAAAATATATTTATCTCAACACTAACTTTGACGAGAATAGACACAGGAACTTTCCTATAATAAAACAAAAATATCCTGTCATAAAAAACGTATTCGCTTCAGCTATATAAATTTAATTTGGTAGTTTTATTCCATTAATAAAATTACTCTGAATGTGTTTTTTTTTATATACAGGGTGTTTCAGAGATACAGGGTGTTTTAGAGATACAGGGTGCTAAAGTTTGATTTTTATTTTTGTTTTTTCTGTAACCCCTCGTTTCCGGACATAGGTTAGGAACCTTTTTATATACAGGGTCGTTGGTATGTATGGAAACGGTCGATTATTTCTTAAAGTACAGCAGCTAGCAAAAAATATTTGATACAAAAGTTTTAGGGTTGTTTATAATCTATTAGAATTTTAAAAAGTTAAGTATACAGGATGAGTCAGAAAGCCGTAGAGAAATAAAGTTACTTTTTTTTTAATGAAATACCCTATATCTTAGAATATTTCTGGATTTTGCATAAAATTACAATTATTTTTTATTAAGTACATTATAAGTCTAAACCTAATAGTTTCCGAGAAATTGAGTATTGAAAAATGACATTTTTGAGTTTTGACAGCTTCTAGCTTTCTAACGGTACGTCTTAGAGTAAAACGGCTTACATGTCCCTATCTTAGTTCTTAACTCTCTTTCTGGAAGTGTCAACCTCCGGTTAAACCGGATGTAGCTCAAAAGTAGGAAATATAGTATTTTCGGTTTAACCGGAAGTTGGTATTTTCGGGAAGATAATAAAAAAGCATGTAAGCCGTTTTGCTCTATAGTGTACCGTTAGAAAGCTAGAAGCTGTCAAAATTCAAAAATGTCATTTTTCAAAAGTCGATATCTCGGAAGCTATTAGGTTTAGACTTATAATGCACCTAATAAAAAATAATTATAATTTTATGTAAAATCCAAAAACATTTTAAGATATAGGGTGTTCTATTAAAAAAAGGCAACTTTATTCCTCTACGGCTTTCTCACTCATCCTGTATACTTAGCTTTTTTTAATTCTAATTCTAATAGGCATTAAAAAACCGTAAAACTTTTGTCTCAAATTTTTTTTGCTAGCTGTTTTACTTTAAGAAATAATCGACCGTTTCCATACATTTGCATACTTTTTCCCGTCATATCTTTTAGACTTATTAAAACAATCATACGCGCATCACAAAGTTAAAAAACAAATGAAGTTTTATTCTTTTAAAAGGAACACCCTATATATTTTCCACCAGGGGGAAAGATCTCTTTCTCCTGATTTCAAAAATATATAACATATCAACATTTAATTCAGTCGTTTGTGAAATATTTGAGTTTTGATAAATTGAATTGATTATAATCGAGTTGGCGTTCCGCATACTTCAACGTGACATATTTGTCTGTTTACTTTAAATTGAAACAATCAGTAAGAAAAAATGACTTATGTTTTATAATTAAATTTCAATAATATAAAGTAAAGTAACTGACTATATGTTTTCTATATACCCGTCACGACTTCGGTCACATTTTTGAATATTTTCTCTCATTTTGTGATGGATCGCGTTCGAAGTAAAATCTGGGTGATCTGTATTGAGCATGTATATTTCTTGTTCAAGTCTCAACACACGTATATTTTGAGGTCTATCGTAATAAATACGGTTTTTTAGAAATCCCCACAGAAAAATATCTAACGGGCTTAGGTCTGAGCTATTAGCCGGCCATTGAAGTGTGCCATTCCTGCCTATCCAAATGTCATATCTGCCATTTAGGTATTCAGAAACTTGAACGATATTATGGGGTGGTGCCCCATCTTGTTGCCAAGCAAGGTTATTGTATTGCCGAACTGGAAGTTCTTCTTAATAGTTTTCAATAATATTTTGAATGAAATCTAAATATCGATTGCCCGTTAGATACCCATCAAAAATAATAGGTCCAATTACTTGGTTGTTCAGCAAGCCGCACCACACATGAACTGACCTCCGTCCCTGTATTTTGACTGGTTGAATTTTATGTGGGTTTTCACTTGCCCAATAGTGTTTGTTTTTTCTATTAAACATCCCCGCCGTCGTGAACGTAGCTTCATGGGTGAAAATAATTTTTGTTAAGAACTCGGGATCTTCTACTATATGCCTTAATACTTCTTGACAATAATGTAACCGTTGAATCATATTTCTTTCAGATAAGTCTTGAACTGGCATAAATTTGTACGGATGATATTTGTAATGTTTCAAAGTGGTCTGAATCTTGTAGAACGACTTTTCAAATTGTGCGGCAACCGTTGAGATCGAACTTTCGGGATTTTCTAAAATATGATTTCTAATTTATTTTATTTATAATTATTAGCATGCAAGAGAATACTGTTACTTTCAAAGGATAGTAAAATATTTAAGTCTTCTTCGTCATTTCTAACAACGGTTCTCTTTTTTCGACCGATATTTTTGGATTCATTAAATCGCTGGATAATGCGTGTGATTGTGTTAGTCGATGGTACCCGTCGTCCAGGATTAATTCGACGATATTGCTGTTGAACTACAGCTATTTGGTTGTTATTAGCATAGAAAAGACGTACTAATTGAAGTTTGTCTTCTTCCGAATATCCCATTTTCCTTACTGAATGTTTCAATTTAAAGTAAACAGACAAATATGTCACGCTGAAGTATGCGGAACGCCAACTCAATTATAATCAATTTAATTTATCAAAACTCAAATATTTCACAAACGACTGAATTAAATGTTGATATGTTATATATTTTTGAAATGAGGAGAAAGAGATCTTTCCCCCCGGTGGAAAATATATAGGGTGTTCCATTAAAAAAAATAAAACTTCATTTGTTTTTTACCTTTGTGATGCGCGTATGATTTTTTTAATAAGTCTAAAAGATAGGACGGGAAAAATTATGCAACTTTTGTATTAAAAGTTTTTTTATGTCACTTATATTAACCCCTTTAGGTGGGTATCCAAATATAAAAAATAACCCTGTACATATATCGGATAAAGACAAGAAAACATACGTAACGTTAAATTTATAATTCAGATTAGTTGAGATGACTCTTAGTAAGCTACTTAAATAATGAACATGAAAATGGATTTTTCTTAGGACTAACGTAACGGGTAGGAGGAGAAAGTAATTACTTATTATTTGCAAATATACTTGATAACTTATTGTGATTTAAGTCTAGTCACTATTTTTTAAAAAATTCAATCATACTATACTCTGTTGCTTAATCCGAGAGAGTAATAAAATGTAAATTTGCAATGACAGAACCCATTAATCAGGGTGGACAACTTAAAGGTTGCATTGTAAATATCAGGTAAATTGCAATGATAGTTTTAAAAATTCCGTATTTTTGGATGTTCAAGACCTACACACCCCGAATCGGCCCTAAATTAGTGTCACCCTAATTTGCATACAATAGAAAGACGAGTTTGTTGAATGAAAGTAATGTAACAGCGGCGTTACTACAGGTAGTTTATTAGAATAAAAAGTGTAATAATAATTATACTTGATTATAATTATAGAGATAGGCAGATAATTGAGATATTAATTATTCTAATATTAAGTAGATAAAAACTTATATAGAAGTAAGAATAATATGAAAATAGATAAATTGGAATAAATATTAATATTTATTAAAAAAAATCTACTATGTACAGGGACATTTTTTTAAGTGTCTCACCCGATTGGCGATTTTCCTGCTGACTATAATAAAAAACAAATTATATATTTCTCAATGATTTTCGATAAGGAAGCCGAATTTAATGTCAAAAAATACATAGATTTACAAATTTGACAGATGAGACGCCATTTTGAATTTTCTTAAATGGCAACTCCCATAAATAACCACAGGATTAAATTGCATTTGGCGATCCGATTCTAAAACTATATAGTTGTTGATACTTATTTCCAGTCGTTTCGGAAATACGGGGTTCCTAATTTGCCTTCATCGATTTTGTCTTTTAAGTGTCTCACCCCTTTAATAAATAGACCTTCTAGGAACCCCGTATTTCCGTAACGGCTGAAAATAAATATCAACAACTACATATATAGTTTTAGAATCGGATCGCCAAATGCATTTCAATCGTGTGGTTATTTATGAGGGTTGCCATGTAAAAAAATTCAAAATGGCGTCGTATCTGTCACTACAGCAAACCCAGGAGGAATAAGATCTAGTATTTGCTGGAAGTATTCTTCAACGACATCGGCGTTCATGTCTTCATGATAGTCTCCAGTCCATTTTGATTTAAATGCTAGAAAAGCCATCGACAAATCCATTATTGCTCCAATGTGAGTTATTATTAATCTTTTACCTTTTCCCGAGGGTGCTTTTATTCCAGTGGACCATCCTTCCATGAAAGCTTGCCTCGCGCTTTTTATATGTTTATCCTGCCATATTTTTCCAACGGTATATCCTTCATTTAACCAAGTTTCGTCCATAAAATAGATATTCCTGTTTTCCCTCCGAAACTGTCTAACTGCCTTCAAATATCGTCGTCGCCAGCAGATGATTTCGTCTTTCTCTATCGAAAGTGATTCTCTGTTTTGAATTTTTTCATAACAAAAATTCATTTCCTTCAAAGTTTTCCATAGTTTCTTCTTACCCATGGGTGGAATGAAATCATCCTTTTTTATTTCAGACATTATTTTGTCCAAGGTAGGTATTCCTTCTTTTAAGTAAAACGAGTGAATGATTCTTCTGATGGCAGTCTTTTCATCCTCATTTATTAGTTTCTTTTCTTCCTGTACTTCTCTTTGGTGACCTGATTGTGCCGCGTTTATCCTCGTGCACAAGTCGGTATATTATTGACTGTCAGACTCCAGTCATATTCAAACACATTTCAACTATTTTCGCAACTTCAAATGTTGAATTTTGGTGACGAAGAGCGTTGAACACATTGAAAATAATAATTTTCTCATATTTAGAAACCGCAGTTTTACTAATCCGTTTCTCAGCAACAAATTCAGAAACGCTACCCATTTTCAAGAACGAAGTTTTCCAACAACTGCCGACATTTCAAATTTTTTGAAACAGTGAGGCACCGGTAGGTAAAATACCTGTACCTCACCTACCCGATCTCGGGACCCCTGACAATAATCATAGGTAAAGTGTGTTCACAAATATAAGAAACCGACCTAAATGTTTAGTTTGTTTTTTGAAAATGTTTCGTCCTTGGTGTTCTAGTGAGATTTGTGAAAGCAATGAAACGGAAGTAAATAACAGAGTGCATTAATCAACAGATGCCAAACAGATTATAAAGAATGTGTTTTTAACATTATAGTCGCGCGCAAATTTGTGCCCTAAAGAAGTTGTAAAGGAAACGGCTTTACATACAAAAAAATCCTTTTCTACAGTTTGAAAAATTACACAAGGGCCAATTTTGGAACGCAGAGAAAGAAGTGATATTGGAAAATCAAGAACGTTGGACCAAGGGGACGAGGAACTTAGACGACGAAAAATTTATAAAATGTATAAAGAGCGAAGTGTACCAATGTTGGACAATTTAATGAAAAGGCAGATGCAACAGAAATTAAATGCTCAAGAACGACATTGTGGAAGCGCCTTCAACGCATGGGCTTTAAATTGAAAAGGATTAATAAAAAGCAGGTTTTGATGGAGTCCAAGCGTCTTCAAGAATGGCGGGGGAATATCTGACAAAAGTAAATGAATACAGAACTGAAGGTAGGCCGATCATTTATTTAGATGAAACGTGGTTTGACACCCACGAAAACCCGTCAAGTGGTTGGTCGATTCTAGCGACAAATGTGTGACACGTGCCCCGTCAAACCGTGAACAAAGAATAACAATCTTACATGCTGGTTCTGAAGATGGGTGGGTGCCGAATGGTCTATCTCTCTCGGCAGAAAATATTAGTAAATCATGTGTTGACTATCATGAAGACACAACAGCGAAGTTATTTGAAAATTGGTTTGAAAGTGCTGAGAAGTATATCTATTCAAAAAGAATATTACTGCGATGAACTTGCGAAAAGCATGGGGCACATAATATTGCGGCTACCGCCTTACCACTGTATATTTAACCCTATTAAACAAATATGGCACCAACTTAAAGCTGAAATTTGTCGCAATAATATTTCACCCACACTTAATTCTAGTGTATTAACTCTAATTCATAATGAAACTAAAAAAATTTCTGAGGTGAACTGGAAAAACTGCGTACAACATGTAAAGAAAGTAGAAGAAAGTATAAGACCATAATTCTATTTTTATATTTTGAATGTAATAAACTTAACTAAACATCAGTTTTATTATTATTTGCTGCTAAATTAAATATTTCAATACTATGTATTTTCTAAGACGGTCCTAGCTTAGTCGGCATTGTGTCAATACCCCTATTTAGGTAGAAATAAATAAGAGTAATTTGGTCAGTTTCTTATATTTGTGAATACACTTAACACTAATAATAATTAGACTACACCTTTGGAATACGGCGAAAACCACTGGGGCCTATAGTTCAATAATGATTTATTACTCTCTCGCATTAAGCAACAGACTATAATGAAGGTGAGATAAAATCAATGTTCAAAGAACTGAGAAAATGCAAATGCTGCTAAATTTTAACACTATATCAATACTGTAAGTTGATGTTTTACCTGTCAGGGAATATTTTCCCTGGAATGACCTTACAGTTCTTTATTCACTAGTTTGGGTAATCGTAAAATAAAGTCTGTGCGTTTTAAGAAGTCCGATATCGGATTAAATCACCAAGGGATGTTATCGCTTTTAAAACAGTAAGTCGGTTAAGTTACAATATCTTCGCACCTTCGCTATACTTGATCACACCGAACATCCCACTGGTTTACTGTATTCTATTACTGGGCGAAATCAGCGGTTTTAAAACAAAATTATCTTAGAATTACGCGTTGAGCATAAATAATAATTAAATAGATAATTAAATTATTTTGCTATTATTATAGTTAAATCTATATAATAATCGCTATTTTCCAAGAACCAATTAAAATTTGCTCAAGTGCGGGATGGTTAAATATGTTAAAGATTTTGTCAGGTATATACTTTTCCGATAATGACATTATTTTGGGATTATTATAATTAAATCTTCATAATAATTACTATTTTCCAAGAAATAATTAAAATTTGCTGAAGTGCGGGATGGTATGTTCTACTTTATTTTAAATAAGTAGTTGTGCTTTTCACTTTTAGTTTGTTTCTCATTGTGTGTGAATTAAAATCAGTTATTAAGCAAAGTTATGGAAAATGTTCAGCAAGGTGGCACATCGCCTAGAAGGCATTTATCTCCAGGTGAACGCCGTTTGGTATTACAAGTGGAACGTTATTTTACTTTAGAAAAAGATAACTCGGGCCCGTTAGAGTCTGTTTTGGCAGTGCAAAAACGAACGTCTGATGCTTGCGGCATTTCAGAGAAGACCTTAAGAAGACTTCGAAAAAAGAGTGAAGAGGATTTGGACAGACCATATAAAAGGGTTCGACTCCATTCAAAAACCTTGGATTTATCCCAAGGGATAAAACTCTCTATTAGGAATATTGTTTATGATATGTATAAAGCCAAGGAATATGTTACCCTCAAAGCTATTCTTGAAAAGATAAAGCAGAAAAAACTTTGCGATATTGGAACTAACAGTTTGTCCATCATCTTAAAACATATGGGTTTCAAATATAAAAAAACGAACAACAGAAAACTGCTTTGCGAGCTGTTCAATGTTGTTTCGAAAAGATGGCAATTTTTAAGGGATTATTTAAACAACAAAAAATCGGAATTGTCAAGACAAGTTGTTTTTCTTGACGAAACATGGGTATTTGCAAACGGAACTTCAACAAAAACGTCTTGGCAGGATGACTCAAAGCATTGTTATTCAAGTACCCGTGCAAGTAATGGAAAAAGGTATATTATATTACACGCTGGTAATGAAGAAGGTTTTGTTTTAAATGCCAGTTTGATATTTTCATCAACAAAAAAAACTGATGATTTTCACGGCAATATGGATGCTGAAATTTTTGAGCATTGGTTCGAGGAAAAACTTTTAAAAAGTTTAGAAAAACTTTCCTTAATAATTGTTTTAGACAATGCCTCTTACCATGCGAGACTCGAAGAGAAATTCCCTACAAGCAGCTGGAAAAAGGAAGAAATAAAAGAGTGGTTGTCAAAGAAAAACATAAACCATGAAAATTTATATTTAAAAAGTGAACTTTTAAGCAAGTGTAAAGAGCAGTCATTTAAAAAAAAGTATGTTGTTGACGAATTAGCCCTCAAATATGGACATCAAGTTTTGAGATTGCCGCCCTACCATTGTCATTACAACGCAATTGAATTGGTATGGGGTATTAGCAAGAACTATTATGACAAACATGCCTGTAAAAATATCGGTAAGCCCAGCGTTATAAAGTTATGGGAGGAGGCGCTTAGCCAAGCGGGCAAAGAAGAATGGCGGAAATGCATTGAACACACAGAAAAAATTATTTTTGAATCTTATGAGACAGAACAGGTTATAGACGAAGTAAGACCGTTAAAACCGAGGAAGACTACTTTTAGTAGTACCTATCTACAAGTAGGTACGTTCTGTCGCAAAACTACAAAATCGGTTCTTTTTAGAACCAAAACTTTATAAAAAAGAATTCGTAAAACTAATTTGCCTGAATACTACAAAAGCTAAAAAATTATTAGTTTTCTTTACCTAAACTAATTTTTTATTTACTTTAAATTATTTTATTGAGAAAATGTAATTCATCAACATCCAAAATTACCTTCAATATAATTTATTGTTTGAGAGCCACCGACATAATGCTCAAGAGGTTTTATGGCTTAGCGCACAGACTTTAGCTATAGCCACGGCTTATAGTTAAGTACATATTGTAAACGAGGCTCTAAGACGTCAAGCTATTAAAAGGCAGCGCAAATAGCCATCCCACCTAACTTACCCATCATAGATGTATCCATTACACTGAGATTCAAAAAGTGAGTATTACACCAGGCAGAATAAACTTTTTTTCACTACACTACAACCCCGAAAAACACTTTTAATTTAAAGTGTTTTTTAAACTGCTCATTTTAATACGTTGAAAATAATTATTCACGTCTACTGTGCAGTAAATTTAACAGCTATCTATCGACTAACAAGTTTCTTAGGCTCATAAAGATATAAAAAGATAGGTAAGTATCTCCTAGTACTAATTATTATTGTTTAAAGCGATTCAAGATTCCGATCTACGTCACTTATCAGGAGGCGTCCCATTGACAGAATTAAAAATGATAACAGGCTGTTACTATCTCAGCGATTTTTTTTTTATACAATAAAGGTTCGTTTTGAAAGGTCATCGGCTTTTATAGGACCGATACCAAAACAATGCAACCAGCTTTCACAAGTGGTCACATTTATATGCATTGCTCTCAGTTGCAACTCTACAGGCCTAACAGGTAACTCTTCACAACTGTCATTAATTTGACTTCTCAGACTTAAAAGGGATAGATAAATAATTTTTGGGAATTTTTTCAAGGTCTTATGTATTAAAGTTCTGAGGTGGAAAGGTTAACAAAGGCATATGCATTAAAGATTTGAAGTTTAAAGGCTGACAAAACATTATAATGTATTATAAATATTAAAAGTTTTGAGTTGCAAAAATCGTCATTTAGGGAATTTTTAGGGGTCCTATGTATTAAAATTCTGAGGTGCAAAGGTCAACAACGCCAATATGTATTAAAGTTTTAAGGTGCAAGGATATGTATTAAAGTTTTAAGGTGCAAGGGTCGACAAAGCATTATAATGGAATAAATATTAAAGTTTTGAGTTGCGAAGGTAGGCAAAGGTTTTAATTGGAAAATACGACTTATGTAAGTTTTAAGTTGAAAAAATTGGCCAAGCCGTATGTATAAAAGTTTCTCGAGTAGAAAAGATTGGTTAAATGCATTAAACTTTTGAGTTGCAAAGGTTAATCTTATGTATTAAAGTTGTGAGGTGCAAAAGTCAACAAAGCCAATATGTATTAAAGCTTAAAGGTGCAAAGGTTGACAAAGCATTATAATGGATTAAATATTAAAGTTTTAAGGTGCAAAGGTTGACAAAGCATTATAATGGATCAAATATTAAAGTTTTAAGTTGAAAAGATTGGTTAAATACATTAAAGCTTTAAGATGCAAAGGTTGACAAAGCATTGTAATATTTGTAATGGATTAAATATCAAAGTTTTAAGGTGCAAAGGTTGACAAAGCATTATAATGGATTAAATATTAAAGTTTTAAGGTGCAAAGGTTGACAAAGCATTATAATGGATTAAATATTAAAGTTTTAAGGTGCAAAGGTTGACAAAGCATTATAATGGATTAAATATTAAAGTTTTAAAGTGCAAAGGTTGACAAAGCATTATAATGGATCAAATATTAAAGTTTTAAGTTGAAAAGATTGGTTAAATACATTAAAGCTTTAAGATGCAAAGGTTGACAAAGCATTGTAATATTTGTAATGGATTAAATATCAAAGTTTTAAGGTGCAAAGGTTGACAAAGCATTATAATGGATTAAATATTAAAGTTTTAAGGTGCAAAGGTTGACAAAGCATTATAATGGATTAAATATTAAAGTTTTAAGGTGAAAGGGTTGACAAAGCATTATAATGGATTAAATATTAAAGTTTTAAGGTGCAAAGGTTGACAAAGCATTATAATGGATTAAATATTAAAGTTTTAAGGTGCAAAGGTTGACAAAGCATTATAATGGATTAAATATTAACGTTTTAAGTTGAAAAGATTGGTTAAATGCATTAAAGCTTTAAGGTGCAAAGGTTGACAAAGCATTATAATGGATTAAATATTAAAGTTTTAAGGTGCAAGGGTTGACAAAGCATTATAATGGATTAAATATTAAACGTTTTAATTGGAAAATACGACTTATGTAAGTTTTAAGTTGAAAAAATTGGCCAAGCCGTATGTATAAAAGTTTCTCGAGTAGAAAAGATTGGTTAAATGCATTAAACTTTTGAGTTGCAAAGGTTAATCTTATGTATTAAAGTTGTGAGGTGCAAAAGTCAACAAAGCCAATATGTATTAAAGCTTAAAGGTGCAAAGGTTGACAAAGCATTATAATGGATTAAATATTAAAGTTTTAAGGTGCAAAGGTTGACAAAGCATTATAATGGATCAAATATTAAAGTTTTAAGTTGAAAAGATTGGTTAAATACATTAAAGCTTTAAGATGCAAAGATTGACAAAGCATTGTAATGGATTAAATATCAAAGTTTTAAGGCGCAAAGGTTGACAAAGCATTATAATGGATTAAATATTAAAGTTTTAAGGTGCAAAGGTTGACAAAGCATTATAATGGATTAAATATTAAAGTTTTAAGGTGAAAGGGTTGACAAAGCATTATAATGGATTAAATATTAAAGTTTTAAGGTGCAAAGGTTGACAAAGCATTATAATGGATTAAATATTAAAGTTTTAAGGTGCAAGGGTTGACAAAGCATTATAATGGATTAAATATTAAAAGTTTTAATTGGAAAATACGACTTATGTAAGTTTTAAGTTGAAAAAATTGACCAAGCCTTACGTATAAAAGTTTTAGGTTAAAAAGATTGGTTAAATGCATTAAAGTTTTGAGTTGCAAAGGTTGATCTTATGTATTAAAGTTGTGAGGTGCAAAAGTGAATAAAGCCAATATGTAATAAAGTTTTAAGGTGCAACGGTTGACAAAGCATTATAATGGATTAAATATTAAAGTTTAAGTTGAGAAGATTGGTTAAATGCATTAAAGTTTTATGGTGCAAAGGTTGACAAGGCATTATAATGGATTAAATATTAAAGTTTCTAGTTGCGAAGGTGGACAAAGGTTTTAATGGGAAAATTCGACTTATGTAAGTGTTAAGTTGGTAAAATTGGCAAAGTCATTTAGGAAATTTTTTAACCTATGTATTGAAGTTTTGAGGTGCTATAATGGATTAAATATTAAAATTTTGAGTTGCGAAGGTCGTCAAAGATTTCAATTGAAAAATACGACTTATGTAAGTTTTAAGTTGAAAAAACTGATCAAGTCTTATGTATAAAAGTTTTGAGTTGCAATGGTCGACATTTAGAGAATATTTTAATCTTATGTGTTAAAGTTGTAAGGTGCAAAAGTCAACAAAGCCAATATGTATTAAAGTTTTAAGGTGCAAAGGTTGACAAGGCCATATGATGGATTAAATATTAAAGTTTTGAGTTGCGAAGGTAGGAAAAGGCTTTAATTGAAAAATTGGACTTATGTAAGTTTTTAGTTGAAAAGGTTGCGTTAGATATAATAAAAGATTACAAATGCCCCTTTCTCCGTTTTAATCATTTAAAAAAATTAGAATTGTTTCATATTTCAGCCCACAGCTGGTAAATATCTGCAAGGCAAGCTAAAGTTGTAAATTGATTAAGTTAATCTTGTATAATTATTAAGGTAGAACAAAAGTATGCGGTTATGGCGTCGTGGGCGATAACGAATCATAACAATATTAAATTTAGTCACTCTAATCAGCGCTTATCACTTGAGACTGTGTTTATCGGTTATAATTACGGTTGGATACCGGGGACATTTGAAATAATAGTTAAGCGGTCAGCAATGTTTTATTTAAAAGCCTTATAACTTTTTTATTCTTAATACAATTGAAAGGACGTTTTTCGCCAAATAGGAAATATTATTGGCTTTTCAACTACTATTGTGTTTTTTCTCTGAGACATTATAATTAGCTAGACAGAAACAGAAATGATCCAAGTAACATTTATATGAAAATAAAGCACCATTTTTGAATTTTAAAATATATATTTTACCTATTGAAGAAAGGATTCAAATGACTTATGTTGTTTTTTTCTGAGCAATTCTATTTGGGCATTTTGATATTTTATATATTTTTTTGCAGAACTGATCAAAGTGGATTTTTTTGGTTAACGTAAGCAGATACCTAGAAGAAATATTTATCAAAAGATCATACCTATGATTTTATCAATCAACTACAATACGGCAAGTTTGAAAATTTTTATAAACTTTATTGTTTATCCAGCCGAGTCAGGTCTGGAGCCCTAGGAGGCCAACCTGAAGACGACTGGAGATGTTTACCAGTTGAAACGTTGTGAGAAAAAATTAATAATGACAATGGAAGTCCAAAACACGCCCATCAATCAATAAATTATTAGATTTCGTATATACAGGGTGTTTCCTAACATCTCTGAAAAAATGAAGGAGGTAAATCCTCACCTTACTTTAAGACGAAAATGTGGTATAAAAGTTTTTCGCACGTCGCTTCTTTTTCGAAATACAGGGTGTTAAAAAAAATGAGTAACGCAATAATAATCATTTTAATAATGAACTCACATAAACAAAAATCAAATAAATTGCTGAAAATGTCCTCCATGAGCCAGTAAACACCCATGTACACGACGTGCTAAATTGTCTCTTACGTGTTGGAAAATTTCGGGACTGGCGGGAATCGTATTGAAACCATCAATAATCAGTCGAAGGTCTTCTTCAGTTTCAATAGGAGTAGTATAAACGAGTTGCAAGGTGACCCCAGAAATAAAAACTCAATGGATTCAGATCCGGCAAACGGGGTGGCCATGGGTGAGGTCCTCCTCTACCTATCCAACGAGCAGGATATTGTTTATTTATTAATTAACGGGCAATGCCCAATTTCACAAAAAATACAATAAAGTAAAGTCATATTTCTAACACAGAGTTACATACCTACATACTAATAAGTAATTATTATTGAAACAAAAGAACAGGAATTGATCATGTACGGAAGTACAAAACAAAAAAAGAAAAAAAAATATTTATTAATTTATTTAAGATTTTCGAAAAATTGGAGATTCGAGATTTCAAATTGAGTCGCGAAGCTGCTTCATAAACACGGAATTGGTTGAGAAAAAATCGAGTGCAGGATGCTCATTGGCTAGTCTACTCGACCTGGATATAAAGGTATTTTGGCCATAGTTAGTTCTGTGTGCAGGTATTGAGAAGGTATACCTTAATCTTGTTTCCCTTGAAGGAACATGAAAACCTATTTTATTCAGCAGAAGCGGGCAGTTATATTTATTGTTTAATATATTGTACAGAATTTTAAGGTCCTTAGAATTCCGACGCTCTTCAAGGGTTCTAAGTTGAATGTTAGATTCCAACTGAGAGTAAGTTAGTTCAGGCATGTTGAGTTTAAAAGCTATGTACTCTTTCTATATTAAGAATGTGAGTATTATATCGGGGATTCCAGACACTAGAGGCATATTCGAGGTGACTTCTTATTAATGAGCAGTAAAGTTGTTTAATAGCATTTGTGTTGGTAAACTCGGAAGTAACTCGCTTTACAAAACCGAGAAGTTGTAGTGACTTTGATATTACGGATTGTATATGAGGGACAAAAGTAAATTTTGAATCGATAAGTACGCCTAGATCCTTAATTAGAGGGACACTGGAAAGTGGAGTATCTCCAATGAAGTAGGCCTGCCGAAGCGCTTCTCTGGATTTGTGGAAAATGACCAAATGGCACTTTGATACATTCAACTCCATACCATTGTTATCACACCAGGTTACTAAGTGGTTCAAGTCGGACTGAAGTTTTAGGCAGTCATTTGAAGAGGACACCTCTATGTATAATTTTAAATCATCCGCAAAGAAGAGAAACTGACTATGCTCAAAGCAAGATCCCAAGTCGTTTATAAACAAGTTGAAGAGAAGGGGTCCCAAATGTGAGCCCTGGGGAACGCCGGATGGAACATGAATACTTTTGGAGTGAAAGTTGTTAAATCGAACGGTCTGGGAACGACCTGTCAAGTAACTCTGAATCCAGCAGAGCAATGTACCACCCACACCGACACCCTCCAACTTGGATAAAAGAACAGAGTGGTTTACCCTATCGAACGCCTTGGAGAAATCTGTGTAGACAGAATGAACCTGAGAGCCCCTCTCCAAGGCATCGGAGACATAGTCAGCATAGGCAAGCAGATTGAGCTCGGTATTTTTGCCAGTTTGGAAACCGAATTGTCTAGGGATAATGTATTGGCCCAACACCGAGGTCAAAAAATTGGTTAGAATATGTTCGAATACCTTCGGAATGACACTCAAGATACTAATTGGTCGATAATTTGTTATCAACGATTGATTACCAGACTTGTGGATTGGCGTTAAGTAACTCAGCTTCCAGAACTCTGGGAAAGTCCCCGATGAGAGAGAGAGGTCAAATATTTTGTGCAAGAGGCGCGCCAAGACAAAACTGCAGTGTTTTAGCAGTGATGGTGGTAAGCCAACAGGACCGGGCCCCTTGTTTATGTCCAATGTGTTTAAATGCAAATAAATATCAGAGATTGATATCGTATAATTAGTGACAGTATTGTTGTTAAATGAAGAGTGTGGCTGATGTTGATTAGGGCAAGGTTTGCTACTATAGACTTGAGAAAAATAATCTGCAAACATATTGGCTATATCTAATCCTGAATCACTGCAATTACCACTGTACTCAAACTCGCAAGGGGCGTCACGATTCTTTCTTTTAGAGTTAACGATCTAAATAGTTTCTAACACGTACAGCAAAGTGAGGGGGAGCGCCGTCATGCATAAACCACATTAAAGTTCTCGTTCTTAATGGCACTGCTTCCATCAATTCTGGCAATTCATCTCTAAGGAAGTTGTAATAGACATCACCAGTAAGTCGATTTGGAAAAAAATACGGTCCAACTAAGCTATCTCCAATAATCCCTGCCCAAATATTAAAAGAAAATGTATACTGGTGATGTCCTTCGATGATAGCATGAGGATTATCTTCCGCCCAAATATGGTTGTTGTGAAAATTTAGGATGCCTTGTCTGGAAAAATTCGCTTCATCTGTAAATAGTATTTTTGGCGAAAAATGTGGGACCCTTAAAAAATTTTCTTCAAACCAGTTACAAAAATTAACTCGAGCTGGAAAGTCTCTAGGCAACAAAGCTTGCACTCTTTGTACGTGATAAGGATAAAGTAAATAGTCCTTTAAGATACTCCATACTGTTTGGTAATTCACATTTAACTCGTTCCTGATTTTCCTCCTACTAGTGCCTGGAGATTTTTCCACCATGTTTAAGACCTCTTCCTCAAGTTGTACGGTTCTAACTGTAAGTGGTCGGCCGTCTATTTTGCTTCTTGCAAAGCTACCTGTTTCCTCTAACCTGAGGTGCAATCTTGTAAATGTTTCCGAACACGGTACTCGTCTATTAGGAAAACGTTCTGCATATAAACGTCTCGCCTCTAACGCATTTCCATTTGCCAAACCGTACATAAAACGGAGAAAACAAATGTGGTTGCCATGGAACGAAGCAAAGCCTACTCGTATCACTTGACGAAACATAATGATAAAAATACGAAATAGTTATTTATGTATCTAGGGAATTATAATGGTCTTAATTACCGAGGGCAAAGTTTACGTCCCGAGGGCCTTTGGCCCGAGGGACAGCAATTGCCCGAGGTAATTGAGACCCTTATAATTCCAGTGATACATAGATAATTTTATTTCTGACCGATTTTAGTAACATTTTGTTAATTTTTAAAGTGGAATAAATGTTTCAATAGATGACAATCAAATTGACATTAGATGTCAATCGTTTGATTTTATGTCAAATTTTTCTTAATATCCCAAGGGAGTTATGACCCTTATAATTCCCGCGTAACTAAGACGTTATAAGCTAATAATATACCGGTCAGAAATAAAATAACTAAAAAATTAAGGTACCCTTTTACCCAGCCAATGAACTAATTGTAACATTTAAAATTGACCCAAAGTAAAGTGCTCTAATCCCTTATGTTTAACAAATATCATTAGAATATCGATTGGCATTAATTAATAAAATGAAAAAAAAAAAATACAAAATTTTTTTTAACACCCTGTATTTCGAAAACGAAGCGACATGCGAAAAACTTTTATACCACATTTTCGTCTTAAAATAAGGTGAGGATTCACCTCATTCATTTTTTCAGAGAGGTTAGGACACACCCTGTATAATACAAAAGTTTATTCTATAGCAGTAAAAAACAGTACGCCGATGCTTTTAACGTATCTTTGGAATACCAATGGTTTGGAGAGAGCGAGAGCCTAAAAATCATGGCGACAACTGCTATTCTTGTTCTTGTAACGTACAAGGTTTCAATTAAAAAAATAAAAAGGAGATTTCTTATCCTGACATTCCATCTGCCATTCGCCCTATATTTCTCATGGACCCAAAGTACTAATATCTTCTCCTCCAGATACTCTGAATGATATTTTAGATGACCCTGAACCCAGTCCTCCACTATGTGATAGTGATGATGACGGTGATTGCTACATTCCTGACTGAAAAATAATTTGTACCTTTTTTCTCTCAAGAAGGTGACCTTGTTTATTGTAGTGATGTTCCTGGAGTTATGGCAAGTCTTAGAATAGAGTTTAAGCCAGAACAATGGCGACTTTTTATTGATTCGTCAAAAAAAAGCCTAAAAGCAGTTCTTCTACACAATGGCAAGAAGTATGCTTCGGTGCCCGTCGGACATTTAGTCCATTTGAAAGAATGCTATGAAAATCTTGAGCTGATCTTGAACACAATTTGTTACTTAGATTAGAAATAGACGATATGTCGCGATTTAAAAGTGATTTCTATGTTGCTTGGCCAACAAAGTGGCTACACAAAGTTCCTTGCTTTCTCTGCGAATGGGATAGTCGTGACAGAAAGCAACACTATGTCAAAAAAGAATGGCCACTGAGAAAAACCTTGCAGGCTGGAGTTAAAAATGTTGCGAGGGAGAGTCTTGTAGATCCTAAAAAGGTATTACTTCCACCACTTCACATTAAATTGGGGTTAATGAATCAGTTTGTGAAGGCACTATCAAAAGAAGGAGAATGTTTTACATATCTTTGTCAGCAGTTTCCTGGTTTATCCGAAGCAAAACTAAAAGAAGGAGTGTTCACTGGACCTGACATCAGGAAACTCATGAGGGATGCTTACTTCGAGCAACAAATTAATGCAAGAGAAAAAGCAGCTGGAAAACAAAAGGGACCGACACTACCAAGCAATCGTCGCTAATATGCTAGACAACTTCAAGAAGCTGGGCTGTAGCATGAGCATAAAAGTCTATTTTCTCCACCCACACCTCGACTGCTTTTCTTCAAATCTGGGTGATGTCAGTAAAGAGCAGGGCGAAAAATTCCATCAAGACATCAAGGAAATGGAAAGAAGGTACCAAGGAAGATGGAATGTCAACATGATAGCGGATTACTGCTGGATGTTAAAAAGGGACGATCCTGAACGTGCCCACAGCAAGAATAGAACTAAAAGAACCATTGATGGGAAGCGAAAGCGTTTCTATACTAATGAGAATTTAACATGTTTCAATATTCTGTGGTTTTTTGCCGCTTGCCGTACTTGAACCATTTTTTCGAATTCCGCAGCCTCAAATACTGAGGGAGGGTCGGTTTTAGAGTTGCTGCAGGACCATCCATACCATTGCTCTTCCTCCACTAAGTCTAGGGCTTCAATACAAAGCGTGCGAGTTTACCTAGACATGATTTTCGACTGACGATCTTTGTCCCACGTATTTTCCGTCTATGAACGAGCACATGCCATTTTTCTAAGTGACAATAAGAACTATAGATTTTTTCAGGGAATTAAAAAGAGAATTATTAGTTTACATAATAGTTATAAAGAATCAATTTGAAACAAACTTAAGTATCTTTATAACAGGCCAGTGGCCAGTTATTTCGGATTCGGGATCAGGTCAATTTATTAAATTTTCTTTGGTTCCTTTTCTAGTCTGCCTCGTATCTCAAAAACGAACTGCGCGGTTGCTAACACCGAGATACGCCTTTTTTTTATGAACATTTAGGTCTGAAACTCGAGAAAACAATGGATTTACTTTGCTTGTGGTAACTAAAGCAAGCCTGCCGAGCGAATTATGCTAACGCGACGACAAAATTACCGATAATTTAGCTATTAGTGGCAAGGCGTATTTTGTACCTAATTAATCCCAAAAATACAGGGAAATAAGAAAATTAGTTGTAATAGCGACAATGCTGTCCAAATGAGCTGTCAATAAAGTCCACAGTTTTTTAGTTTTAAAGCCTTGTTTTATTTTATGTTCTTGTGAAAATCACTGTATGAAATACCTTGTCAATTCGATAATCATATCGCACAAGTGTTAGTGGAAATTTGATCAATTATTATTACATTAAAAGTAAAAATGATAAAGATAATGGAACAATTCAATTTATTAGAAAAATGTGTCGCTGAAAAAGCAGCACTATGTCTCAACTATCACACAAAGTTTAAATTCCCTTAAACTTAAACTTAGTTGACTAAATTAATCATTATGACATTTAGAATAACGTTAATAGATCTTACAAAACAATATGGTGGTTGTGAGTACAAAAGAAAGCCACATAATTACTGATAGGCCGTAATTCCAAGGGCACATTCCTGAACCAAATTCAAGTAGAAAAGTTCATATACGAGTATGTCCTAAAAAGTCTGGTTTTCAAGATACAGGGTGTCACAAGTTTAAAAAAGAATCGGTTTTTTATTAATATCTCAAAGATCCTTTTGCCGATTTTGGTGAAATTTGGCAGTGTTGCTCGTTGTGATAAGACGTTAAGTCAGCAACTAGATGATAATTATAGGTTCCAGTGACGTCCCGGGGGCAGTCTCACAAATAATATTGACAAAAAAAATGTACGCCACCGACTTGTTTAAAAATGTTATATTGTTCTCGGGTTAAGCAGTTAAAAATACAACTTTTTTGTCTCTTGATATTTTTTCGTATCTTACTTCGTTTTCGAGAAAAAAAAAATAAACGCCACTTCATTGCACGACGAAAAATATTTTTTTCTCTAAAACGAAGTAAGTAACAAAAAAATATCAAGAGACAAAAAAGTTGTATTTTTAGCTGCTTAATCCGAAAAAAATATAAAATTTTTAAACAAGTCAGTGGCGTACATTTCTTTTCTCAATATTATTCGTGAGACCGTCCCCCGAGACGCCACTGGAACTGATAATTATCATCTAGTTAGTGCTAACTTAGCGTCTTATCACAACGAACAACACTGCCAAATTTCACCAAAATCGGCAAAAGGATCTTTGAGATATTAATAAAAAAAACGATTTTTTTTTTAAATCTTTGAGGCCCTGTAGCTTGAAAACTAGACTTCTTAGGACACATGCTTATATGAACTTTTCTACTTGAATTTGGTTCAGGTATGCGCCCTTGAAATTTCGCCAAAATTGCCAACAGTAAAGCTTGATTTGATGAGTCAAGCGTCCAAAGACGAGCGTTAATTTTGACCCTGACAGTATTTTAAAAACCACACTTTAGGCATACAGGGTGTTATTTAATAAGTGTCCGATATTTTACAAGATGATTCCTCAGTTATTTATAAGGTGAAAAGTTCATATAAGCGTGGGTCCGCAATCCCTTCATTTTTGGGATACAGGGCGTTACAATATTTAACAGGAACAAGAAATATGTACGCCACTGCCGTTTTCTCTTTTAATATCACCGTTATGTAGGCACCTTATTGGCTAATTTTCAATTTATTTATTAATTATGTTTACAATTCTAATCAACTAAGACCTAATTTAGGATGTACAATGAACTATCAAGTTTGTGCGTACAGCCCAAAAAGAAAAAAGAAAAAAATAAAAATATTTAGTTACACAGTGAAGGCATTATATAAATTGAAATTTAAAGTTACGTATGTAAATTTAAGAAGTAACAAATCAATAGTAAATAATAAAACCTTTAAAAAATTTTCAAAAATAAGATATTTTCTATAGGGTACCTACACTATAATTTCAATATAATGATAATATGTAGAATAAATGAATAAATGAATGAATACTCGTGGTCATCTTATAATATTTAATAAGTTTAAGTCAAAAGTCAGTAACCAAGGTGTTATTTTATTTTTAATTCTTTTATATGGTTTGTTTTTTAATGAGTTTGGCAATAAATTAAACAATTTAGGTGCCATATACATTACGCTATGTTGAGCTGAATTATGAGAAGTTTTTGGAATAGTTAATGTGTTGTTAGTTTGTAACCTTGTGACCTGGTTGTGACTTACAGGTATTTTGACTATTTTATTATTTGACAAGTATCTTATCATTGATTTTATGTACAATTTCCTAATTTGCAAAACCTTTGCTTCCTGAAAGAGTTCTTGAGTGGGATAGTGTTTATTTTTGAATAGAATAATCTTCAAAATTCTCTTTTGTGCTATTTGCAGGTTGTTAAAAATGCGGTTATAAGCAGCTCCCCATATAATTATACCATAGGTAATAAGTGTTTCTACGAGAGCTTTGTATATATTGAGAGTTGCTTTTTTGTTGAGGGAACCTCTTAATATGTAAAATTTGTGGTATAATTTTCGAATTTTTGTAGTTATGTAGTCAGCGTGGCCTGTCCATTTTAAATGCTTATCCACAATTACTCCTAAGTATTTAATTTTATCTACAGTTTTAATATAAATTTCGCAGTTACAGTTGTTTTTATTTGAACAGTTATATTTGTGTATTGTTAAGTATTCTATGTTAGGCGAACATCTTTTTGTCATGGAAAAACACATCACATGGGATTTTGCAGTATTTAATGTTAACAGATTTTGATCAAACCATGCTTTTACCAAGGTTAATGACTCTTCCATTAATTCTTGCGTTTTTCTCCATGTATTGCTTTTAACCATTATGGCAGTGTCATCTGCATAGCAGACCACGGTTCCTTCGGGCAATGTTTCCATCATATTGTTGATATATATGCAAAACAGTACTGGACCCAGAACTGTACCCTGTGGCACACCACACTCAACCGGACATGAGTCACTGAGAATATTACCAATTTTTACTTTTTGTATTCTTTCTGTGAGATATGACTCAAATAGCTTATGAGGTATACCTCTGATGCCAATTTCAAAAAGTCTATTTAGGAGAATGCGGTGTGACACAGTATCAAATGCTTTAGCCAGGTCTAAAAATGCCACCATACTCTTTTCATTTTTATTAAACCCACCGGTCACGTGCTCCGCTACCAATTGAACTGCATCTTCAGTACAGCATGATTCTTTAAATCCAAATTGAAATTTCGATAGTGCATTAATTGTTTTTAAATATTCGTTTAGTCGAAGTTTAATACATTTTTCGATTATTTTACTTATGTTACTAGTAAGAGCAATGGGTCGGTAGTTACCCATTTCCTTTTTTGACCCTGTTTTGTACAATGGAATAATAATCGCTTCTTTTAGAATATTTGGAAATACGCCGGTAACAATCACAGTAATGCAAAGTACATTTTCATAATTTTTTTATTTCGGCTTTGTTTAGGAGATAAATACTCTGATATGGGCATAGCGATATGCAAATAAATGCCATTTATTTCGGTACCACTCCAGTTAATCGGCTTATGCGAAAAATGACGTAAAATGAAAAACGTTTCTTGCAATATGTAGCACGTACTTTCTAAACGACAAATCCGCGAGCGGAAAACCATTTTTTTAATTGGAAATATAAAAAAATGTGAAAAAAGGGTACCCGCTTATGACAAAAATGAAAAAAAATCAAAAACCCTTGTTGATTTATGTAGCATACACCGAATTGGAACCAAAAAGGTGGATTAGATGCCGTGTTAGCGCCTGTTTAACCAATATAAGTCTATAATAATTATTACAAATATTTTTGTCGAGTGACTAACAGCTAGAGAAACAGAACCTCACTTGTCACTCTCACTGTGCTTTTCGGTCGACTATTTTCGCATTTTTTTTATATTTGCAATTAAAAAAATGGTTTTTCGCTCGCGGATTTGTCGTTTAGGAAGTACGTGCTACATATTGCAAGAAACGTTTTTTATTTTACGCCATTTTTCGCATAAGTCGATAAACTGGAGAATTACCTTTATTTCTTTATTATTCTTTTTCTCGAGAACGATTGCTCGTGGCGTCTTCTACCAAGTATGCCTTTTTATGTAAAAATGATGAAAAAAAACATTTTTTTTTGCTTAAAAATCTCATACAAGCACGTATAAGAAAGTAATGACTCCTCAAAAGAGTAAAAATACACGTAGGTGGCGCTCTCTACAAGTGGGAGTCATACTAAAATCAAATTCAAATTTCGCATTCCGAAAAAACCCTAGATACCAATTTTCGTCCAAATATAGACATTATTTTAAAAACTATTTACGAAAAACAAATTTTTAACACCCTGTATCTCAAAAATGGAATGGAGGAATCGTCCTGTAAAATATCGGACACTTATTAAATAACACCCTGTATATAAAATCGCGATCCCGAAACATTTAAAACTAGATAACTTACAACTACTATTGACAAAGAATGCCGTCAACAAAAGAAATAATAATTAAACAAATCCACTAAATCACTAGAATAGAAGAAAATACCTTGTGGAAGAATTATCCGTCCCTTGCAAGTACCTTCATCATCTCTACATTTACTGCAAATTCTCGAAACGACACTACTATCCAATATTTCTTCGCCTATTAAAAATTCAGCACAAAATAGCACCGTTGCTGGCCTAATAGAATAATGTGTTGTTCGTGAACACGAATTACGAGTAAATAAACATCTTGATAATTTGATAATGACCCTGTCATTTGACTAAAGATGTTGACAAACGAAATTTGAAGTTTGTCACCGGCGGCAAAGTTTCGCGCGCGCTGCCGCCAAGGTCAAGGCGATGCAGTTTAGTTGGTTGCAGGTGCAGTGAACACTTACTACATATACAAGGTTGCACAAAAGCAACGGTTCTTGGAAACAAAGAATGCGCGAGAATTGAATCATATAGTTTGATATTAAAAGAAAAATAGATAAAGCTGCGCCTTTGAGACTGAAACCGGTATCTTCCCTATACACCTTGTACAAAAGTTTTAGATTTGTTTTTTTACCTACCTAAAACCTGAAAAAACACAAGAAACAAGCAAAAACGACTTTGTAGGTTTTTTCTTAACATTTCTAACTCTTTTAGGTATAATTAGATTAGGAATTTGTTGTTTTGTATGAATTATAGGTTTAAGCCATTTTCTATGAGAGGAAATCAAAATTTCCAATTATATCCTTTCCGTGGACTAGGTGAGCCATCTATCGGCGAACAGCCTAAGAATATTAAGGGGAGGGTCAATAAGGGTTCAAAAGATAGAAGTGCAATTACCCTTGTTATTGCTCAAGTGCCGCATCAGTCATGGTACGCGGGAACGACCATTACTTGTTTTGGGAATTTTAATTGGTTTAAAGTTAAAAGGTTGGGATTTTAGGAGCCCAAGGGAGTGGTACTATGGCACAAGTTATTTTTCGAGAATGCAGAGGAATCAGTTCACCGAACTCTGTGGTCGACTTTCTTAATTTTATAAAGTTCAATTTAATCTCTTATCGTTTATTAATCAATGTTTTGGGGTAAGATGTGTACTATCTGGTAGTACATTCTGTTCTATTTCTTTATTTCTTTTATTGGGGATTTTACATTCAAAATAATTTTCAATAATTATTCTCTTTTTATTGGGGATTTCCATTAGACGCATGTCGATTATTCAGTTTGAACACTGAATCTGAAATCTAGTTGGGCTTTAGTTTCAAAACCTCTCTTTCTCGCTAGATGTAAATATTCCTTTGTAAATATATTTAATACTCTTTTTGTAAAGTATCACTTTATTTTTCTGCGTAATATATTTTAAGTGTTTTGAGAAAGTAGTTGTTTTTTTTGGCTAATCATCATTCTTGACCAAACTACTTATAAGGTTCACTTAACGAGGATTCTGCGTTTCGCGGTAGTCTCGCGGGCGCGGGTAATACTAGCTGACCAGCTGACTAGAGGAGTAAGGGATCCTCCCCCAGCTACAACTGACTGTTAGATTCAGACGAGGTACAGATGAGTAAGTGCATCTGAATAGGTACTAACAATATGAATTAATGGCTACATCCGACGATATCAGAACTTCGAGATACGTCTAGATACCGTCTGATCCTCCAGATTCTTTAAGAGTGCTTTTGCCCCGATTCAGATTATAGGATAAATAGGGAAACGTTTCTATTAAATTGTGCGAAATGATACTGACTTGGTCGCCACGCTACCACGTTCTCTAAACCAAATCTATCACCACCACGTCATTCTGTCACACACTGTATCACCCACAGTATAAGGGTTGGTTCCTTTTATTTTTGCTAGACCAATTAAACACAACTTATTTTGCTATGTCTTTTTATTTTTCCACTTTACACCACCCTTATATTACAATTTTTACATTGATAAACACGAATACATCATCTTAGCAACCCTAAAGCATTGCCCCGAGATACCATTAGGATTTCATTGGTTTTCACCGTAGAGAATGAATCAGAATTTGAATTAATTACATCCTCATTGCCGTCTGAATATCACGAGGGTTATTTGAAAGACATGTTCTGTATAGAACGGAATATTTCACGTATTTACGCGAACTGCAAAACACTGAGATGCAACTTTGTGCACGTCTTAACCAAACACAAAGAATGTAGTCTATTTAACTGCGAAATTCACGGTGCTTTTACTGTAAGTTTAAAAGAATTGTAACCTGTGTAACCGGGCACGCGTCACCAAAATATCACTTACTTTACATTAGAAATTCACTTATTTTTTTTTAAATTTTTTAATTAAATATTGGTTAACTTAACCAACCTTGGTTGGATGGGGGCTCAGCCCCTCTAAGGCTTAAATAGATGAACATTTTAGTGATCAAAAAACCTTTGTAGGAATAGAGATAATAGAGTTTAGTGCTATCCACTACTACATATAACGTGAAAAAGCTTTTTCAAGGTTTGTTACGTTGACCAATATTTAATAAAAAAATTAAAAAAAAAAAAAAAACTAATTTTTCTTTTTTGATTTCTCCATATCAACCATATTATGTTTTTGAAAACTATTCATATGGTTGGTAACTAAAGAAAAATAATAAAAAACAAAAATTTTCTTTTTCGATTTCTCCACATCAACAATACTATATTTTCAAAAACTATTCATATAGGTATCATCATGCTTAACACTTACAACTAAATTTTCCTGCTTTACAAAATATAAAAAATTAAAATAATTTAAAAATGTGCCTTTCTACAAATCCACAACGTTAAGTAAACTCATGTTAGTCTTCAACTAAAAAAATTTCACTTTTTATTATCTTAAAAGTTGTACTCGTTAATTTGAGGCAACTACTTTAACTTAAACTACACTCGATTTAGTTCCCCTGAGGATGACTATATATGTAGTCGAAACATGTAGGGAAAATCGCTAAATATATTGTTTATATATCATTTGTGGAGGAAGACAGAAGTGTTATTTTAATTTAATTTATGTATATTACATTGAGTATTAAAAAACGTGTTTCCCAAACACACTGGTTCTTTGCAATTCTTGTTCCGCCAATTTGCGACTATGAAAAAAATTAACACCCACATAATCTTCGTAAGGATACAAGTGCAAGATTGCCTATTAATTAAAAGAATGTACCGAGAAGAAAGTGCCTTTCGGAAATATTAAGTGTTTTCAGATTTATTGCAAAAAATAACAACACACTAAAAAACAAAAAAAAATATTAATGTAGGAGATGTTGAAAATTGATGTTAAAATGTTTTTACTGATATGAAATAAAAAAAGGTATAAATAGTTCAGTTTACTTTTGTTTAAAACGCCTAACCTTAGCAACTTGTTGTCTGTCTGCATGACAGTAGTTGTCAGTGTTATAGTCGTTTGAATTTCGTTAACTGCATATCAGAAAAATGGTATATTTAACAGAAATGCACAAAATAACAATTCTACAGATGATTGGTTATGGAGATAAAACACGGACACAAATGGAAGTTGCTCGCTTATTTCATGAAAAATTTCCAAATTTGCCGCCTATAACTCAAGGGACAATTAGTAAAATAGAAACGCAGTTTCGCCAGCTTGGACATGTAAAGCAGATAAAAAAAAGTAGCTGCCAATGCAATAAGTGATGATACCAAATTAGATATTAGGCTCGAGTTTTAGGAAAACCCACATACTCCTAGTCGAAAAACAGCCCCTATGTAGAGTAAATCTACTTATAACTTCCTTTGGCGGACATTATAATATGCTAACGAAAGCCTTTGTGAAGCGCCGAGACATCGCAATGACAGCGGTTGCTTCTACAACCCACTCAACTTTCTGATTGGTCGTTTTAAAACATGTTTAGTTACTTTTAATTAGTCCCCCACGGTAGCGCCAAGAAAAGTAGGTTGGCCAATTCAATGCATCGGTGAAATTCGAAAACGACTCGCTAACAACATCTTGACGAGAGAAGTTCGCTCCGCGAGGTAAGTCAATGTTGTCAGTTGATATATGATGTTTGCCATACATCGACTATTCGAACATTACAAGAAAATAAAATGTATCCCTATAAAATGATACCTACTCATGAGCTCATTCATGGAAGACGATTTTGACAGAACGTATTTTTGTGAACAAATGATGGCAATGTTATATAACAATGTGATCCAATTAGAACTAGGGAAAATCCTCACTGGATGAGAGAAGAACATACGCAATATCCTGAGAGGGTTAATGTTTGGACAGGAATTGTTGGAGATCATAATATCATAGGTCCCTTTTTCATTAATGGCAATTTAAATGGCGATAATTATTTAGCACTGCTCCAAAATAATGTTTTGCCAACTTTGACAAACTTATATTCTGATCCAGCAAACCCACAACTTCCAGCGAATATGATATGGTTTCAGCAAGATGGAGCACCGCCCCATTACCAAATCAATGTCCGGCAGTACCTCAACCGAGTATTTCTAAATCGGTGGATAGGGAGGCGGGGATCGATGGAATGGCCAGCACGATCCCCTAATCTGACGCCATTAGATTTCTTCTTATGGGGTTATGTCAAAAATATTGTATACAAAACTAAACCCCTCGACTTAGCTGACTTAAGGAGACAAATAACGCTTGCGATTAGATCGGTCACGCCTGAGATGTTCAGTAACGTTAGAAGAAATTTCAATTTAGGATGTTGCCAAGACGTTCGCGGCGAGCATTTTCAACATCTCCTACATTAATGTTTTTTTTTTTGTTTTTTTACATTATCAAGAAATAAACAGTATTACTTATTAGTTTTTTAGTGTGTTGTTAATTTCTGCAATAAATCTGAAAACACCTTATATTTCCGAAATAGTTGAAGATAGGTATAGGTATTGTACATGAAATATGTCTAAAATTTTCTGAAAAATCCAAATATTGAACAATATACAGGGTGTTTCATTTAAAATAAGAAAGTTAGTATTGGCCGCTGTTACATGACACACCCTGTATAAAAAGTTTTTATTAAAAAAAATGTGCAACTAGAAACACCAATCGACGTGTCCGAGCGTTTTTTCGGACACGCCCCCATGTATTTATTATCGAATTTATTCCATTTGGCTGATACACACTGTTATCATCGATTTTTAGTTGTGGGATTTCATGACTAAGCCGGTACTGCTTATGTTATGAGTATCAAATATCACCGATGAAGCAGGACGGGCAGCCTGGGTTTTGGTTGGAGGATGCGGGCGCACTCTCGACTTGAATCTGAATTAGAGTTGTTCTTTTATATTTTATATGGGTGTTTTACTTTTATTATTTTTCTTTTCATATTATAAATTTGTTTTGCGAATAAGTGTTTAATTGACAACATCAGAAGTGGGATAAAACCTTGTGCCTTTTTGTACTGTTTTTTTTTTAAATCACGGGATAGTGTTTTTGTGTCAAAATGTCTCGTCGTCACAGGTCCAGTCAGCCCAGTCGGAGAGATTTGGAGACCCCTAGTGCTCGTAGCCGATCGCGACGACATAGTAGTCAGGAATCATTTTCTGAGGCTCGTAAAATTGGCAGGCCCAGGGATGAAATGCAAGTAAGAAGTTTTACCCCTCCTTTTGACATTACGGTTTCTTCTAAGCAGGACGGTAGTGAGTCTACTCATTCTTTAAGTAAAGTTTTTCTTCAGGGTATTGAAAAGATTATCAGTAAAACAAATGTAAATCAAGGGGTCATTAATAATAATATAATAGATGAGTTTAACCCCCTTTTTCATGATATTATGGAATGGCTTAATGCGGTTGACGAGTTTTCCGAAATAAATAATTGGTCTGACCAAGTTACTTGCCACTTGGCTCTTAGTAAACTACGGGGTTCGGCGGAAACTTGGTACCGGGGACTGCCAACACGATTGTTTACTTGGGGCGAATGGAAGAAACTATTGCTTGAAAATTTTATACCAAAAAAAGATTTGCATTCGGATATGTCAAAAATGTTAAATTATACTCCTCAGCCTCAACAAAGCTTATACGTATACTCTTTTGAAAAATTAGCCTTGATCAATAAAATGAAAATTCCATTATCGGATGCTGATAAAGTCAATTTAATAATGGGAGGTATTAAAAATCAACAAATTCGTTTTTCTGTTGAAACCTCTCAGATAACTAACCCAGCCAAGCTAGCTCGATATTTCAAAGTATTTGATGATACAAATAATTATGTTGAACCAAAACCTGAGGTTGCCAAACCTGGTACATCTTATTGCAGGACAACGGCACCGTCGGCGTCGGTTACAAAAAGAAATAATAAACGCTTCTACTCTTCCTCTTTAAAATGTTTCTCATGTCAACAAATAGGGCATATCAGAAGTCAATGCCCTAAGAACAAAAACACGTGTAACGACGTCGCCATATATCATACTAATTTGTGACTACCCGGTATAAAATATTCATCAAATTCCATGCAAAAATATATAAAAGATATTTACGTAGAAAATAAGTTAATTCAGTGTTTTATTGATTTTGGAAGTGAATGTTCTTTAATTAATGAATCTGTTATTCCTACATTAAATTTGAAACTTAAAAAACTTCAAGATTATGTTACTATTAAGACTGTATCCGATACAGATTTAAAGGTTTTTTATTATGTGACTGCTAATGTAAACATTGACTCCGTTGAAAAACAAATAAATTTCTACGTTATAAACAAACAAATAATGGACGTTGATGTTTTGATAGGACAAAATTTTACTGAAATTGATGATGTCACTTATTTTAAAAAAGGCTCAACGTTATGTTTTAATAGTCATTCTCAATCGGGCGATTTGATTTTAAATAAAACAAATGTTAATGTTGGAATTCATGACCCAGTGGCGGAGCGTACACTTTTTCACATTTTAAATAAGTTTCAAAATTCTTTTGCAGCTAGCTCTTTTGACGTAGGGACGTCTGGAGAAGAGATGCGGATAGAGTTAACCTCAAATGTACCTGTTACACATAGAGCGCGAAGATATCCTGAGAAAGAAAGATCGTTAATTAGAAATATTGTTGATGAACTTTTACAACACAAAATTATTAGGGAGTCGGACTCACCTTATGCCAGTCAGGTATTATTGGTTTCAAAAAAAAATGGCGAGAAAAGGCTATGTGTAGATTTTAGGGCTATAAATAGAATAACGGTCCCAAATAAAAATCCCTTAAATTTAATTGAAGATCAGATAGACCGGCTCTCAGGGTACAAGTATTTTTGTAGTCTCGATTTAGCATCAGGGTATTACCAGATTAAAATGGCAGAAGATTCAATTGCGAAAACTGCCTTTATTACACAAGATGGTCTTTACGAATTTTTAAAAGTACCATTTGGACTTACCAATGCGCCGGCAGTATTTCAAAAAATTATAAATAAAATTTTAGGTAAATTAAGATTTAATAAAGTATTGGTTTATCTAGACGATATCCTAATCCCCGGTAAAACTATCACGGACACATTAGATACTCTACAGGAAGTATTAACTCTTTTCCAAAAATCCGGTTTAACTTTTAAACTAGATAAATGTTATTTTTTACAAACAAAAATAGAATTTTTGGGTTATGAAATATCAAATTCAACGATTAAACCGACTGATAATAAAATTTGTGCTGTAGAAAAGTTTCCGATTCCTCAAAATATACATAACGTGAGACAATTTCTGGGTTTAACCGGATATTTTCGTAAATTTATTCCAAAATATGCCGAAAAATCTAAACCAATAAGTTTGTTATTACATAAAGACACTGAATTTATATGGGGTAAATTACAGCAAGACGCTTTTGAAACACTCAAAAGTGCCCTAATTCGAAAACCCGTTTTAGAAATTTTTAATAATGAATTAGAATGCCGAGTTTACTCGGATGCGAGTCGAATAGGAGTTGCGGGAATTCTGGTACAAGTAAAGCAAGGTAAAGAACACCCGGTGGCATATTTTAGCAAACAAACAACTAACGAACAACAAAAATATCATTCATTTGAATTAGAGGCATTAGCAGTAGTAATGACTGTACAAAAATTTCGACATTATTTATACGGAAGAAAATTTACTATAATCACTGATTGTTCTGCAGTGGTAAGCACTTTTAAAAAGGCGGAAGTAAATACAAGAATCGGTCGCTGGGTCATGGAATTAAACGAGTACACTTATGAAATTAAACATCGTACAAATCAACAAATGCGGCACGTAGATGCTTTGAGTCGAAATCCGATACCTCAAAATACTTCGAATACAGCGGAAAATATAGTTAGTGTTAATTCTATAAACATAACCGAGGGTGATTGGCTTTTATCGGCACAAGAGGCCGATAAGGATATTAAAGCGATAAAAGAAATATTAGCATCTGGAGACGTACAGAATAACAAAGAAATATTTAATCAATATGAATTAAAAGGCGGGAAAGTTTATAAAATTACTGTCTACGGGCCGCGCTGGGTTGTTCCTGAAAATGCAAAATTTCAAATTTTACGCTTAAATCACGATGACATAGGGCATTTTGCTTTTGATAAAACTTATGAATCAGTAGCGCGCTTGTATTGGTTCTCTCGAATGCGACAAATTATAAAAAAATATGTAAACAACTGTCTTAATTGTTTATACCACAAATCCACGGAAAATAAAAAACCAGGATACTTGAATCCAATACCAAAAATTGCACGACCATTCCATACGATTCATGTGGATCATTTAGGTCCCTTTATTAAATCACGTAAAGGTAATACACAGCTCTTTGTCATAGTTGATGCTTTTACAAAATATGTAATGATATATCCTGTTAAAAATACAAAAACAAGTTATATAATAAAAGCATTAACTGACGTGATAAAACATTTTGGGGCACCAAAAAGAATAATAAGTGATAGGGGGTCTTCATTTACTTCAACCAAGTTTAAAAGGTTTTGTTCTAAAAGGGGTATAACTCACTACTTGAATGCGGTAGGACTTCCACGTGGAAACGGGCAAGTGGAACGTTACAATCGGACTATTTTGGACTCTCTCTCCACTATGGGAGCGGATGTTGAAGACGACAGTTGGGATGACAATGTCGTTAATATTCAATTAGGCTTAAATGGAACTGTAAATAGGGCATTAGGGGCGGCTCCAAGTGAGGTGTTGTTGGGCTATCGTGTGACTGGACAAGTCGCGTTTGTCCCGCCGGACATAAGGGATGAAATTAACGTGAGTGAACTTCGACGAAAAGTTAGTGACAGGTACCCGGACTATCAGGCACAACAAAAAGAACAGTTTGATGCAAAACGATGTGCACCAAAGGTCCTTCAAGTCGGAGATTTAGTTTTGTTGAAAATCACATCCACACAAGCTACGGGGTCCAGTCAAAAGTTACGGCCAAAGTGGCGTGGCCCTTTCAAAATTGCAAGGCAACTGGGTAATGACCGTTACGAAGTTCGGGATATTCCTGGCAGTACTAGGTCACAGGTGCCTTATGTGGGTGTGGCTGGAATTGAGAATATCAAGCCTTGGATACAGTTTTAAAATGTAGTTATTTTTTTAAGTAAGTATTAGTGTACTGGAAATGGCGTGTGGCAACCATATTTAGGTAAGAATATGGACCTGGGCGCTATATGAGTAGGGACGGGCTGGCCTTGTGAATAGGGTTGTAAGTACCCGGTATTCTGGGAGGTTTCTGCGTCCTGGTACTCGCATTTCCAGGTGGGCTAGATTTAGTTTTCTAGCGCGGGCCCATAAGGTTTTTGTCATCCACAAACTGCAGTTGTGTATGACAGTGTTAATATTTAACAATTTGAAAATTTGAACCGTTTATGTACGTACGTTAGATATATATTTTTTTTATTTATTTTTATTTTATTTTTATTAAATTGGTATACTATGTTTGGGTAATACAATTAATTTTATAGGTTTACTTAAGCGGAAAAATGTTTGTAAGATTAAAAAGATGGAAGCCCGCCCTGATAAATATTTAGTGAAACCCTCCTTGCTCCTTGCAAACGTAAACTTTATTGTCTCTCAACGAATAATTCTACTATGTTGTTGGACTGGTTTGTAAGTCGTTCTTTTTTTCTTTACCCTTAGGTTTGGATGGTGGAGTGAGGACACTCCAATGCCAGGATTGGCCGAATGTTATCATCGATTTTTAGTTGTGGGATTTCATGACTAAGCCGGTACTGCTTATGTTATGAGTATCAAATATCACCGATGAAGCAGGACGGGCAGCCTGGGTTTTGGTTGGAGGATGCGGGCGCACTCTCGACTTGAATCTGAATTAGAGTTGTTCTTTTATATTTTATATGGGTGTTTTACTTTTATTATTTTTCTTTTCATATTATAAATTTGTTTTGCGAATAAGTGTTTAATTGACAACAACACTGTGTATTTTTATAATCGACAGATATAATTTGTAGTAAACAAAACTAACCTAAACCACTTCCATGACAAACTGTGTGATAAATTATATATTTTTGGAAGCGCTACAACTTTTATCTGAGAAATTCCTGCTAGCTTGTTGCCAAACGTAAAATCCTCAGAATCAAGAAAAAAGTGAGTAGACGGTCACATTGTTCATTGTTTCCAAGAGAAAATACATGCTTATTTATATTGTTAATTTGTTGTAATGATGATGTCATTTGGTAAACAGATCCCACAGTGATAAGGAATTAGTATTATACAAACAGTCTATTTATTTTGCTTATACAAGAATAAAATTCATTGTAAGCAAATAAAATATTTTATTGCATAGAATCAAGCGAAGAAATATCTTTCCTTTCTATTATGTCTGGATTTACATAACCGCGATACTTTTGAGTAAATACGCCATTAACAAAGTAAACAGTAATTTAATAATGATAAGGACGAACAGCGATATTTTGCGAAGTTACCTTGGTCAACATAATACTACATTTTGTAGAAACGTAGCCCGATTGCGTTCAGGTTAGTTTCGATTATTATCTAGCAATAGTACATATTTTAAAAGGATGTGTTAGGAATAAGAAAAATAAAATAAAAATAAATTCAATCAATTAATTTGAAAACGAAATGCTGAATAGCATATTGTCGTAGAATGAACCTGTCTGCCTTCTGTTAATTTAATTATTTAAATCCTTCACCCTCTTTATTCATAGCCTTCACAAAGTTCTTTATTAGTCCAAGTTTAATGTGAAGAGGAAGCAAAAGGTCATTTTTTGGGTCTACCAGGGGCACATACTTAACATTTTGAGATCCTGGTTGAAATTCACTCCTTTCCGGACAAGTTTTCGTTACATCTCTCTGACGGTTATACTACCCGCTATACAGGGTGGCCCATCGAAAACGTACCGCAAAAGGCATCACAGGCTGGGAAGGGACTTTTCGACAAAAGCCAAAACCACGTCAAGTTTTTTTGTCAGGTTAGTTCAGGTTAGTTTGACGCAAAAATCATAGCAAAACCTTCAACCCCCTAGGTGGGGGTGTCATCCCCCAAATTTTTTCAAATGAGAATGGGGGTCAAGTAACACCCCATTTAAAAGGGCTCTTAATTCCCTATACATCGCTGCTTACATTTTGAAAATCGATCGACTCGTTTAGAAAATATGGACCTTTGAAATACCAACAATACGTTTGACGCAAAATGCAAAAATCGATTTAAAACTTACCGTATTATTAAAAATTCAAAAATAATTCGCTGTTTTTTGGTCATTTGCAGATTTTTTAGGCTCGTGTTAGTGAGATAACAGTTATCGGGTTCTTGCTTCGCATTGGGCCAGGTAGTTGCTAGATAGTTGTCTTGTGACTTGTGGTTGAAGTGTTTCCAAATTATTGAACCTTTTAAATTTATCAATTATGGTGTACTCAATTACAGGAAGAGTAGAAATTATTGAGTTTTTTTTCAAAAACAATGAATGCGAAAATCGGGTCGCGGAGCTGTTTAACCAACGGCATCATGACAAACATGTTTCTGGAAAAATTGTTCGGGAATTTGATGAATGGGAATTAAATGAACCTACGGAGATAGCAGTATTGGGGCAAGTTGCAATGGATAGTACGCTAAGTACAAGACAATTGGCCGTTGCGACGGGCGTGAGTCTTACAAGCGTCCAACGAGTATTAAATAAATACAAGTTCCATCCTTATAAAATTCGGTTAGTGCAAGAACTAAATGGAGACGACTTTGATCGTCGCTCTCAATTTTGCAAAATTATGACTGAGCGAGCGATTAATAATGGCAATTTCCTATTTGATGTGTGTTTTTCGGACGAGTGTACTTTCTTTTAAATGGTTTAGTGAATCGCCTCAATTGTCGTTACTGGGCCGATACCAATCCAAGGATTTTCCACAAGACACACACACAACACCCCCAGAAGTTGAATGTATGGGCTGGTATTTTTGGAAATTCCATTGTAGGCCCTTCTTTCCTTCCTGGAAATTTAACAGGCGATATGTACCTGAATTTACTAGAAAATGCCATCGACCCAGCTCTAACAAATATCATAGAGAACGACCCTGCACACAATGAACAGGAACTGATTTTCCAACAAGACGGAGCTCCTCCGCATTTCTCACAGATTGTTTTCCGTTGCATCCCATAAAAACTCCAGAGCAATATCTCCTGCGGAAATAAAGCAATGACTGGAAAACCTCGTATATGATTAAACTATTTGAAATAAACCTTATTTTACTAGTTCGCTGCGCCATTTTAAAATTCTTGTCAACTTCACAGATATGATTTTCTGACAGATATAGAGAATTATTTTCCTTCTCATGCCATAAGAAGTTCAGAGCAATATCTCCTGCTGAAATAAAGCAATGACTAGATAAATTCGCGAATATGGGTAATGTACTTGAAAGAAACCTTATTTTACTAGTTCTTTGCGCCATTTAAAAATTCTTGTCAACTTCACCGAAATGATCTCACAGATTGTTTTACTTTTAATCCCATAAAAAGTCCAGAGCAATATCTCCCGCGGAAATAAAGGTTTGACTGGAAAACCACGTATATGATTAAACTATTTGAAATAAACCTTACTTTACTAGTTCTCTGCGCCATTTAAAAATTCTTGTTAACTTCACCGAAATCAATTTCTCGCAGATATACAGAGAATTGTCGTCCTTCTCGCCCCGTAAAAAATCGGATGATACTATCTAATACATGTTCTCTTTCATACCATTTTAATATTCCGCTTTCTGTGTGCATGTTTCCAGGACACTGGATAGGCCGAAGGGGTGCAATTGAGTTTATTGAGTGGCCCCCTCGGTCACCCGACCTAAGTCCTTTAGATTTTTTTTTGTGGGGGCACATAAAAAGCAAACTCCACTAACTAGTTTTAACCATCTAACTGAAACTATGAAAAAACAAAATTTATACTATTATTTCAGGCCTAACCAATAAAAAATGAAATAAAAAATAATTGCAAAATATTTTATTGAAATGTTACATCATAATTTAAAAATATTAACAAGAACTAAGTCAAAAAAGTCTCCATACAGTAAGATACACGCAAGGAAAACTACATTATTTCACTTAATCAAGTAGTCATTGCTAGCTAAATTTAAAACAAATGAATCATTTTCAGCCATACTTTTTAATCTGTCACCCGTTGTAATTGATTGTGCAGTAAATTTATTTAATTGTTACAAAAATGAGTGAAAGAAATTGTAAAATTCCCAATGCAGTTCGAAAGATTGTAATTGATTTATGAAAAGATAGAAAATCATTTAGAAATATAGGGAAAACACACGCTACGGTTCAGTACATAGCAAACCAATACAAATCAACTGGTTGGTATAAGATTCGACCCCGCTCCGGTCGACCTAAGAAAATAACTCCATGTGAAGAGGCCAGTATTATTAAAGAAATAACTAAAGATTCAAAGAAAAGTGCACCCAAAGTTCTAGAAGAAATTAGAGAAGAATTTTCGAAAAACGTTTGTCCGCAAACTGTGAGAAATTGTTTACACAGGGCAGGTTAAAATGGACGTGTATCCAGAAGGAAGCCGTTTATTTTAGAAATTAATCGCAGAAAACGGTTAGAGTTTGCTAGGGAATACCTTTCAAAGCCTCCTGAGTCAGCATGTTTATCTAAACATTTTAAGGAACAATTTGCAAGAAAGTGTCCAGAAATTGGGACTCGAAGGAAGGTATTGCTTCCAACAGGACAATGATCCTAAACATACTGCAAAGATGGTCCGCGAATGGATGATCCATAATGTGCGACAGCAGCTTCATACCCCTCCACAATCACCCGATATTAACCCCATCGAACATTTGTGGGATGATCTAAAACGGCGCATTCGCAAACACAATTTTTCAAATAAGGAACAGTTAAAAAGTAGAATAATACACGACTGGTTGCAAGCATGTCAAAAAGATTGGAAGAGGTTATCAAGGCCAACGGAGGTCCAACTAAATATTAGGTTAAAAGATATTGTAATTTTCTGTTAAATTAATATTGATTATTGTTGTAGTGTATGGAGACTTTTTTGACATAAAATTTGTTAAATATATCTAAACTATGATGTAACATTTCAATAAAATATTTCGCAGCTATTTTTTATTCAATTTGTAAAAATATGTATGCACGTTGGCGGACAACAGTTTGAGCATATACTTGACTAATACGGTAAGTTTTTAAGTAAAATTAAATCGATTTTTGCATTTTGCGTCAAACGTATTGTTGGTATTTCAAAGGTCCATATTTTCTAAACGAGTCTATCGATTTTCAAAATGTAAGCAGCGATGTATAGGGAATTAAGAGCCCTTTTGAATGAGGTGTCACTCGACTCCCATTCTCATTTGAAAAAATTTGGGGGATGACACCCCCACTTAGGGGGGGTTGAAGGTTTTGCTATGATTTTTGCGTCAAAAGTTGTCCCCCTGACAAACAAACTTGACGTGGTTTTGGCTTTTGTCGAAAAGTCCTTTCCCAGCCGGTAATGCTTAGCGGTACGTTTTCGATGGGCCACCCCGTATATCACGCTACATTACTTTAGGCAATTTTGATGCAATTCGATGAATTCGTTGTCAATAAAGTAAATATCCAAGCAAAACAATGTTTTATTGGAAATATTCACGAACAAACTTGTATAAAAACTCTCGTTTTAGTGAATTGAACAATTGTGGAGACATAGACGTAGCTATGGTTAGTCTTGGACAGTTTGGAAAATGTATTCATAACAATTGTTATTGTTATATGCTAGTTCAGGTTAGATTACTATACTTTAAGTGAGATTATGCATATTGTTTTTAATAATGCAGGGTCCATTAAGTGAAGTGTATGTATACATTGGTACTATTGGAAGTTAAACACTGTTGATGCACTTGTAATAAATAAATTAAATAAGACTGCATCTTCAATATGTTAAAAAGTATTCCTGCTAGGTAGAGTATGAGAGAGTTTATCAGGAGTTAAGAGGAAATTTTCTACTAAATTCTAAAATATGACTGCATATGAAATATGTTAAAAAATGGGACCTTACCTGGACACAACTTTCTTAATACTTATTAAAATCCATTCAAATTTTGGTAAGGTATAGTTCAACGTGTTCCTGCTAGGTAGAGTATTAGAGAGTTTATCAGGAGTTAAGGGAAGATTTTCTATTAAATTTTAAAATATGACTGCATCTGCAATTTGTTAAAAATTGTGGCCTAACTTGGACATAACTTTCTTAATACTTATTGACATTCATTCAAATTTTGGTGAGGTATAGTTCAATGCAGTGGCGGCTCCTGGTCAATTCGGCAGGGGGTCAAAACGCAGTTAAGAAAATAAAGAAAAAAATTTTGGATGCACCACCTTTTTTTTGGTTCATATTTCTTGCTTTTAAAAAGGAAAAATAAGCAAAGAATCCGAAACTCACTGATTAAAAAAAACATAAAACATACGAAAAAAACTTACCCTATCCTATAACTTTTTTTATGTTTTACATTTTGTTTAAACTCACTGTGCACTTGAGTTCTGTGTTTTTAAATTTTTCCTTCATATGTTTTAAATCATTAACCCCCCTTTTACTGCAAAAATCGAATGCAGGAAAAGAAAAACACGGAAAGCAGAAAACCATCTCTTTGTCTCTGCTGCTACATATAAAATCGCACAAATTATACATTGTTTTTTTAAAATACCACTTTTATTTTTATCCTGAGCGCCTAAATGTTCAAATTCCAGGCGTTTTTCGAAAGATAAACCATTGCTTTCTTTTAAATACAGTTTCGCGAACTACTAACAGGACAATTTTAGTGTTTAATACCTAATTAATTTTAAAAACAAACTAACAAAAATATTCGATTGCGCGCCTAAATAAATATAAACAAACCAAAGTAAGGTTAGGTGTGGGAGTTAGGAATGTTGGAAACATATTATCGATAATATCACATGGATGGTATTTTTCGATATAGGTATACTTCTGAGCTTTTTATTCCGATATATCAGAGTATGTATATAAATGCTATATAAAAAAGTAACTATCGAATACGGATATATTTTTAATAATGGATGTAGGTATGATTTCGTTCGCCAACAATTCTCATGCAGCGGCAGCGCAGTCACTAGGCGACGATGCGACATTTTCGATATGAAATCAACATCCCTATTATTGTGCTAATTAGCAGTCTGCAGTAACAGCCCGTCTTCCGTCTTTTTCAACCACATTTTAAAAATTAAAACGTGCGTCGGAGCTCAATCGAAAAAAAAACAGGCTGACAGCCTAGAAAAGCTCTGTTTCATGCAAGCGTGAGAGTGATAGCATGCTATTTATTCCTCTTCTTACCCTCACAGGATTTGTTGGGTGACGCCAATTTTCGTGGTCAAGCTCAATATTGACCTGAAGATTTTGCGGGGACGCACAAAAAGTAGCGTTACGGCTAGTTTTCCTCGCTCATTGCGTGCTTTACATTAAATACGAGGGATATTTTAGAGGTAATAGTACCCGAGCAGAACTAAAGTTTGGTTGATTAAATGGATTTTGATTTTAAAGTTAAATATTAACAAGATTAGTGTTAGGTGGTGGTGTGGCTTGGGAGGTCATTGCCCGAATGACCTTATGGTAGAGCCGCCACTGGTTCAATGCATTCCTGCTAGGAAGATTATGAGAGAGTTCATCTGGAGTTAAGGGGAAATTTTCTAATTAATTTTAAAATATGACTGCATCTGCAATATGTTAAAAAATCTGAACTAACTTTCTTAATACTTATTGGAAACCATTCAAATTTTGGTGAGGTATAGTTCAATGCATTCCTGCTAGGAAGATTATGAGAGAGTTCATCTGGAGTTAAGGAGAAATTTTCTAATTAATTTTAAAATATGACTGCATCTGCAATATGTTAAAAAATCTGAACTAACTTTCTTAATACTTATTGGAAACCATTCAAATTTTGGTGAGGTATAGTTCAATGCATTCCTGCTAGGAAGATTATGAGAGAGTTCATCTGGAGTTAAGGAGAAATTTTCTAATTAATTTTAAAATATGACTGCATCTGCAATATGTTAAAAAATCTGAACTAACTTTCTTAATACTTATTGGAAACCATTCAAATTTTGGTGAGGTATAGTTCAATGCATTCCTGCTAGGTAGATTATGACAGAGTCTATCAGAAGTTAAGGGGAAATTTTATATTAAATTTTAAAATGACTCCATCTGCAATAAGTTAAAAAATGTGATCTAACTTGGACAAAACTTCCTTAATACTTATTAAAATCCATTCAAATTTTGGTGAGGTATAGTTCAATGCATTCCTGCTAGGAAGATTATGAGAGAGTTCATCAGGAGTTAAGGGGAAATTTTCTAATTAATTTTAAAATATGACTGCATCTGCAATATGTTAAAAAATCTGAACTAACTTTCTTAATACTTATTGAAATCTATTCAAATTTTGGTCAGATATAGTTCAATGCATTCCTGCAAAGATAGAATATAATAGCCGTTATTTTTTTGGAAGCTGTGTCAGTTTTCGAGATGAAGCCGCTTCCCTGACTTAAATAGCCACAATATCTACTGGACCGTACATGGAATATGTTAAATGCCTAACATACAAATCCTACCTTTCTCTCCATGCTGCTCTCTTTCCTCCTTGTCATCAAACAGCTGCACGTTACAAAACCTCTTCCTAAACGGCGCCAAATTCTCAATGATATTGTCGTAGGGGATGCTGCTACAGCTGTGCGTCCTGATCTTCTTTTCGAAATGAGTCTCCGGCTTGCTTTCATCGTCCAGCAGCTTCATGAAGGTGTAACGGTTCAGACTCGTTGTCGTTGTAACGATTTTCGTGGTTTCATTGTCCGTTTTCACTGTTTTCACGGTGACCGTTTCTTCTTTGGGGGGAGATTTGTGGGTTCTAGGGGGTTCTGGGGTTGTGCCTTCTGATGAACCTGTAAGGTAGAAAAAAATAAGGAACCAAGAGGAGAGTTCCAGTTTCAACTTACCTTTAACTTTTTTATTTTTCTTCTTACTGCCGGTCGTCTTACTCTTAACCTTACTCTTCTGCAACTTGCTCTGAGGCGTCTTGAACACTTCCTCGTCCAGCGACTGTCCACGAAGTTCGTTGATGTCGCCGTCCGAATCCAACGTGTGGTATCCTTTGCTAAGCTTGGACACATCTTGAGGTGAAGTCGCCTGATCTATAAATTCGATATTATCGATTTTATCGAAAGCGGTGGATGGTGGAGGTGTTTGAGGGGATGCTTCGTGGTTCAAGTTATTTGCTAATTTAGACTGAAAAAGAAAAAATACAACATCTTAAGAGTTAGCGCGAATATAGTTTTAGAATCGGGCAAATTGGATTAAAGTAGCTGAAAATGAGACCCCACAAGACACACTTTGTGAGGAGCTGTCATTTTGACAACTTCGCTTAGAGGTGCCAGAGACATGGCTTGTTGGTACTCTTTTTCAGCTACTTTTGTCTAACAAAGCGATTGCTGTAACGTCCCACCACCAAATACTTACTTTCTCGTCTTTCTTCCCAGCCGGGGGAGAGACGGCCGCTTCAACTAACGCCGCCTCTTCCCCCACCTCGACAGAGGCGGCGGAGGTCGCCCGTTTTTGTTTGCCCGAGTCGCTCTTCTTGCCGCTGGCGCTCGATGTTAACGATCTGGTCCAGGCGAGCGGACCCTTACCGCTTCCGCGAGAGCCCCCTGATCCTGAGCCGCCCCCGCCTGTGCCCGAGTCGACGGAGGCCGCTTTAGTGCGCGGAATGGTCGTTAAGGTAGTCCTGAAAATTAAGACATATTTTGTTTGTTTTATCGCCATTTTATTTGTAATAGTTTACACTGTACTTATTATTAAATCCTTTATTTAGCCAAAATGCTATAGTGCGATGCCAATTATACAGCTACAAAAGGAATTTAGGGAATGTGAATCCCAAACACAACATTGTTGCCGTAATACTTAAATTTTCATAAAATATTCGTTTTCAAGGAAAAAATTTTTTCGACATGCAATGACGTGACTTATTTTTTTTCTCGAAAACGAAGTACGATACGAAAAAATATCAAGAGACAAAAAAGTTCTATTTTTAGCTGCTTAACCCGAAAACAATATAAAATGTTTAAATAAGTCAGTGGCGTACATCCTTTTGTCAATATTATTCGTTAGACTGCCCCCCGGAACGCCACTGGAATTCATAATTATCATCTAGTCAGTGCCAACTTAGCGTCCTAACACAACGAACAACACTGCCAAATTTCACCAAAATCGTTAAAAGGATCTTTGAGATATTAATAAAAAACCGATTTTTTTTAAACTTTAAAAACCAGAGTTTTTAGTAGTGATCGACCGATATGACTTTTTTAGCCGATACCGATAATCGGCCGATACCGATAATGTCTTGGCCGATAACGATATATATCGGCATATCGGCCTTTTTTAATTGATAACATTATTAATGTCTAAAATCTGAATATTCTGTAATATAATTTATAATTCTTTAACGTTCCAATTTAAAATCACAAAAATAAAAACAAAAATTGCACTTTGGCAATAGGCGGTAATTTATGTGGCTCAGCGCCAAGTCATTGGTGAATCCCCTTAATTTGAATTTCTCGGTGAATCCCGTGCGTTTATTGCCGTGCATTCAGTATTGCATTCTTAAAGTAGATCGTTATTTCTTGGCGTAATTTAGTTAATCTTTAACAAATACATAATATTAATAGTTAATAATAATCCTATTGGAGTTTGGTGGAGTGCAAAGTAGCGAAATGGATGGAAAAAGTATTTATTGGAAATATTTCATAAAGAATAAATTATCCCCAGCAGATAAGAAATCCATCGCAAAATGTAAATTGTGTGACATAACCATTTCATTAGGGGGAGTGGGAAAATCGGCGAATACCTCAAAGATGAAATACCATTTAGAGAAAAAACATCCTCAAGAATATTATAAATTGAAAGGGACTGATTCAAGCTCAGGTTAGTACTAAATTTTTATTTTCCAGTTCACGTTATAAAAATATTTACCAACAATAGGACCTGCCCATTCAGGATTATATTATTATATAGGATTGAGGGGCAAACCACCCAGGAATTTTTTGCTAAAAATCTAGGGATTTATTTTATTAGGAATTTAGGGAATTTTAAGGGAATTTGTGTAAAAAAATTACTGAAAAAATCTGAAGAATTAAGTAATTTGTTCGGAATTTGGGGAAATTAAAGGAATTTGTGTAGGAGGGGGGACATTTTTCTTTTTCATCACTTTAAATCGTTTCATTAACAATTAACACCTACGATATGATTTTATTTAAAAACAAATTTCCCCGTTTATTTCAACGTTTTGACTTTTGATCACCCTGAGTCTATTTTTTTTAGAAACGGCTGGACCTTCTAGTAGTTCTAGTAGTACTTCTAACTCTAACTCTAAGCTATTGCAAGTCTCACTGGCTGACTCTTTCAAGCAAATGCAAAAGTGGGACATTAATTCATCCAGAGCGAAGGAGTTTCACTACCTTATAGGTGAAATGATATGTTTAGATAATCAGCCATTCAGCATTGTATCAGATGATGGCTTTACTCGGCTACTAAAGAAAGCTATTCCAAATTATGAAATTCCTTCTGACAAATACTTCAGAGAAAAAGTTGTACCAGATATTTACTCAAGATGTAAAGCACAAGTGACTCAAAAAATTTCAAATATGTTGGGAAAAGCATCTTTTACTACAGATATTTGGACGTGCAAATATACAAACAGTTCTTTTTTGTCTCTCACAATCCATTTTTTTGAAAAAACATGTTTAAGTTTAAATCAGAGATCCCATTTTTCACTTGCCTGCAAGAAGTTCCCAGGATCTCATACAGGAGACGCCATAGCTGAAGCATTTAATTCTTTGTTACAAGAATGGAATATAAAAAGGGAACATATTCACTTAGTATTAGCAGACAATGCTGCCAATATGAGGAATGGTTTTGTTAAGGCAAAAGTAAATTATGAAGCATGCTTCATTCATTCTTTACAACTTGTAATACAGGATGCTATACAAAGTCAACGTTCAGTCAGTGATTTAATAGCAAGATCAAGAAAAATCGTTTCGCATTTTTAATCACTCTGAAACTGCTTGCGATAAACTAAGTAAACTACAAGAACAACTAAACCTTCCCAAACACAAACTTTTCCAAGATGTACAAACACGTTGGAATTCCTCATTTTATCTACTCTCTCGCCTACTTGAACAAAAACAAGCAGTAAATTTATATATTTTGGATCATGAGACTCTTACAGACTTGACATTTTCCGAATGGGAATTAGTTGGAAGCATTTTAAATTTGTTAAAGCCATTTGAAGACATAACAAAAATTACAAGTTCTTCAGACTGCTGCATATCTGAAGTCATTCCATTTGTTTCGACTATCACTGCCTATCTTAACAAAGAAAACGCTAATTTTGCAGGAGTAGGTACAATGAAAGAAGAATTGAAAAACAGCTTGAATAAACGATTTCAGAATATATTTATAAAAAAACATTATACCATCGCGACTTTCTTGGATCCTCGCTTCAAAGACAATTTTTTTACAAAAGACCGTGATTTTATATGCGAATACATAACTACAAATCTAAAGTCCCAAATAAAAGAAAACAATACATCTGTAGAACATTCCAGTTCCCCTGACATTTCGGATTACATTCAAGACCATACAATAAATGAAACTATAGATTCTATAGAAATTGATAGTGATGACAACGAACCACTTGCTAAGTATGTTCGAACTTCTGAACCTGAGACTAGTCGAACATCTGACCAAAATCTGTTTTGGGAAATCTACGAAGAATTTGCCGGAGAAGGGATGAGCTCCACAAAAACAAAAACCATTCCAACAACATCTTCTTGTGACACAAAATCATCTTCTAGGGCATCCATTTGTGAAGAAGTGAATGCTGAAATTACAGAATATAAGAAACATCCTCTTCTTGAAAGAAAAGCGAATCCCATTTCTTGGTGGCAAGAAAAACGAGAAGTTCTACCATTATTATATAATCAAGCTCTTATATATTTATCTGCACCAGTTGGCAGTGTTGCAAGTGAGCAAATGTTTTCAGAAGCTGGAACCGTAAATTCGGCGAAAAGGAATCGGCTGAATCCAGAAACAACCGAGAAACTAATATTTTTACATGATAATTTGCCTAAACTACATTATTCATATTAAATGCCTATTTCATGTTATATCTACCATAATTTCTTAAGATTAACTTATTTGAAATATTACTTTAAATTTAAATATAAAAAAAATGTTTTAAGCTGCTATGGTTGTTTTTATACATCGGCCGATATAGCCGATATATATTTACATCTATCGGCCGATACCGATAATCGGCTCTCGGCCGATATATCGGTATCGGTCGATCACTAGTTTTTAGGACACATGTTTATATGAACTTTTCTACTTGAATTTGGTTCAGGAATGCGCCCTTGGAATTACGGCTTATCATTAAGTAACACCCTGTATATCCCGTTTACTTTCTCCTTTACATTGCAAATTATAATCGTTAAAGCGGTGAAGATAATATTTAAAACATATTAATTAATCATGTCTTTTGGTAAATCTGGCAACACACGTCTAATAGAGCGCAGATTCCTGGGCTAGAAATTATTACCTGTGCCTTGATACTGGCTTTGTCTCTTTCTATCGTATGTAATATTGAATTTGTGGGAAGGTGCTTGTGATCACCACGTCTTCAGAAACTGTAGAAGCATTGGCGGAGTTTAGAATTATATTATTTCCTTTATAATTAATAATTATGTTTATTTGAAATATAAGAAAACGCTGTGATTTTGTCAAAAACTTCCAAAATAATAAATAGATATAGAAATTACAAAAAATACAAATACTAATTAAAATATTAACAAAAACAAAATATAAAATATATAAACATTATAAAATAATAACAAAAAGAAACAATAAATGTATACAAGAATAATGAAAACAAACAAAAAGCTTCCAATTCCACTGGTATGATCAGAATATACAGGGTGTCCAAATCTCTCGGATTCAGATGAAACATAAAAAAATAAGATAACAAGTTCCTATAAAATTTTTTCCTACACCCCCTCCTTACGGAGATATGTGCTCCTGAAGGACGCAGCTAGAAATCGGGTTTTCTTGAATAACTGTCAAAGAACTTAACATAATTTAATAAAAGCTTAATGTGATGGACACTAGTAAGGACTTCTTAAAGTAGTGTCCTTAAAACATATATTTTGCTTTTTTAGTTTACCAGGGGCTAACTATTTGTTTCAGTCCTATTACAGAGTAATAAATAACTTCTTGAATCTGTTTGTTGCCATTAACTAACCAGTTGAAATTAAAGTCTCCTACAATTAAAACCGGAACCCCAACATCACAAACACGTATCATAAATGTTTCCTTTGTAAACTAAAATATTACTTACGATCCTTGATGGAGCTTGGGGCAGGTCTGCCCCGTGATTCCCCTGTTTTCGGGATGGCAGGCGCTACACCGGGGTGCCCTTAACACCCCAGCCAATCCCTTGGGCTTCCTGGGGCCATTGTGAAAGTATCCCGGCAACAGGCGCTTGTTAAAGTCCTCTAGTTCCAGTATGAAGAAGGAATTCGTTCTTTCTGTCGTTTCTTCTATGGTTCAAGCGCACTAAAATGTAAATCTTAAGCACGTATGTATACAGGGTGTTTCATAATTGACGGTCTAAATCTTTGGATGATTTTAAGATAAAAAGTTCATATAAACATAGGTTCGCCACCGCTTTATTTTTAAGTTACAGGGTGTTAAAATTTTTAAGCGAAACGAAAAATATGCGCGCCACTGCCTTTTTTCTTTTTGATACCACAGTTCTTTAGACAATTCAATGTCTCATACAAAGTGTCTTTTGAAAATTTTTCGATTTCGGCTTCGTTTAGAAGATAGACTCATCAAACTCTGATATGGGCATAACGATATGCAAATAAATGTCATTTATTTCTTTAATCGAAAACCCTTGGTCACACGAAGAAAAGTCTAGGGGCCATTTTTAGTAAGTGATAAAGTGCAATTATGAAATACATATTAATTTTGAAGAAAAACAGTGGTGAATAATTTTTTTCGTTAAAAATATCAAAATACATCTTAGTGCGGACGCTACTGGTAGCAGTGGAGCAAATCTTTTCAATTAAAAAAATGGGTATTTATGCCTAGTTAGTACCTACTTAAATTCAAAATGATAACTAACTAAAGCGGTCTCAAAAATATAAAAAAAAAACCGTTTTGTTTTTTTTTGACATTATGTATCTCAACATTAAAACGACTGCAAACTTTTTGGCCTTAACATCATTCAAGGATTAAGATTCTTAAGGATCAGCATTCACAACACCCTGTATACCTACCTAACTACTTTATATAAAAATTTAAAATTAATTTTAATTTCTTTATTGAATGTGGTCACATGTTTAATGATTTGTAAACAATATTTCAAAATTATACGCAATTAATTACTAAGGTATTTGCGTATTATATTCGATATTTTTTTAATTAAATGCAGGATGTGATTTCTTGGCTCTTTTCATGTAAGGAATATTACAAAACACTGAGAAAATTGCAATTATTCGCTAACATCGTAAAAACAACTATCTACAGTTGATGCAAAACAAAAACCGAGTGTGAGTTGTCCTGTTGCTAGTAAACCTAGTGCGAGGTTCCTTGGTCTGTGGATGGACGAGAGGCTGAAGTTTGTTACGCATATCCGGGCTCTCAACGCCAAGCTGGCCTCTGGTTGCTATGCAGTTCGTGTGGTTTCAAACGAGTTGGGTATTGGAATGGCAAAAAACGCCTATTACTGCCTGATAGAGTCGCATCTCAGGTATGGAATTCCTTTTTGGGGGGTTTGCAGCCAGTCTCTCTTTTGTTCTGTGTTTGTTTTGCAGAAGCGAGCAATTCGTTATGTCTGTAAGGCAAGGGCCCGGGATCACTGCAGGCCCTTATTCATCAGATTTTAACCTTGCCCTGCCTGTTCATACTGGAGACAGTGCTTCTTATTCATAAGCGTTTTGGGGACAGGCGATCTACTCATCATTATCTAACGCGAAATAGCAATGATCTGTCATTGCCTATTCCAAAGTCAACCCTAACCAAGAACTCTCTTATGTATGAGGGCTTAAGGATGTATAATCATGTGCCATCTGCTATGAGGGAGGCAGCTACTCCGGTGATCTTCAGGGGTATGGTCAAGAGTAATCGACTGGAAAAATATAGTCAATTTACATCGTTATATTTTTGCATGCTGCCTTATTCATATACTGTATAATATTTGGAAATGCTATAATATTTTGACTATTAAAACAAATTTTTAATTTTAATGGAAAACTGTAGGTTTGTAAATTTTTCACTGTGATTTGCAAGGGATATTGTGTATTTAAAATGAACCTAATAAATTAGTATTATTATATTGTTCTGCTAGGTACTATTAGATTTTGTTATTGTTTTCAATGTATTTATATTCTTGTACTTAGTTAGTTTAATGTGTTTATATATTTTTGCTTATATTTTTATTTGCTTTGTATATGAGAATAATGTTCTTTTTACAATAAAGCATATTTTGACTTTGACTTTGGCTTTGATGCACGTCATCAATCAGCTGATAATTGTAAGTTCGTAAGAAAACACGAGAAAATTAAATTTGGAACTTTCCCATGTAGCTTTCAAACGACTGGTATTTTTGAAACAATATATTAAAGAAAAAAAAGCATTCTTATATTATACCAATTCGTTTTCTTGGAAGAAGCATGGATTTTTCAGAATTGCACCATTGGTCGATCTTGGCAAGATGAAAATAAAAGAAGTGTTAGATCTACTAAAGTTGATGGTAAAAGGTATTATGCAGTAAACAAATATATAAACTATGGGAAATTTATGTATATTTATCTTGCTTTTATGAAATAAACTGGGTAATTACTTCACTCGGATATTTTGGTTACAAGCTGGCAACACTGTCGATAACTGACGTCACTCGAAGGGTACGACGTGCATCGGTTTTTGTTTTGCAAAGAGTATAGGCGGCTCTTTAAATTATTTTTGTTTACCTACACCATAGACATTACACTACCCGTGAATTTTTATTGCTAAAAGCAGTAGCCAAATCTACCCTTCTGACGTTGTCATGTCTTTTCGATTTCCCAAATTTATTTTTCGTTCGGAATATTTCAGAACTTATTGCAATTTATTTAATTTTTTTGAAATGTATGGGAACCAATAAAAATATTGTACAAGTAAATGTTTTTTATGCATATAATAACCTTTGCCGCTACAATACAGTGAACTTAAGAGGCGACGTTGCCATATAAGCCGCAATCAGCTAAATGCATATAAAATAGTATGGTGATTCCGATACTGGGATTCTAATTGGGGAAAAATACATGTATTAACCCACCAAATTCACAACTTCAAAGATTTGAAAATAAACGTGCCTGCGCCTGCAGGGTTTTCGCACCACTGTTTTTATTATTAATTTATTGATTTTGTGAGTATTTTTCAGTGGTGAAAATAAATAGGAAAAACCGAAAAAAATTAAAAGTTTAACACCCTGTATCTTACAAACGAGGGGTTTCTGGACCTCCATTAATGGGAACTTTTTTTATTATTTCTTGTCCTAGTAATAAGTTAAAAGAGTTAAAAATATGAAGTATTGCAAAGTGAATAGAAATGGGTAGATTACGTTTCACCTACCCCATCGTACCGCATCTCGCTCATTGTTCTGTTGGTGTCACGCCTCCCGCTTCGATTCAATTAAACAGTGGCGTATCATTTTTTTCGTAAAAAATATGTTAACGCGGACGCCACTGGTAGAACTAGACCAGATCATTTTTATAAAAGAAATGTGTTTTAATGCCTGGTTATTAGTACCTACTAAAATAATATCTAACGCGGTCTACAACATATTGGAAAAAACCTTTTTTCTTCAAATTTTTAACACCCTGTATTCCAAAAATGAAGCGGTTGCGGACCTATGTTCTATGAACTTTTTGTCTTAGAATTTAGTAAGGAACAAAACCCTTGGGTTTGGCGACATACTTAATTACAACCCTGTACAGGGTGTTTCAGAAGTACGGTGCGGAACTTAAGGGGGTGATTCCTTATAATATTCTAACAGAAAAAGTTCATATGAACATGTGTCCGGAATTGCCCCGTTTTTGATATACAGGGTGTTAAAGTTTTTTAAAAAAAAATCTTTTTTTTTATAATTTTTTAAATATCCTTTTAACGATTTTATTGAAATTTGGTACCTTTATTCATAGTGACAAGGGGCTTAATTGGCCCCGACTAGATTAAATTTAGTAAGTACAGTGGCGTCCCGGGAAGCACTTTACCGAATATTATGGACAAGAAAATGTACGCCAGACGCCACTGACTTTTTCTTATTTATTTATTTATTTATTGAAAGATCAACGGGCAAAGCCCTTTTATTACATAAAACAGAAAGATAAAGTATCAAAAACAAGCTATAAAGTACAATAATTATCAAAAATAACCTAAAAAGTACAATAATTAACATAACCTATAAAGTACAATAATTAAACATATTAGTTATTATATAAATCGGAAAAAAAATGAAATTATGATATTTTTTTTTTGGATTTACCAACCAATAATACAACTTTCTTGTTCCATGAATTGTTTTCGTATCTTGCTTCGTTTTCAAGAAAAAAAAATAAAACCACTTTATTGCATGTACAGAAAAAATACCTATGTAATTCAAAGTTAATTAAAACATTTAAATTAAAAATAAAATTATTATTTTAAATATGATTATGAATAACGTTATCAAATTTCAATAAAATCCTGAAGAGGATAATTAAAAAAATTATAAAAACTGATTTTTTAAAAAAAAACTTTAACACCCTGTATATCAAAAACGGGGCAACTCCGGACACATGCTCATATGAACTTTTTCTTTTAGAATATCATAAGGAATCACCCCCTTAAGTTACGTACAGTACTTCTGAAACACCCTGTATCAATATCGCCCAAATATCGCTTTCTCAGTCAGCGAAAATACATATAGAGCGAATCTGAATAGTCAAAAACATAATGTTGAACTTCATAGCAATTAAGGGTTCTTTAATTGACCTCTCCAGTTAGAGTTTAATTAATTTGCTCACGACAGAAGTAGCTCAAAAGCCATTTTCTTTCTGTTATTTCTTTCTCCTCTGTTAGTTACATCATAGACCAACCTACCTTGGTCTATGGTTACATTTAAAATATATAATAAAAAAATATACCCCTATACCATTATATTGATAAGGTGCTGTATCCAGTAATTAATATTATTCTTTCTAACAATCCCACTGAATTGGTTGATTTGTTTTCTGCATTTCTTCAGTTAGTTTATATTCAGTATGGCGACATGAAATGTGACATATATATAGCTTTCTGCTATTAGCAATATTAATCTTCACAAGATTTGTGTCCATAGTGGAATGGTCTTCAAAAAGCTGATCTCTAACATAATGGTATTCTTTAGCAGTTGGATATCACGCATTCTCATCTATGGTGTACTCAAAATCAAATGCAACTAAACAATTAAAAACACAAGTTATTTCATTTACATTTACGTAACTACCCAATTGGCAACTGTAAGTTAACACACATACCAACAATAAATGATCTTGGTGTTTTGTTTCAACAGGAAGATGAGGTTTACACAGCAGATTGACTGGGTGATTTCTACAGTTAGTTTTGAACTTTTGAGGCGAGACAAAAAATCACATTCTACATTTGTAGGCAATTATGCTGTAAGTATACCTACTTATATATTTGAGATGTATTTCGTGTGACCAGATTACTTTATTACCCATTAGATCAACTTTCTTACCTTATCAGACTTCCTATACACTTCCTCCTTTTGACTAAAATTGAATTATAATATCCTACAAGCTACTGAGCACCAATTGATTAACTAGAATTTTTTATATACTAGGGACTAAGAGTTTCTGGCTAGCTTCTGACAGTCTTAACGATCTAGATTATTATTGAAGTCTTCTAAAATGGGTTTTCTATCACAATTTGACTGGAGTTCAATGGAGTAACAAATTGATTACTCTTCCCAAGAAACCTGAAAGAAGTTTCCCTTTTTAAACATTTAACGAGGTAATATACTAAATACAATTAGGGTTAATCCTCCGAAATTATGCGCCCTTGTCTTTAGAAAGGCCCTAATAGTCAGTTCTGAATATATATGCTAAAATTATGGTATCTAATATTAGTTATATTTAATAATAATAGTTTTGTTTCTTTTTTAGGTCAGAGTCAGGATACCAGTTAAGCAGTTTATAAATATGTTGAGGGCAGTCTTTAGTAACCGAGTGGCATACATATCAATATCTAAAAATTTAGTCCATATGGTACTTCAAAAACCAATATTTTGTCAGAAGTGTGACCTATAAAAAACGTTCTATAAAAAAAACAACCCCTTTTGAAAGACCCGCCACTGATCACAGATGTCAAATGTTCCTTGAATTTTCGATTTAAATGATTTTGCGTAATTTTCGCAAGCAAAGAAACGTTGTGCCATGCCAAAACCGGCATAAAACCATGAGTTGGAATCGATTTTGCTAATACCGGACCACACACATAGCGAAAATCGTTAAATATAGGTTCATTTTTTGCAAAAATAAACTAAAACGCATTCGGGAATGTTGGCGATCTGTGACGTTTCCACTGGACGCAGGAACTTAAAAATTACATACGTAAACTCACAAATAATGAAACCACTTATGTACCGGCCTAAATTTAATGAAAATCACTTTATTTTAGGAAAAATCCTTACATTTCTTGTGGAAAATGACACCACCCCAAAAACAGATGAGACACTTTTAAATTTCAACGTTAGGTGGCGCCGGGGCGACATGTCACTGACCGGCGCGATAACCGCAACGCGAAATTCCCCAGATTTTTTTAAATGTTTTTTTTTTTAATTTTTTAAGATAAAAATAGAAAGTCCTTGCAGTAAACTTCTGTGCAGTAAACCTTTAAATAAATCGAGATTTGCTTTAGTTTTTAGGAGCAAGAGAGCACATTTACACTAGACCACTCGTTACTATTACGCGATAACCAAGAAAATAATTATCGAAAAAGCGCTTGTTCACAATACAATAAACAGCAATTTATTAGCTGCTCATGTAAAATAATAAGAGGACGGCATGTAAACAGTAAACATAGTTTAATATAATATAAATACGCCGTAATGTTGGGCAAGGTCGCATTTTTCGGACTTGGGAAACGCAAAAAACAATATTATGTGACGATAATTTTCCACCAAATATGGGCAACCACATATACATTATATATCGCTATAACTGAGAATAGCCTATGACATCTATTCTAGGGCTATAATTTTCTTTGCTATATTATACTCAAAGACATTAGAACTTGTCTTTGATTATAATACTCAATCTAAGTTTGAATATACATTGAAATGAAATGTATTTTATTTGAATTCCACCGGTTAAACTAAAGATTTTTGAGTTAACTGTAACCTTTACAATTGGGCAAATATTATTTATCGGCGATTATTTTAAATTATATGACTTTTATTATCGCTTGTGTTCTTATATCTAAATGAAAAAGTTTTAACTACAATTACTATAATAGAGGTGGATTTGTGCAACCAAATAAGTAAAATTTACAATCAACATATTATTATAAACCTTTGTAATGCTATCCTGACATTTATGCGAATCACCCAACAATTAAACAATATTTAGGAGAATTAAGGTTTAATTGGTCTGCATAAATCCATTTTTAGTTTATTTTTTTTTAATAGTACAGGATAGGATTGAGGTTAAAGCTAAAAACAAAAATGGCTCTTATTACGCTTTTTTTTAACAATTCTATATTCAGTAAGTATATAGGTATGTATATTTTTTTAAAATAAAAAATTGTCATAAATATGTAAATTAAGCACAACCCTAAAAAAGCAGTCATTTTAGTATCATAATATAAACATAGTAAATAAAAATTGGTATTAGGATTACCTCGTATCTTAGAAATTGTTTCCCACATATGAATTCAAATTAAAAATCAAACAGTAACTTCTGTGGTAGCATTTAAACTAAGGTCATGGTTTAGTTATAACATAAAAAGTCCTGTTTTGATACCAATACAAACTTTTTGTTAATACAGTATAACCAGCGTCACAAAGAAAGCAGTTTAACAAGAAATGGATGCAGCAAGGGAATAAAGTCTTAAAAGTTCATACAGCAATTTAACTACTTTATACAATAAGAGATAATCAGTGCTAATTCATTCTACAAATGGGATCCTGAATTTATTGCTAAATTAGGTACCATTTTTATATAAAGATAGGAAAACACATTTATCTAAAGTAAAGTTTAAAATTTCACTATATGAAATTGACTTTTAAACATTTAAAAATCTAGAGAGAACATATAGGTACTTCTGTTTAATGCATACAGCCCTTACTTTACTGTATTACTTCAATATAAGAGTTAAAAAATTATAAATTTGTGGTAAGAGTGAAACTAGTACTTCTAGACAAACCATTGTTAGTATAATCACCAGAACTATAGTAAGGATTCTCATAACTGTTCAAAGATTCCCATTCTTCGTCCTTGGAGTCAAATTGATACAATCTTGCAATTTCTCTACGTAATTTGATCATCTTTCTACGTTTAGCCATACAATATACCTACAATCACAAACAATAAAATTGATGTCGTTTACTAAATAAGAAAATAACTTACCAGAAGAGACAATAGCATCACGAGGACTATAACAACCAAGGGGGCTATTAAATATTTGGCTTCGTCCCCTTGAAACGGGGGTTTTACTGTAGAGGTTACATTAGGCTGTTCACTCAATTGTTCACTACTTGTTAGGCTTTCTAAAAATATCATCATCACCTAAACTGTTCATTTGCATCTTTATATAGAGAGCTAAATTCCTATTTAACAATTTTTCGGAAGTGGTATCACATAATTAGGAAGTGACTTGATTCTGTAACTGATACTATATTTTTTATATTTATTATTTTGTTTCTGTAAAAAAAGTTTTGTTTATAAAAGTGACAGAGCGTTGTCAAGCGATTGTCAAATATAAGGTAAACTCCACAAAACAGGTAAAAGGTTGTAAACTCATTTGTCAGTACTTTCTAGTTTCTACAGCTACAACAGCTCAACCCAAGGAGTATTAATTGGTGAATTTCAAAGAAAGATGAAAGCGATCGGTTGGTTGGATTGGTATTCAAGAATTGATATGAATTCTTATTTCTTAGTTTCTTATGAATTCACTATTTTTTTTATTGGCCCCAAGAGGATTATCGCGATATATACATAGCAACGCTAAAAGCTGTTTAAACTATAGTATGCACCTCATGTTCGGTTTGTTTTTTTCGATCATTCGATTGATTTTTGCCAATATTCTAGAACACTAATAAATACAGCTTTCTAAATTATCTTTGTTGTATTATTAATAAAAGTTGTTAATTTTTAGGGTTGCTATGTAGCTAATTATTTCCCAGCCGTCGAACCCATACCACGACCAACGCGACATCTAGCGGTCATTGTCATTTGCTTAAAGTTGTGTTAACCCTGCTTGGAAAACCTGAAAAGTTTGTGAATTTTATTATTTTTTGAATAAACCTCTTATTCTTTTTAAAAAATGGTAAGAAAACGTTTAGAATAATACAGGAACGGAAACTATGCACCCTCAATTATAGTTCTAACAATATTTTTAAACCTTTTCATCGTCATGTAAAGATGTACCGCCTATTATAAAATACCTCAGAATCCCACAAAATACTGCCTTGTAGGCAGATAAATACTTCCAAAGTTAGACGAAATTTGCCATAATGTGTAGTTTAAGGGTTTATTCTGTAATTTACGTGCGTTCGATCTAAAAAAGTCATATGTTTGAACCATGTAACCTTCAAACAAACAATAGGGGCCTAATATGCATAAGAATTTGTAGTTTACAGCTATACTTAATGATTTTTTATTTATTTGCCTTCAGGCACACACAATCTTGCTGGTTCAACCCGGAGCCAATCCTGAAACTAGAACTTATTCCGACTATGAATCTGTTAATGAGTGCATGGAAGGTGTATGCAGAATCTACGAGGAACATCTCAAAAGAAGGAATCCTAATACGCCCACGATCACCTATGACATCTCCCAGTTATTTGACTTTGTTGATCAGGTAATAAGAAAAATAATAGTACTAAATTTTAAGTGAAAAACTTCAATTTAAATGCCTTTCAATGAATTTTACTTACAGTTATCTGATTTGAGTTGTCTTGTGTATCAAAAGTCTACGAACACATACGCTCCTTACAACAAAGATTGGATCAAGGAGAAAATCTACATATTATTACGACAAGCTGCTGGCCACACTGATTACAATTTCTAAGTATTTTTTACAAATATATGGTTTTCTGATTTGAAAAATATATTATTAGGCAACTTCTACAGGGTTGCATTTATAGTGGTTCATCAGAGGTTAATTTAGTTTCTATTTTGGGCATTTACTTGCAACTCTTAACCTATTGGAAATTACATTATTTAAAATTACATACCTAACACGCACATCTATATTACTTATTAAATTGTTTTTTATAAGTAAGGAATTGCCATTTTCAGGTCTAGATCTTATAATAAATACCATAAATAATTTTGTCATGTTGTGGGACCCCTCATACTGATAATAATTTGTTGTTAATTCAACAAAATAATATTCTTTTTTTTTCTCTTAAATCAATAAAAAAAATATACCTACTTGAAAAACTTTTTGGGAAACCATGTATACTGAGTTTTGTTATGTCATGACTCTGAACTGTACTATATATACTTTTAATTTTTAGGCTTCTTTTTTATTGAAATGGATTAGAATTTATATTTTTTTAAGTTCATTAAAGTAGTGATGTTTATTTTTTGTTCCACTTTGTTTATTAAAAAGTTTGCACCCTATGACCAAATTAATTTATTACTATTCAAAATACTGACTCTTGATAAGAAATAATATTTTCCTCCTGTTTATTGTGACAAAGTTGGTGCAGCTTTTCAATTTACCTGGTGTATATTATAGCAAGAGGGCTGGTGAATAATTTATTTCAAGTGTTTCAGACCAATTCAATTTAAAATAGATATATACGGCTTTTACAATAGTTGGGGCTGTGTTCACTCTGTCAAACTGCCTGTAGGTATCTGTTTTATACATAATTTCTTTATAGGAAACTTGATCAGGTATGAAAGAACACTTTAAACAGATCATTCACCAGCTCTTGACCTATTAGGGTTAGAATCCTCATATTTTTATAAAGTTGTGTTTGCAACAAAACTTATTTGAATTTAATTTGTAATTTTGTTTTCCAATTTTCTAATAAATGAATAAAATTTATATGAGTGATTTTTTTTATGTGGAGGGTGATATTCATGATCTTATAAACTGAATGGTGCCTTTTCAGTTTATACCTATATACAGAGTGCAATTGATAATATTAGGTCAATATCAAAAAAAAAAAAAAAACATTCTATTTGGAGTTTCCCAGAACAAATCTGTATAGACATTCTCCACTATACCGCATGTGCGAGTTATTCAACAGGTTTACAAGTGAGATTGATATCCATACTCTTACGCTTAGGGAATTCACGGAAACTATCAATATAAAACTTTTAAATCAGGCTCAGGATGTACCATAGTTACCTTAGTTACTATAATTTTATGCTGTATTCATGTGTCTGTAATAGTAAATGGCAAATGCTGTTGATACTGTATTGAAATAAATAAATAAATATTTGGATAGCAACTTTTTCTAAAATAATAGAACTTTTAATCAAATTGATGGTACAATAAACTAAAGCTAAGTTGCCGCGCAGATGAGGCCTGGCTTAGTGACGTCATCGCGTGAGGAGCTTCGGCGGTTGTCGACTACTTGCCACATAATTTCAAAAGGTGTTTTGAATTCTCGCTAATTTTAGTGGTATTGGGTGGGTTTTTGTTTATTTATTTATGTTAAATTAAGTGTAATATAGATTTATCTTTCCTGTTGGTCATCGATTCCTCAATGTACCTGTCAGCTACACTACTGGATTTCCATCCCCCGTGGCGCTTTAAACATGTAATGTCTGCACCTGCATCTACAAGCAGTGTAGCTGAAGTTCTCCTTAAACAGTAACCGGTATATTATGTGGCATCAGGTAATTTTAAGAAAACTGCAGCTTCCTTAGGAACAGTACTTATCTTATGAATTCTTATTACCATGCGACAACAGCGACCATTTACAAATTTTAAAAATAATCTTTTGTCATTCATGCCTTCTGGGCGTAATGATGCATTTTTTTATATATATGTTTAAATATTGTTCGCCAACAATAGTAAACGATCGCGGTTTTCTAGTTTTACTATCAGGAATTATTATGTGAATGGCAGATCCTAAGTCTTGTATGTCATCAACGGTCATTTTTACAATTTCTTCACACCGGCATGCACCAGAAATACCAATAACAAGTACAATCTAAAAATACCATAATATATTTAATAAAAAGAACTTGTATTCTTTGACGTAATATCTAAATTTACCTTAATTCCCAAATACTTCTGATTATAAATATCAACATCAAACTGAAAACGCTCACTTACTTTTTACTTTTTCGAGTCCACATCCAAAAAATATCCTAAATTTCTACAGTTTTTCAGCCCAATATCGGGCTACGTCCAGAGCTTCAGTATTAGCGAGCCATAGGTCATCGGGGGTACATGTCGATGGGCAGTGCATACATGCTCTTAAGTGGTCCATATTCTGAACGTCCCCACAGTCACAGAGTACGTCGTCAGCATCCCTCATTCCCCATCTGGCCAAGTTAGATTTAACGGGCGCGACACCAGTCCGCATGCGGTTAAGAGTACGCCATGTCTTCCAGTCCAGCTCTATCCCTCGAGGCGGATCCTGTCGCAGTGGGAAGTTTGCTGGTGGCTCTATCCTTGTATTTCTCATAAAGCTTCTTCTAGATTTTAGACGACTGGTTCCATGGGGTTCCTCAAAACCGTGGAGAAGGTGCCTATCATCAAACATTTGTTTGAACCTTTCGACATACTGAGCTGCCTCGCGTCGGTCCTCTGGGGGAGCGAAACCAGCGGCCCGGTACAGTAAGGGTATAGGGGTAGGTCTCATACACCCAGTAATTATTCTGCATGTCTCATTTAGTGCGAGTGTGACCTCTTTTGCATGTTTTGACCTATTCCACACCGGGCACGCATATTCCGCTGTCGAGAAACACAGAGCTTCCGCTGTGGTCCTTAGAACACTTGGGTTGGCACCCCATTTGCTTCCTGCGAGTTTCTTCAGGAGGTTATTTCTGGACGTGACCTTCTGCCTGGTGTTTTTGCAATGGTCTTTGAATGTTAGCGTCCGATCCAGAACAACCCCCAAGTACTTCCCTTTTTCAGTGTGTTCCAAAATCTGTCCCTCCCAGGACACCTTAAGTTTTCTACGAGCCAAGTGTGTGTTTAGGTGGAAGGCACACACCTGGGTTTTGGCAGGATTCGGTTTTAGGGAATTTTCTCTATAGTATCTACCCATTATGTTCAAGGCTTCCTCCAGTTTCCTCTCAATCTCCTCAAAGGTTTTTCCCTTCACCGCTATACCAAGATCGTCGGCGTAGACACAATGTGTAGCATGGGGGCAGATAGGTTGGTCATTGGTATAAATGTTGAAGAGTGATGGGGCCAATACACTTCCCTGGGGAAGGCCGTTTTTCTGCAATCGCCACCTGCTCTTTTTCCCATTTAGTGTCACATAGAACCTTCTGTTGCCTAGGAGTGATTCAATGATTTTCGTCAGATTGTAGTCCATCATCGTGCTGTAAGTTTTAGCTAACAGGGTTTTGTGGTTTATGGTATCATACGCGGCTGTGAGATCGACCAGAGCTACTCCTACTATCTGTTTCTGTTCGAAACCCTCCTCTATGAGTTCCGTTAGGTTTAGCACTTGTCCCGTACATGATTTTCCTGGTCTAAAACCAGCTTGTTGAGGAATGAGCTTTGAGTCTAGATGGTCTTGGATTCGGTTGAGTATGAGACGCTCGTATAGTTTGAACATGTGGCACAGAAGGGACACAGGGCGGTAGCTGCTTGGGAGTTCGGGGTCTTTCCCGGGTTTGAGTAGGGCTACTACTTTTGATTTCGCCACGCCTTTGGTATCTGATAGGTTGTCTTACAGTGGTTAAATAGAACTAGTAGCCATTGTTTGGTATTTGCACCAAAATGTTTTATTTGCTCTGTCAGGATGTCGTCTACCCCGGGTGACTTCCCGTTCTTCATGATATCTATGCCTTTTTGGAGTTCGTTAAGTGTGAACGGTTCTCCAATCAGATCTATCTCGCTTTCACGTTGTCTTTCGATTTTTGGGTTTTTAGTGCGATGGCTGGTTTTACCATTAACAAGGAGTTGATGCGCCACTTGATTTGCTGTGACTGCGCATGGTTGTTTGGTCTCTGTAGGATCTCCGTTCAGCTTTTTAATCATATTCCAGGCCTGTTTGCTGCTATGGGTCATGTCCATCCTCTCCAGCGTCTCCATCCATCGTTTTTTCCTCGATTCGCTAAGTATTTGTTGTAGTTGTTCACCCATTTCCATCGTTATCCCACTAAATGGATCCTCATTATAATGTTGCGTATATCGAGTCATCACGTCTTTTGCCTCAGCGTTTAACCCAGACAAATAATACTGTCGACATCCCCTGGGTATGTGTTTTCGGGAGGTTCGTTTTACGAGTTCAACAAATGAGTCGTAATGTTCTGGGGTGGGCGGAAGACCTTCTACCTTCTTGTCCAGTTCTTTTGTGTAGTTTACCCATTTGGCTTTATTGAAATTAAATCTTCTCTTAAAAGGTATCTTGGGAGCTTTTAGAGCGCTGAACACGCTTACGCCTATAGGTCTATGTTGGGTTTTCGGTACAGGGCTGTATATCCTTTTAACACATCGTTCTTCTAATGTGGTGCTGACAAAACCAAGATCCGGATTGTATCCCTTCTTCCAAATCTTGCTCTGGAAAGAATGGGGCAGCTTTGGATCGTGCAGGAGGGTCAGATTGCTCTGTTCAGCCCATTCTTCTACCAGTTCTCAATTTTTGTCAGTAGACTCGTAGCCCCATGTTACACTATGACTGTTGAAATCTCCAAGTACAAATTTTGTTTGTTGTGATGTAAAATTTTGAGGGGGGGTGAAGACAAAGTCTTTTCCTGGTGGTTTGTAGACAGAGGTAATTGTGACCGTCCCAACTTCAACGGTCAATATTTCTATATCGTTGTAGCATGTTTTGTGTGCCGACGTCACTGCGATATCGTTTCTGACCAGTATAGCACTTCCGTGTTTAGCACTGGGTTGTTCTATAATAAGTTTCATTCTCTCTACCTTTGGTCTATGTGCCTGTAGATCTCGGTGGGTTTCCTGGATACACAGTATGTCGCATTTGTGTGTTTTACACAGATCGGACAAAATTTCTTGTTTATTGCATGTTATACCCTCGATGTTTATGGCCACTATTGTCAATGTTGATGCTCACAATATTAGGTTTGTTTCAACCAGCATCAGTCCGGGACTAGTTTTTAATTAGAAATAGAGTCTCGTTCAGGTAATAATAAGGTAAATAAGGAATATCATGTACCTATATGTATATTCCTTAACTGACTCAACTTTTGTCTCTACATTAATTTCTGGTGTAGGAATATCTGTGGAAATATCATTGTTTTTTCTTCAAATGTAAACACTGAAAATTATTTTTGCAATATTTTTTGACTTACCCCTGATAGCACAAAATATTAAATAAATATTTTTAAAGAATACTTATTAAATATTTTTAGAATATATTTTTTAGAATCTCTACAATAAACTATCAAAATTGTCGGTCGCAATATACAGGGTGTTACATTTTCTTGAATCGGCTACAATTTTATCTTTCAGAACTTTTTTTTGGAGCTCTCTGTATGAATTCCTTTATAAAATTTGAACTCTCTGTTCCTTTGTTTAGCGTTCTAGTCTCTTGCACTCTTCTCGTATCTGTGACCGTTTTCGATTTATTTGCATCGATGGAAATTAAGTGTAGGCGAAATAGCGCAATAATAAATATGAGAAAAAAAAATAGTAGGCTGGGATAGGCAATTGTTAATTCTGTTTATTGTCCTTCTGACATTTTGTAACAATTTTTTTTTTGTTTGACGTTTCCGGAGTTGTTTTGAACTGGTTAATGATGGTTGAATTCACAAATCAAGAATTTGCAGAGATGCATTTAATCTATGGACTTGCCGATGGCAATTGTTAGGAAGCCAGATGACAGTATGCACAAAGGTATCCAAATCGAATACTGCCTGACCCACGGACATCTACATAATCGACTATGTAAAAATGGATCGTTCAAGAAATCCACTCATTTAGCAGGAGCAAGCAGAACGGTTAGGACTCCTGAAGTCAAGGAAGCAGTCCTGAATGCAGTAGAAAATGATCCTGCCACTAATACGAGAAAAATTGCCGCAACACTTAACATTTCATTTGTGCTTGTCTGGAAAATTTTATAAGACAACTTAATGTTTCCAAAGGGTTCAAGCTATTCTCCCACGGGACTTTCCACTACGTTTTATTTTTGCCAATGGTTCCTACAAATGCTAGCCCAAAATCCGTTATTTGAAAATACGATTTTATTTAGCGATGGAGCAAATTTCTCAAGGAATGCCATAAACAATTTTCACAACAACAATTTTTGGAAGGAGAGAATCCGCATTCGATACGCGAAAATAATTTCCAAGAACAGTTTTCAGTAAATGTGTGGGCCGGCATTATTGGAGATTATTTGATAGGACCATTTTTCTTGCCAGCAAGGCTAAACGGACAATATTATCGTTAATATCTTGAAGAGAAACTCCCAGGGCTGCTATATAGAAGAGGTACCAATTCTTGTCAGAACCCAAATGTGGTTCGTGCACGATGGTGCACCACCGCACTTCAGCATAGAGGTGAGAAACTTTCTCAATCAAATTTTTAACAACCGTTGGATAGGTCGGCGAGGGGGACCTCAGCCATGGCCCCCTAGATCCCCAGACCTGAATAGCCTGGATTTCTTTTTCTGGGGACACCTGAAAGCATTAGTGTATTAGACCCCAGTCCAGACAGAAGAGGATTTAAGAAACAGAATAATAGCTTCATGCGACATCATTCGCAATACTCCTGGAATATTTGGCAGAATCCGTCAGTCCGTGAGGCGAAGACTTGATTCGTGCATTTTAGCAAGAGGCGGACATTTTCAACAGTTTTTATAATTTTGTTTTATTTTTATTTGATTAACTAATTAATTGTTTTGTTTTATTTTATTTTTAATTTGTAATGTTTTTATCTGATTGTTGATAACCCTGTCGGTTGATCTAAAATAAAAATGAAAATAATTACTAGAACCAGAATACATACAAATAAAAACAGCTTTTTACTCTGCTTTATTTCGCCTACACTTAATTTCCATCGATGGCTATTTTTGCAAATAAATCGAAAACGGTTACTGATACGAGAATAGTGCAAAAGACCAGAACGCTAAACAAAGGAACAGAGAGTTCAAATTTCGTACCGGAATTCATACAGGGAGCTCCAAAAAAAAGTTGTAAAAGATAAAATTGTAGCCGATTCAAGAAAATGTAACTCTATACTGCGACCGACAATTTTGATACTTTATTGTAGAGATTCTAAAAAATGGTTGATGTTCCTAATTTGAAACAATTATCACAGAATATAAGAGAAAATAAATTGAAACTTTGCCACCCTGTATGACGAAAATGACGCGTTTCAGACCATGCATATATTAGCATTTTTTTCTTATTTTAATGGGTACTATCACCCCCTGAAATATCTGCATGACATTAATTAATACCCTGGTTATGTTAATTATATTTGGTCTACTCGTTTATGAAATATCACAGCTTAAAAAATAAATAAATTGCATAGAAGTATTAGGTATATTATTTGCTTTGCAACTTGGCCTTAATTGGACGTTAATATGTTTTTACAAATATTTCCTAAATATTTCATTTTGATAAAACATTGAAGTTCTTTAAGAAACGACGGAAATCACAGCAATTGATCAATAAATGTGTAATTACTATCAATAATATTAATTAATATAGTTTATAGGTAAAGAGCACATGACTAACGCAATATAACTTAATTTCTTTTTTTTTCTTTTTTTTTATTTATATACGGGTAACCCCCATTAATAGCTTTACAATTAACAAAAATTGGTTATGTATCTTAACTTAAGATTGATTTAATTCAACTAACTAAACTACTAGAAACAAACTAAACTATTAGAAATAAACTAACCACTAAAAACTAAGGAAAATACAGACTTTGCAATACCAAAAATCATAAATAGGTACTTAATACACAGATGGAAATTAAAAATTCAAAGCAGTCAAACTACACCACATTCCAGAAAGCGACCTAGAAAGTAATTCTGCCCAAATCACCCACAAACCTGCCCACGGTCAGATTGAACAGTTCAATATGACTAGTATTAATTAATTTACAATAACGATCTATTGGAGAGTTTTGACCATAATTTGTACGGTGATAAGGGATGTAAAATGTTACAATTTTAAAATATTTATTTAATATTATACTTAAATATTTGCAACAAATATTTTTTGGAATTATTTCCTAAATATCTTATTTTGCTAACAAATATTTGAAAAATATATGAATATTTATAAATAAATAAATAAATAAATAAATAATAAACTTTATTTCAAATTATGTTTACAAGTTACATGCAGCTTGCAGCATAAAGTGAAATGGCGTCATACAAAAATTCCAACCAATACATTATTCTTACAAACCACTACAAAAATCTTTCAAGCTGTAGGGTTCTAGTTCTACCAAGTACTTTCTCAGCTGTTTTTTAAATATTTTTGGTTCGCTTATTGTGTTTAGTTCTCGAGGCAACGCATTGAATAACTTTAAACACATGTATTGAGGAAATCTTTCAGTTAATGAAAGTCTATGAATAGGATTGACACTTCGCATGTTAAAATCTGTTACAGCCAAAGCCTTAAATTAAATAATACATATGGCATATTTTTGCCATTACTTAAGAAATAATAAACACCAAGTAAATTAGAATTTGCTCCAAGCTAACAGTTTTGGTGTTTTGTTGATTGTTGCTGCCTTTTAATCCCGGACTAATACTAATATTACAACATAACATATTCGACTCCCGGACTAATGATTTTCCTAAAAATGCTCTTCTTATCTAAGACGCACGTCCCCCTTATATTTCACAGAATTGATGGAATAAATCATATACACGTATCTATCAATGCAACTTAAATAAATCAAGGCTATTATACAAAAAATGCACGAACTATTCATTTTTCTTTCTGTCTATCTTTTTCCACGATATCAATTAAACAAAGATAAGCTCAGGTATCCGAACGTTTCAAGTTATCTTCGCAAGGGCTCTCTTACAGGAACCTGTAGAGGTCGACGAGACGTTTTATATATACACTAGAAGAGGGCGGTACTCATCCACCCTTTACATTTTAAATTATCATGCAGTGTCGGCTCGTGGAAATAGATACATTAAATATTGGATTACTTATGTTGTTTTGATTTCAATATTCGGGATCTTGTCATAGTCTCTATTAAAATTGAATGCTTTGAAGTACAAGGGAATAAATTAAAAGACAATTATTAGGAAACATTGTTACATTTTAATTGACGACTAGGACAACTAGCATTGTCCTTTACAATGACGCTATTTTTGGGTATATTTTTAAAAAGTCGATATTTAAACTAATCTTCAAAAAGTTAAGCGTTAGTGTCTTGGTGGTAATCTAGAGAAGAATCTGCTATGTTTTTAGCTGAAAGCAATAGACAGTTCGGAACAATTCCATTTTGTGAACTTGCGTGTATTAGCAGAGGTATTGTTATTCTTTTGCCTCTATTTGAAGGAGCCTTGATTTGAGTTTTTTGAAAAATCTTTTCATCCTTTTCTTGCAGTGCCATGAGTATGAACAAGACGATGTTCATTTTCTTGGCTCCAATACCGGCAATTTTGAACATTTGGTTCGTTGTTGAAGGTGAATGTCCATTCAACGGTAAAACAAATATTTTGCAAAAGATCCCTATTATTATTTGCTCTTTCCATTATCTCAAAACAATACCATTCTCCGTTCTTCATTGCCTTGCCGTAGCTCTTGATGTTTCTTTTATACTTGTAAGGAAAATATTTATGTTTTTTAAAGTGCGCAACACTGTGGTTTGATGTTTTCCAATGGCTTGCCCAAGAATCCTTGTACCTACTAATCATTTTGTGCAGTAAAATATCAAGATCTCTGTTATTCCTTTCTTTAGCTATATTGACATTCTGAGTTGAGCATTATACAGTTAGTTATTACAGTTCCTTTGGACTCAAGTTTACTAATGATACGTTTAATTAATGAAATGGAAGGGACAGGCTTATCAAGGGGGAATTGAATTTCCCGCTTATGAGTTATGTGGCAAATTGAATTTCCTAGTTGGAATTGAATTTCCCGCTTATTTCGTTGGCACGCGTACCAACATTTTAAGTGAAAAATGCCTGAATCGAGAAAATAATCGATTTATACAAGTCTCGATATTGGCCTAATATATCGAATATTCGATAAGTTTCTATATCGAAAATCATCTTATTTTCTCCTACAGTCTATTAGGCAATCCAAACCAGGTTATGTTTGCCTGCCACGGTCATATTGGAGTCACAAAGTGCTTCCAATATGGCCGTCGACGGCAAACGTCAGAAAAACTAACCTTTATTTTTTTGTGAACGTCAGTGTCAGTTTAAACAGCGATTTTGGTTTTGTGTGTTTTATTAAGTTATTGTTGTTCAATTTGTGTTTTCTTTTCTGTTATTTATATTTGTTAATAGGTACCTACTTTTTTGACCAACAATTTGGTCAATTTGGAGCAAATCGATTTTTAGGATCGTGAGATGCACCAGAACTTGACTGAAACTATAAGCATTGAATCCGTGTATATTTGGCTACATATTTGCCTTCCACGGCCATATTGAATTGTTCGTTGAATGTTTTTGAGTTCTGTGGAACGAGTTCAATATGGCCGTGGCAGGCAAAACGTAATTTGACACATCGTTGGATTGCCTAATTGTGAAAAAACATAACCTTAATAATTTTTCCACAAAAACCATAATGGTAATTTTAGGCAATCCAACGATGTGTCAAATTAAGATTTGCCTGCCACGGCCATATTGAATTCGTTCCACAGAACTCAAAAACATTCAACGAACAATTCAATATGGCCGTGAAAGGCAAATATTATGTGGCCAAGTATACACGGATTCAATGCTTAGTTTTCAGTCGAGTTCTGTGCACCTCACGATCCTAAAAATCGATTTGCCGCCAAATTGACCAAATTGTTGATCAAAAAACTTAAAGTAGGATTAATAAATATAAATAACAGAAAAAAAAACACAAATTGAACAACAATAACTTAATAAAACACACAAAACCAAAATCGCTGTTTAAACCGACACTGACGTTCACATAAAAATAAAGGTTAGTTTTTCTGACGTTTGCCGTCGACGGCCATAGTGGAAGCACTTTAGTGACTCCAATATGACCGTGGCAGGCAAACATAACCTGGTTTGGATTGCCTAATTGTTGAATGACATATGTCATATACTTCATGATTCATGATTATAAGGCTACTGACTATAATAAAATAAAATATTAGCTCTCAAAAAGGTGCGTTTTATTGATTGAAAAACTTTTCGTACTAAACTTATTCCACCATTGAAGAAGTTTTGAGGGGGGGGGGGGAGCAAATTTCGTAACTGCCTTATAGGGGCGGAGAATTTATAAACCCGGACCTGCACTTAATCATGGTTACTTTTTCCTTAATGGAATAGCTTTATTTGGCTATAATTAAAGCGCCTTCAATAAAAATGTTGTCACTGACGCTACTTTTCGTTTTGTCAATGCCAAATAATAATTGGCTGATGTTTACTCTGTTACCTATAAACTATGAAAATTTCGTAATTTTGCCATCACATTTAATTGAATAAGTTAGGATTGGCTTATTAAAATTTATTCAAAATTGGCACATCGGTTTATTATATCGGCCTATTCAAAAAATTGTAATTCAATTTTCCTCTAAAATGTATAGGGGAGCCAATATTTAGCCACCTCAAAATTTACATGGAATTTTCTCAGGGCCGTCGAGAGAAAAGCGGGGCCAGGGGATAGTAAATCTATGGACCCCCCTGCACCCTTTTTTTTCGTGCCACACAGTTAAAAATTTGTAGTAAGAGTAGATTACTAAGATAGGATTCGAGAAGAGATAAAGTTATTAAGTTAACGAAATCCGGGCCCCCTCAAAATCTCCGGGTCCGGGGGGAATCACCCCCGATCCCCCCCCCCCTCACGCCGGGCCTGGATTTTCTAGGTTCAATTAAGCCATGCATCACCCGGTATAATATTCGGTACCTATACTTTGTCCAAAATTGTAGGGGAACCTGGCCTCGTTTTCCGTTTCATTGCACGCTTTTGAATCTCTTTGGCTTGCGGCTCTTCCAAAATAGGGGTGATCAGTGGCGTAAAAACCGCCCCTGAAGGCCCCGCATTGCGGGGGGGGGGCGCCCTAAAGTCCTTTGATGAAATTGAACTAATTCTAATTCCCCTTTCATACATATTTTAAGACGTTGTTTTCTTATCTCAGTGAGTACACAAATTGTGTGTCTGTTTTAATTACCACATTGTTTTTTTTAATTGCAGTAAGTAGGTACATTATTTTAAAATTTCATTATTTTTACAACAAAAAATTGTTCTTTGTTCTCTACAATACTTTATATCCTTCTATAATAAGCAACGCTTACAAATGAAAATATTTTTTAATATGGTGTAAGTGTGAAGGATTTAGACAGGTGCAAAATAGCAGGGCGCTTTCATAATTTTACGGGGGGGCGTACATGCCCTTAGTTACGCCACTGGAGGTGATATTAATGAAACGCCCTGCATATAAATACAGGGTGTTACTTAATGATAGGCCGTAATTCCAAGGGCGCGTACCCGAACCAAATTCAAGTAGAAAAGTTCATATAAACATGTGTCTTAAAAAGTCTGGTTTTCACGATACAGACAGTCTCACGAATAATATTGATAAGAAAAATGTACGCCACTGACTTGCTTAAGCGGGTTAAGCAGCTAAGAATACAACTTTTTTATCTCCTGATATTTTTTCGTCTTCGTTTTCGAGAAAGAAAATATTTCGACATGCAATAAAGTGGCTTTTATTTTCTTTCTCGTAAACGAAGTAAGATACGAAAAAATATCAAGAGATGAAAAAGTTGTATTTTTAGCTGCTTAACCCGAAAACAATATAAAATTGTAAACAAGTCAGTGGCGTACATTTTTTTTGTCAATATTGTTCGTGAGACTGCCCCCCGGGACGCCACTGGAACTCATAATTATCATCTAGTTAGTGCTAATTTAGCGTCTTATTACAACGAACAATACCGTCAAATTTCACCAAAATCGGCAAAAGGATCTTATTTGAGATATTATTAATTTTTTTTTAACTTTGACACCCTGTATCTTGAAAACCAAACTTTTTAGGACACATGTTTATATGAACATTGAACTACTTGAATTTGGTTCAGGAATGCGCCCTTTGAATTATGATTTAATGAATTATTAAATAACACCCTGTATACTTTTCACAATGATGATGTCACGACAACCGCTGCCGATACTGCAACAATTATTCTGAGGCACCAGTGATCAGTGACGTAAAAATTGTGCATTCTTTGATTTTGTGGGATACTATATTTAAACATTTAAGTACAGGAATTAGTATTTTATTAAGAAATCTATTTAAAAATTAAATAAAAAGGATCTGCCACTGGTTTACATGTAGTATAAACTTAGTATACAGGGTGGTGATAAAGTTTGGAATATAGGAATATTTCTGAACAGGTTAACTTAAAAAAAAACCGCACAGACACGTCGATTTTTATTTTTATTTCTGCATTTTTTTAGCTAATACTAGAATATACAGGGTGTTACATAAATGAATTATCACGTCAATGTCACTTTTTGCAAATGGAATACCCTGTATATTAATTCATTTTTTGATTCTACGCAAGATCCTAAGCAGATTTCGTTTATGATGTCCTATAGATACTTATCTTCAAATGTTTACGAATTATTGACAATTGAAAATTAGACATCTTCAATGAAAATTAAAATTTAAATTGAATTGTTTGAGCGTTTTTTTTTAAGTTAACCTGTTCACAGATATTTTTATTATTCCCAACTTTATTTCCATTCGTATAGGGTGTCTCAAAAAATCAGTATCAATTTCAAGTTTGTTTTTATAAATAAAATGACACTTTTTTAAATTTTAAACATAATATTTTATTTAATGAACATTATTTACAATAAAGGAATATGCCTGCCTATTTTAATAAATGTTGGAAGTGGTATCCATTCACAGCTCTACAATGACCCAATCTATCCACAAACTCTCTTTGAACGTTAGTAACAACATCTGGGGTAATTTGCCGTATCGTCGTGGCTCTTATTCTTATTTTCAAGTCTTCTAAATTTTGTGGTTTATTTTTGTATAATCTCTCTTTAACGTAGCCCCATGAGAAGAAGTCGAGCGGAGTTAAATCGGTTGACCTTGGTGGCCACTCTATTTCGCCCCGTCGCGTCGTCGGCCTATCACACGATGATGAAACGTATTGTCCAAATGTCTTCGAACATTTGCGCTAAAATGGGCAGGAGCTCCATCTTACTGAAACCATAGTCTATCATCAAACGTATCTGGAACATCTTGATTTGGAAATAATGTAATTAAGGCAGGTACAAGTTCTTCCTCTAGAAATGGTATCGTTCGCCATTCAATGTCCCCTCAAAAAAATATGGCCCGATGATTCTATTCTCAACAATTCCCGCCCAAACATTAATTTTCTCCCTATAGGTACTGCGTATGGCCATCTCTATACCATTGTGGATTTTCATTTGACCAATAACGAAAATTTTGCTTATTTACTTCCCCATTAAGGCAAAATGTGGCTTCATCAGAGAAAATCCCGTTTTTTACAAAATTATTATTATTTTGGCAGATATCCATCATTACCTCACAAAACTGATTCCTTCTGTTCGGAACATCGTCATATAGCTCTTGAACTATTTTTATTTTATAAGGACGCAACTTTTCTTTTCTTAAGAACTTCAGAATAGCTGAATGATCCACATCAATGTTCTCTTGGTTTGAAAGACATCTAGTACTTGAATCAGGATTTTCTTCCAGCGACATTAAAATATCAATTTTAGTGTCTTCAGGGATACCTGGTCGCCCTGAACGCGGCTTGTCTCTGACATGTCCGAAATTAATAAATTTATTTATTAATTTACTTACAGTGGCCTCACTGATTGGCTGTCTCCCCGGGTATTTATTATTGAACATCTCACACACTTCTTCTTGCGTTCGAGTTTTATCTTCACAACCAGCTATAATGAGGATCTCGATTTTTTGCGTTTCTGTTAAGAACATTATGATAAAATAATTCAAAATAATCAAATAATCACAAGGCGTTTGTCAAAAAAGTGAATTAGAATGTTATCAAATAGCATCACTATAAACGCCAGATATTGGAACCATGCTAACGTCCAAAGAGAGCTTGTGGATAGATTGGGTCATTGTAGAGCTGTGAATGGATACCACTTCCATCATTTATTAAAATAGGCAGGCATATTCCTTTATTGTAAATAATGTTAATTAAATAAAATAATATGTTTAAAATTTAAAAAAGTGTCATTTCGCTTATAAAACAAACTTGAAATTGATACTGATTTTTTGAGACTATACCTATACGAATGAAAATAAAGTTGGGAATAATAGAAATATCTGTGAATAGGTTAACTTAAAAAAAAACGCTCAAACAATTCAATTTATATTTTTATTTTCATTGAAGATGTCTAATTTTCAATTGTCAATAATTCGTAAACAGTTGAAGATAGGTATAGGACATCATAAACGAAATCTGCTTAGAATCTTGCGTAGAATCAAAAAATTAGATAATATAACAGGGTATTCCATTTACAAAAAGTGCCATTGACGTGATAATTCATTTATGTAACACCCTGTATATTCTAGTATTAGCTAAAAAAATGCAGAAATAAAAATAAAAATCGACGTGTCTGAGCGTTTTTTTTTTAAGTTAACCTGTTCAGAAATATTCCTATTATTCCAAACTTTATCACCTAATATAGTTAAAATTATTAATTTTTTAATTTTCATCTGCACTATCGTCAGGCCCATATCCAGAAATTCGTTTCGGGGGGGGGGGGGGGGGCTTAAGGACGAAAATCATTCAAAAATGTGGACTTATTTTAATTAATTTAGAGCAAAGCGAATCACACATTAAAACTTAAATCATTATTTTCAAATTTCGGGATTTTGGGGGGGCCCGGGCCCCCGGGTCCCCCCCTGGTTACGTGCTTGACTATCGTCTCTATAGGTAAAGGTAAAAAAAAACTCAGATTTACTTAACACACTCCATATTTTTCCATTTTTGTTAATATATGATTTCCGGTCTGTGGGCTAAAAATTATAATTTTTATTTATAGTCGAGTTTCTTATAGTGTTGAGGACGAAATTAGGTCAAATTATTTACGATTTAAATGCTCGATTAGACGTAGACGCCAGCCAGACACACGTGGAGCCCTTATCGCAAGTTTGTTAAGTAGGGGGACACCAGATTTATTTCGTACAAGGCCTACACTACACTAAACAATCACACAAATTTGAAACTTCATCGGATTTCAATGCTTTTACGTGTATTTGCCATTGTCGACATGTCGACAATCTGAGAAATAAGTTTGAAAAGTTCTTGTTAATTTAACTTTTAAAGTACATAATAAGATAGGAACACATGTAGTAGAAATTTTATAAAGCTCATTTTAGCGCACGCGTTTATGTTAGAAAACGAGCCGCTTGCGGCGAGTTTTATATCTTTATAAAACGTGTGCTTTATACTATTTTTCCTATTTTGGCATTTTTTTCAATAAATAAATCCATATTTAGAAGAGAAAATGAAATATACAAATTTTCAAAATCTTTATGCCTAAATTTTATGTTGGTAATACAATAAAATTATTTATCAAAGTAGCCTTGAAATCAACAAACAATTTTGTTTCCGTGTCGGCCATGTTGTCACGAAGTTGTCTAATTTTTCTAACATACCTACATAATTTTAAAATATGGAGCAAGATGAGTTTAGTTTAACTCCCCCAAAGTTAAGGTAAATTCTATACTTCTATGTTTTATATTATAGTAAATTTGTACGATTATTTGACACTTTTTTAACTCATTTCCATTTCATAGAATTAATGCAAACAAACATATATATAATACACGACAGCAAAATAAAACATTTGTGATCATCATTACCAACCTTAGAAAAATAAAGAAAATAAAATGTTCATTACGATACTGAAAACGATATCGAAACAGCTTTTTTATGAAACCAAATTAGAAAAATGTCGGTAGTTTACCTACCTGTGTCTCACTGTTTCAAAAATTTGAAATGTTAAGTTACTTCCCTGCAGTAGTATTTCTGAATTTGTTGCTGAAAATTTTGAAAATTATTATTCTCAATGTGTTCAATGCTCTTCGCCACCAACTCACATTGGTAGCAAAAATGGAATTGTCGATGTCTGATGTCTTTGAAGAATACTTCCAGCAAATGCTAAATCTTATTCCACCTGGGTCTATTATAGCCATGGATAATACCAGCTACCACTCAAGAAAATCCGAAAGAATACCAACGTCTTCTTGGAAAAAATCACATCATTCATTGGCTTACTGTAAATAAGAAGCCATTGCATATACTTAGATATGCTGGAGAAGGAGCAACTGGAGACTGTAAAGTTGAATAAACCTCTTTGTACGAAATTTGTTGTCGACGAAATCGCTTCAAAATGAAATACAACGGTACTTCGCTTTCCGCCATATCACTGTGAATTAAACCCCATAGAATTGGTGTGGGCGCAAGTAAAAGGGTTTGTAGCAAGGCATAACACAACTTTTAAAATAAGAGACGTTGGAAACCTCCTGCAAGAGGGAATAAAGACAGTGGATTGAAAAAAATTAAGTAAGTGCGCCGAAGATGTGATTTAAATAGAAGAAATAATGTGCTGATAACATGCTAGAAAACACTGTAGAGTCCCTTATTATTTCTCTGGACTCCAACAACGATAGTTCATCGGACTACTCGGAACATGATGAGTACAAGTTAAACATTAAGTTGTTATATTGAACATAGTAGATTTCTTTTATAAATATCGATATTTATTCCAATTTATCTATTTTCATATTATTCTTACTTCTATATAAATTTTTATCTACTTAATATTAGAATAATTATTAATACCTCAATTATCTACTTATCTCTGTAATTATAAGCATGCCAAGTATAATTATTATTACACTTAATATTTTAATAAACTACCTGTAGTAACGCCATTGTCACATTACTTCATTCACCAAACTCGTCTTTTTATTGTATGCAAATTAGGGTGACCCTAATTTAGGACCGATTCGGGGTGTGTAGGTCTGAAGTACGGAACTTTTAAAAACTCTCGTTGCAATTTACCTGAAATTTACAATGTTACAATGCAACTTTTAAGTTGCCCACCCTGCTTAATAGGTGCTGTCATTGCAAATTTACATTTTGTTACTCTCGAGTATTAAGCAACACAGAGTATATACATTTTTTTTCCCCCCCCCCCCTCCCCTACGGAGATACGGGCCCATAAGGAACGCCCCTGGAAATCGTTTGTTTTTAAATAACTTTTGAAGTACTAAGTGTAATTTATCAATTTTTTTAATATGATGGTTACTGGCGAAATCTCCTTAAATTGGACACTTTTAATCAAATTCGGCTTATTTAGTTTGCCAGGGACGGGCTAGCTCTAACACAGTGATGCTATTCTTGTTACACCCTGTACGATAAAGGCACAACAATAATATTTTTGGACAGCTTAAACCTTAAACAAAAAAAAATACTCTTGATCGACATCGATAAAATGAACTGTTTACGAAAAAAAAATATTGAGCTCAATATGGTTTTATTTTTATATAAATTAATGAAATTGCATCGTTTCTGTGGCGATCTAAAACCCAGTTAGAAAACTCCATCCTCCGCAGAAAGTCTTCAGGAAGAAGCGCATGAACTTTTTGAAGATGGTACGGATGCAAATGGTTGCTCTCTAAGGATTCTACCTGTCCCTCTCAAATGACGATCCACTCTTTCAAACGTTTTCATTATACATTAAATGCATGTTGACATATTCAGTAAACGTAAATTCAATTGCTAATTAACTAACCACAAATAAAAAGAAGAAAAAATATCGAAAATTTCAAAACATTCAATTTTCAACTGACACTGGAATAAATATCCTTACTTAAATCACCACATGTCAAAAAAAATATAGCAACAGAAAAGGAATTTTATAAACCAATGCAAAAAAAAACATACTTTTCATTTTAGATCGAGATTTTTTTTCGTAATTTTCATTTATACAAGGTGGCTCAAAAAGAATAGGTCTACGCGATAGGTGTACTTACATCAATTTTTAAAATAAATCCCCCATTATTTGTTTCATTTTCGGATTATAGGTAGGTACGTCACATTTTGATCATATTTTATTTGTATCATGGCTTATTTTTGTTTATTTAAAGTGTACAGGGTGTTCGCGTATATTTTGGTTTTAGAGAAATGGTTAACTTAACAAAGTTATAGCATTTTCGCTGAACCTTCAGAAAATGAAATGAACAAAAATAACTGAGTATCGCAAGTGACAGTTTTTTGACAAGTGACAGTTTTTTCAAATGGAATACCCCCTATTTTCTCATTGTATCAGTTAAAGAATTTTATCCTCTTTTTAAATATATGGTGGTTGTTGGGGCTATTTTTTACCGTTTTGGAATTATACGAAAATATAACGGAATAATCATTATCCTCATTAAAGTTTTGTAAATAGCTCATGTTACTCATAGCAATACCTGCCACCTTGACTAAATTGCTTTTGGCAACTTCTGTCTTCTTGACAAATCTTAATAAACGTTGTCAAAATCAGGGTCTAAATGGGATACTCTGAAGAGCAAAAGTTCGAAATTCCTAAAATATGTATCAAATGTGGACACAACAAGCGACAAGCGCAATGCGAATTCAGAAGGCAACATCCATGTTTCGTCAACTTTCTGAACATCACAAAGAAAGAAAAGGCATTGTCGGAGACTTGAAGATGAAGAACTTGCTGTTCTTTTATATTTTCAAGGTAATTTTTATTTGTTTTTATATTCGCTTCGTATCATTTAGAAGCTTAATTTGTTTTCAGAAAATCCACAAAATTCGATAAGGGACTGTGCAAGATATCTTGGCAAATGTTGCACAGTAGTTTTTAAACTTCTGAAACGGCATAAATTCCACGACTTTAAATTTAGAAAAGTTCAAAAATTACCAGAAGAACAGAAGCAAAGACGTTTGGAGTTTTGCCGTCACAGGACAAACATCCTCAACAATGATAATTTGTTTCAAACATTATATGAACCGATGAATCTTCTTTTAATACGGCTTCAGCTCCAAATATCCCAAAAACACACTTCTGTGCATCGCAGAATCCGCATCTTAAAGTTGAAGTGATACGTTCTGGGTGGGTATCAGTAAATGTGTGGTACGGCATAGTGCAAAACAGAATCATCGGTCCAATTTTCATTGATTGATCTTTAAATGGAGTTAGATATCGTGAAATGCTTGCACATGAAATAGAGGATATTCTCGAAACTTTTCCTCTAAACGCCGGCCGTAAGGAATTTTATATGGCAGCAAGATGGTGCTCCTTGTCATAGTGTTATTCCAGTTAGAGAATACCTCAATGAAAATTATGACATTTGGATTGGTCGTCGATGGACGATTGCATGGCCTCCCAATAGTCCCGACTATTTATATAGATCTCTATATAGATACATTTCTTTGGGGCTACCTCAAAGACAAGATATCTGCATCCAGCCAGACCAAATAGTGTTGCCGATTTGCAGGAACAAATCCAAATTGAAATTGACTTTCTCAACTTTGGTAGGCTAGATATGATTGCGAATGCAATTAAAAAACTAAAAGAGGGTAACCATTCCTGCATTTTAATGAGCAATTATAAAAATAATAAATATGTTGTGTTATGTTTTAATTTCGTTCTAAAACGGTAAAAAATAACCCCAACAACCACTACGTATTTAAAAAGAGGATAGAATTCTTTAACTGATACAATGATAAAATAAGGGGTATTCCATTTGGAGAAACTGTCACTTCCGATACTCAGTTGTTTTTGTTCGTTTCATTTTCTGAAGGTTCGGTGAAAATGCTATAACTTTGCTAATTTAACCATTTCTCTAAAACCAATAATAACGGAGATATCTATTGGGCAAAATATACTCGAACACCCTGTACATATTAGATGATTCCCTGTCAAAAGGTTATTTAAACATTTGTATAAGTAAGTATAGGTACTGTTCCATTAAAAGCCATTGGGAAATTTTTTATTTAGGATTTATTTTATTTTTGAATTAACATGATTATTTTAGAAAATATGACAATACATAAAGTTTATGATACTTCAAGTATGATCAAAATTCTAGGTAGAATCCGAAAATAAAATAAAAAAAATTGAAAAATTGTTTCACTTCTCTCTCTCTCTCTTAGTGGTTAGGGTTAAATAATCATCATCCCATCAAAATGACCGACAGAGGAAAAATTAGGAAAAGGCTTAGGAAAAGGTGGTGCCAAGCGCCATCGCAAAGTTCTTCGTTATAATATAATGGTCAGACATGGTGGAGTCTAGCGTATTTCTGGCTTGATCTATGAAGGAACTCGTGGTGTTCTAAAGGCAATTTTGGATATTATAATCAGGGATGCCAATGTCACATGAAATATTTTTTTTGAAGTGAAACTTAGTTTAAAAGATGCCCATCTATAGTGCAGTCAAAGGAAGTGAAGTCACGGGAAAAAAATGCAAAAATGATAGTATTGTCGAGGCAGAGATCGGTGAGGACCGAGGAATGCATGTAAACCCCCCCCCCCCTCACCCGCAGAGGCAAATAAAAGGGGGGTGCCCTTTTCCTATTTTCGCGGGTTTTCTCGCATATTATATGGACGGGAAAAAATGGGAAAGGGCTTTATCGAGCCATTTATATACTGGGTATCCCACTCAAAGTTTCGCATTATTGAATTCTGCAATTCCGAAGATATTTGGGCAAAACTGAATTTTTATAATTTCGTTCTAGCAGTATTATTTTAGTTTTTTTTTGCGACCAAACTACGCTCCATAAAAATGGCAACGTCAAAAGACATAGTATTCACTATTATGCCACTACAAATCCTCATTTTGTTACATTTCACTAAGAAAACAGATGGTCGCTATATAAACGTTTGGGTAGGAATTGTAGGAGACTACGTAGTTGGTCCACATTTTTCGAGGGAACTCTAACGGGACAGATCTATTTGGACTTTCTCCAAATTTATTGCCCATATACCGAACATGGTTCAAGAACGCATGTGGATTCTTCATGATGGAGCCCTGGTGCACTTCACAAGGCTCATTAGGGAATCCTTAGACGAAACTTATGGTCAGCAATGGATTGGAAGAGGAGGACCTGTATCATGGCCAGCTAGATCGCCGGATATGATAAAAAATGATTTTTCTATATGGAGATTTGATAAAGATCGGGTGTACAAAATGTATCCGACAACTAAAGAAGACAAACATGGAAATTCGCATAAGAAATTGTTTCCAAGCGATTATCTACTCCCAAAATATGTCGATATTTAAGCGAAGAATTTGAAGATCGTGTCCAGGTTAGTTCAGGTGTATAGAGGCTAATGGAGGCCACTTTAAAATAAATAAATAAAAAATAAAATAAAAATAAGTAAAATAAAAGAAAAACATTTTTCTCGAACTTTTTATTAAAAAAAAAAATTACGCCAAAATCAGCAAAAATAACTAATGAACCTTTTAACAAAATTTGTAGAGGACAAGAAACTCTACAAGATAAAATATTAAAATGCAGTTCCATTTGAAAAAAAGAGTAAATTAATTTTAAAATTTGAAAAGTTGACACGTTTGTAGAGCACATCCTGTACAAAATATGGAATGTTCTGAGGGCATTAAGTCTTGAATTAGTCTTCATCTTTGATACCTTCGAGAATGTTTCGAATGTCTTGAGTTAATTCAATTAAGTATATTTTAAATTTTAAGGTGCCAAATTTTTTCTTCCAAAAAAGAATATTTTTAAATAACTTGGCAACATTGCAAAATAATTAAAAACTATGTTTGCCACGATACGCGGCATATCGAGGGAAATTTAGAAGTGCAAAAATATACAGAGTATTCTATTTAAAAAAAAAATCTTGTTTCTCTTTGTTGAGCCACCCTATGCCTAGAGTCAAAAATAATTTTACGTTATAACTTACTTACTGTCCTCCAACTTTTGTATTAACATTATTTTTACTGAATCCTGCAATTCCGAAGTTATTTGGGCAAAACTGATTTTTTTCAATTTCGTTCTTTTTGTTTTCTGATTCTATTTGAAGAGATTATATGTCAAAATATATTGCTACTTTTCCTCCTCTCCAAAATGATTTAATTAAATTTTTAATGTGACGTTCCGATCTTACGCAACCATCATCAAATAGTCGTAATTTTATTTTGTGCTTTATAGATTTTATACCTACTAATCATGTCCGGAAATGTTGGTTTACCAAAAGCACTTTCTTCTTATTGCCACAGCCTTTACAAATTTTCAGTACAACGTTTCGCTTTGAGGAAACCATCACCAATCAAAATTTTCTGTTACTGCGTTTGAAACTTTTCTTCATTTTCAGTTTTCGGAAATATAGTTTGAGAAAAATTTGAATTTGTGGAGGCCCTGCGGCTTCAGCCCGTTGTCCACCCCGATCCGGCCTTGCATGCATACTGTGGTATGAATCGTTGGGTTCGTAATAGGAAATGCTATCTAATACAGGGTGTAATTTTTTATGAGCTGTATAAAAAAATAGAGTTGATGATGGTTTCTTTGAAATGAAACGTTGTACTGAACATTTGTAAACGGCGCTGTCTTGTAGAGCTAAAAAGTGACAATAAGAAAGTGCCTTTTGGTTTTTTTTATACTTTTTCAAATAAAATCGCAAAGTTTCGGATCTTTTTGAATATCTCCGGAAATAAACGGAATTTTCCGGTTTTCTCAACAGAATATTATTGGCTACTAAATTACGCAACTTTTTTGTAATTTGATCGCCTTTGCATCTTTTATGGTTTCCGAGATACTTGTGCTGTTCATGCTTATATTGGGCACCCTGTATATAGTAGCATACCGGCGAGTGTTAACGCTGAATCATTGTGCAGAGAACCACAGCGTTATTTTAAATGATATTTTATTGGAATTTAGGGCTAGCTATGCTTGAGCGGGATCTTAATATTTACCTTAAACCCAAATTAACCTCACGGATTTATTGGAAGTAACGCAAATTTTTAAATGACGAACCTAAACTAACCTGACCTGTATTTTTTATTGTACAAACGAATTCTACTCAAAATTACCTTTTCAACGACATACGACAAGTTGACATTTACTTCCAGAATGGCGGTGTAATGGCCATTTTCCAAAAAACAAAATGGCGTTTGTAAAACAACGCATGTAAATGACATGGGAAAAGTAGTGATAAAAAGTGGACTCTTTTATAATTTTTTTGAGCAGTAATATTTAAATCAGCTTCTTCAGTTTTTGAGGAAATTGATTTTTTTTGTTTGAACAAAAATCTTGACTTCAACTCTAGTTAACAGAATTTTTTTAAATGGAGTCATATATTTTTCATTATTTAGTAACCAAATCTAAGGTATCCCTAATCATCTAAACATAATCAAATAAAAATATAATTTTTAAATAAGTAACAACTGACTTATCTTATTGTCTAAAACTCAAACAAAACGTATTATGATTTCCAAAAAGCCTTTATAGATGATAAAGGATACCTTGGACCTTCATATGAAATAATGAAAAGTAGATAGTACCATTTAAAAAAATGATTTATACTAGAGTCAAAGTTAAGATTTTTTTTTAAATAAAAAAATTAATTTCTTTAGAAATTGAACAAAATATTTAATTGTCCATGCTTAATTGCTTAAAGAATTATAAAATAGCCCACTTTAACAGATTTTATCACTACTTCTCCCATGTCATTTGCATACGTTGTTTTACAGGCGCCATTTTGTTTTTTTGTAAAATGGCTCTTACGCCTCCATTTTGAAAGTAAATGGTAACTTGTTGTATGTCATTGAAAAGATAATTTTAAGGAGAATTCGATGGTACAGTAAAAAATACAGGTTGTCTTTCAAAAATAAAAAATTTGAGTTACTTCCGTTGAATCCGGAAGTGACCTTAATTTGCGTTTTAGGTAAAATTTAGGATCCCACTCCAACATAACCCAAGCTTACATAAAAAATGTTTTAACGGAACTGTGGTTCTCTATATGCACAATAATGCCGCGTTTAACTATGTTAATATGTAGCTATCAGCTATACCCATTGTCTGGTTTACAAAAGCACATTATTAATTTTTACTTAGATATTACTAGACTTAGTCGAAAATAGGGGAGAGCGGGGTGTGTTGGCGGGAGGGAGAGTTGGCGGAGTTGAATTTTCAGTCCTAAGTGAGCATCTGGCAACGTGTAAATATCATCACGTGGTTCACCTAGACGGTCATTTATGGACAAACAGCTGGAAAGAGAAATCAGTTCGCATTTGTCTTCTCTTTTGTGGCATGTTGTTGGTTTTTGACCCGTCTGAGTAAATTTTCAGCCTTGAAGAAAAGTTGTTGTTTTTTTTTAAACTAGAATATTTGTAGGTAAGTACTTTTTATCTTATGCTTTAACCACTCATTAAGCACTATGAACTCACTATGAACTTTTTTATTTATATTAATATTAGTTAAAATAAAATGAAAAAACATTTGGAATAGTTGGCGGGAAAGCCATGGGTCGAGTTGGCGGGTTTAAAATAGTAGGTATTTATTTTTTTAGAATACCATCATGCCAAGAAAGTACAAACGAAAAACTACTAGAGCTAATATTTCCAAAGATATTATGATACGAGCTGCAAAAGAAGTATTATTAAATAATAGAACCAAAGTGTCTGTGTCCAAAGATTTTGAAATTCCATTACGAACATTTGAAAGATTTTGTTCTAAGATAACTTTAGAAGAAATAGAAAGAGGCGAAGTTACAGTAAATGTGGGTTATGTACAACCCGGGCAAGTTTTGTTCAATGACCAAGAAAATCAACTTGACTCTTACGTAAAAAAAGCTGCTGATATATATTTTGGACTTACACCAAGAAGAATTAGAAAATTAGCTTTTTTGTATGCTAAAACCCTAAACATTTCACTGCCAAAGTCCTGGATTGAAAATAAAATGGCAGGAAAGGACTGGTTCACGAGTTTTTTACAAAGACAATCACCTATCGATTAGGACACCTCAGCCCATAAGCGTTGCTCTTTCAACAGAACAACCAGCTACCAAATTTTTTGCTAATCTTCAGCGTATTCTTGACAGGCTAAAAATTGAACCGCAAAATATCTGGAATATGGACGAAACAGGTAAAAAAATCACTTTAAAAAAGTTTTATCCATTTAAAATATTTTTAGGGCTTACAACTGTCCAAAAACCAAATCGCATTGTAGCGAGAAAGGGAATTAAACAGATAGGAAGAATGACGTCCCAGGAGAGAGGATCTCTTGTTACAATGGCCATAGCAGTATCAGCCACTGGTAATTCAATACCACCCTTTTTTATATTCCCGAGGGTTCATTTTCGTGACTATTTTCTTACCGCTGGTCCTGTTGTTAGCACAGGTGCAGTAAATCCCTCTGGGTGGATCAAGGGTGATGAGTTTCCCTTATTTCTTAAACATTTTGTGCAGCATGCGAAACCTTCAAAAGAACATCCAGTGGTCTTAATCCTGGACAACCATAGCTCACACCTATCTATAGAGGGCTTAAATTACGCAAAAGAAAACGGCGTAGCAATGCTCACATTACCACCTCATACTACTCACAAGCTTCAGCCCCTAGACAGGAGCGTGTTTGGTCCCCTAAAAAGGTATTTAAATAACAGTTCTGATTCCTGGATGACCAATAATCCAGGTAAAGTTTTAACAATATATGACATCCCTGGTTTGGTTAGAACTGCTCTCCCTCTAGCTGCTTCACCAATTAATATCATGTCTGGATTTCGCGTCACGGATTTGCCCTTTCAATAAAGATATATTTGATGATAGCAATTTCTTGCCCGGGTATGCAACTGATAGACCTGAAAATATTGTAATCAATAATGAGTTAGCTGAAGCGGAAGCTGAAGAACTACCAACTAATGAAATTGCGGGGTCCGATTGTAATATGAACATTACTAGTGATGAAGTTAATGTGACTCTGGAAGGTACAAAGAGCCCATGTGGGGAGAAAACACCTCCGCCCAGCGTAATCGAAATTAATCCTGAACCTTGCTGCAGCCGAAGTTTAATAAAGTCTCCAGAAGATATAATGCCATTACCAAAAGCTGCATGTCGAAAAACGCTCTCTAAACCAAATAAGAGAAAAATGTATTCCGCTATCATAACAGATAGGTACTCCAGAGAAAACCGAAATAGAGGAACGAAGTCTGGAACGCGCTAAAACAGCAAAGGTCGTTAAAAAAAAGATAGGATCTGAAAAACCGAAAAAGAAAAAAGATACGAGGGTTTCTGACAAGTCCGATACGGATGAGGAGGAATATTTTTGCTTGATTTGCGCAGATACTTTCAGAAATAGCAGGTCTAAGGAAAAATGGATTCAGTGTGGAACATGCAAAATGTGGGCACATGAGGAATGCACAGGCTTCGAAAAATTTAGGTTGACCTTTGTGTGCCCAAATTGTGAATCCGATGATGATATGTAGGATTAAAAGTTATATTGTTTTTTGTACGATTTAAGTATGTTTCTTCTCATATATTTTTCATTATAATGGATTGTATTAGTAACTTTAATGACTTTAAAAATAAATATCTTAAGTATGTTTACATAAATCGTGTCCTTTAAATTCCCCGCCAACTTGAACTCTTTTGGGGCGTGTTGGCGGTAATGACAGGTAAACATATTTTTGTTAATACAAAATATAAATACTTATTTAAAAAAATAACTTAAACTGAATTTAAGTACTGGAAGGTCTAATACGTCAATTAGAGTTCTAGAAATTCGTATTTAAATAAAGACCTTCACACAAAAAAAATAAATCCAAAAACCCCGCCAACACACCCCGCTCTCCCCTACTTCAAAAAGCGTGACATATCTAGGTATCCCTTAATCTTCTAGAATTTGAAAATGGTTCTATAGGTGTACAAACCTAAAGACTTTAATTACACAAAATTTATATTCTCTGTGGTATATTTATCACAAAATAATAAGAACTTACCTCGAGTAATCGGAGTGTGAAACATAAATCAATTATCTACCAGCAAACCGCTTCTAAAAGATATTCTAAAAAAAATTATGAACGTTCCAAATCGAAAAGGCATAAAGTTTTCGCAATTAGTTATCACTTTTCCGCGCAAAATACGGTAAAATAAAATAAATCCACGAATAAATATAGTCATTCATTAGCGATAAGTCTTGGTGTTGGCCATCTTTGTTTCTTTATTACGCAAACATTGCAATATCACAAAAGCAATAAATTGTCCACACCACTGCCACAGTGCAAAAATTTCAAATATAACAAACCCCACCCACCCGATCAAATTCGCGCCACTTTCACGCCATTCGCGATCCGCGAATCTCAGTAGGCCGTCTGCTGGTTAGATGGCGCCACGCGGCATTTCGCGAGCTAGTCTACTACTGACAATGGTCCGGTTTTTCGCTTATTTTCCCGATTTCCAGCCGGAAAAAATTGTAAAACGCGTGTACAGGAGAAATTTAAGATTGTTTGCTCCGTGTTAAGTTAGTGTTTGAGCCTGGTGACAGTCAAATACCCCCAGAAAATTGAAGATTTTCGGTAAGTACCTTGCAGAATCCCCAGTATTGCTTGACCTAATTTCGCTTTTTTGAGTGTCCTTTAGCCCTAAGAAACCCTTGCCTGCTCTCAAATCAAAGTAGGAACTCTCAGCCATCCCGTATTCCACGGGTTTTTCGTAATATTCCCGTTTTAAAGCGAAAACGCCCATGAAAACTTATAGGTTATTTTTGCACACATCCCAATTGGCTTGCTTGTAGATTTTCTGTGTATAGCTGGCTTTCAAACAAGTGAAATCGAAGCCCGCTTTGAATCAAGATTTTTTTTCATATGAGCCCCCCAAAATAAGATAATTTTTCGTAAAAATACCAGGTATTTTTAGGCCCAAAAACTCGTTATATAATTTGTGTAAAAGAGCTGGATTATCCAGGCTCCTTTTTATTATCTAATTTTAAAAGAATGTGGTCAATCTTTAATTAACAGTCTTTCGAAAGATGGACCTCGATTTGGCTCCATTTTGCTTTTTTTTAGCGGCGCTATTTCGGTTTAATTTCGAGATGAAATATCTTGATGAATAATTGTACCGGATTGACAACAAATTTGATAGTGGTTTGTCACATTTTCGTTTCAAAAAGTTGACATGGAATGGTCAAAATATGTAAATTCGGACTTTTAAAAAAAAACTATGGTACAAATCCCCGCTTACTCAGATTTTTGTATCAATTTCAGGTCAATTGTTTTAAAACAAAGAAATTTGGCCTATACCTACCTATACTCGGACTGTTAAAAAAACGGTAATAAAACCGAATAAGCACTTTATAAATGACATGACAAAATCCTAAATTAAATTTTCCACGTTATTAAACAAATGTTCATGCCCTAGTTTTGTAAATAGATTTACCAATTACTTCAGCAAATAACGTCAAAGAAGGTGCCTACCTATGACTGGCTTGCATAATACCTACAATTTAGATAGATAAATTAAGTATAATAACTCTTATTCGTTTCTTTACAATTTAGGTAGATGTTGTGCTTTTTATGGGTACCTATATCTTTTTTTATAAAAAAAAATATATCGTTTATCCACCAAGTTCCTATATTATAACATTTTACCAGATTATAAGTACCTACTACATTTGAAAAATTTGACCACGCACTTATACTAAAACGTAGATCAATCATAATACTACAGTAAAAAAAATTTGGCCTACAATTGCATATAAATTAATACCAACCCGGGAGCCATAAAACCTAAAATAACTTACTGTTTTTTGGGGGGGCGTTTAAATATTAAGTTTGCATCATGCTTTCCGTGTGTGTGTATATGGGGGGGGGGGGGGGAGGTCCAACAGTAAGAAGAGAATTTCTTCTTTTGTTTCTGCCCCCTAAAGCCTAGGCCCAATTAGGGAAAATTACTGCAAGCATACCTATACTACCTAATATGCATGTTCACGAAGTAGGTAATAATTTACTACATACCCCTAAAATGAGAATAGCCGTCAATTTGAGATGGGCATTGGCATTGGGCAAGGGTTGTTTTGATGAAGGCATAACTGCCTTGACATCTTGTTTTAGTTCGATAGTTAATTTTGTTAAGAGCCCTACAAGATGCATGGGCGACCACGGGATTGGGCTAGGGGAACAATTGCCTCCCTTCCCCTGAAAACAATAAAAAATAACTCGTCTGGTTAAATCGACTCGAGTTTCATAACCTTAAAATTACAGCTGGCCCGAGACTAAAGAAGGCTCGTTTTCTTATTGATTAATATAATTTATTTTGCGTATGTCTATACCGGGGGTTCTGAAAAGATGTTACGAATCTCGGAGGGGTGACTTTACGTGGTAAAATAAAGTTAGTGAACCATAGAGGTATATCAAAAAATGGGAATCTGAATAGTATTTTCCGAGTTAGGTACAGCCTGTTAAAGTTGAATTTTTTTTTTATTATTTGAAACTATAATTGGACGCTGTTCTGCATAACTGTATTAACCCCAGGGAAGGTTAGTTTTAAGTAATAAAACGTCAAAGATTTTAAGCTTATATTAATTTTAATTAAGTTTGAACAAGGATTCGGATATCAGTGTATTTATCCAGTTGTCTAGGTCTAGTCTTCCAATAAACACACAAAAATTGTTCTTGCGAATTGTTTAGTCGGTGGCAAAAGATGCAAATATGTACTAAGTGCATTTAGTAAATTTTTGTAAAAAGGAGAGCCCCCTGTATTTTTAATTTTAGAATAATACTCGGAATAATATTATACCGGGTGATGCATGGCTTAGTTAAACAAAGGATATTCCATGTAAATTTTGAGGTTACTAAATATTGGCTTCCCTGTACATTTTACATACATTAATTTCGACTTTAAACGCGAAATTTCGACATTAAACTCGAATTTTTGACATTAAACTCGAATTTTTGACATTAAACTCGAAACTTCGACTTTAAACTCGAAGTTTCGACATTAAACTCGAAATTTCACTTAACTAATCTGAACTAACCTAACTAACCTGAACTAGCCACAACACTGTTATACTTTAGACAAAATTCCACTATAGAACAAGCGCCGCGATATTTGAGTAAATATAAAGGCGTAGATACAACTGTGAGTTTATACTCAGAATTTCGACTTTAATGTCAAAATTTCGAGTTTAAAGTCTAAATTTCAAGTTTAAAGTCGAAATTTTGAGTATAAAGTCGAAATTTCGAGTTTAATGTCGACATTTCGAGTTCAAAGTCGAAATTCTAAGATTAAAGTCGAAATTTCGAGTTTAAAGTCGAAATTTCGAGTTTAAAGTCGAAATTTCATACCTAATGCTTAATTTTTTTTTACATGGCACTTCTACGCCTTCGTACTATTGACATTCTGAGTTGAGCATTTACAGTTATTTATTACAGTACCGTTGGACTCAAATAATGATAAGTTTAATTAATGAAATGGACGGAATAGGCTTATCAGGGAATTGAACTGAAAACATTTCAGACACTCCTCTAAACTATTTCCTGTAAAATACCACTTAATCATAGTTCTTTTTCCTTAGTGAAATAGCTCATATTTAGCTATATCTAATTAAAGCGCCTTCAATGAAGATGTTGACACTGACGCTACTTTTAGTTTTGTCAATGCCAAATAATATTTTGCTGGGGTTTGCTGTAGTATCTAAACTATGAAAATTTCGTAATTTTGCCATCACATTTAATTGAATAAGTTAGGATTGGCTTATTAAAATTTATTCAAACTTGGCACATGGGTTTATTATATCGGCCTCTTCAAAAAACAATAATACAATTTTTTTCTAAAATGTACAGGGGAACCAATATTTAGCCACCTTAAAATATACATGGGATTTCCTATGTTCAACTAAGCCATGCACCACCCGGTATATATTTAAAATCAGGGCAACGGGCTCTAGTGATTACAAAAATAAAATACAGGTCGTTTCATTTAAAAATGTCAGGTTATTTAAAAATTTTAGGTTTATTATGCCTTCGAATTCTGAATGTTCACAAAAAAATTCTTCAAAACTGTTAATTTAAACTTCTTTGTAAGATCAATATTAACCAAAATATCCATTGATTAAAATATAAATAAAGAATCACCCTGTACATAATATAGTAGATTACTGCACCCTGTATACTAATTTGTATTTAAAGGGTGTCAAATAATTAAAAATCTCTAGGAACCCTCCTAGAGCAACTAAATGGCACCCCATAACCAACGACCCTTTCTGTATGGCAGCCCTCCCCTATTGTTGCCGGTTCTCACCCTTGTATTTGCCTATTTTTATCTGTGTCCATCTTAGAGGAATGAAGGGTGGGGTTGTGCAGGCCTATGCGATTCGGCCACCATTTTGGGGTGAGAAATATCCCTTAGAGGTACGTTGTAAAATTTTAAATAGGTTTTTTTTCGTTTAATTTTTGTTGAAAACCATTGTTAAATTCAAGAACAAGAAGAAGAATAACTAGAGGATGTTATGGAGGAGGGTTCAAAGCACAAGCAGGGTTGATAAAACTCATGATTTTTTCGATTTTTTAAAAAAATTTACCAGCTTTTACAAATATTATTATTTTTAAATATTTCTAACTGCTTATATTTTGTTTTATTAAGTAAACAAATATTTTTAGGCAGGAATAGTACAGATACGAAGCAAAACTGGAGAAGTTTTAACATGCAAATTTCGTTCGCGTAGTTTTTGCAAGTTTGCGCCTTTGTCGAAACTTGTAATAACTGGCAGAATACGCCCGGCTATATAAACGATACGCACTTATTTTAGTTGTCAGTAATATTTTTGCTTTAGGGGTTTATCAAAACATTTGAACTCATGACTAGCCGGGGCAGAAAGGAATTTAGTGTTTGGCAGCATTTTATAAAAACGAAAGTGGTGGGCAAACTAGGTTGCAGAGCAGTATGTAAAAAGTGTGGTAAAGAATTGCAAGGGCTAGTGGACAGACTAAAAAGTCATTGGGAAGCCTGCAAAAGTGAAACTAGTGATATCAGCAGTGGTCTTGAAACTCTGCATGGTGATTGTCAATTGTCAGTCACAGCCTGGAACTAGTCAGAGTGAAATTATCCAGTTGGCAAAGAAACAGAAAAGCGATAACTGTGAAAAGGGAAGTGTAGGTGGACGTGAAAATAGTGGAAGTAGCGGTCCGTCATTTGGATTATTTTGTTGTGCGAACTGGACAAGATAAGAAAAAAGAATTGGACGGACAAATAGCTAAAGCCGTTTACGCAACAAATTGCAGTTTTAGAGCTATAATAAGGAGGTTTGAAAGGCCATAGAAATGCTAAGACCTGGTTACCTTCCACCATCTAGATTTCAGTTATTATCAACGCTCTTGAATGAAATATTTGAAGACGAAAAATCTAATTGTTTTAACAAGTTATCTGGACAATCTGTTTGCATGTCCTTAGATGGATGGTCCAATATACATACTGAGCCGATAATCTGTGTCGTTTTGACTGCAGAGGATGGAAACAGTGTTCTTTTAGAAAGCATAGATACATCTGGTCATCCCCATACAGCTTACTATCTTGCCGAATTGGCTATTAACTCAATAAATAAGTGCAAAAATGAATATAACTGTAAAGTTACCAGTATTGTTACAGATAATGCGAACAACATGGTCAGTATGAAGAAAAAAATTACCGAGTCGTCCAATTACTCTATAATTACATATGGTTGTTCGGCACACTTACTTAGTTTGCTCTCCAAAGATTTAGAAGCATCGCAGATAAAAGAACATATTAGTACATATTGTGAAATACTTCAGAAATACCCATTTGCCAAATGCTTGGTATAAAGAAAAAGGGGGCAACAAATTGGTCTTACCTCAGGATGTTCGATGGAATACACTTTCAGATTGTCTTGAGATCTATGTAAATGAGTGGCCAAAATTGTTATTAATATGTGAAGAGCATAAAGATCAAATTGATCCAGTGATTTTTAAAAAAGTTTCAGATATCTGTATTAAAAGGATGGCTGAAGATTTTCTACAGTTGCTAAAACCAATTTCTATAGCACTGGATGCAATGCAACAAAAAGGTGCATTTTTATCTCAAGCAGTTTACATATGGAAAAAGTTACTGGCTATTTTTGACAGTTTTAAATTTGAAGAAGAAAGAAGCTTGCGTCAATATCAATTATCTAAGAACAGATATGTTCAAGCTCTAACCCCCTTTCACTTTTTGGCGTATATTTTGGATCCTACAATAAACAAAGAAGAATATCCATTACTAGCTGAAGAAAAGAGAGATGCTCTACACATTGTTTCCAAATATTTTGCAGACACAGGATTATTACCATTACTAATTAAGTTGGAAGCTAAGTCGGACCCTTTTCACAAAACTCTGTTTATACAGAGGAAATAATCAAAAATGTAACAGCAGTACAGTGTACAATTTTAATCAATTGATTTTAATCATCTCAACCCTGATTGTTCCTTGATCTTTCATCTAAAGAAACGTGGTAATGTTTTACAGGGTGGTAAAAAAGGTAATGTAAAAATAAAAAATGTCCACTACGTTCCGTTAGAATTACTTGTAAATTCAACTGATTAAAGTCCTAATTAATATCTCGAGTCAATTTGGACAGTTTTTTGATTGATGTCCTACACCAAGAATTACAGAAATATTTCTAAAAAACAACTGATTTGACATTAATTATAAAATGTGCTTATCCAAGCATATACCGGGTGTACAACTAAGAAAGGCAGCCGGCTGTATCTGGTAAACCATTGAGCATAGAGATTTGAAATAAAAAAAAAAATATTGTAAAAGTGGACGAGAGAGATTGCTGGAAATTATTTTTAAGTTTGTAAGTCGACCGCTTGAGGGCGTAACTATAACGACATTCTATAAAAATGTTCTTTTCTCCAAAATTTAGTTAATTTAGATATACAAAAACTACATTAGATTTATTCTTACGACAATTTCCAACAAGTTTAATTTGGATTTTTTTGTCTATACTCTCCAAATAAGTGCGGGAGGGGGGTTCAAATCGTGTTACCAAAAAATGCGTGTAACTTAGGTTTGGATTAACGGAATTGAGCCAGATTGGACTTGTTGAAAAGAGCGTTTAATCGTACAGTCAACAAACAATGAGCCAAATCTTTGAGGATATTACAGTGACCGCTAGAGGGCGTTATTTTAAGAAACAGTAAGTTTTCCATTTTTTCATGTGACTTTCAAATGGTACCATAAATATTTTTAAGGTAAGTTAGGTAGATAGAGTCATTAATTACAGAAAAAGTAGCCAAAACCGCATCTCGATATCTTTTTTAGAACTGAAGATAATAACAAAACAAAACAAAAATTGTTTCCTGCGTAACAAACATGAGTTGAGTTGATGTCGGGTGAGCTGCTCAAAATGTCCACCATCATTTTCAATACACAATTCAAGAGTTCTCGCGTGGAATGAACTGCAGCGTTTATTTCTGTCATAGGTATCATTCGGATGGCGTCTTGAATTCGGTATATAAGGTTTTCCTCTATTGTTGGGCTAGTTTGAAAAACCATTTCTTTTAGTCGTCCCTATAAGTTAAAGTCCAAACACGTTAAATGTAGGGACCTAGCAGGCCAAGGGAATATACTGCCTTCACCTATACATCTGCCTGGAAACCTTTCATTAAGAAGTTATCACACTGATAAAAAGGATATCTTAATGTAAATCAAAATGAATTTAAATCAAGGCCGCCATGTCTTTCGATTAGTCCAAATGAATATTATCTTGGTTAAAGTCAATCATGTACTTGAAAGCAAGATCTGTAAGTATCTTAGCGGAAAGAAAATATCTGTTAAGAAAGCAGATTCTAAAAATACCAAGCACCGCCTTGAGGTAAGGTTGTTCATTATCTTAAAGTAAGACTAATTATTTTTGTTTCTTTGATTTAAGGATTTCAGTAGGTACTTACCTTAAAATACCAATCTTTGGCGCAAGATTATTATTATGCTGGTCTCAGAGACAGCATTTTTCAATTGAAAGCTTTAATCTTAATGAATCATTTATGTACTTCAGTTAAGTATATGTGACTTTTGCTCAAGAACACATTTCTTTGCTATTACTTGGATTTAAAGGCGACATCCTTGAATCAAGACGAATAAATTTTTAATTTCTTTTAATGAAAGTTTTCAGAAATTTGATTTAAGTTTAAATGGCTTATTGCAAGGATATATGTCTTTGCCGCAAACCTACAATTACCTTAAACCAGACTTTTTAGGACACATGTTTATATGAACTTTTCTACTTAAATTTGGTTCAGGAATGCTCCCTTGGAATTACATCCGATCATTAAGTAACACCCTGTATAATAAAAATTAAAAATATGTTTCTGGCAATCTTTGGTCCTGTATATTTTATATCAATTGTCTCCGAAATAAAAATGTTGGTATAATATTTTTGTCCCAATTTTTTTAAAAATACTAACAAACGACCTTGTCGAATTAAGTACTTAAGTAAGGTAAATAGTTTTTAAATCGACGGCTTAAAAAATTATTTTATCTGTTCAATTAACAATCGTAATAGACCCAGAGCCTGCTACAAGAAAAATATCGGACAATTCCAAAGTTGGGTCAAATTAAAATATTTATTTTTATCTCTACACTTCCTAATATTTTAAGTTCAACTTTTTACACCCTGTATAAAAAAATAACAAGGTGCGATTTTTTTCAAGTAATTAATTGTGTGCGCTTATATCCTCCTGGGACCCAGAAGGTCTTTTTTTTAAGTATTTCAATGAAATTTGGCAGATGATTAGAGAGGGTATATACAAACAACTTTTCCAAGTAACTTTTTTCATTTTTTTACTAAACTTAAGAAAAAATTGACGTCCATTTAAATGGACATCGGGTCGTTATTACGACAACAAATATAAATAAATATATTAACAAAATCGAATAATAATTAACATTATCTTATATAAAAAGTATAAAATTAAGATTATTTGTTGTGATATTCTTTAAAGCAGTTTCTGCCTCCTGTTATACACAGAAACTCTTCACAATTATCACAATAAAATTTTGTTTTTTTATTGCAGTTTCGGTTCTTACACCTGACAGAATTTTTTAAATTAGAGGCTATTTCCGGAAAATGCTGCGGTCTTTTTCTTCGCTCGCCAACTATTGGTGATTCAACAAATGCTCTACCTTCGGGATTTGCTCTGGTGGCAAAAAGTCGTGGCGTGTCTATAAGGATATCATCATCATCACTTGAAAGCAGATAGGTGGCGATTTCAATTTTAAAATCAAGATACTGCTGTATCTTTCTAGGATTTATGCTGAGACTTTTCTTATCTCTGCGGTAAAGAATCCATGAATTAGCCATTGCCAAATCAAAGAAGTGTAGTATTACTCTAACTGTCCATTTTTTACACCTTGCCTGAATCCTGTAGTAGCTAATCATTCTATCAATGAGATCTATACCCCACATGCAATTGTTGTATTTCAAGACAATATTTGGCCTTGGAATTTGAATATATTTGGATTCTTTCTTGGACCATCTTCTACATTTGTTTACTGGCTGAATTCCCAGACCTATGGATGTTAGGAGAACTGGCTTCATATCGTACCATTTTACGATAACCACTCTACCATCTTGTCTTACCAATTGTTCAGAGGTACCACGATCCATTTTAGACATCATTTTGTCAGTAGTTAAGTGAACAGATGCTGATACGCGTGATTTCATGATGGTCCCTGTTCCATACATTTTTTTATCATAAAGATTGTCCAGAAGCGGAATGGTAGTAAAGTATCTGTCAAAATATAAATGACTGCCAGGAAGTAACGTCTGTGATAAGCGAACCACAGCTGATGGCCCCACGCCAAGATTTTTAATTGTTTCATCGGGAAACGTATTTTTTCCCTGGTACAGCTCAAAATCGATCACCAGTCCATCTGGCGCAGCACAAACAAAGTTCTTTAATCCTTCCGGATTGGGTTTGCCTCTAACAAACTGCTTCATTGCACAAACACCTGTAAATGGTATCATCTGTTCATCTACAGCTATAACATTTTCACGAGGTAACAGCAGACACCCTTTTCTCACTATATCCATAATTGGGCGAACCTTCCAAAATTTATCCGATTTTCTAACTTCTTCAGAAACGTCTCCATCAACCACAACTTTTAGCAAACTTCTTATTGAGAAAAATCGGTCACGCCTCATGACTGTTGCAATGGCTGGAACTTTAGTTGTTTTAGCCCAATACATTCTTATTCTGGGATATTTTAGGCAAGACATTAATGTTAAAATCCCAAAAAACTGTTTGATCTCACGCAATGTTAGACAATGCGAGACACCTTTTATTTCTACGTTTTTAGCATTCGTACAATCACAAATTTTTTGAAATACTTCATCTTCAAAATACATAGACAGGTATTCTTTAGATGTCCAATCTGCACGATCTTTGAAATTATCTTCTGGTGGCGGTCCCTCAAAATTGGATGGTATAAATGATGCGGTTCTTTTCCATGATGCCCTTTTACGGGTATTTGCGAGGGTATTTTTCTGCATGACCATCAAATGATCCCGAAGAATACTTAAAGGAAGTGTATCCTCCTCATCATCCTCGTCACTATTTTCTACATGCACAGGGGTTTCCCGATCAATGTGATCATTATCTTCTTGGTCACTTACATACTCCATATTATCTATACCATCTTCATCATCAGATATTTCGATGTCTGAATTGCCGCTTTCTAGAAGTTGCAGCAATTTCTCGTCATCCACTCCTGGTCTAAGCACTTTTTTGTTACCAAATATTGCTAAAACAAACAAAAAATAGGTTATAAAATAAAGTATTAATTTAGGACAGAACGACCCAACGTCCATTTACATGGACAATGGTTTTAGTGGTTTACTGCAAGGATACTAAATTAATTTTTATAAATGTAGTAGGTATACACTAATATCTAAACTTTATTTTATATGTATCAACAAAAAATTTCACTGAAAACCTAAAAATAATAACGTACTTACCATTATAAGTTGCTTCCCGAAAAGCCGCCATGCTTGCAACAAGTAAACAGGTGATCTAAAATAAGCGCGCTCCATAAACCTTTTTAAAAATACACTAGATGGCACCACTCGAATATCCACTGTAATGGATGCGGGGTCGTACATGCAGGAAAACAAAATTAAGAAAATAAATAATTAAAACTTACATGTCCATTTAAATGGACGTCAGGTCCCAGGAGGATATAGCGGGTGTTACGAATGAGTGATTCCCGAACCGATTTTAAGTAAAGAAGTTTATATCAACATAAATGTGTCCGAATATGGCGATGTGCTGTAGATAGGTTAAGTACGAAAGGTTTTAGATTAGGCAATAATGTTCGTAATGTATTTGTGTTTGTGGATCGGTTCTGGTTCTTTTGGTTTTCGGGATATTTTAAAACAGTAAAATGTTGCACTTTCTTAGATCGATTTTAACTTTCTTGTTTCTTGATTTTTTTTAAATCTATACACACATTTTCATTGCCACTTTTTACAGAGAATGCGCCTATTAAGTCATATGTTGGTTGCAATGTTTCGGTTTCCTGTAACCATCATTAACTTTGTTTTTTTCTTATATGACCCGACATATTGGATGTTTTACTCGTCGAAAAGTAGGTATATGCACTTAATTTAATCTATACCTAAAAAGATCTCTCAATAGTGACCATCCTCGGAGAATCAAATGTTGGTCGGTTAACAGGGGTCGTCGGTTAATAGAGAAAAATTAAAACTACTGGTCTGCATTTTACTGTGTTTGTTTATTAATAGATAAGTATCTACATATTATATTTAAATACTTTTGTTTAAATTTATCACAACTAAAATTAAATGAGATGAAGCCTATTTGCCAATAATATGTGTAAACTGCCCGTACATACTAACATATATACAGGGTGGCCCATCAAAAACGTACCGCAACGCATTACAGGCTGGGAAAGGACTTTTCGACAGAAGCCAAGACCACGTCAAGTTTGTTTGTCAGGGGGACAACTTTTGACGCAAAAATCATAGCAAAACCTTCAACCCCCTAAGTGGGGTTGTTATCCCCCAATTTTTTTCAAATGAGAATGGGGGTCAATTCAACCTCATTCAAAAGTGCTCTTAATATCCTATACATCGTTGCTTACATTTTGAAAATCGATTGACTCGTTTAGAAAATATGGACCTTTGAAATACCAACAATACGTTTGACGCAAAATGCAAAAATCGATTTAAAACTTACCGTATTATTGAAAATTCAAAAAGAATTCGCTGTTTTTTGGTCATTTGCAGATTCTTTAGGCTCGTGTTAGTGAGATAATAGTTATCGGGTTTTTGCTTCGCATTGGGCCAGGTAGTTGCTATATAGATAGTTGTGGTTGAAGTGTTTCCAAATTACTGAACCTTTTAAATTTATCAATTATGGTGTACTTAGTTGCAGAAAGAGTAGAATTTATTTATTTTTTTTTCAAAAACAATGAATGCGGAAATCGGTCACGGAGCTGTTTAACCAACGGCATCATGACAGACATGTTTCTGGAAAAATGGTTCGGGAATTGGTGGCCAAAGTTCGCGAAACACGTTCCGTTCATAACAAAAAGAGGCAGCTTGAAAATCTGGTACTAAATGAACCTACGGAGATAGCAGTATTGGGGCAAGTTGCAATGGATAGTACGCTAGGTATACTCCATTCCACAATAATTCGTTGATTTCCCGACCGCAATAAAATTTAAACCCAGCCATAAATAAGTGCCTTCTGAAAGGGTACAGGTCCTGATTACCTACTAATTTCAATAGTTTAGGTTAGCTATTTTCAACAAAACAACAAATATAAAATAATAGGTAAGTATCTTCATTTTAATCATGTAATTAAATAGCTATTAATATTTATACATAAATACTAATCTACAATATTATAATATCATCTATGCCTAAACTAACTATTAAGGGCCTTACGTTACTATTAATTATGTTATTATATTGGTATATTAGGTAGCTTAATGGCAAATTGCAGGTGTTCGATATAAAGCAGAGTCTTTTCATCTTAGTTCATCAGTCGTTTGGTGTTTGTCAAGCTGTGCGTTAAAGGTATTTTCGTGTGTGTTATCGAGCATCCAAAATATGTCAGATCTGTGTGAAACTTCAGATAATATTGCTTTCGGAAGTTATGGTGTAACGAAGAAAAAACATTTATCACTTGATGCCAAAAACATCATAAAGAACGTTTACTGTACCCTTTTAGAAAAAGGGTATGACCGGAGTGCAAGTTTTAGTAAAACGAGTATTTTGACCAAAGTTGCATTAACGACAGTAAAAGATATAATGACCAAACCCATCCATCCAATAATTAATAGTAACGTAAGGCCCTTAATAATTAGTTTAGGCATAGATGAAGACGATAGTGATAGTGAAACAGAGCTAAATATAGAGTAGGTTAAGTTAAATATTGTATTATTATAATGTTGTAGATTAGTATTTTTGTATAAATATTAATAGCTATTTAATTACATGATTAAAATAAAGATACTTACGTACCTATTATTTTATATTTGTTGTTTTGTTGAAAATAGCTAACCTAAACTATTGAAATTAGTAGGTAATCAGGACCTGTACCCTTTCAAAAGGTCCGGTGCCTACACAATAGATATTTGTCAGGCAACTTATTTATGGTTGGGATTACGACTGAGGGTTGTCATCTAAATTTTATTGCGGTCGAGAAATCAACGAATTATTGTGGAATGGAGTTTACAAGACAATTGGCCGTTGTGACGGGCGTGAGTCATACAAGTGTCCAACGAGTATTAAAAAAATACAAGTTCCATCCTTATGTTGTCATGATGTCTGCTGTCATCCACGCTTTTTTGTTCGAGACCCATTTTAGAGGTAACTTATCGCTATGTGCGCCCTTAAAACATCGAGGATTTTTGCTTTTGCCTATTATAAGTGGTTCTTCCTTCTCACTTTCCACATTTGCACAGAACAGTATTGTAAATCGTTGTTTTGCTGTTTCTTTTCCAATACACTTGTCATCTTTCGATGCGTATGTTTTTGTTAACAATGCACGGTAGTAGATTCCTGTCTCATCTGCATTAAATATTTCCCTTGGGGCATAATCCTATATAGCATTTCTTTCCAAGCAGTTACGTCACATATTTTCTTGAATTTTTCTAACCATCCATTTGATGCCTTGAAGTTATCTAGTCCTAGACATTGAGATTCGAGGGCTTTTGCTTGAATTATGGGCAAGTTTCTAACTTCTGTTTTATTTTGAAGCAACAAAGTACTTAAATCAGTTTTTTTTACTTTCCTCGATTATTTCAATTTTTTCGTTTAAAGAAATACATTTCCTTTTTCACGCCATCTTCAAATATCCACGTTAGTCCCAATGTTAACTACCGATTTATTAACCTTGAATCCAAATTGAAAGGATCCACCTGCAATAAAGTAATTAGTGTATGTACCTATATTTCTTAAGAATTATCGGGTCGAGTTTTACTGCGCCTGATAGAGGGTGTTTTTAGCATTAATGTTTACTAAAAATTCCGATCATGAGTGCCCGCGGTCGTTTAACAGATGTGTCGGTAAGAAGGAGTATAAAATAATGGGATTTCCATTTTTAAATATGTGGAATTCATAACCGTTTAACGCAGGTGGTCACTTTATAGAGGCGTTCGCAAACAGAAGAGGCAGAACAGGGGCTTTCTGAGGCGCAGAGGGGAGTTGAGGAGTGATTCCAATCAAATAGGCTCTTGCTAAATACTGACAAAACTTAGAGAATGGTCACTGAGAAAGACTATTCACTCGAATGAGACTGAGATATTGGAGGGATGAGAAGTCTAAATGGGATCTGCATGTTGGCAGTGAATATATGAGACTTGCTAATAGCGTGTTTGACTTTCACTAAATTTTGAACATGTTTTTTTGTGAGTGTTGTTTTCTTATATTAATTGTAATTTCACCCTAATTGTAATTTCACCCTAATTGTAATTTCACCCTAATTGTAATTTTAAATTAATTTAAATTAAATATATTTGTTTGCTAAGAAGCTCCCAGACTATAAAAATTTTATGGGATCTTTAAAATTAAAAATTATAGCCTAGATAATCGGATGTTGACCCAGTTTATGTCCCGAATTGAAATCATTTGTCGATAAATATCTAGGTATTTAATTGTGAGTTGCTGATCTTTCTCACTTATTTCTATATCTATAAATACGCAAAAACCCACATCTGAGCATGAACGTTTTTTTTTATGATCAGGTACAGCACTGCATGATTAAGCCTTTATGGCGCTCTGCGAGAGGGGCGTGTGCACAGGAAATGATTAACGGTAACCTTGAAGCGATGGTCGAATTTTGACTTTATAGAGCATCAACAGCTGTTGGGGTGTATAGAGGTTCTTAGTTCGGAAAAGTACTCCAAGCTTCTGCGAGGCTACCTTAGCGACGGCCGCAACGTGACTATGCCAAGACATATTACTAATATCCAAATTGATGCCCAATAAATTAATTTTATGAAGCCAAGAGACTCGAGTGTCCCGCCACGACTATATCCTTTCCTTTTTAAACTTGTATATTTTCCTATTGGTTAACAAAGCCAACTTTGCACTTAAAGCTACCCCAGGGCCTAGTGCCCCTACACAACTAAGAAATCGCACAGTAACACATATTCCCTAAGATAGAGTATTGAACAGTTTTGGGCGTATACGGACCGTAAGCATACGGCCCGAAATATGCCCAAGAAACCGGGCTAGGAGCCCGGCGGCCGTTGGAATGGCCTGGGTACAATTTTAGCTTTTTACGTTACAAGGATTATTTCACACGCGTTCCGGCGGTGCCTTACCAGTGTTTTACGAGGCTTGCATTGCTCCGTGGAGCTTAATATTAAAATTTCAGGAAATTAGTAAAGCGGTACCTGTATTCCAATGGCAGAGCATTCTGGGAAAACTTTCAAAAAACCCAGTTAATTTTAAATATCACGGTTTTTTAACATTAGGCAACTCTTCTAGAAATAACTGCCGCCTGTTTTTTTTTTAGCGTTTAATTCTACTTGGTTACTGTCACCCCAAGACAGAATTTCTTCCAGGTCTTTGTTGAGATGTAATAATATTCCACATTAATTTAGTGGGATTTCTTGTTGAGCTAATCACTCTATCGTTTGAAGCTCTTCTTGCTTCTTTTATAGCAGTATTATATTGTTTTTTCAAATCTTTATATAATCTATCTTTAAATGGCGCGAAGTAATAAATGGTCATTAAATATGCAAAACGCATCAAGTACAATTTAAACACCATCCCTCAAAAATCTATTGTGTTTACATTAAAGGATCCAAATAATAAGCATTATTTAGGTAGATCCACCCTGAATTTATCACAAGCTATTGCTATCTTTGAAGATTTACCATTGTTATTGGGAAAATCCCTTAGCCAGGAGCGTGTATTGGGGAAGTTTTTTAGTTAAAAATCTTAAACATGCCTATTCTTCTAAAACTGTACCTGTTATATTATATTCGTAGGTATTTATAACATTTGAAAACATTTAAAAAATCGTATTAACTAATAAATAACAATGGGTGGTACTATTTTACATAATATAATTACAAGAACAAGATATAATATTGAATCTTACAAACAAAGCATTGTCAAAAATCGAATAATACTTTGTCGTTATGGCTTAATCATAGTCCGATCCGGAAGATGAACTCCGGTTCAACCATTTCTTCGATTATTTTATCTACCTGCCACATTTTGACTTCTTCTTTTATCACATGATCGATACACTTTTTACAGTTTTCCTTACTGATTTTACCGGTGTCCCGTCAATTCATCGTACGACATTTCACCGCGCGTCAATTCATCGCAAATTCTTCTGTTAATGATTTTACAGATATAATTTCTATATTTTTCATTTTGGGTCATGTTGAGTACTATAATTACTTAATACTATAATTACCTAATCCTCTTAAGGGGTTAGTTCAGGTTTCCTGAATTAATATTCCCCGGTGAACTTGAAAAAGGCGAATTGGAACCAAAAAGGTGGATTAGATGCCGTGTTAGCGCTGTTTAACCAATATAAGTCTATATATCTTCTGTTTTAATTGTTTCAATATATATATATATAACAATACGGCGATAAATTGTCGCACGATAAATTGTCTCTGCGACGAATTGTCGGCGGTGAATTGTCGTTCGATGTATTGTCGCGCGATATGTTGACGCTAAATCGATTTTACCCATAGCTTCATTAAAAAGCCTTTAAATTCACCATTTTATAAGTCGTGTTTTTTTTTGGCGACATCTGTCTTTATTTGAGCCCATATAAGTTCGATCGGGCTCAATTCGCAGTGGTAAAGAGGGAGTCTGACCACAGATATTCCTCGTAACTTTGCCATTTCATCGCCTACATATTTTTTGAATGCATTTTTATTTAAAGGAATATAATGGAAATTCTATTTGTCTTAAACGTAGCCATTCTGTTATTTTACTTTTACGCCACGCATTTGTCGGTAATTTTTCCGTCAGCCTAGAGTCTAGAGTGATACATTGCATTATCCAATACAATTATTGCATCTTTTGGTATAAGATCCAACATTTGCTCGTGCTTCGTGATAGTCTCCTGTATTTTTAGATTGAAACATCAGTAGACCACCTTTAACGAAGCCATCAGAACTTCCAATATGGGTTATGATAAGTCGATGTCCTTTTCCAGATAGCTGTCCTAATCCTTTTTTTTAAATAATTTCGAAAGCGTATTTCTACACATAAATGGGTAAGTCTTGGTCTTTTCGGATTGAGAACAGAGTTTTGTCCAGCGTGGGAATTTCTTCTTTTTTTAGAAACTATGAACTCTTCGCCTTATTCTCTGCAAGTTTTGGTCGTCCTGGAGAAGTTTTTGGAGGTTTGATGCCAACACTTTTTTCTTCTTTTAAAAGTGTATACAGGGTATTCCATACTCGATGGTACGTTAGAAGTATCTGGAGAAAGAAAAGAAAAATAATTTTGAAATTTTCACTACGGCCATAGGAGACTGCGCTCTAGCTTTTAAAAATAATTTCGCGGTTTCAGTGGTGCCAGATCTATTGATAACTGACATCAACTTTGGAATTGTAAATGGGACACCCTGTAGTTTATTTTATTTTTAGATTCTACGAAGCAATCTAGGTTTTTTTTTTGTAAAAGATATTTTTCTATTTCTCTTGCCGTTTCTTAAATATTAATTATTTTGTGTCTTTTTTTTACCGAAACTATGAATTAAAACTTCAATATTTTCGTCTCCAGCTGTCAAATCAACGTAACATTTTAACATCATTTAGTCAACATGAGTTACTTTATATTTAACAACATAGGATCGCCGACTCCTATACAGAGTGTCCTAAAAATTAATTGCAATTGAGATTTTATAAATTTGATCAAAAATCACTTTTTTTAAATGGAACACCCTGTATATTATTGAAGTGTTGAATAGAGTGGACCAATTGAATTTTTTTCATATAGAGTGTTCCTCTACCTATTTTGAACCGCTTTCGATTTTTATAAGCCATTTTATGAATAATTACTATTCATATTCGAGTACTAGTCATTAAATGATTACATGATCAAAACAAATTGCCCTTCATAATGCAGAAGATTTAACGCTCTTTTTCCGAATTTGCCGCCAATGAACCCACGAAAATTTCTCAGATTTGAAGGTAATTTTTTAAATTTCGGAAATGTACACTAATGTACAGGCTCCAAGATATCAATTTCACCCTGTTACTGAAAACGAAGAAAATGAAATTAACGTTTTGGCGTATTTTCAGCCTATCCCATGCTTGAATAACAAGTGCCAAAAATGATTAAGGAATAAATCGAACATCAATATGAAGAATTTTACATAAACATAATATGCATTGCTACAAACTAATTACATTACAGGCTTTACAAGCAGGTGATCCTCCAAAACATGTAGATATTTGCGAAATGTTATTAATTCGAACACAGGAGGATCCATATTTTCTGAAAATAATTATTTGGACTGATGAAGCAAAATTCTCATACGAAGGAGTCTTTAACCGTCAAAAAAATCCACACGTTATAAAAGAAAGAGGTTACCAACAAAGATTTAGTTTTAATGTATTTTGTTTGTTGATGGATAGGCAATTATCAATCTATATTTATGTTAAAAATTTAATTTTTGCAAAATATCTCCAAATTCTAAAAACAACCGTATCTGATTTTTTGGATAATCTACCGCTTATCGATTTGAGAAATTGTTGGTATTAATTAGATGGAGCTCCTGCTCATTGTACCCATGAAGTTTTCGCGGAACTGTATGATATGTTTGAAGATAGGTGGATAAGACGTGGAGGACCATGGAGTTGGCCACCGCGATCTCCAGATGATAATCCTTTAGACTTTTTCCTGTGGGGGTAGGATTAAAGAAGTGATTTATAAAACACCAGTAAATTCAAAAGAAGATCTAGAAAATCGGGTAAGACGCGCTTTTGAAGAACTTGATCCATTAGAAATTCAAAGAGTTACTACCGGTCATGTGATGACATGTATTACCGATCGCTTACATGAAAATGGTCAGCACTTTAAACATCTGACGTATTAGGTGAGAATTCCAAAAGTTTTAATTTACTGACAAAATCGGTTCTTTTCAGAACCACAATTGATTATGAAAGGAAATTTGTTTTGATCATGGCACACTTATCGATTTAGATCTTTAATGTTCTCGAATATGAATAGTAATTATTCATAAAATGGCTTATAAATCGAAAGCGGTTCAAAATAGGTAGAGGCACACTCTTTATGAAAATAATTCAATTGGTCCACTATATTCAACACTTCAATAATATACAGGGTGTTCCATTTAAAGAAAGTGACTTTTGATCAAATTTATAAAATCTGAATTGCAATTAATTTTTAGGATACTCTGAATAGAAGTCGGCGATCCTATGTTGCCAAAATTAAAGTATCACATGTTGACTAAATGATGTTAAAATGTTACGTTGATTTGACATCTGGAGACGAAAATATTGACGTTTTAATTGACATAGTTTCGGGAAAAAAAAGACACAAAATAATTAATATTTAAGAAACGGCAAGAGAAATGGAAAGATATGCTATACAAAAAAACCTAGATTGCTTCGTAGAGTCTAAAAATAAAATAAACTACAGGGTGTCCCATTTAAAATTCCAAAGTTGATGTCAGTTATCAATAGATCTGGCACCACTGCAACCGCGAAATTTTTAAAAGCTAGAGCGCAGCCTCCTCCTATGGCCGTAGTGAAAATTTCAAAATTACTTTTCTTTTAGTTCTCCAGATACTTCGTATATTGTTGTATTCCCAACGTTAAGCATATCTGCTGTAAATTGCACTGCATTGTTAACACTCAAATCCGCATTCTTACTTTTAATAGAATCGTAACAGTTAAGAATTAATTTTTTTTTCATTTACTTGAAAATATTTTCCAGGTTTTTCTCTTGGCCATTTTAGTAATAATTTGTTTCCACTACTAACCTATAACATCGCCATTATTGACCGACTATTAACGTTAGAAATCGTTTTTCTCTACCTTGATAAGTTATTATTGACCATGGTCAATAATAAGGCATTGAAATCCATTATTGACCGATCTTCAAGAATCTATTTGAACGCAGTTAACTTGATTTTTTGATTTTACAATATAAATTCATTGTGGTTAGGCAACCAGATAATTATCAATACATATTAGATTATTAGAGATTCTTGATATTGTAAAATATCGATACAATCAACATTTCTTCTGCTTCCATCCTTAATTCTGGAGGTGTCCACATAATAATATCACTAACATTTTATTCGCTCATTTAAAAAAAACAACGGAAAACTCGTGAAATCTGATGACATAAATGAACAAAAATTGACATTAACAAAGCCACCTGACAAAACAACAAAATATTTTGCCAATTCGAAAGCGTAGGTAACTTAATTAAAAAATATACTTATACCTATACCTACAATTTTTTATAATTATTAATACTATAAAGGTAAATGTCCTATAAAAGTTTGTAGTAGTGGAAAAAATATTATATTAACCACGGTTTAGACAGCTTATAGCCCTCGCGTCTTAAATCCCTCGTCGCTCCGCTCCTCGTGATTTAAACTTGCCGCTCGGGCAATAATGATGGCTCTCTAAACCTTGGTTAATAATATACTATTTTTTGCCGCAAGCCTCTACGATGGATAGTTTCCCAGATACAGTACCTCGCATTCTTAGTTGGCCACCCTGTACATGGACCGACTCTAAGGCGTTTAGGCAATTGTTAAAAATTCTCCATATTTAATTAAAAAACACTGACACTTCACACTTTGACTAGTTTCACTGAGAAACACATACCCAAGGTAGGTATGTATAGATATAAGTAGGTGTATTATTCCAATAGAGAATAGAGGCACCCATAAAGGCATAATAACCACATAATTCGCAAACAGGTAACCAGGAATAGGTACAAAAAATAGAAATAAAATTATTAGGAAAGAATTTTTTAATTTTTGTACTTAGTGCAAGTTTATTGAATAAAACATAATATCCGTATTGCGCTTTCGGCAGTTACGCCATCATCAGTACTACCTACAAAGCAAGAAAAGAAAAATCAACAAATTGTGAAAATTTTACGAATCTTTGAAGGTTAAAGTTACTTGGAAATCTTAAATCAAATTCAATGTAAAAATTATCACCAATTTTTTGTTACTTACTTTGTCATAAAAATATAACCAACCACAAAACACAACATACAGGTATATGTATTACACTAACCTGATCTAAGATCATCAAGGTTAGTTCCCTCTAGTAATATGGACGCTTTTAATATATTTTAATATCATCATGTAATTTACATCGCCTTTAGGCCCCAAATTTTAATGTTTTAAGTGTTATTCGTAAAATTTTCACAATTTGTTGATTTTTCTTTTCTTGCTTTGTAGGTACACTGATAAAATTAATTATTTGAGTTAAAAAAATTTACCGTTGACTCAAATAAATATTTGTTTCCTATTAGCCAAACAAATATGTATTTGAAAAATACCAAGGGATTATTTGCCTCAATTAGTATCATCTGATTTGATACAAATTACTTTTTATTTGGAATTAATCACTAAATACAAAATTCAAGCAAATATGTATTTCCTTAACACTAACCTAACTTAAATAAGCCGTTTCAATGACTGAAGGTAAATAGGTTAAAAGTTAAGTTAACAAAATGTTTATTTGATTGATATTTATATATATTTTATCAAGTACATATTTATTTTACTTTTGTTTTACATGTATTTGCCGTAACAACAACGTTATTTAATTAAACAATTTGAGTGATTTGATTTAAATAAACCGGTAATTTCCATCAAAGTGATTGTTTTTTATTCAAGTACATAATTGTTTAACTTGTCTTTTATATTTATTTAGATCAAATATAAATTTGTTTGGTTTAAATACCTTTTTTTAATTTTCAATAGATCAGAATGTTCATTCAAATCAGTTCTTATTTTATCCAAGTACGTGTTTATACAGACGTCACATAAAAATAAGAAATATTGAAATGTTGCTATTGAATATGGTTTAATCAGTACCTATAAGTACCATAATAATCACAAACCTTATCAAATTGTTTATAGTGTTCAAATAATAAGGCAAACCAACAGAAAAAAACACATTTTTGCCGAAAATAAAGGTTATGACAAATTACGTGCGCGCGCACAACTATTTTTACATAAAATTTAAAAGATAACCATCTCTTATTTTATTTCTTATTTTTATGTTATGTTACGTGTTTCTATAAACGTCTTATGGCAGATCTGTAGATTCAACTCTTATTTTATTTTTATGTTATGTTATCTTGCTGTAAACCGACCATTAGTTGTTGTTCCCCTTAAAATATACGTCAATAAAACATTATAGAGAAGTTAATAACTTTGATAAAAAATTAAATAAAGTCAAATTTGCAAATATTAGGTACAATAATTATTAATATTATATTAATTATATTATATTTTTTACGTTAGAAGGTTTGATAGGTATTGAACTATAGTGAAAATTGAGAAAAACTGTCTTATTTGTAACCTAGGTAGCCATGATTTATAAATACCTGGCTACATTTTTCTAAAAAGATTTTGTGTTCGAAATTTCAAATTAGGTATTACAAGTATCTTTTCTTTGCCTCTTATCTTACTTTTTTAACTCGTTTCATGCGTAACTAAAATATTCAAATATAGTTTCCTACCTTGAGAAGTATCTAACATATGGGATATACCCCTCGATATAGGTACCCCAATCTTCTAAATAATTATTCATATTACGTTTATTCCCCATATCTTCGTTTTAATTTTTGATGGAACCACTATTTTCTGTGCCACTAACAAAGAAGATTTCACTCTCACTCATAAATTTCTACAAGACAAAATCGAACACCAATGACCAAAACGCGATGATCAGGCCACTTTTGTATAACCAATCAAATTACTCAAAGCCCAAAGTAGGCGACAGGAGTTCATTTAAATACTTAATTATTAGTTTGGATGACCAAATTATTTGAAAAGTTCGGCAATGAATGATTTAAATTAAAGTTAAAGGTATTTAGTTCTTAACTTGAAATGTACTTCGATTAAATAATTAGTTATTTGTAAATATTTGGTTGTTTTATATTAAGGATTTAATGTAAATACATAATTATTTAGTTTAAATGACCTAGACATTTAAATAGTTCTCTATTGGGTGATTTAACTAGCGATTAACGGGATTTAGTTCCTAAATAAAAATTAGTTCGATTAAATAATTAGTTATTTAGATTTTGTTATTTTAGTGGTTTTTTGGTAAGATATTTGTTTGAAGGGTTCTATGATTTGACACAAATAACTTTGCAAATAAAACGAAATACTCTCATTTATTTCAGCTAAATCAAATTTAGTTAATTAAAATCACATTTATTTATTACCAATAATTATTCACCAAATAAATCAGATTATTTGATTAAGGGAGCACAGTTTTATCAGTGTAGTACTGATGATGGCGTAACTGCCGAAAGCGCTCTACGGATATTATGTTTTATTCAATAAACTTGCACTAAGTACAAAAATTAAAAAAAATCTTTCTTAATCTTTGATGGTGCACTCAACCCTTTCCTAAAATTATTAGAGCAGAAACGGAATCAGTACCTAGACTAATTAGTTTTGATAAAATTGTTTTCTAAAATTCCAGGTAAAACTTGAATTTAATGTCGATACTTGTACTAATTTTGCACAAATTTAAGAATTCATGCCTATTTAAATCTATATATGCCAAAAAATCTTGCATGTCCATGGAGAAGACGGTTTTGATTGATTTATTACTTCCCATCATTTAAAGAAGACTATAGTTCTAGTGCATATTTTCATATTCATATTTTATTTAGTGTTATAATGTTGCCCTACTTTTTAAATAATATAATGCTATATAAAATTTGTTATGCTTTTGGTATTGTAAAGATTGGAAAGGTATTGAATTTTTGAGGATATCTTATCTGAAACAACTTTAAAACTTAAAAAGTGCATTTTCGTAAAAACACTAATCAATCTCATACACTATCAATGTAGCAAAGCATATCGGGAAAAAAACTATTAAACCAAATAAATATAAACCATAACATATTGGTATTGGTGTCATGATATTGATTCTGGTCCAAAATACATAGTTATATATGTATGGAAAGAATATTATTTATAGACAAGAATATTATCAAGAATCAAGTTTGCCTATCGCAATTTCAATATTGACTTTCAAAGCTTCATAATAGTGAAGGATCGGCCCAATTTTAGATAACTCATGGTTCAAAGATGGCGGAGCTAGAAATTATATTGGGGAATGTATAGGAAATTTCATTCATACTTATTTGTTTAAGTTTTAGTATGCCAAATTAAATTGAACATACAGGATGGCAGATTAATGCGAGGAAGTGGAATATCTCCGCTGTTGTTAGAAATATCGAAAATTATTAAAAGTAAAGGTTCTAGAATAAACAAAAGTGCACATTTTAAAAATATTTTGGGATATACAGGATGCGCCGAAAACGCGGGGCATCATCACCATTTCTTTTTATCTCGTCGATTTCGGCATAAACTTTAACAAATGAAACCCTATTTTTTTTTTGGGCGACTTGTACGGCGTTGCCAGGTTATTTAATTTTTACTAAAATTATCTTGGAATCGAAAAAATAATTTTAAAATATTACTAATGTAAACTAAAAATAGTCTATTACAATACAAGTACGGTAGGTACGTCTTTACCGCATGTGCGTGATGTTTAACAAAACGAGCCGAAGGCGAGTTTGGTAAATCACGCAAATGCAGTAAAGACACCTACCGTAAGTGTATTGTACGATATTTTATCTACAAGCATGTTTTAGGGCACTAATATTAAAAACTCTTAAAGACCACTGTTTTAATTTACCCCGTAGGTGCCTCGTAAGTCGTTATCAACAATGCATTAACATCAGGTTGCTAGGGAAATAAATTATAGAAATTTAATAGTTGGCTTTTATATGACAGATGTAAAACTTGACAACGGAATAAACGATAATTATTTTTGTAACAATTTCGGGAAAGTGTGTTTTATGTCCTTTAAATGGAAGTCAGTAGCAGCAGTGATGATGAAATTCCGAAGGAAGTTCTGGACATTGCTAAAGCAGCTATCCTTAATTTATTGCCGGATAAATCACGGCATAGATATGAGAAGGAATATGGGCTCTTCATGGACTGGTTTTCATCAAAGAAAGTTAAAGCAATTAGTGAAGATGTGATGCTTGCCTATTTTGTGGATACATTTAAGGACAGTAAATCATCCTCTTTATGGAGTTATTACTCAATGCTCAGATCTACTATAAGTATCAAAAATAATGTCGACATAAGCAGGTATGCAAAACTGATGGCATATTTAAAAAGGAAGTCTGTGGGATACAAAGCTAAGAAATCAAAGGCATTCTCCAAGAATGAGGTTGTAAAATTCCTTGTTACGGCACCAAATAATGAGGAGTTTTTATTAATGAAGGTACTTAATTGCGATTTTTTTTAAATCTACTTTTAAATAACAACTTATTTGCTTGTTTCAGGTGGTACTCATTGTGGGCATCGCTGGGGCATGTCGCCGAGTGGAGTTATGTAAAATGAAAATTGAAGATATTTAGGAATTTGAAACCCACCTTGTTGTAACTGTCCCGGATACAAAAACATATGTAGATCGACAGTTCGTGGTTTACGTGGAAGGATTTTCATCAGAAATTAATAATATTTCAGTTTTCAAGAAGTATAGAGCCCTTAGACCCGATCATACTGCCCATACACGGTTATTTATTGCATATAAAAAAGGAAGATGCACTATCCAACCACTGGGTATAAATACTTTTGGAAAAATACCTTCTCAAATTGCATCATATTTAAAGTTGTCCAGTTCCAAAGAATATACGGGACATTGTTATCGAAGGACGTCAGCTACATTATTAGTAGATGCTGGCGGGGATATCATGAGTTTAAAAAGACATGGTGGATGGAAGTCCTCCAGTGTTGCGGAGGGCTATATTAAAAATTCGGTGCAAAATAAAATAGGATTTGCAAAGCAAAGAAGAATATGCAGAGAGAACCTCATGTTTTAGTAAATCTGTAAATTTCAATTCTTGTGTCTCATCGGATAGTAAAACACTTCCTTCATCGATATCGTTTGGAAATGTTACAAATTCTACAACTAATATTAATATTTCTTAATTTATAAGTTTGGATTAGTTTAGAAATTTAAATATGTAAGTATTTGTTATACATATAATGTTTAATAGAGTTTCTTTTAAAAATAAAAAATACACTTGAATAATATAAAAACTTGTTTCTATAGTATGTAATTACTTACAGCTTTAGTGCGGTAAAGTGATACTTACCGCACTCAAATCAGTGCGGTAAGTAGTTACTTACCGCACGCTTGTAGATAAATAACATTTTATGTTTTCTTAAACCTTATAGCTATCTGAAAATATTCTGATGAAACACAACACCAATATCTTATACAAGGTGTTTTTTTAAATCGGTACAAATGTAGCAATCTGTAAATAAATATTACTCGATTTTTTTTCAAATGGACCCCTTGCATATTATTACAGTAAAATCTGTCAATAGCGACCACCCCTCGGGGAATCAAATGTTGATCGGTTAATAGAGAAAAATTAAAACAACTGCTCTGCATTTTACAGTGTTTGTTTATTAATAAGTATCTACATATATACAGGGTGTTCATTTGAAAACTTCCCACCACGGATTTATCGAAAACCACTGATTAAAAGAAAAAACGCCGAGACCACGTCAAAGGATTTGCCAAAGGGGACAACTTTTTAACCGAAAACTACTTCACCCCCTTTTACCCTCTAATCCCCGGGGTCATCCCCTTAAAAATTTTAAATGGCAAGGGGTATCAAGTAATAGCTTGTTTGAAAGGTCTTTCAAAGTGCTTTATTTTGACGTTTGATTTTTTAAAATCGGTCGATTCGTTTTCGAGAAAATTAGAAAAATCTTTATTTATCTTAATTTGTTCAGATAGAAAAAAAACACATGAAAATATCACTTTTTATTTCAATAAGTGTTCAAAATGTTGCCCGTTATTGGCCAAACAATGATTAGGCTATGTTCAAATTCCTGACGGACATTTTCAAAAACATGTTGTGGGAGATCATGGCAGCTTTCGATGATGCGTTGACGAAGTTCATCCAAACTTTCAGGTTGGGAAGTGAACACAATAGATTTCAAATGGCCCTATAGAAAAAAGTCTAATGGCGTCAAGTCAGGAGACCTAGCAGGCCATTCTATAGGCCCTCTTCGCCCTATCCATTTATCTGGGAACTCGTCGTCTAGCCATTGCCGAACCGGAAGAACATAGTGAGGAGGAGCTCCGTCTTGCTGGAAATATATTTCAGCCTCATCAAGTATATAGGGTTTCCATCGTCTTCGATTTGGTTTTCAATGGTTTCAGTGATAAGCGGATTGATCGAGATTGATGGTATTTTCCAACATATCTAAATAAATGCCCCATTTAAATTCCCATTAATAAACAATGGCCCAATCACTTTGTTTCCTAAAATGCCTGCCCATACATTAATTTTTTGGGGGTACTGAGTATGCCCTTCTACAAAAGCATGAGGATTTTCATTGCTCCAATACCTGCAGTTATGCTTATTAACAAATCCATTTAGATAAAATGTGCATTCATCACTGAAGCAGATATTCTTTACATGAATGGTATTATCATTAATCGCTGCAGTCATTTGTTCACAAAACTCAACTCGCCTATCGAAATCATCTTCGGTTAACTCTTGCAATATTTTCATTTTGAATGGATGAAATTTATGTAATTTAGTAACTGTGTGTACAGAGCCTAATGAAATACCAGTCGCATCAACAATTTTGCGTAATGAAGTATTAGGATTTATGCCAAAATGACCCAAAACTTCAACTTGAGCGGCTTCATCCAAAACTCTACGATGATTACGTTTTTTATTTGCAACAGATCCAGTTTGAGTAAATTTAGTAAGAAGGTCCAAAACATATCTATGCGAAGTTATCTTTTCCGGGTGTCTGGCGTTAAATGTGACGGCAGTTTGCCGAGCACATTGATTTTGGGCACCATAAATTAGAATCATTTCCACTCTTTCGGCTAGTGTGCAAACCATTTTGGAAGTAAAATCTGAATCAATAAATTAATTTTCACTATCCCAAGATTGTCACAAAGGTGACTGACAGCAAATTAAATTATTTCTTTTCCTTAGCAACTATAAAAAACTAAACAGGTATAAGAATAAATACAGTTCGCCCATGTTATTATAACTCTGTTTATAAATAGATGGCTGAAAAAAAGTCGGGTTGTTATTTGGTTGCTGCCACGTCTAACTGAACACTTATTGAAATAAAAAGTGATATTTTCGTGTGTTTTTTTTTCTATCTGAACAAATTAGGATAAATAAAAATTTTTCTAATTTTGTCGAAAACGAATCGACCGATTTTAAAAAATCAAACGTCAAAATAAAGCACTTTGAAAGATCTTTCAAACAAGCTATTACTTGATACCCCTTGTCATTTAAAATTTTTAAGGGGATGACCCCGGGGGGCAGAGGGTAAAAGGGGGTGAAATAGTTTTTGGTTAAAAAGTTGTCCCCTTTGGCAAATCTTTTGACGTGTCTCGGCGTTTTTTCTTTTAATCAGTGGTTTTCGATAAATCCGTGGTGGGAAGTTTTCAAATGAACACCCTCCTGTATGTAAATAATTTTAAATGTTTTTGTTTAAATTTATCAGAACTAATATTAAATAAGATGGAGCCAATTTACTGAACGTGCATAGTAACATATACAGGGTGTCAATTTGAAAACTTCCCACCCTTACTATCTTTCTTGCAGTTAAAAATATGGAAAATCGGAAAGACACGTCTATTTCATTTATAAGGAGGACGCTTTAAATGAATAGTTTTAGCCTTCTTGTTTCAATCCCCTAGAATCTTAAATGGAAATGGAGGTCACGTGGCACATCGTTTTAAAGGACGTTCAATTCTCTTTTCAGTGGTATCCTACTTTGTTGCTTTTTGTCCAGAGGTGTCCGAATAATCGCGTTTCAAAGTTGCAGAAACAATTAAGCTTGCCTGCATTTAGATTTTGGTTTTCAGGTTAGTGTTTACACAAAAATTATTGCATTGGGTCTCCTTATATAAAAGTTATTTAGAATTTGTTGCGGAATCATTTTTTTGAATAATATATAGGGTGTTCCATTTAAAAAAAAAAATTATTTCAAATTGCTAAAAAACTGTAAATTTGGCAACGTTGCAAATGTCACTAGCAGCTCCACGATAACCTCTTATATACGGATACCGAATTTTAGCTAAATCGGACAAACAATATTAAAGATATTTAAAAGCGTTCCATACTTCTGTTACACGCTGTATAAGCGTTTTATTGATGTTAATAAATATGATTTATTATTTTTACTGGTTCACTAATACAACATTTAAAAGAGAACATATTATAGGTAAAGCAATTTAGTGCTGAGTTTACACTTATAGAATATCTACACTGGCTGTAAGAACGTTCCGGAGTGCAATTTATACAACTCTAATTCTGATAATATTTGCCGTAAGAACATTCTTATAGTTTTTATACAGGTATGAAATGCTGCTTGGGCTATGACCCGAGTTAAAAAAAAAGTGCCGTACCGTCCACCGTACTATTATACTACAGGTTTTTGCCAAGTAAAGAGACATTCACCCGTTACGATACTTCTTAAACACACTGTATTTTATTGTATAGGTGTATTCTTGTGTTTCCCCTTCTATGTGAAGTGACCAGGTGTGCGTGCATGCGATTATGTCTTCAAAAATATAATAATAACTGTCTATAAAAATCAGTTCCCTTGTCTTGTCTTGTTTTGTTCGATCGTGGCTTTTACCATCAGCCACTCGGAGTTGGTTAATTGTTTCATTCAATTTAAGAAGGTATAACGGCCTTCTTTCACCGGTTAAAGTAACAACGCGTTTTTTCCTGAACCATCACTTCAATAATAAATTCCATAGATGTCACCACGACGTACTTTGATATTTCACACACATTATAACAACCAACCCACCAACCTAACAATTTAATAAGGAAAAAAATATAAAGTTTTTTTCACGAAAAGTGGTTCTGATTTAATGACTGCAATACAATGGGTGCTAAATGCGGTCATAAATACCCTTAACGCTAGTGCTGCTGTGAGTGAAACTAGTAATTTGAATAAGATACCTCTGACTTCAGTGAAAAGAATCGTGTCAAGTCCCATCAAATCACGAAAGAAGCGTAAATATGCTGGTTCCAATCAGTGGCGGCTCGTGACATTTATTTTAGGGTGTGCGCCGGAGGCAAAAATGCGCCGCAGACGAAAAATTTTTGAGGTGCCACGCCCCTTTTTACCTTTGTATCGATTTTCTTTGTGCTTTTAAAAAAAAAAAAAACGCGGTTTTTAAATGGGATTTTTATTTCAATTTTCCCTTGGAAATCGATTGTCGAAAAGTTATTTAGAATGTTCTCAACAGAATTTTGGTCCATAATTATAACACTTCGTGTGAAACAATCCGAGCTACTAGCCATTATTAAATTACAACAACAAAAAACACCCACAACACCGTCAATAAACTTCAAACTTCTCTAATCGCGTAAAAAAACTCTAAAACAATCATATTAAATTATTGAAGTGTAAATTCAGATAGCGCACGGCGACGCCCTTTCATCGGCCGATTAACCGAATATTCCCGATCAATCCACACAGGGAAAATCCATTTAACGAGAGCGCCGAACGAATACACACGACCATTTCAATCAGTAGATGTAAGTGCACGCTGCAGTCGCGCTTGAAGTCTTTCGCATTCGTCATTCTTATATACAAGTTTTCTTGATATTTCTTTTATATAAATTTTATTTTTGCTTGGTGCTTGGCTTTCTTAGGCAGTGCGCGCGCACGGGCGCACTTATTGACGAGCCGCCCCTGGTTCCAATAAATGATTCGACGAAGCCGGCGACAAGGACTTGATAAGGTGGAGAGTCTACACCATGTACGAAGAGCAACGCGTAGCTACATCAGAAACTCTGAAGCAACGGCTCACTAATGACGAAACCCGAAAAAAACTGTAGCATCACCAGCCTTTGGAGAGTTTTGTTTAAAATGTGCTTCAGACATCGCACAATTGCCAAAAAGCAGGTGCTTATGGAATCCCTGAGATTACAAAGATGGCGTCGTGAGTAGGTATATAACATCGATAAGAAAATATCGTTCTGAAAATCGTCCAATATTTTACTCCGATGAGACATGGTTTGACACGCATGACACACCATCCAAAGGATAGTCCGATTCTTTCGGCAGGTGTAAAATAAGAGCTCCGTCAAGTAAAGGGAATAGAATTACCATTTTACATGCCGGGTCAGAAAACGGTTGGGTTCCAAATGCCTAGTGGCTTTCTGCAAAGAAGCAAAGAATATTAAAGACTCCTGCGTGGACTATCATGAAGATACAACGGTAGAACTTTTTGAAGAATAGTTCAAAAATTGTCTTTTACCAAACCTTCCTCAGAATAACGTGATAGTAATGGACAATGCGAGCTATCACAGTCGCCAATCATATAAGGCTCCAGGTTCAAATAATACGAAATTGGAGATTCAAAACTACATGGCGGCGAACGATGTATACTTTGAAGAATGTTATAAAAAAAGTGATCTTTTAGAAGTTTTAAAGGGATTCTATATATAACAAAAAAAATGTTTGTGACGCATTGGCAGAGGAAATGGGACATGCTACGGTTTCCACCTTACTATTGTATTTTCAGTGCCATAGAGCACATGTGGCACCAATTAAAATCAATTGTTAGGTCAGCAAATACTTCTTCGACTTCAAGTTATGATGTTGTAGAATTAATAAAAAAATGTGTTAATGATATTCCCCAGGTAGTTGGAAAAATTCAATCCATCATGTAGTTACTGTTGAAAATAGTTATGTTACTCTGCATGATACAATTAAACCGATTATAATTAATTTAAATGAGGATAGCGACAGCGAAACAGAACTAGATATAGAATAATATTATGCATGTAAATAAATATAAGTAGTATATACGGTGTGTCCCGCTTTTCATGAATACACCCCAATATCTCAGTTATTAATAATGAGATTTTCTTGAAATTTTGGTGGTAATTGTATGTTGGAAAAATGAAGTATTTGGCATAGTGAACATTTTTATTTACCATTGGCGTGCGGTGTTGGTGGAGTAAAAAAAAATTTTTTTTTTTGGGAAAGGATATTAGGGCTTATTTTAGATAACTGTTTCTATCAGATTTAGAATCAGCATCCCCAAAAACCCCTTAATTCATATTTTCAAAATCTCAATTACCCTAATTACGATTTACGTGTTTTCAAAATTTTGCTAAGATACGCGCGCTCTGTTACCGTTGGCATGCTGACCTGTTTTGTTTTTAAACAAATTAAGCAAAGAGTGCTTTGAAACAAAAAGTTTTTGTTTGACATTAAGTAATTCGTACGAATTGTCAATAAGTGAAGCAGTGTTACGTAACTGTTAATAAGATGGCACAAAACCGAAGAGTAGTTCTTACAATTGGAGAAAAAGTAGAAATTATCCGCTTATTTGGTAATAATGAAAGATATACGCGTCAGGTTGCTGGAATATTCAATGAAAGGCATCAGGATCGAGTACCAATTACTCACGATACCGTTGTCAAAATCAACAGATTGTTCGCAAGGACTGGAGCGGTTTTCAAGACAAGACCAAGGAGGTACAATTTAAATCAAAGACATTATCCAGACGACGAACGTATCTTAGCAGAATTTCGAAACAACCCAAATGGTAGTATAAGGGTAGTTGCGAGGATACTGAATTTAAAGAAAAACAAAGTATGGAGGTGTTTGAAACGCAATAGGATTAGGGCATTTAAACCAAAATTTCTACATACTCTGTTAAATGGTGATTTTGAACGGCGGTTTGAATTTTGCTTATGGTTGCAAGGTAACTATCTTTACGACAGACTTTTTCTAAAGAACATTATGTTTACTGACGGGGCAACGTTTACGACAAACGGTGTGGTAGCTAGTCAAAATTGTAGGTTTTGGGCAGCCGAAAATCCGAATTGGGTAATTAATTGTAAAAACCAGTACAGTACAAAAGTGCACGTGTGGTGTGGCATATTGAACGAACGAATTGTTGGCCCTTTTTTTCTGAATAACTTGACCGGACAAAATTTTCTAAATTTTTTACTAAATGATTTTTATGATTTTCTCATGGAATTGCCTTTAGCACAAAGACAAAACTAACTTAATCTTTCAGTTAGATGGGGCCCCCGCACATTATTTTATGATAGTTAGGAACTTTTTAAATGCAACTTTCCCTATGAAGTGGATAGGTAGAAATTCTTCTTTAGAACTTTACTGTCTCGAGATTAATTAATTAACTAATCTCTCGACAGTAATGAAACACTTCCCTCTTCGGTATGTAATGTACTATTTTTTTTTTCATTTCAATATTAACACATCATACGAGTATAATTACTTAATTTCCTTGTTCCGACCCTTTACCACACCTTTATACTTTACATATTTATTGTCCACATAATGGGATCGACCTCGGGATCGACCCTTTAGCTTTATTGCAGTTGAAAGATCATAACCATTTACTGTGAAAAGAACTTTACACATATTTTTAACCACAAACTTATAAAAAAGGATGCAATAAAATTCCAATATAGGAACGAGATACAAATTGTTGAAGTTTATAACATCGCACTACAAAACCTGCTTGAAGTTTTTTTTTGCCGGCTACTTTTCACATATCCATGCGCATAAGAAGAAATATATAGAGAGGATTTAGACCTGGAGACAGCGGAGACAAAGTTACTGGTCCACATTTACATTAACTGGTCGTTATCAACTCAGGTCACTTAGAATAAAGATAAAACATATACACTGGCGCTCTTATCATAGTATTAAAAAATGTTCAACTTTAAGAATTTTTATCTCGATTTCTGTAGTACAGGGTGGCCAACTAAGAATGCGAGGTATTGTATCTGGGAAACTATCCATCGTAGAGGCTTGCGGCAAAAAAAATTATTACTAAAATGGCCACGAGAGAAACCTGGAAAATATTTTCAAGTTTCTGGAATGGCCGCTAGGGGGCGTAACTGCAATCTTGAATCTAAAAAAGTGATGTTTCTGTAAATTCCGCTATATTAACCTAATAAAAAAAATCTTTATCTGATCTTTAAAGTCGAGGATAATCTGAACCTTTTTTGTTTGACACTTTTTGCAGTATCTCTAAAAGTAAAGTGGTGGGGGTATTCAAACGTTTCCGTAAATAACATCCTGTATCTTCGAAACGGCTAAGCCGATTTGAACAAACTTGGGCTCGTTAAAAGGAGCTATTCTTGGGCTACAAACATCATTATATTTGAAGTTTTGTAAGTTTCACATATCGCCGCTAGAGGGCTTTTTTCGACATTCCAACAGAAATGGTTAATTTTCTCAACAAAATAAAATGCATTGGTATGATTTTTTTTATGAAAAAGTAGCTAAATGATGCCTAAACTAGCTCGCGAAAATCGCATCTCAATATCTTGTTCCTAACCCAAAATATCGGCAATAGAAAATTTTATACGAAAATCCCTTAAATTTTCATTTTATTGTAACTATATTTTTCTGGAATTATTTCTATTATGTAAGTTGTGGCCCTAAAAAGGACCGATTTATAAAAGGAAGATTTTTAATGCCCCCGCAAATGCTCGCAATGCTGACCATCACGTTCTATGCATTGCTGAAGCCTCTCATGGGTAGACAAAACTGCACTTTCAATTTCGGCTCTCGGTATGTTACGTATTGCATTACGAATCCGGTTTTTCAAATATTATTAATTTTAAATATTTCTAACTGCTATATTTTGTTTTGCAAGTTTGCGCCTTTGTCGAAACTTGTATTAACGTGAAAATTTCGTTATTTTAGTTATCAGTAATATTTTTCCTTTAGGGGTTAATCTATCAAAACATTTGAACTCATGACAAGCCGGGGCAGAAAGGAATTTAGTGTTTGGCAGCACTTTATAAAAAAGAAAGTGGTGGGCAAACTAGGTTGTAGAGCAGTATGTAAAAAGTGTGGTAAAGAAATGCAAGGTCTAGTGGACAGACTAAAAAGTCATTGGGAAACCTGCAAAAGTGAAACTAGTGATATCAGCAGTGGTCTTGAAACTCTGCATGATGATTGTCAGTCACAGCCTGGAACTAGCCAGAGTGAAATTATCCAGTTGGCAAAGAAACAGAAAAGCGATAACTGTGAAAAGGGAAGTGTAGGTGGACGTGAAAATAGTGGAAGGAGCGGTCATTTGGATTCTTTTGTTGTGCGAACTGGACAAGATAAGAAAAAAGAATTGGACAGACAAATAGCCAAAGCCGTTTACGCAACAAATTGCAATTTTAGAGCTATAGAAAATAAAGAGGTTCGAAAGGTCATAGAAATGCTAAGATCTGGTTACCTTCCACCATCTAGATTTCAGTTATCATCAACGCTCTTGAATGAAATATTTGAAGAAGAAAAATCTAATTGTTTTAACAAGTTATCTGGACAATCTGTTTGCATGTTCTTAGATGGATGGTCCAATATACATAATGAGCCGATAATCTGTGTCGTTTTGACTGCAGAGGATGGAAACAGTGTTCTTTTAGAAAGCATAGATACATCTGGTCATCCCCATACAGCTGACTATCTTGCCGAATTGGCTATTAACTCAATAAATAAGTGCAAAAATGAATATAACTGTAAAGTTACCAGTATTGTTACCGATAATGCGAGCAACATGGTCAGTATGAAGAAAAAAATTACCGAGTCGTCCAATTACCCTATAGTTACATATGGTTGTTCGGCACACTTACTTAGTTTGCTCTCCAAAGATTTAGAAGCATCGCAAATAAAAGATCATATAGTACATATTGTGAAATACTTCAGAAATACCCATTTGCCAAATGCTTGGTATAAAGAAAAAGGGGGCAAGAAATTGGTCTTACCTCAGGATGTTCGATGGAATAATCATCCATCACCTTGTTTGGTAATGAAACATTAAGAAATATGGTACAGAATTCTTTGAACATCACCATTTATAAAAGTGTCTCCAAAAGCTTGGGTTTATTGGTTGATTCTAATCTGCGTTTTAGAGAACACATCAAAGTTAAAGTCAGAAAGGCATATTGTACCTTAAAACTTATTTACAATCACAGGCATTCTCTTACCTCTGAAATAAAAAAATTGTTATGTGACACTTTAGTACTGTCCCATTTTAATCATTGTGATGTTGTGTATGGCCCCTGTATTGATAGTGCAGGCTCTCGCCGAATACAACGAATGCAAAACTCGTGTTTGCGGCTTATTTATGGCATCAGAAGAACGCAGAGAGTTTCTCAGTTTTTGTCAAATGCGGGATGGCTTAATATGCATAATCGACGAAAATTACATTTTGCTTCTTTTTGCCTCAAAGTTTTAAAATCCAGAGCCCCTTCATACTTATTCACTAAAATTGTTTTTAGAAATGATATTCATAGCCTGAATCTTCGTAGAAATAACATTATAAATATCCCTAGACATCGAAAAGAAATTTTCAAAAGATCATTTTCAAACAACTTTGCCTCTTGCGTCAATTCCTTGGATGCACGTGATGTTGAATGCTCGGCTATTGTCTTTAAAAGTAAATATAAAAACCTCTTGTTCTCGAGTCAGTAGAATTTTGCTTCCATTAATTATTCTTTGGTATACCTAATGTTTTTTGTACTGTAATATGCCCCTCCTTTCTCTTTTGTTCTTTTTCATCTACCATTATATTATATTGTTTGCCACTATGATTTAAGTTTTTCTTTTTGTTTAGAATGTTTTGAAAACTAATATATTATATAAGTTTTGGCCTTAACAGTATCTGGTGTTGTTCGCTCAATACCAGTTGTCTGCGTAATAACAGGCCCTTATTAACCTATAAATGTAGTATAATTAATTTTAAATTTATTTTTTGTTATTAATACTTTGTACTTGGTATGCTTCAATTTATTTGGTTAATATAAATTGTTTATTATTATTATTATTATTATTACACTTTCAGATTGTCTTGAGATCTATGTAAATGATTGTTATTAATATGTGAAGAGCATAAAGATCAAATTAATCCAGTGATTTTTAAAAAAGTTTCAGATATCCGTATTAAAAGGATGGCTGAAGATTTTCTACAGTTGCTAAAACCAATTTTTATAGCACTGGATGCAATGCAACAATATCAATCTTCCAAGTTTAAGAGAATTTTCACAGCCTTTAAGGTGACCCCCCAAAACTCGTTGCAGTTTTTGTCTCTCTCGATCAACAATATTAGGAGTTTCCGTGTACTCCCCCTTAAGAAAGATGCCCTGATCGACGGGGCCGACCAGTCTTCATTTCAAACAAAGAAGTCTCTTCGCTGAATCTCGAATGCATGTATTTTTATTTTACTTGCCAAACGATAACAACGACTGAGACCAGTGGCGTGACATGCAGGAATTTTGCCGCTGTTTACCATACAAGGTGGTTCACATTATTCGAGACAAAAATATACTGTTGTGGTTTGGTAAAAGGCAGTAAGTGACACTCCAGTACTTTTCTGCAGTTGTGAAGTTAGCAGTAGACGTTGTTAGATGGCAGTAACTGCCATTTGCGTTAATTACTTCCATTAAATAATTATTTGGCTTCTAATAGTTTACCCAAAATGTATGGTAAAAGGCAGTAAATGTTAACTATACTTAATGCAAAACAAAAACCGATCCACGTCATACCCTTCGAGTGACGTCAGTTACCAGTTTTTTTTTTATAAAAGCAAGATAAATATACAAAAATTTCCCATAGTTTATAATATATTTGTTTACTGTATAATACCTTTTACCATTAACTTTAGTAGATCTAACACTTCTTTTATTTTCATTTTGCCAAGATCGAAATCCATGTTTCATCCAAGAAAACGAATTGGTACAAAGATGCTTCTTTTTCTTTAATATATTTTTTTCAAAAATTCCAATCGTTTGAAAGCTACATGGGAAAGTTCCATAAGCCCTCGCCTCGGTTCATCTTTTTTTCATCCGAAGCCTTTGTTCCTCCTCTTCCTTTAAGGGGCTTCTTAAAGAGTTAAGATAACCATCGAAGTCTGTCTTTTAATTTCTTACTTGAAGTTGTCAAAGTTACATGATGCTCTAAAAAAAAGTTACAGCTTAAGCATAACCAATGTAAAATATTAGTTTTTGAAAAATACAACTTACTTGTTTCATACATTCCATAAATAGTGTCACGGATATAACTTATATCCAATCTTGACGCATTTACAACTCTCTTGAAATAAGAACGTTTCCTTTTAGGCGACTTCAATAATTTATTTTGCTTAACTGTTGTTGAAACTGCGCTTACAGTAGACATATTCAAATTAAGGGCAGCTGCTACACGCTAAAAATTAGTAAAGTAGATATAAAATAGATAGACCTTAACACACTCTTTAAATTTACTTCTCTAACTGCTGTCAGCGGTAATGGGTCATTGTTGTCAAATAGCCAAAGCCGTTTACGCAACAAATTGCAGTTTTAGAGCTATAGAAAATAAAGAGGTTCGAAAGGCCATAGAAATGCTAAGACCTGGTTACCTTCCACCATCTAGATTTCAGTTATTATCAACGCTCTTGAATGAAATATTTGAAGAAGAAAAATCTAATTGTTTTAACAAGTTATCTGGACAATCTGTTTGCATGTCCTTAGATGGATGGTCCAATATACATAATAAGCCGATAATTTGTGTCGTTTTGACTGCAGAGGACGGAAACAGTGTTCTTTTAGAAAGCATAGATACATCTGGTCATCCCCATACAGCTGACTATCTTGCCGAATTGGCTATTAACTCAATAAATAAGTGCAAAAATGAATATAACTGTAAAGTTACCAGTATTATTACAGATAATGCGAGCAACATGGTCAGTATGAAGAAAAAAATTACCGAGTCGTCCAATTACTCTATAATTACATAATATGGTTGTTCGGCACACTTACTTAGTTTGCTCTCCAAAGATTTAGAAGCATCGCAGATAAAAGAACATTTAGTACATATTGTTAAATACTTCAGAAATACCCATTTGCCAAATGCTTGGTATAAAGAAAAAGGGGGCAAGAAATTACCTCAGGATGTTCGATGGAATACACTTTCACATTGTCTTGAGATCTATGTAAATGAGTGGCCAAAATTGTTATTAATATGTGAAGAGCATAAAGATCAAATTGATCCAGTGATTTTCAAAAAAGTTTTAGATATCTGTATTAAAAGGATGGCTGAAGATTTTCTACAGTTGCTAAAACCAATGGATGCAATGCAACAAAAAGGTGCATTTTTATCTCAAGCAGTTTACATATGGAAAAAGTTACTGGCTATTTTTGAAAGTTTTCAATTTGAAGAAGAAAGAAGCTTGCGTCAATATCAATTATTTAAGAACAAATATGTTCAAGCTCTGACCCTCTTTCACTTTTTGGCGTATATTTTGGATCGTACAATAAATAAAGAAGAATATCCATTACTAGCTGAAGAAAAGAGAGATGGTCTACATATTGTTTCCAAATATTTTGCAGACACAGGATTATTACCATTACTAATTAAGTTGGAAGCTAAGTCGGACCCATTTCACAAAATTCTGTTTTCAAAGGAAATAATCAAAAATGTAACAGCAGTACAGTGGTGGAGATCTCAAGAAGATGTTTCAGAAATTAAGCAAGTGCTCCCTATAGTAATTTCTGTTTTGTGTGCCTGCGCATCGTCTGCTGATATCGAGAGGATGTTTTCTACTTATGGATTCGTACATTCAGATATAAGAAACAGACTTGGCAGTGACAAAGCAGCTAAACTTATAAGCATTATAACACTTAACGTTTTTTTTATATTTTTTTTTGTTTAAATTAAGTATTTTTTTGTATTAAAAAGGTTTTTTACTTTTAATTTTTTAATTTAAGTTTTATTTTTGTAATAACCAGCTGTTCTCTTCGATTATTATAATAAATAACACCACATAAAAATGCGTCTGGGTTTTATTTTTTGTATGAACAAATACATTTTAAGTGTTAAGATTTTAAAACTCTTTTTTAAATTAATCATGATTTAAAAAAAAAATCATACTGATTAAAATCATGATTTTAATCGTGATTTTAATCAATTGATTTTAATCATCTCAACCCTGGCCTTGATTGTACGCCACTGGTTGCTTTCCATGCATACATGCATTCGTTTATTCGTTATTCCGACACCCCGACGGGATCAGGCGGGGCCCCACCTGATGCGGCGGCCCAGTCGGAATAAGATTTTTAAATAAATCGCGAAAAATCCGGCTCTTTGTACACACTAACAGCTGCGGAATTCAGTCTGCAAAAATTTCCTTGTGACGGTTGGGATCGGGTGAAGTTGCAATTCGAGAAAAATTCATCGGGACGTGTTTTCCCATGGGAATCCGGCCCGAGGAGCAATTTTTTGGTTTTGGTGTTTGGATTGCAAGCAATGGAGAGTAATTTATTTTATTATATTTATGTTTAGTATTCGTTGTTCTTAGGGTGCATGGCATAAAGACCGTTTTTGGCCTTTGAATAGGGTATTGCAGTCGTCGATAATGGGGATAGTTACCCCAGGCCCCCAGGGTTAGGAAGCCCCGATGAACAAGGAAAGCTTTTAGATTTTTGACAATTTTGTTTACATTTTTTTTGCAGTTTTTTTTCTTAATAATTTAATTTTTGTAGTTTGTACGTACAGGGTGTTCGCGTATGTTTTGCCCAATAGTCCATTATTATTGGTTTTAGAGAAATTGTTAAATTACCTGAAGAAAATGAAGAGTGAACAAAAACAACTAAGTATCGGAAGTGATAGTTTTTCCAAATGGAAAACCCCCTATTTTTTCATTGTATCGTGGTTGTTGGGGTTATTTCTTACCGTTTTATAACGCAATTAAAACAACACAACGTACCTATATATTATTTTTATAATTGCTCAAAATGGCCACCGTTCATTAAAATGCAGGATTGGTCCCCCTCTTTTAGTTTTTTAATTGCATTAGCAATCATATCTGGCCTACCGAAGTTGAGAAAGTCAATTTCAATTTGGATTTGTTCCTGCAAATCGGCAACACTATTTGGTCTGGATGCAGATATCTTGTCTTTGAGGTAGCCCCAAAGAAATGTGTCTAATGGTGTTAAGTCGGGACTATTGGGAGGCTATGCAATCGTCCCTCCACGACTAATCCAAATGTCATAATTCTCATTAAGGTATTCTCTAACTGGAAAAACACTATGACATGGAGCACCATCTTGCTGCCATAAGAAATTCCTTGCGGCGTTTAGAGGAAAAGTTTCAAGATTATCTTGGGTTTTTCGAGGGCGTTCGACTGCGTTGACCATATACTTTTGTGTGCTAAATTACATTATTTTGATCTAACAAATCGGGCGCTCTCCTTTTTCGGGAGTTATCTTGGGGACAGAAGGCAATTTGTTAGAACGCATTTTGGGGTGTCAGATGTGGGCAATGTTTCCTCTGGGGTGCCACAGGGCTCAATCCTGGGGCCCCTACTCTTCTTGTTATACACCTTTGATATTGCTAACGTAACTAAGTTCTCACGCACGTATTGTTATGCTGATGATACACAGATCCTGTATACTTTTGATCCAAATATTATAATGAAATTGAGGCTGACGTTAACTCCGACTTACAGAGTATCTTGACATACAGCAGTAACCACAATCTTAAATTAAATGCTAAGAAAACGCAGGTGATTCTGTATGCACCCTCAGCTTGTCGTGACTTTCTGTTGGGTTACCTTCATTTTCAGTTAGAGGATCAACGCCTTGCCTTTACGGACACGGCCAGAAACTTGGGAGTGATGTTTGATTCACGATTGAGATATAACCATCATATCTCCAATTTGAGTAAAAAATCTTATATGACCTTGAAGGTTTTATATGCAAACAAACATATTCTGAATTTTAAAGTCCGTAAAAAATTATGTGAGGCTTATATCATGTCAACGCTATCGTATTGCATTACGCTTTATTACCCGTGTCTTACATTTGAAGATAAACAACGACTACAAATAATTCAGAAAGGTTGTGGCCGTTTCATCTTTGGCCTAAGGAAGTATGATCGTGTATCTGAGAAATTAAACGAATTGAAGTGGCTTAGAGTAAAATTTTTATTTCAATATATTTTGCTTGTTAATGTTTATAGATTACTAAAAACGTCAGCTCCCACCTACCTAAGATCTAAACTAGTATTTAGTAATGACAACCACATTGTTCCCCTTAGAAAAAATATACTTGTTATGCCCCAACATTCCACAACGCTTTTTCAACGATGTTTTACGTATAATGTCGTAAAATACTATAATGAATTCCTAAATATCTACGACAACAATTCAATTGAGGTATTTAGAAAAAATATTAAAGCCACTCTGCTGTACAAACAATTTGATGTTAGTACGGTCTGACGTGTATTTATTCCTGCTCTTTCTTTCTTTTTATATTCTATAATTGTGCTTGCAGATGTTTATATGTTATTGTCATGTACTGACTATTTGGTCTGATTTAGTTTATTATTATTAAGCCTAGAAGTAAGTGCTAAATTATTGTAAAAGTGCTGTTGATGTGTCTAAAAAACTATAGATATCCGCTATTGGTTTGTGTCATGCGTTTTGTTGATTCACAGTGACGTTGGTAAATCTACGGTAAAAAGGGTTAATGTTGAGTAGCTGCTTATCAGCTAGAATTCACCCTTTAAGAATTTGTAGAGAGGGTTTAATTTGATTATTATTTGATTACTTATGTGACTGTTTTAGGTTTACTCTTCATAAATTCTTAATAAAGACTATTTATTATTATTATTATTATTATTATTATTATTATTATTATTATTATTATTATTATTAATATTATTATTATTATCCTCTATTTCATGTGCAAGCATTTCACGATATCTAACTCCATTTAAAGATCGATCAATAAAAATTGGACCGATGATTCTGTTTTGCACTATACCGCACCACACATTTACTGATACTTACCCAGAACGTATCACTTCAACTGTAAGATGCGGAATTGGAGCTGAAGCCGTATTAAAAGAAGATTCATCGGTCTATATAATGTTCTCAAACAAATTGGCGTTATTGTTGAGGATGTTTGTCATGTGACGGCAAAACTCCAAACGTCTTTGCTTCTGCTCTTCAGTTAAATTTTGAACTTTTCTGAATTTAAAGTCGTGGAATTTATGCCGTTTCAGAATTTTAAAAACTACTGTGCAACATTTGCCAAGATATCTTGCACAGTCCCTTATCGAATTTTGTGGATTTTCTGAAAACAAATTAAGCTTCTGAATGATACAAGGCGAACATAAAAACAAATAAAAATTACCTTGAAAATATAAAAGAACAGCAAGTTCTTCATCCTCAAGTACCCGACAATGCCTTTTCTTTCTTTGTAATGTTTTTCGCTTAGAAAGTTGACGAAAGACATTTCGAAACGTTTTTTCACTAAAAATTACTAAATGTGGGATGTCGCCTTCTGATGAATTGTTGTGTGCACATTTGATATACTTATATTTTAAGAATATCGAACTTTTGCTCTTCAGAGTGTCCCATTTAGGGTGTCCCGTCAATTCATCGTACGACATTTCACCGCGCGACTTTTCATCGCCGACAATTGAGCGCGCGACAATTCATCGCTACGACACTTCATCGCGCGTCAATTCATCGCAAATTCTTCTCTTAATGATTTTATAGATATAATTTCTATATTTTTCATTTTGGGTCATGTTGAGTACTATAATTACTTAATACTATAATTACCTAATCCTCTTAAGGGACTAGTTCAGGTTTCCTGAATTAATATTCCCCGTTGAACTTGAAAAAGGCGAATTGGAACCAAAAAGGTGGATTAGATGCTGTGTTAGCGCTGTTTAACCAATATAAGTCTATATATCTTCTGTTTTAATTGTTACAATATATATATAACAATACGGCGATAAATTGTCGCACGATAAATTGTCGTAGCGATGAATTGTCTCTGCGATGAATTGTCGGCGGTGTATTGTCAAGCGATATGTTGACGGCGGTGTATTGTCGCGCAATATGTTGACGCTAAATCCCCATTTAGACCCTGATTTTGACAACGTTTATTGAGATTTGTCAAGAAGAAAGAAGTTGCCAAGAGCAATTTAGTCAAGATGACAGGTATTGCTATGAGTAACATGAGCCATTTACAAAACTTTAATGAGGATAATGATAATTCCATTATATTTTCGTATAATTCCAAAACGGTAAAAAATAACCCTAACAACCACTATATATTTAAAAAGAGGATAAATTTCTTTAACGGATACAACGAAAAAATAAGGGGTAGTTCATTTGAAAAAACTGCCACTTGCCAAAAAACTGTTACTTCCGATACTCAGTAGTTTTTGTTCGTTTCGTTTTCTGAAGGTTCGGTGAAAATGCTATAACTTTGCTAATTTATCCATTTCTCCAAAACCAATAATAATGGAGATATCTATTGGGCAAAATATACGCGAACACCCTGTACAGTAATATATCTAAATAATGACCACCCTCGGGGAATCAAATGTTGGTCGGTAAACAGGGGTGGCCGGTTAACAGGGAAAAATTAAAACAACTGGTTTGCATTTTACAGTGTTTGTTTATTAATAAGTATCCACATATATGTAATAGTATATTATTAACCAAGGTTTAGACAGCCATCATTATTGCCCGAGCGGCAAGTTTAAATCACGAGGAGCGAAGCGACGAGGGATTTAAGACGCGAGGGCTATAAGCTGTCTAAATCGTGGTTAATATAATATTTTTTCCACTACTACAAACTTTTATAAGACATTAATCTTTATAGTATTATTAAATATAAAAAATTATAGGTAGGTATAAGTATATTTTTTAATCAAGTTACCTGCGCTTTGGAATTGGCAAAATATTTTGTTGTTTTGTCAGGTGGCTTTCTTAATGTCAATTTTTGTTCATTTATGTCATCAGATTTCACGAGTTTCCCGTTTTTTTAAAAAATGTGCAAAGAAAATGTTAGTGATATTATTATGTGTACACCTCCAGAATTAAGGATGGAAGCAGAAAAAAGGTTGATTGTATCGATATTTTACCATTTCAAGCATCTCTAATAATTTAATATGTATTGATAATTATCTGGTTGCCTAACTGTTTAAAATGTTTATGAATTCATGTTGTAGAATTAAAAAATCTAGTTACCTGCCTTCAAATAGATTCTTGAAGATCGGTCAATAATGGATTTCAATGGCTTATTATTGACCATGGTCAATAATGACTTATAAGGTAGAGAATAGTAGATTCTGTAACGAGGTTGGAATGAAAATTCGAGCCGAGTGGAAGATTCCGAACGCGAGCGTAGCGAGCGTGAGGAACCACGAGTATCGAATTTTTTATTCTAACCGAGTAGCAGACTATATTTTCTCCACGACCAAATAGTACGAATAAAAACAAATAAAATCTGTACAAAGCAATTAAGTTATTTATTCACAATTTTCGTAATTTCAGGTGGAGTATTATCCAGTTCCATATCTGATTCATCCGATTTTTCACTCATTTTTTGACTTGCACTAAAATTTGTCTGAAAATAATTATTATAACGCGGCCATTTTTATCTGACACTGACAGTTTCGAAATTCATGGCAACCTATGTCGTTTAGATCAATTACAGAATATTCATTCCATATCTTGTTATGGAATGAAAATACACGCAAAACGCATAAGAAGCAAGTGTTTCAGAATAAATATTCCAACTCAAGAGCGAGAATTTTTACATTCTATTATCAAAAATGATGTTGGAATTATTGCATTCAGTAATGGTCGTGGAGAAAAACGATTTCTAACGTTAATAATCGGTCAATAATGGCGATGTTATAGGTTAGTAGTGGAAAAATAATTTTAAATATTTTTGTTTAAATTTATCAGAACTAAAATTAAATGAGATTAAGCCAATTTACCAATATGTATATACTGCACGTGCACGCTAACATATACATTTTTTAAAATAATCAAAAATTAATGATTGCTTCATATTTTTTATTTTGTTATTATAAAATTCAGATTCACATTTTAATAGCAATTGAGAAATATTTGTAGACTTGTCAGAATTGTTAACATTATTAAAAAAGTCTCACCAACTTGCGCAGGCTTTAGATAGGCTTGATATGTTCGATACTGGAGCAAGTTCAGGTTCCTCTTCCTCTGTCTCAGAGTTTGGAGTAATTTCATCCGTTTCTTGGATCTCTTCAATACACTCGATGATAGTCAATTCTACACTTTCTGTTGGCAAATCGTTATCAATAGAGGCAAATTGTTTAAAGTTCACAAATGTTAGGAAACACCCTGTAGCCTAAAAACTAAGAAAGCTATGACAATTCTGTTTGCGGCATCTTTTGTTTCACGTGAAAGTAGCGTAGTAATGTAAAAGCCGCAAATTTCTATCTTTACTAGTTACCAAGATAACCTGCAATTACATCGAAAAATTTACACCCTGTACTAGTTAAGTGGGTATAGGTACAAGTTTTCTATGAACAAATTTAGGTTGTAATGATTGGGACTACTGGAATCTTTTTGACTCAAAAACTGAAATTATTTTCACAGAATCCAATCCAAAGAACCCCACAACAATTATTTCTCTACGCTAAACATCAGAATCAGCGCCACGTTATGAAAAAAAAATTATTTGTTGCGAAAAATCGTCATAAATGCACAATCTTTTTTCACCCTGTGTTTTTCTTCCGGTATAAAATCCATAAATAGTCCAAATTGTGGGATTTTCTGAATCTTTAAATCTATTAAAGTCCGTGTAATAGTTTTAAAGCTAGGAGGCATTAAACATGACCTTTTCCTATGTTCTGTTTTAATTTTGTTTTTGCTTAGTTTCCTAATTTTTCACTTAAAAGAAATTAGTAATATTAAAAGCGGAAACTCTTAAATTTCGAAGCCATCGCCGTGGGTATTATGGTCGTACCCTGCTGGAATTGCAGAAGTTGCATTCGATGCAGGTGGCGTCGTTTTACACTTGGGTATTGATCGTCGGCGGCGTCTAGACGCCAAGCTAGACGCACCGCAGGTCACTAACCTTCGACGACGCTCGGTAGGGTTGACTAGGACAGACACTGACACTAAGGTTGTTTTTTCTTTAGGGCCAGCCACTTGTTTACGTAACTACAACACGCGGGCTACAGGATTATTTAGTAAAGTGGTCAACAAACAGATCGTATAATTTTTTTATTCCTTGAATTATAAACCTCTATAGGGTGTTGCTTAATGATAGGCCGTAATTTCAAGAGGGTGCATTCCTAAACCAAATTCAAGTAGAAGAGTTCATATAAACATGTGTCCTAAAAGGTCTGGTTTTCAAGATACAGGGTGTCTAAGTTTAAAAAGATTATCGGGTTCTTATTAATATCTTTTTTTTTTTTTTTTGAAAATCATTTATTTAATACAACTTCTTAAATTTACATAAATTAATAATCCTTTAATCAGTGTATTCAAACACTGGTAACAAGGATAGTTTATAATACTAAATTACAGCAAACAGGTAACCTATTACAGAAGGATCAATAATTACTAATTATATCACGATTCACATTATACAAGTTTCAAATAATAAGAGTAGACATGGGTAGGAAAAAACATATAGTAAAAATTTTCAAAAACACCATTTTCTGGTTAGGATAAATCTATGTATAATTTTAATTCTTTTATAAATTTGTAATAATTCGTGGCGGTTTTAATATGGTTAGGAAGTTTATTAAATGCCTCTGAGGCCTGGAAAATAGGGTTATAATATAGTCCTTTGTTACTTCTTACATTGCAATGAAATACATGATCCCGCGACCTGGTATCGTGAGAATGAATATCTCGAATATAAGCAATTTCAATATTCGTTTTGTGTGTTTTGTTTATAACTTTATACATAAATTTACATTGTTCCAGGCGCAGTATCTTAACTAGTTTCCACACCCTTAAATTATTATACAGGTCCACAGTGTGTGTCAATCGATCATAATTAAATAAAACTTTTAAGACTTTATTTTGCAGAATTTGCATTGAGTTTAGATTTACCACACCACATGTGCCCCATACAGTAATCAGATATCTAAAGTGCGTTAAGAAAAAAGAGTTATATACCTCAAGCTTGCTGTTATATGAAAGATAATTTCTGTTTCTATATAAAGCACTGAACATTGGCATACTTTTAGAAGATATATATTCTACATGTTTGTTCCAATTAAGTTTATCATCAATATACAGTCCTAGATATTTTATATTTGTTACATGTCCTATTTGTTTATTATCTAACTTTATATTTGGAATTTCTGCAAATTAATTTTTTTGTTTAAAAAACATAAATTTTGTTTTATTTACATTAATTTTTAACTTGTTATGCAATAACCAATCTGTGTAACGTTCGAGATCTGTATTAACAATGTTTTCAAGTTCAACCACATTATCCGAGCTATATATTAGGACCGTATCGTCAGCAAACGTATAATATCTAGCGGCTAAACCAGCATTTTTTAAACAACACATACAAGGAATAAAATAGTGGTCCAAGAATAGAACCCTGTGGAACCCCATAATCACAGCCTACAGTATGACTTACCCTATGATCTAATTTCACATATTGCTTCCTATTAGATAAATATGATTTTACAATATTATACATACTTCCTCTAAACCCCATAGTGCTTAATTTACGTAACAGAATATCTATACTAACCACATCGAAAGCCTTCTGTAAATCTATAAAAACTGCTATTACTATTCTACCCTTATCCAACTCCATTGAGACTCTATTCACTAAATCAATTACTGCACTTTGAGTGCTACTATGCTCAACAAACCCATACTGATATGCATCTAAAGGTATATACTTGCTAACAAAACACATTATTCTATTTTTAATAACAGACTCTAAAATCTTCGAAAATACACTTATTACACTAATTGGACGGTAATTACTCATACATTTTTTACTACCAGACTTAAAGATAGGACTTATTCTATTTATTTTTAATTCTTGTGGAAAATATCCAGTTATAAGGCTATCATTCACTAGCTTAACCAAAATTACGATTATATCATCTTTTAAATTAAATATATCACAGACTGTTATTTGGGCATGACCAGGAGCTGATTTTTTTTTTAAATGTAACATAATATTGTTTATTTCCTGTTCATTACATAAAGTTACAAAACAAGTTTTATCACAGTATACTTCATTAAATCTACGAACATTTGGGTCATCAGGTACTAGATTGTATATTTGGTTTTCTATGTCTTGTACGATTTTTTTACCTACAGTTGCAAAATGTTTATTTAGCTCATTAACTATGGCTAACGGTTCAGTAATTTCATTATTATTGTCAATTAGGGATTCAATGATAGTTGGATTTTTATTTCCTTTAACCAAACTATTTATAAAGCGCCACTGTTTTCTTGAGTCTGTTCCACACTCACATCAATCTCAAAGATCCCTTCGCCGATTTTGGTGAAATGTGGCAGTGTTGTTCGTTCTGATAAGACGCTAGGTTAGCACTAACTAGATGATAATTCCAGTGGCGTCCTGGGGGCAATCTCACGAATAATATTGGCAAGAACAATGTACGCCACTGATTTGATTAAAAATTTTACATTGTTTTCGGGATAAGCAGCTAAAAATACAACTTTCTTGTCTCTTGATATTTTTTCGTATCTTACTTCGTTTTGGAGAAAAAGAAAATTTCGACATGCAATGAAGTGGCGTTTATTTTTTTTCTCGAAAACGAAGTAAGATACGAAAAAATATCAAGATACAAAAAAGTTTTTAACTGCTTAACCCGAAAACAATATAAAATTTTTAAACAAGTCAGTGGCGTACATTGTTCTTGTCAATATTATTCGTGAGGCTGCCCCCCGGGACGCCACTGGAACTCATAATAATTATCTAGTTAGTGCTAATTTAGCATCTAGTCACAACGAACAAATTTCACCAAAATCGGCAAGAGGGTCTTTGAGGTATTAATAAAAAACCGATTTTTCTTTTCGGCTCTAACTTTTGAACCGACATAAATGATTTAATGAAAGTTTATGTAGGCCATAAGAAGTCATAAATCCATACTACAGTAGACCTTTTACATCGTCAGGAAAGTCAGGATCGGACTTGACATCACACTCGTTGAGCCAAAATTGTGACAGGGGTCATTTTACAGAGCTGAAAGCTGATTTTTCAAATTCTCTGGCGATGACTCTTTAAAAAAAGATAACAAAGCGTGCCTACATTAGATAATTTAATTAAGAGGCTTGAAAAAGATGAAACCGGCGTTAAATGTGGCAGAACAACGTTATGGAAGTGTATCCAACACATGGGTTTTAGATTTAAAAAAATTAACAAAAGACAAGTTTTAATGGAATCCAGTAGAATTCGGGAATGGCGATCCGAATATCTACAAAAAATTAGGATTTACAGAGATCAGCAAAGGCCGATTATTTACTTGGATTGAACCTGGTTCGACATATGAAGACTAGACTTGAATAAGGGGCTAAGTGCCTAAGCATTTTTGTAGACGGTAAGTGCCGGTTACTATGCTGTAATTTTTTCGTAGAAGTGTTGGTGTTCTGGTAAAGACAGATAGGGGATCATAGCACGTAAATTTTGCTTTTTGGCTGCATTAAGTTGTGGTATGGATCCTTGTACTACTAACTGGGCGGATTTTATTCGGTCTTCGGATATATTTTTCTTTAAAACTTTTATCTTTTCCCAAGGTTCGATTTCACTATGCGACTTTTTAATAAATACGAATCCCGGGTTATCTGTCGCAACTCGTATCTGTGACAGCTTCGATATTGAAAGCTTATTAGTAGATATTAGGGAATCCGCGGCTTGCTGCAAATTAAGAAAGTTGCCGGGTTCCATTTTTACCACTTTATATGGCTGTATTAATCTGGTATCCCTTATGAGTTCTTCGACGTCCTCAGGCACGAAGCATTTTTTAAGTCTCCTTCGTTTCTCAATCTTTGCAAAATGACGATCGTTTGGTAGGTAGCTATGACCGCTAACAAGAAATTTCATAGTAATTTCTGTAAAAAGACCAATAGATGTTAAAAACAGCATAAAAAATATTGCTACCCGATTCTTATTTTGGCCTGTGCAGTTGTCGCGCCATATTAGTTTTTTCTTCTCTGTAACGCCGGAATTTAAAACTTTTAGCAAGCAAGACATAATTTCATTGGAACCTCTAGAGGTTTCGGTTTCATTCCAAATACACATGTAGGCTTCATTCGTATCAGCGATATGTACGCTAAAGTTGTAGACAGACAGTTGTCTCATATAATACATATCGGAGTGCGTTAATGTTGGGATAAATAATACTTTTTCCAAGTCTATTGTTATCGTGCAAATCTCACTTCCAGGTTGTTGAGAGGAACTACATTCTTCTTTAAGGGTAGTTTGAGCTTTTTCTGCCTTACGGTGGTGCAACTCTAAGTCGTTGCTTACAGAATGCGAAGCGGGTTTGTCTATTCTTATCACACATGCGTATCTATCGCATGTTTTACAAGTATCTGTTCTTGGTCTACGAAAACTCAAATTTGGAAATTCTTGTTTAAAAACTCTACTGTAGTATTTGTAAAGCACTTGGTTTTGAGGGTACTGTTTATTAAAGGCTTTTGAAAGACGATGTATGTTAAGATCTGGGCTTAAGTAAAACTTGGAGCTTTTTGCACGAGAGTAATGACTCTCGTCTCTCGGAATTGAATTAATATGATTTATAATTCGCTCCCGATCTTGTTTAGTATATACTTTTCGATGATGGCCGTGAGCTCCGCGTTTATCTATATAAGTTAAGTCACCAATTTTTTTTTTGTTATTAGAACTTCCATCTTCTTTCTCCCCAATGACAAAACATTCATAAAAGATTTCTTACAAACCTTCACAATAGTTCCTGATCCATCAGGCAAAGTATAATATATGGAAGCCTGCATTCTGCTCTCCCTTGGCTCAGTATATTGACCATGGCGTCTTCTTTTAACTTCAACTAAATGTATATGAGACATACAAAATGATCCTTGCGCTTGCAAATTTAAAGAGTAGAAATTTTCAACCAATTTCTTTTTTTGTTCACTTGTTATCTGTTTGCAACCATCATTATAACACTTACATATCACCTAAAAATTAAAGAACTTAAATCAGTAAAAAACTTACTTGGCCAAAACCTAAAAAACATCTTACCTCGGCTACTGGTTGCTTTTTACCTGGAACAGTTTTTCCTTTGCAAGACACATATTCTTTGCCAGATATTTTTAATTTTTGTTGATCTTTAAATTTAATTCCAGTTCCATACTTTTTATTTTTCTTATTGTTATTATTGTTCTCTAAATTCATTTTATTGTTTAAACCACGCTGCAGGTAAAAAGAACACAGTGTCGGGCGACTGTCGCTAGACGAATGATGCAGGAAAAAACACGTGAGCTATTAGCGAAACAAACAAAATGGCACTTTGCCCTTTCTATAGGAAAATACGCTTGCGACTTACGCACGTACGCCATCTGTATCGCCAATTTTATGAGAGAAATATTCGTTTGGAACTTAGCCCCTTCTAGGGAACATGAAGCATGGCATTTAACACCTTTTTAAGGAAAAAAACAAAATTTTCTATTTTTGGCACGACCTGAATATATATAATATCATATATGAAGACTAGACCTGAATAAGGGGCTTAGTCTTCATATATGATACTCCGGCAAAGGGTTGGGTTGACTCAAGCGGTAAGTGTAAAACAAGCGCGCCATCAAAAAGAGGTAAACGAATTACGATTTTGCATGCGGGATCTAAAGACGGATGGATTCCAAATGGACTTTCTCTGTCTGCAAAAAACATTAAAGATTCTTCACTGGATAACGATGAGGACACTGTTGATTTATTTGAAGATTGGTTTAAAAACAAGCTAATTTCAAATATACCTCCAAATAGCGTAATTGTAATGGACAATGCAAGCTACCATAGTAGGCAGTTGACCAAGACTCCCTCCTCAAATGACACAAAAGCAACAATCCGAAACTACATGTATGATAATGACATTTATTTTTAGGAAGATTACACCAAAAGGCAATTAATTGAGGTTTTACAAAGTTTAAAACTACAAAAGGAATACTTTTGTGATAATTTTGCAAAAAATCTAGGGTATACAGTTTTAAGGCTTTTAATTTAAATTATTTAATATATATAATATATTAAATAATATGTTTAATCCCATCGCACATGTTTGGCACCAACTGAAATCTGCCATTCGTCGTAACAATATTTGCCCTTCTCCAGTGTACTTGAGCTTATAGAAACTTAAGTTTTTAACATCCCTACACAAAGTGGGGCAAATTCTGTTACACATGTTGAAAAAGTGGAAAATTCCTATATCCATATAAACAATATAGGTAGCACAAATAATAATTATAGAACAGATGATGATAGCGATAGTGATATTAATATATTAAGTGAATAGTTATTATAAGTACCGAATAATTTGTATATTTATGTAATCATAATTATAACTTTTAATAATAAAATAACTTGTATGTAATTTCACATTTAAACATAAATAAAGTATTATTTAATGTCTTACTTATTTTTATTACAAACCATAATTAAATTCTAAGCAAAATACGGACCTGTTCTTAAAAAATATTAAGTACAATTGCTTTAAGACGACAAACATGTGTTATATTTTTACATGTCTTTCTTCTACACCCTGTATGAAATCAACACAGTAATGAGTCAAAAGGATTAAAGAAATGTATGAAAAACCTACACATAAAAAAATCCTCATCACAACATTATACCGGGTGTTGCATCGTCGAGCGGGACATAGGAAATCCCATGTAATTTTAAATGGGGTCAATTATTGGCTTCCCTAATTATTTTAGAGAAAAATTCTATTTAGGTTTATTAAAGAGCACTAAAACCCACATTCAAAAGAATAACTTTAGATATTTTTGATGAGCCCGTTTACGGGTTATCGCCGATTTCTTTTTAACTATTTCTCCTTTTTATGGCCCCGTATTTGCGGGCACCAGTCAAGGTAAAAGATGACTGTCAAATAAAGTTGTCATTTTGAAATGTGTGCTTTATTGTTATAAAAACTCGTACATCGAAAATATTAAAGGTGTATTTATGAGTACAAATTAATCTGAATAAAACTAAAATAAAGTATCCAATTACAAGGTTAATTATGACATTTTACATGTTTCAATATTTTACTAATTAATAGGTAGGTACTATTAAATTGTTAGAACTTTAGGATTTAAGAAGATGTTCAAATATTCCTCAAAATGACAACTTTATTTGACAGTCATCTTTTACCTTGACTGGTGCCCGCAAATCCGGGGCCATAAAAAGGAGAAATAGTTAAAAAGAAATCGGCGATAACCCGTAAACGAGCTCATCAAAAATATCTAAAGTTATTCTATTGAATGTTATTGAATGTGGGTTTTAGTGCTCTTTAATAAACCTAAATAGAATTTTTCTCTAAAATAATTAGGGAAGCCAATAATTGACCCCATTTAAAATTACATGGAATTTCCTATGTCCCGCTCGACGATGCAACACCCGGTATATCAAATCTTATTTTAGGCAATATTGAATTATAATAAGTATTTAATAATAACCAGACAAGTATGAATACTAGGTATCTATACATAAATAGGTACACTAAAAAAAACAATTTGCCTAAATAACCTAAAAATCCTCAAGACCCCTACAAAATATTAATGTAACATCACTGTACTTAATGCAAAACAAAAACCAATGCACGTCATACCCTTCGAGTGACGTCATCGACAGTGTTGCCAGCTTGTAATCAAAATATCCGAGAGAGGGAATTAAACAGTTGTTTTTTTCATACACTTACTTTACTTTTTCGTGTCCGGATCCGTAGGTTAAAGCTTTTTGGCCCAGTATCGGGCCACGTCAGTAGCATTGTTGTTGGCAGTCCATAAATCTTCAAGGGTGCAGGTGCTTGGGCAAAGTGTGCACGCAGTTAGATGTTCCATGTTCTGGGTCCGCAGTCGCAAGAGGTGTCCTGTGGGTCTATTTGTCCCCATTTAACTTTGTTGGTTTTCACAGGGGCGACCCCGGTTCTGATACGGTTGAGGGTCTTCCAGATGTTCCACTCCAGATGGTGGCCGCTTGGGTTGTTTTGGCGGAGGGGGTAGTCATCTGGCGGTTCGTCGTCAACCATTTTTAGAAAACCTTTGCGGGATCGGAGTCTGTTTGTGTGTTGGGTTTCCCCATGGAGGGGATGCCTTTCGTCGAAGGTTTGCTTAAACTTTTCTGTATACTCAGATGTTCGCCGTCGTATGTGGGGAGCGGCAAAACCTGATGCTCTATATAGTGCGGGGAGAGGTGTCGCTTTCATACATCCTGTTATTAATCGGCATGTCTCATTGAGGGCAACATCCACCTGTTTTGCATGGCTTGATCTGTTCCATACTGGGCATGCGTATTCCTCCGTTGAGAAACATAGTGCCTCAGCTGTAGTCTTCAGGGTTGTAGGTCTTGCGCCCCATTTACTTCTTGCTAGCTAGATAAATATACAAAAATTTCCCATAGTTTATATATTTGTTTACTGCATAATACCTTTTACCATCAACTTTAGTAGATATAACACTTCTTTTATTTTCATCTTGCCAAGATCAACCAACCGAAAAATTCATCTTTTATCCAAGAAAACGAATTGGTACAAGAATGCTTCTTTTTCTTTAATATATTCTTTCAAAAATACCAGTCGTTTGAATGCTACATGGGAAAGTTCCAAAAGCCCTCGCCTCAGTTCATCTTTTTACCATCCGAAGCCTATTTTCTTGAAGAGGCTTCTTAAAGAGTTAAGACAACCATTAAACAGTTCTCTGTTTTTTAATTTCTAACTTAAAGTTGTCAAAGTTACATGATGTTCTAAAAAAAGTTACAGCTTATGAATAACCGATGTAAAATATTATAATTTTTAAATAATACAACTTACTTGTTATTCGTACATTCCATAAATAGTGTCACGGATAGAACTTATATCCAATCTTGACACATTTCCAACTTTCTTTAATAAGAACGTTTCCTTTTAGGTGACTCTAATAATTTATTTTGCTTAACTGTTGTTGAAACTGCGCTAAAAATTGGTAAAGTAGATATAAAATATTATAGACCTTAACACACTCTTTAAATTTACTTCTCTGTTCTGATGTCAAGGGTATCAATAGGCCATTGTTGTTAAGTTCTTCCTGAAAATAGTTTCTTAGAGAAAGTCCCAACAAACATTTTAAGTTAAATTTACCTTTATTCGACCTCTAAACGGGTCAAATATTTTGCACGACCAATTATATATAGGGATAATTTACCTACATTTGTTTTCCTATTGCCCAATGTGGGGAAAGAAACTAAAGTAAATTGAAGGTCGAAAATAGGTTGATAGGGTTTTTCTGTCCAATAAGTTGAAACGAAGTGAAATAAATATAGACCTATTTTACGTCTAAATGTGGAAAGTGAGACCAACCTTTTGACCTAAATATAACCTAAATAGGAACAATAAGACACTAGCCAAAAGTACAGAGAAAACATATTATATCTGATGTTAGAAAAAAAAGACAACAACTTATGCCAACACTTCCAACAGGACAAAATAAATTATAAAATGGAGTTCGACTTAAGTAGATATTTGGAATGGCCGCTTATTATAACTTCAACAATATGATATAATTAAGTTTTATCATTTTTCTGGATCGAAATTTGGATGCGAAAGAAATGTGTTTGTGAATTATGGTGATGATACTTCGAAAAACTAAACGCGCCCTTAAAATATGCATTTTTTTATGTATTATTACGATAATTTAAAATATTTTTACCATTATAACCTAAAAACAGAGTGCCTTCATTATAAACATTATATGTACCTAAAGTTTTAAAAAAACTTTCGTTGACGAAAGATATCGTAGTCTAATGGATTTTCCACTCACCTTATGTAATTCTTAAAATTTTAATTATTGTTTTTTTATAGTTGTCGATCATCAGGAAAACTAATAATTATTAAATATGGCCGCTTTTATATTTTTAACCTTAAAGTTATTTTTTTCTTTATTATTAACTGTACAAGCAATGTTAGCCTTTGAGGTTAATCAGAAAGTTATGAAGTAGCTCAATTTTTAACCACAAAAGATCTATAACTTTGGGAACAATTTATAGGGCAAAATTATCCAAAATATTACTTGTTTCTAAAACTACATGGTCAGTAAATTATTTGGACTTTTTGTAGGCAATAATTGGGTAATTTACCTAGCGTAATAGCCAAAAAATTCCTTAATTTTGAACACATATATTAAGTAACAATTAAGTAAATTATTACTTAATCATATTCCTTATTAGGATTAAATATTTTTAATGTCTAAGAGAGGTAATTTATTTGTAATTTTTAACTAGGTAAATTAAACTACAAGTAGACTTCCCTATAACAAATTATTTAAGTTCTAGATATCCAAATTTTGACTTAGATTTTAGAGTTCGAATCTTTTGTGACTTTTAAGAAAACATTTAAGGCAAAAATAAGCAAATATTTGACAATTTAGGATTATTTTCCTTCCGTTCTGGTCTACATTACTTAATATGTTTGTTGGGGTATTAGCTCTTTGCACCGACTATTTAAATGCTTCGGCATTTTTCACAAATAGTAAACAACATAATCGACAGAGATGTGCACTTTTATTTCTCTTAATAGAACAGTTTTTTAATGCTATTTATGAAAAGATCTGGAGTTTTTGTTAAAAAATAGATAGCAACACGGAACCACGAACAATTAGGGTTAGTTTTGCATGAAACGTCAAACCAAACCAACGAACGAGCTGGCGCCACCGCACCGTTTTCAGTTGCCAACTATCGGCCAATAAAATTCAAATTATATTAATTTTTACAAGCTTAAATAAACAGCATCGGTTTTTGTTTTGCTTCAACTATAAGATAAAATTTTCAAAAAACAAAATGGTGGTTTCAGGGATACCGGATACATACATCACTGAGATTATTGTTTGGTAGTGATGTTGGTTGGATGCCAATTTAACAGGGCTGAGTTTTCTATTCCGCTCCTAAAATATTCTTTGGTGATTATAAAAGTGGAGGCGTTTAATGATTAGCATGCGGACATTTCCTCAATGAACCGAAAAAAAGCATAGTACGCGTATTTACGCCTGTTTGAGCGACGGTTTTCTGCGTGTCTGGTTGTCTGGCCAAAACAAAACACGCCGAAACAGGGCTTTAGTGGCTCTTAATCCGTCCTTTGATGTGCTCTTATGGAGTAGAAGAATTATTTTGGAAAGGTCTAGAGCAGCAACTAATCATACAAGCAACAAATTATTAATGTAAAATAGTAAAATGTTTGTAATTATATGACAGGATTAACCCAACCCAACAAGCATATTAAGTAATGTAGACCAGAACGGAAGGAAAATAATCCTAAACTGGCAAATATTTGCTTATTTTTGCCTTAAATGTTTTCTTAAAAGCCACAAAAGATTCGAACTCTAAAATCTAAGTCAAAATTTGGATATTTACAACTTAAATAATTTGTTATAGGGAAATCTACTTTTAGTTTAATTTCCTAGTTAAAAATTTGAAATAAACTACCTCTGTGAGACATTAAAAATATTTAATCCTAATAAGGAATATGATTAAGTCATAATTTACTTAATTGTTACTTAATATATATATTCATAATTAAGGAATTTTTTGGCTATTACGCTAGGTAAACATTACCTAATTATTACCTAAAAAAAGTCCAAATAATTTACTGACCATGTAGTTTTAGAAACAAGTAATATTTTGGATAATTTTGCCATATAAATTGTTCCCAAAGTTATAGACTTTTTGTGGTTAAAAATTGAGCTACTTCATAACTTTCTGATTAACCTCAAAGGCTAACATTGCTTGTACAGTTAATAATAAAGGGAAAAATAACTTTAAGGTTAAAGATATAAAAACGGCCATATTTAATAATTATTAGTTTTCCTGTTTATCGACAACTATAAAAAAACGATAATCAAAATTTTAAGAATTACATAAGGTGAGTGGAAAATCCATTAGACTACGATATCTTTCGTCAACGAAAGTTTTTTTAAAACTTTAGGTACATATAATGTTTAAAATGAAGACACTCTGTTTTTAGGTTAATGGTAAAATATTTAAAACTATCGTAATAATACATAGAAAAACGGATATTTTAAGGGCGCGTTTTGTTTTTCGAAGTATCATCACCATTATTCACAAACACATTTCTTTCGCATCCAAATTTCGGTCCAGAAAAATGATAAAACTTAATAATATCACTTTATTGTTGAAGTTATAAAGCGGCCATTCTAAATATCTACTTAAGTCGAACTCCATTTTATAATTTATTTTGTCCTGTTGGAAGTGTTGGCATAAGTTGTTGTCTTTTCTTTCTAACATCAGATATAATATGTTTTCTCTGTACTTTTGGCTAGTGTCTTATTGTTCCTATGTAGGTTATATTTAGGTCAAAAGTTTGGTCTCCCTTCCACATTTAGACGTAAAATAGGTCTATATTTATTTCACTTCGTTTTAACTTATTGGACAGAAAAACCCTATCAACCTATTTTCGACTTTCAAAATACTTTAGTTTCTTTCCCCAATGGGCAATAGGAAAACAAATGTAGGTAAATTATCCCTATATATATTTGGTCAGGCAAAATATTTGACCCGTTTAGAGGTTGAATAAAGGTAAATTTAACTTAAAATGTTTGTTGGGAATATGCTCATGTCTTATAGTTTGACTCAAAAAACTTTATTTCCTTGTTGAATCTGAAAATATATTAATAATAATAATAAATGGATGCTAAAAGTTTACCTTCTTTGCCGGTGCGTCATTCCCTCCACGTGACTAAAACCATATGAATCTAATCAATATTACGAGGATCAAAAACTCAAAACAAAGTGTAACTTCATAAACGTCAACATTTTCGTGGCTAGCGTTAGTACTTAAATAAATAATAATAAATTGAAAACAATTGCGGAACATAATACAAAATTAATAACTAAATACTTTGAAAGGACAGACTTATCGACAAATCCAATGATACAAAACTCACACATACGATCGACAATACACAACAACTTTAAATATCCGAAAGATTGGCTCCCACCCTAAAAAAACAAAAACAAGGATTAACAAAAACAATAGAGAAAAAAAAAAAGAACAACACGGAACAAAATAGCGAAAATAAGCAAGCAAATCAATGAAGAAAACAGAACAATGCAAGAAGATCATCGCAACAAAGAAATTCCAGTATAGTAGAAGAATAAGCACCAACAAATTTAAAAGAAGTAAAAGCTCAAGAGAGCTGACTTAAGAGAAATACCAATACCAGCTAAAAAAAATAAATACATAAATACTTCCCGCCAACACGAAAATACGATAAAAATGGCTCTGAAAAGAACAGTTTATTGGTTTAGTTTTAATTTTAAGGCACAAAAACGTTTATAAACAAATTATAGTTGACAGATCGAAACCGATGACTTTGACATCAACGAACAACTCTCCAAATATCTGTTTCCTCTGTCTAGCACGTTACTTTGAATTCGAGACGTATTGTCTCTTACTGCATGCATACTGTATATCTACTCAAAACCCAAGTCAGTGAAGTCGAAACCATGGAAACTGCCAAAATGCTGTGTTGTCATTGGTGGTTGTCTTTAATGGGTTCCATGGTTTCGAAGACTACCTCACTGATAATAATATTGAGGTTTCAGCTCGGGTTTCAGTATAGCTTACTTTATCAAGACAGAAAAACATCGTCCCCTTTAACCTGCAATATAATCCTGAAATGTGGCCTATATATACAGGCTTATCATCTAAGCTCAGTACAAGTATTATTAAAAAAGGACAATTCGCAGCGAATGCATTTTTCAGAGTGTTTTTAGTAGTGATCGACCGATATGACTTTTTTAGCCGATACCGATAATCGGCCGATACCGATAATGTCTTGGCCGATAACGATATATATCGGCATATCGGCCTTTTTTAATTGATAACATTATTAATGTCTAAAATATGAATATTCTGTAATATAATTTATCTGCACCAGTTGGCAGTGTTGCAAGTGAGCAAATGTTTTAAGAAGCTGGAACCGTAAATTCGGCGCAAAGGAATCGGCTGAATCCAGAAACAACCGAGAAACTAATATTTTTACATGATAATTTGCCTAAACTACATTATTCATATTAAATGCCTATTTCATGTTATATCTACCATAATTTCTTAAGATTAACTTATTTGAAATATTACTTTAAATTTAAATATAAAAAAAATGTTTTAAGCTGCTATGGTTGTTTTTATACATCGGCCGATATAGCCGATATATATTAAATCTATCGGCCGATACCGATAATCGGCTCTCGGCCGATATAGCCGATATATCGGTATCGGTATCGGTCGATCACTAGTTTTTAGTATTAACTTTGTTTTCATAAAATAAAAACTGTACAGATCACATTTATAAATTAAAGGCCTAGGAAGGTGTCTTCACCATCACCAAATTCGAAGGATTTGTTTGTGTCATATTTCTATAACCGAGGATACGCAATGGAAATTATATTTAGGTATAAAACGTATAATTTCCGCAAGTTTTTCCCAATTTCACTACCCGTAAGCCATACATATTTTTGATACCAATTTTCTCAAAATTACCTATTACTCTCGCCTTGCCTCCAGTGTTAATTAAATTCAACATTTTAGGGGTCGGCGGACACGACCATTGTTTTCTTATTTTTAACTTTTATATCACTCTTTACCTCAGTTTCAACTTAGTTTTTTATGTATTGCGTGGTGCTTGCGTCCAAACAAAATATTTTATTTAAATTTTAAAATACTTACCTGAGGTCCTTATCCTAAACAAATCTACAAACCAAACTCAAAGGAAACCCAACCAACACTTACGCTGACGTATTGTACACGAATTCAATTCTTTTCTTTCAAGAATAATAACGAACAACCGATAAATAATGAGTATAATAACATTTTAATAACTAGCTAATTAACACTAAGCAAATAAGAGCTAACTAACCTCTTTTTAAACACTTTAAGGGTTTTTTCCAACATAACGAGAAACCGTACCTTGCACAGTCCCCGAACCTAGCTATGCCCGAACGATCATTTCCAGCCTGGCAATTAAATTCTGAACTTGACAATCGACTGTTGCAGTGGTAAATTAGTTGTGCGGCAGGACGGGGGCTGCACCTGTAACGTTTTTGGTCGAGTTGGAACCAACCTTAAATTTACCGGCAAATCCGTTTTTGAAGTCTTCAAATATTTAGTGGTGTATGTTTGGTTGCCTAAAGCTTGGAACATTTAAGTTCTTTGTCTTTCCGGACCTGGTTCTGGTTACAAGGCAAGTTGAAAAGTGAAACAATTAATTTGACGGCGGAGTAAATGCGAGTATTAATATGACGTCCTGAGTTACAAGAGCGATTTAAAAAGTGTGACAGTTATTCGCTGGCACAAAACTTAAAAGAGGTTGACAGCGCAATTTTTCCTTAAAATAGCCAACGGCGAAGTAAGCCGAAATTATACGGCCTGGTTTGTTACAGAAGACCGATTATGTTGGGTTCAGTGCTGCAAATTATTTCAGTTCCGGTGAGTTCTCGGTATTCGTGTTATCGGGTAAATGTTTATATTTTTTCTTGTGATTTGTTCTATTTGTTGGCGGTTTTCCCGAGAAATGAAGGGTGAATTTAAATTAAATGAGGCCAAGTTTTACAAACTTACGTATGAGAAACAACTAACTAACAATTTTATGACATTTAAGGGTTTTTGCCAAGGTTTTCACTTTAATTATGATAAAATTTCTTAGTTTACAAATTGCATTTAAGTGTCGCATAACTCACCTATTTTATTCCTTAACTTTTAACTCTTTGATTTTAAAGGTATATCTCCTAAATAATGAATATTTGGTATACCCTCTTAATACTATTTAACTTATACAATTTTCTATTACTATTATTATTAGTATTATTACATTTTCCAATTATCTATCTGGGGACAAAAAGCACCTGCCCAAGAATTTCTTGCTCTTTCTGATAAAACAAGAACATGTGGCAAGTATTAGTACATTATATACCTAGGTTGAGAAATGAGCTATTATACAGCGAGCGCAAAGGATATAATGTGCAAGAAATATAACAAAAGTGAGTCCGACAATTACAGACGAGTCATAACAAGTTGCTTTTACTACGAATAAAACATACTATTTTTTCTTTAAGCGTCGCGTCGTTAAAATATAGAAAGATAAAAATACAAGTTTAAAATTTTTTTCATTTAAATTTCAAAACGTGAAGTTTTGAATTTTACCTGCTAGCGTTGCTATGGATTTATTTTATTATTGTATTGTTTGATACCGACGCATAATTCGATTTGACAATTGTCAGTGAATCTTATTACAAGCAATTTCCAGGCTTTAATTTCCTGTTTTAAACATACTTTTTAATCGAACACTTTACTTTAAATAAAAATGTCGGTATCAGAATTTACTTGTACGCCCCCGGAGGTTGCCAAGATTACAGCAGATGTCGTGGACAATTTGTTGCCAACCAAATCCAGTAGTATTTAGGAAGCTGCGTTCAAAAAATTCCAGAGATGGTGTAATAAGAAAGACATCAAAAATAATAATTCTGAAAATGTACTCTGTCGTATTTCTTTGAACTGGCGAACAAACAAGAAATAAAAAGTTCAACAATGTGGTCACATTATTCTATGATAAGGTCAATGCTAAATATCAGGCAAGGGATAGACATAAGCAAGTTTTTGAAGCTACGTGCTTATTTAAATGACCGTTGATGACATACAAGACTTAGGATCTGCCATTCACATAAGAATTCCTGATAGTAAAACTAGGAAACCCCCGATCGTTTAGTATTGTTGGGGAACAATATTTAAGCATACCTAGGGTAAAGTAGGGACAGATGACGCAGCAGGAGAGACGACGCACCCTTTAAATTAGCCGCGATTTTTCATAAAATCAGGTTGTTTAAATATTAGTCAAAAGCTCTCAATAGCCGCTACTTGTTAGTGTGAAAATATTAATAAAATATGCGTAAATAAAGTAGTAACGATACATTTATAGTTTGGTAAGTACCGCAAAGTTTTTCAATAATGTTAATTAAACGTTTGTAAAAGAAAAAATAGCGATTTTAACACAATATTGAGTAATGTTCCGAAAAATAGGTTAGGTTGGGGAGTGCCTACAGTCACTTAAGCTCAGTTTACACTTAGGAATGTATCACAATATGGTGCGTCGTCTATCCCTTGGTTTTGGGACAGACGACGCATGTTTATTTGGGAGAGATGACGCGGTTAGTTGAAAGTAAATAGCATGTGTGTTTTTTTTCTTTTTGATAAAATGCCAAAATTTTACGGCCCAAGGAAACGTAGTAGGGGTCAGTGGTCAGAAGACGATCTCCGTAAAGCTGCTGATGCTGTAGTTATTCATAAGTTCCCATTAGGCAAGCAGCTAGGGAATAGTAGATTCTGTAACGAGGTTGCTACGCTCGCGTTCGGAATCTTCCACTCGGATCGAATTTTCATTCTAACCGAGTAGCAGACTATATTTTCTCCACGACCAAAAAGTACGAATAAAAACAAATAAAATCTGTACAAAGCAATTAGGTTATTTATTCGCAATATTCGTAATTTCAGGTGGAGTATTATTCAGTTCCATATCTGATTCATCCGATTTTTCACTCATTTTTTGACTTGCACTAAAATTTGTCTGAAAATAATTATTATAACGCGGCCATTTTTATCTGACACTGACAGTTTCGAAATGCATGGCAACCTATGTCGTTTAGATCAATTACAGAATATTCATTCCATATCTTGTTATGGAATGAAAATACACGCAAAACGCATAAGAAGCAAGTGTTTCAGAATAAATATTCCAACTCAAGAGCGAGAATTTTTACATTCTATTATCAAAAATGATTTTGGAATTATTGCATTCAGTAATGGTCGTGGAGAAAATAACATTCCCGAACGAACTTTAAGATTTCGCGTAATAAAGAACAATTTTAAAAAGAGAAGCATGGGTGGACAATCTAGCCTAAAAATATTTTTTCTTTTAATTTCATGTGTTCTTCATAAGCAATGTGCCCCATAGCTGATGCGTCGTCCCACCTATACAATGTGGGATAGATTGCCAAATACAGATTTTTTTCTTTCTTTCTTTTTTTTGTTTAATGAATAAACTTAAGTTAATTTGTTTATTTTTTTAAATAAATGTATTAACAACCAACTTATGTTTATCTATTATTTTCCAATTAAACCAAAATTAACCATTTTAGATTATTTTAAAAAAAGGTGCGTCATCTGTCCCTACTTTACCCTATATAAAAAATATGCATCATTACGCCCAGAAGGCATGAATGAAAAAAGATTCTTTTTAAAATTTGTAAGTTGTCGATGTTGTCGCATGGTAATGGGAATTCATAAGATAAGTACTGTTCCTAAGGAAGCTGCAGTTTTCTTAAAATTACCTGATGCCACAGAATATACCGGTCACTGTTTAAGGAGAACTTCAGCTACTTTGCTTGTTGATGCAAGTGCAGAAATTACGTGTATAAAGCGCCACGGGGGATGGAAATCCAGTAGTGTAGCTGAAGGGTACATTGAGGAATCGATGACCAACAAGAAAGATATTGCAAAAAAAAGTTTACAACCTCATTTTACTGAACCAATCCCTATTAGCATTGACATAAATACAACAGCAAGAGGTTCCACGGAGGGCTTAACTCTAGAAAATACAAAAACAAGTCAGGGTCGCAACATCGCAACACCTTGCGTCAATTTTTCTGTGGCCACAATAAATAACTGTACAGGGTCTTCCAACGAGGACTGAACAGGGGCTCATTTTTGAGCTTCCTTGTATTTAAAGAAAAATCCAAAATAGCCAATCGATGTACTTTTTCCTGCATAATTCAAAAATTAAACCAAAAATTTATTTGAACCAGAAACAAAAGAGTTACGCTATGAATAAGGTGTTTTTTAAATGGAACATAGCTTTTTTTATACGATTTTTGGAACAAGTGATTTTTTTTTGTCCGTTATGATTAAAATATTTAATATTGTGACAGCTATTTTTATTAAATTTTAATGTTTTATCCAGTATAATTTAACTTTAACCTGTTTGAAACATACACCACACATACACTAGGTAATAAAGGTATAATCACCTTTGAATCCTTCAAAGTCAAAAAATTTGACAAATTTACTATAATATTGCCGAAATGAAATATTCATTAGATGAGAGATTGCAGATTGTTATCTTGTTCTACAAATGCCAAGAAAATGCAAGAGAAGCAAGGAGAAGATTTATTGCAAATTTTCACAGAAATATATCCGTCAATACTATTCTAAGGATAAAGAACCTATTTGAGGAAAATAAAACATTACATGACAGAAAAAGAAATCCAACACTATACTAATTTAAAAAAAAAACATTAATAATTTAATTGTTCAATGTGACCTCCGTTGTTCTCGAAACATGTGCGATAACCTCTTTGTAGCCTTTCCAAACTTGCTGTTATACTGTGATTTTCCTGGTTAAGGCGATTTATTTCATTCACAATTTTCTGCATGATCTCTTCAATATCGTGGTTACGCTGCTTGTATACCACGTTCTTTAAATAGCCCCAAAGAAATGTGTCTAATATTGACAAATCGGGACTATTGGGTGGCCAAGCATAGGTTCCATTTCTACCAATCCATTCTTCATGGCGTCCGTTTAAATATTGAGTAACCTCACGCACGGCATGCGGAGGGGCCCCATCATATGCCAAATTAAATTTTGATATTCTTCCAATGGTAAATCTTCCAAAAAGTTCTCAATTTCGTTTTCTAAGAACTCGTAGTATCTCTGTCCATTTAAAGTCCCGTTAAAAAATATTGGTCCCAAAATTCTATTATTTTTTATGCCACACCAAACATGGATTGAAGTCCTTCCTTGAAATTTAATTTTCTGAAATTTTCTTGGATTTCCAACGGCCCAGTGATGATTATTATGTCTATTGAAAACCCCCGATGTTGTGAATGTGGCTTCGTCAGTCCATAAGATATTTCTGAATAAATTAGGATCTTCGTTTTCTTTCCGAATCAAAATTTGGGAAACAAATTGGAAGCGAAGTTCTTTTTGTGCCGGTGTTAGATGTTGAAGTGGAAGGATATGATAAGACTTAAATTTATGATTTCTGAAAGTCCTGTGAACAGTTCCTTGGGTAACTCTTCTGCGTCTTACACCGCCGCCGTATTGAACGTCCCGAACTGCGTCCGAAATTGGTTTGGTTGGATTCAGTCGAAAATAATTCACAATGGCACGGTCTCGATTTCTATTCCTTTCTGGATTTCTTTTTCTGTCATGTAATGTTTTATTTTCCTCAAATAGGTTCTTTATCCTTAGAATTAGTATTGACGGATATATTTCTGTGAAAATTTGCAATAAATCTTCTCCTTGCTTCTCTTGCATTTTCTTGGCATTTATAGAACAAGATAACAATCTGCAATCTCTCATCTAATGAATATTTCATTTCGGCAATATTATAGTAAATTTGTCAAATTTTTTGACTTTGAAGGATTCAAAGGTGATTATACCTTTATTACCTAGTGTATGTTTCAAACAGGTTAAAGTTAAATTATACTGGATAAAACATTAAAATTTAATAAAAATAGCTGTCACAATATTAAATATTTTAATCAGAACGGACAAAAAAAAATCACTCGTTCCAAAAATCGTATAAAAAAAGCTATGTTCCATTTAAAAAACACCTTATCCATAGCGTAGCTCTTTTGTTTCTGGTTCAAATAAATTTTTGGTTTCATTTTTGAATTCTGCAAGGAAAAGTACATCGATTGGCTATTTTGGATTTTTCTTTAAATACAAGGAAGCTCAAAAATGAGCCCCTGTTCAGTCCTCGTTGGAAGACCCTGTACTTTTAATCTAATGTTTAATAAATAGTTTATTGTTGTATTTTTTTAAAATAAATAAAGTCTACAAATATCCAATATTTCTTGTATTTTTCAACAATATTTATTTATGACACGCACACACACTTTTTCTTCCGCTCTCAGAGGAAGAAAAAGTACTTTTACTTCCGCTGCCTATAGCAACCGTCTACTGTAAAAAAGCAAAACTTTAACGTCGAAAAATTAGTAGAAAAATGTCAAGTTTATTGACGTTTGAAAAAAAACAACTTTTTCTGTTTGGCCGTGGATTCTTCCTCTATATGTCCGACATCATCCAATAACAAAATGACTATAGGGACGCATCATCGCGTTCAGGAAACCGTCTCCAGCGGTTCCTTTGCGAAATTGGGGTAGTGTGTAGCGAACGACGAGCCCAGACGGGCCTGGGGTGACTGACCTCGACCTAGACACTGATTTATGCATTAATAAGGCCCAATTTTAAGATTCCTGCATGCAACGGACAATAAACAAGAAGGAACATTTTTATTATGAATTATTATATCAACAGCATCGGACCCATCGCTTTAGGTCACTGATAAAAGCGTACATATAGACCGGCAATTGCTTCAAAATCGCTTCCTGATATTTCAAACCATCTGACAACACCGCCGATATACAATATCCCGATTCCCGTTGCATTTTGCAGATTGGGAACTTTATCCATGCACTCTCGTCTTTTGTTTCTCACTTCGTCGCCTCGTTTTCGGGCCGAAGATGTCCGATCCCGCCCGAATGCACCTCTTATCGATCGGGATAGTTTTGCGCCCGGTACGGGGCGCCCGATTGCATGCGAACGAACGATGCGCGTTTTTTCGCCTGGAAATTGTTGAGTTTGGATCTCGATACTTTCGAAGTTGTGTGTGGAGTTGCCGGAAAGTTTATAATGGGATTGCTGAAGTTGATGAGATGGCGTTTTTCGACATGCAAATGCACTCGTAATTTGTAAATGAGCTTTATTTTAGAAAAATTCGGCCAATAAGTTGTGATGTCACGATACTTTATACACATTCAGTTGTAACGTTGTTACTTGCAATCTTCTGGTTATATTTTATTTTGTGTCGTAGAACCGCAAGCCCCTAGATCTACCTCCGTGCGCAAAACCGCTTTTCATTTTAAGGTTATGTTCTCTCAAATATGGTTTATTCTCTGTGACCTTTTCTGTTGGTTCTTGGCTTTGACAGAAAACTGTCATCGGTGTCATTCAGTCAAACTAAATTCTGACGACCGGTCAGACCCTTAGCCCTTGAGAGAAAATTCGGGAAATCTTTCCCCATCTCGGTGTTTTCTAAATCAAATCTTGTTTGAGACACAAACATTTTACTTTAAATTTGTTACACTTTTGGTATAACATACTTTGTTCCTAATATCAGTAGTTTTCAAAATAACGAGTACCTATATTATTTAGAAAAAATATATTTTTTATATTAAATGTTCAAACTGTTGTCCCTGTACAACTTGACAGTGTGCTAATTGAAAATAAAATATTTCAATTGTATTGTAAATCATTTCTGGCGTTATTGATCCAAATTTGTCCAAATTTCGACGCTGCAAATCGGCCAAATCTTGAGGTTTTGTGATATAAACTCTGTTCTTCAAGTGTCCCCATAAAAAGTAGTCGTTAGGCGACAAATCAGGGGACCTAGGTGGCCACTCGATTGTACCCCCTCTACCGATCCACCTATTCGGAAAAGTGTTGTTCAAAAATTCGCGCACGTTTCACCCAAAATGGGAAGGAGCTCCGTCCTGTTGGAAGAATTTACTTGCATAGTTTGGACCCATCACATTTCGTATAGTAGGCACTAGTTGCGTTTCTAAGAGCTCAAGGTAAAGTTGTGATGTCAAATTTCCATCAATAAAAAATGAACCGATCTTGTGGTTACCCGGAAGCCCAGCCCACACATTCAATTTTCCAGGGCGTTGTGTATGACCTTCTCTCATCCAGTGGGGATTTTCATTTGCCCGAAACCTACAGTTCAGTTGCGTCTATTGATTTTACCATTTAACATGAATATTGCTTCGTCCGAAAATACTATAATTTTGAAAAACTGGTTATTTTGGTCAAACCTTGACATCATAATATCACAAAATTTAATTCTTCGCTCATAATCATCTTCTGATAGCTCTTGAACTACATGTATTTTGAAGGGGTGATATTTATGTTTTATTAAAACATTATGGACGGATTTGAACCAGACGTCACTTACTTGAGAAATTTTTCTTAATGAAGAAACAGGGGTTTCAACAACATATTGTAAAATTTCTAAACTTTTCTCTTCATCTACTACTAAGGTCGTGCTGATCGTCGCCTATCTCTACAATTTCCAGTTTCTTCGAACCGTCGGACAGTTTTTAGAACAGTTGCTTTTGAAATTGGATTTTGGTTTGGAAATGCGTCATTAAATAGATTTTTAACCTCTTCGTAAAACCTGACCCTATCGCCATATCCTGTCATCATAAGAATTGTAATTCTTTCACTTTCAGTTAAAGACATTTTTGCATGTAAAAATGACAGCTTTTATGACTTTACATCAAAACTGAACTGGTGTTTTATTTATTAATAAATGAAACACAATTTGTTGATATTTTCGAAACACGTCGTTATTTCGAAAACTACTGATATTAGGAACAAAGTATGTTATACCAAAAGTGTAACAAATTTAAAGTAAAAACTATAAATGAAAAAATATGCAGGGTGTTACTTTTAAAAATATAAAATTCGTTTGAATTCCAGACAAACTAAAAAGCTGGCAACAACGCCAATATCGTCATTCGGTGCGTCAGATCCTCTTACACAACTGTACCAGATTTGGTTTAAATCGGCCAATTAATTGTGATGGTTTTAAGCCGTTTCCAGACATTATACACACACTGTATAATATGATAAGTTCACAACGTATATATTTTCGTGGATTATCGACATTTTTGAGAGATTTTTGCCACGTAACCTAAAACGTCATACCTTTTTTAGACCAGAATTATCCCTCTGCTACTGGAGTTGTGTGGAGAACTTTTCACGTTATAAATAACTGAGGAATCGTCCTGTAAAATATCGGACACTTATTAAATAACACCCTGTATAGTTCGATCACAGTAAAGTGATATTCTTCTAAAAGGTTTTTTTTTCGGCCAAAAAAGGCAATTAGGTCGTGTGCGTTTGGGTATGCATCGAGCTTGTATATCATAATTCTTTCTTAACGAGAATTGCAGTATCCCGACGGCAGTGATTAGTTAGTCTGGCATCTTAGAAAGAGACAGATATTGTAGTTTAGTTCTAAGAGATAGTAGAACAAAAATGTGTTGATTCTACATTCCAATATAAACAAGTGATTATTTACTTTAGACGTTTTCGTTCAGTTCTAAGTTATGGTTAAAACAACGACGTGTTGATTCGATTGTCTGAGTTAAATGAAACTAAATCCCACATATATTTAAATTGATCTCAGTTGCAAGGTGTCTGACGTGTCAACATGAACATAATAAGTTGTTACTGTGAAAATATAACAAGGTTAAATTGATATAAACATCAAGAAGGAATAAACCAAACATGTTAAAGTAATAATATGTCTTATTAAATAGGGCAATATTTCATGTACCATCCGTTTACTGTCGAAAATACAGGAATATGTGACGGCAGGTCAGAACACCTCGTCTCATCAAATTTCATAGATATTTTATATTCCTACGAAAATATGATGTTGATTACCCAATATACCTTTATATTATTATACAGGGTGATTCACGACGATGGCGTATTAGACGTTTCTGGCGAACCAGTCAATGGAATGCAACAAACCAAATTTTTGGATCATTTCATTGACTGGTTCGCCAGAAACGTCTAATACGCCATCGTCGTGAATCACCCTGTATATTATATACAATTACAATACCCAAACGTAGTGATCTTGCCAAAGACATTATAGTTCTAATGTCTTTGGATCTTGCACATGCACTTTCAGATCGTGGCGTTTCATTCGCGATGCCTCAACGCGAGCGACGCGACGTGGCGCCAACATAGCGTCCAACGTTAACACTAACAAATAAACATACGCTGTGGCCTTAGGTTAGCGACGAGGCAGTACTGATGGCCGATGTATTTCTATTTTTATATTAATATAAATTGATTTTCTTATGTTACAGGGCGAGCAGACTTCATCACTCAACCAATCAAGACAATATTAAGCATCTTTAAAGGTAAGTAGAAGCTTAAGAATAATTTACGAAGGAGTTTGCGGTGGCTTACAGGACGGGTCCCCGTGACTAAGGGAGCGTGTATTGGGGAAGTTTTTAAATTAAAAATCTTAAACATGCCTATTCTCCTAAAATTGTATTATATTATATTCGTAGGTATTTATAACATATGAAAACATTTAAAAAATCGTATTAACTAATAAATAACAATGATGGGTACTATTTTACATAATATAATTACAAAAAGAAGATATAATATAGAATCTTATAAACGACGCATTTTCAAAAATCGAATAATACTTTGTCGTTATGGCTTAATCATAATCCGATTCGGGAGATAAACTTTTATTAACATCGTTTATGTTAAGCGGTTCAACCATTTCTTCGATTATTATATCTACGTGCCACATTTTGGCTTCTTCTTCTATAACATGATCGATACACTTTTTCCACTTTTCCGCACTGATTTTAGCCATAGCTTCATTAAAGAGTCTTTTTAAATCCACCATTTTATAAGTCGTGTTTTCTCTGGCGACATCTGTCTTTATTTGAGCCCATATAAGTTCGATCTGGTTTAATCCGCAGTGGTAAGGAGGAGTTTGAGCACAGATATTCCTCGTAACTTTGCCATTTCATCGACTACATATTTTTTGAATCCATTTTTATGTAAATTTACTAGTACTAATAGTTCTTTTTTTAAGGAATCTAATTGAAATTCTATTTGTCTTAAACTTAGTCATTCTGTTATTTCACTTTTACGCCACGCACTTGTCGGTAATTTTTCCGTCAGCCTAGAGTGAAAACTTGTATTATCCAATACAATTATTGCATCTTTTGGTATAAGATCCAACATTTGCTCGAACCATTCTTCAAAGACATCGGCATTCATATCTTCGTGATAGTCTCTTGTATTTTTAGATTAGAACATCAGTAGACCACCTTTAACGAAGCCTTCAGAACTTCCAATATGGGTTATGATAAGTCGATGTCTTTTTCCAGATGGCGGTCTTAATCCTGTGGACAATTTATCCTGCCAAAATTTAGTTACAGTGTGGCCTTCATTTAGCCATGTTTCGTCTAGGTAAAATATTTATTTGTTTTCTTCTCTGACTTTTCGGATGCTTCTTAAGTAATTTCTTCTGCAATAGACGATATCGCTTCTGTCCATTAAAGTCGATTGCCTATTATGTTTTTTCCACCGATAACCCATTTTTTTAAATAATTTTTAAAGCGTATTTCTACACATAAATGGATAGTCCTGGTCTTCTCGGATTGAGGACAAAATTTTGTCCAGCGTGGGAATTTGTTTTTTTTAAAAGTAACTATGAACTTTCGCCTTAGTCTCTGCATTAAAACGTCCATCCAGCTCAAGTTTTGGTCGTCCTGTAAAAGTTTTTGGAGGTTTAACCCAACACTTTTTTCTTCTTTTAAAAGTTTATATATTGTTGTTTTCCCAACGTTAAGCAAATCTGCTGTAAATTGCACTGCATTGTCAACACTCAAATCCGCATTCTTACTTTTAATACAATCGTAACAGTTAAGAATTAATTTTTTAAGCAATAAAAACACTGACACTTCACGCTTTGACTCTTTTCACTGAGAAACAAACACCCAAGGTAGGTATGTATATAGATATATATATATATTATTCCAATAGAGATACCCATAAAGGCATAATACTCACATAATTAGCAAATAGGTAACCAGGATGAGGTACAAAAAAAGGAATAAAATGATTAGAGCAGAAACGGAATAAGTACCTAGACGCTAATTAGTTTTGATAAAATTGCTTTCTAAAATTCCAGGTAAATGGTAGCCTAAAGAATTTAATATTAAAATATATATTTGAAGACAAAACTTGAATTTAATATCGATACTTGTACTATAGTCTATTTCAAAAAGGTGTAGAGTAATAAAATAGGAAATTCCGTCCAGTTCGGCTCAATTTCGGTGTCGGCCATAGGCGCAGGTAAACTTTGTGCATTAAATTATTTATTATAACTAACCAAAAATTTTTAGAGAATTAGGTTAACGGGTATTAAGATAAAATAGTTTGTTTGTGATATTAAAATTTCAAGCAATTGCTTAAGAGGATTAGAAAAGGTATTTTTTCTGGCCTGAAGTGTCAAAATAGAAATATTGTGTAGGGATTAGTTAGGTAGTTACATTTTGCATTTAACAGGTACCTACTTTGGCTCTTGCCTCTTTGGCTGGATCATATAAATATGTGGTAATTTGGAATAAACTTCATATATCGTGTGTGTGTATGACCTTAATAAGTTAGTATATTTGTTTAGTTTAACGCATCGGTATTTGCTGTTAAGCCGTATATAGTGTTCACAGTATTATAAGATTAGTAATGAAATGGCGACATTCACACCAACAAAAAGATGTTCCAATAATTCTTCACTATCAGTGAGTGAAAAAGTTATTATTTTAAATGTACATGATTGCATAAAATACGATTATCCGAATTTTACTGTACAAGAAACTGTCGACCGATGTTCCCGAATGACTGGAGTTGGTAAGTCCACCGTTTTTAAATTATTGCGGGAGAGAAAGACAGCAGGTCAAGTAGAACCTCCCAAGAAAAGTTCAGGCAGACCAGTAAAAGTCCTTGATGAAGACACCAAAAGTGTAGTTCGAAGAGAAGTTCACTCTCTTTATTTTAAAAAAGAAATACCGACCCTAGATAAGATTCTAATAGAGCTTGGCCAGGATGACAGTATTCCGTTTATAACTAGAAAACTTTTATGGCCCACTTTAAAAAAAAATGGATTTTTGTACAGAAGAGAGCAGAAGAAAATCTTTTATCTTGATGAGACGTGGATTAATGAAGGTTATATAGTAACAAAATTGTGGCAAGACAAAAATATAACCAGTTCTCGCCAACCTTTCATGGAAGGCTTGTCAACGGGTATTAAGGTGCCTTCAGGTAAAGGAAAAAGACTAATAATCGTCCATATTGGAAGCGAAGAGGCATTTTTAAAAGGAGGTTTGCTAACCTTTCAGTCGTTCAATACGGGAGATTACCACGAGGACATGAATTCGAATGTTTTTGAGGACTATTGTGGTGAAATGATAAAATATCTTCCAGCTGATTCAGTAGTAGTTATGGATAACGCAAGCTATCATTCACGACGCACAGAGAAGACTCCAACTTCATCTTGGAGAAAACAAGAAATTATCGACTGGTTAACCACCAAAAGTATTGAATTTGAATATAATTTGATAAAGAAGGAACTATTAGCGATAGCAAATTTACACAAACATCGTTTTATGAAATATGCCGTGGAAGATATAGCAGAGAAACATAGTGTAACTGTGCTGCGCACACCGCCATATCATTGCGAACTAAATCCTATAGAAGTTATATGGGCTCAAGTGAAAGGATTTGTAGCAAGACACAACACGACATTCAAAATGAAAGACGTTAAGCTACTGTTTGATCAAGCCATTAAGGAAGTGACACCAGAGAACTGGCGAAAAGCAGTCCATCATGTCATTAAAGAAGAGGAGAAAATGTGGGATGTTGACCACCTGATCGATCGGACCGTCGACCCGTTAATTATAACGTCAAGAGGAGATGACAGTTCCTCAGATGACGAAGAATATTATGATTTTTTATAATTTAATTTCTGCATAATGTATTTTGTATTTTTTTTATAATGTTTAATAAAAAGTAAGTATGTACCTAATACTATGTACATAATGCCTAATTTTTATTCTGGTAAAATAAAATTCTTTCCTTTTTACGAATATCCTACCGGCACGCCTTTGTCACACCATTTTCAGTGTTTGTAAATGGATAACAATAGGCAAAACCCATAAATTGACCCAAACCCGGGTGGTACTACCTGCACTTGATGAAATGAAATAATTTTGCAATAAAATTAATGCCAAATTATGAAAGTGGCTTAAATATTCGTTGGGTCACTCTGTAGTCCCTTTGCATACCTAATGAGCTTTTATTACTCTACACCTTTCTGAAATAGACTATAATTCTGCACAAATTTAAAAATTCAGGCCTATTTAAATCTACACATGCCGGAAAATCTTGCACGCCCATGGAGAAGACGGTTTTGATTGATTTATTAATTCGCATCATTTAAAGATATAGGACTACCTATAAATTAATGTTTCTAAACAACATTCACAGACAGAGGCCCGTAATGGCGACATCTAACGTTCGGAATTTCAACTTTGTAAAAATCTCTTGAACGGAATATTTAAAACTGTTTAAATGTACCTACCCCGCGTTGAAACGTTCCCCCTTCTCCCCTAGATCATGACGTAATCATTAAAAAAGCACCCCTTTAAATAAAAACACAACTGATTTAGCTGCTATGGGGCTGTCGGTATGTCGGTAAGCTCACTGTCTCACACGCAACAGCCAATCGGAATTCATTCCGAAGATACTGCCAACTAAAAGCAACAAAAATTACAAAATCCCATCAGTTAAAACCCCCGTAAAACGCACTAAATTCTCTATAACAAACAACACTGCAAAAAATTTAAACATTCATACACACAAAGAACAAAAAAACGAGGAAAAGCCTGATATCCTATAGAGGCCTTTGGCAGCATCAGGGGCAGCTTAATCTCTTATGAATAGACAATCTGCTTGATATGAGAATTCCTCCATCTTTATTCCTTTCCGCGTGTTAGAGGGAGATCGATAGGTGATCTGAGCGTGGAAGAGGGTTTACGTAATGGCAGACCAATTCGCGCAGACACTGTAGAGGGCATCAGCGTCGTTCGTGAACCGACGAATGCTTTTTGAATCCCCCGTTTGGCCGAAGTTGGGTGCAATCGCATCGATGCACTTGTGCATTCAAGTCGGTTGCATAAAATTCGCTAAAATCGTTATATCGGATCAAAACCGGAAATTTTTGAATAATTTTCCTTAAAATGGGGGCTTCAATGACGGGACGTTAACAAAATGGCGCGGGTGTCAAATATTTTTCAATTGTTTTTCGATGGCGGACGCGGACGGCTCGATTTTTGTGTGCGCTCCGGTTTTTGTGACGATTTTCCATGGATTACTTGATTTTTAGTGGATTTTCTTTATTTGCTGCTCATCCGGATCATGTTTCATCCCCCCCTGGTAAGTTAAACCGAAAAATGTAACACCATTGAGCACCAAAAAAAAATCGACCAAATTTTAGGTGTGCGTTGGCAAAAGTCACGCATGATAACAATGACAATTTTATTGGCGGTAGCAAGTTCTATAAAATGGCGCTCGCGAAATTTCCACTCGCAAATTTCGTTATTTGTTAAGTTCGTTTCCTGCGCCCTGGAAGAAAAACCAGGCAAAATTCTGGGTTTGGCATTTTAAAAATGGCGGAATTTTTGGCAGCGAATGAACGACGACCGCGTGAATTTAGCGCTCTAAGCTCAGGTGTTTTAGCTTACCGTACAATCGTACAAACGTATATAATTTTCGAGAAATTGAAAATTTCCACTTCTACCTTGATTTTTTCCCAAAACTTGTGAATTTTTTAAAGTGCCACGTTGGGCATCAGCAACGACTCACGAGGTTCCACCAATTTTTTTATTCTGCGGTGATATAGGTATGTAATAATTACTTATTTAAGTTTCTAGCTTAGGGCGACTTAATGATATCCTATATAATTTTGTCCGTTTTGTGAATGGGATTATTCTTTAATTATTATTAATTAGGACTCTCAGGGATAATATCAACACAACTGAACGATTGACCTGGTAAGACTAATGATGGGGGTAAAGGTTGAATAAAATACCTTGTGTTCTGCGTAGCTGACACGTCATGAGATGTTACTAAGTTTTCGTTACAATATTTAGAAGAATTCAAATACCTATTCAACATTAAACCTCAAACTCAATCCCTTTAGTATAAAATGGCTTAATCATAGTCCGATTCGGAAGAGGAACTTTTGTTAACATCGTTTATAATAAGCGGTTTAGCCATTTCTTCGATTATTATATCTACCTGCCACATTTTGTCTTCTTCTTCTATCACTTTTCCGCACTGATTTTACCCATAGCTTCATTAAAGAGTCTTTTAAATCCACTATTAAATAAGTCGTGTTTTTTTCTGGCGACATGTGTCTTTATTTGAGCCCATATAAGTTCGATCGGGTTTAATTCGCAGTGGTAAGGAGGAGTCTGAGCACAAGATATTCCTCGTAACTTTGCCAGTTCATCGGCTAATTTGGCCAGTACCAATATGTAGTTCTTTTTTTCAGAAATCTAGTGGAAATTCTATTTGTCTTAAACTTAGCCATTCTGTTATTTCACTTTTACGCCACGCACTTGTCGGTAATTTTTCCATCAGCCTAGAGTGATAACTTGCATTATCCAATACAATTATTGCATCTTTTGGTATAGGATCCACCATTTGCTTGAACCATTCCTCAAAGACATCGGCATTCATATCTTCGTGATAGTCTCCTGTATTTTTAGATTGGAACATCAGTAGACCACCTTTAACGAAGCCTTCAGAACTTCCAATATGGGTTATAAAATTAATATTCACTTACATAACTTCTCACATTTTTACAATAAACTAGATCTGTACCGTTCTGGTCTTATTTGGCACCCATAGGAGGTCGTACACCCATATGACCCATAGGACCCATGGGCATCATACCCATCATCGGTGGTCGCATTCCCATCATAGGAGGCATGGGTCCGTGAGGACCCATAACCATAGGGGGCATTCCACCCGGACCCATAGCTCCTGGTGGCATCATGCCAGGCCCTTGAGGCCCTTCGGGCCTTTGTCCCATTAGCTGTGCGGGTGGAGGTATGGCAACACCCCCTTTTCCGGGTTGAGCAAATGGATTATTTGCGATTTTACCAGCTTTAAACGCCGCTGTCGTGGCATCGATAAGATGTTGAGCCTGTTCTTCCATCCATTTCTGGTAGTAAAATTTGACGTTGTCTTTGTGTTTTCGACCTGTACAATGAGTTTTTCGGACGCTGGGGCTGTCGTGAGTGAGGTAAGTATCACAATAATCACAGTAGTACTTGGGCATTGCCGATTTTTAGCTTAGGGTTGGCTAATACCTCAAAATATACCAATCTGCTAGCGCCACAGTAAATTTTCTTTGCAAAAGTAGTTATGTAGCTAGTTTAAGGTCACAATAACAACTTGTGAGTAAAAACCGTCTTAAAAATGTTAACAAACAACAATTTTGCTTCTTGTCTGTTTGTTTACTTTCTCTGCAATCATGGGTTATGATAAGTCGATGTCCTTTTCCAGATGGCGGTCCTAATCCGGTGGACAATCCTTCCAAAAAAGCTTGCCTTGAACTTGTAATATTTTCATCCTGCCAAAATTTAGTCTCAGGGTGGCCTTCATTTAGCCATGTTTCGTAAAGGTCGGTAAATGTGTTCCTAGTTTTCGTTACAATATTTAGAAAAATTCAAATACCTATTCAACATTAAACCTCAAACTCAATCTCTTTGGTATAAAAAGAGTGCTTTTCTGTGATATAGGTACAGTTAAAAAGCGGGTGGTACCTTCAAACGCGCCAAGGAGTGTTCAAGCTGCAACAGCAATTTAAAACTTAAACAGAAAATTAGAGCCTTATATATTTTTTTAACGGGTAAACGTCTCGTCTCAGTCGTACGTAGGACATGACATTGGAAATAGTACCCATGCATCATCTGCGAGCGCAGCTAGAGAAAAAAAAATAACCATACTGAGTATCAGATTGACAAGAGGACTGCCAACTGAAGAAACTAACCTGAAATACAGCAAATAAAATAAGAATAATAGATATTTACGTTACAAGTCCGGTAAATCAACTTTTACAGTATGAGTGAAATGTTTCGAGACGAGGCGACGAAAGAGCCGAGTCTGGAATTTTAAAACGAATACTGTAAAGGATTTGCCGGACGAATGACGTACAATATTTTATTTCATACCGTTCTGTTGAAAATTATAATTATGTTTTGAAATTTAAATGAAGTTTTATTCTGCGTCGTATATTTGAAAAGTGCTTATATTTACTGGTGGAAACATTGTGTGTTTGACATTGATTAAACTAAAACTTACAAATTTCAGTCCGGTAAAGAAATTTTACAGGACTAGTCCGGTAAAAAAATTTTACCGGACTTATTGCTGTAACACCTTATTTTCTGGACTAAATTCAAATATGTAAAGGTGTGTTTTACAATACAGTATGAAATAAAATAATTTATTTCATACTGTATTGTAAAACACACCTTTACATATTTGAATTTAGTCCAGAAAATAAGGTTTTACAGCAATAAGTCCGGTAAAAATTTTTTACCGGACTAGTCCTGTAAAATTTCTTTACCGGACTGAAATTTGTAAGTTTTAGTTTAATCAATGTCAAACACACAATGTTTCCACCAGTAAATATAAGCACTTTTCAAATATACGACGCAGAATAAAACTTCATTATAATTTCAAAACATAATTATAATTTTCAACAGAACAGTATGAAATAAAATATTGTACATCATTCGTCCGGCAAATCCTTTACAGTATTCGTTTCAAAATTTCAGACTCGGCTCCTTCGTCGCCTCGTCTCGAAACATTTCACTCATACTGTAAAAGTTGATTTACCGGACTTATAACGTAAATATCTATTATTGTGTGTAAAATAAGGACTGTCAACAGTGTCAACACATCGGCTTCTAGGCATTTTTGCAAATTTTAGAAGTGGATATTCAAGAAAATAAGCGATTTCCAATCCAATAATACCAAGGAAAATAAAGGGTAATAATATTTTTTAAAAAAGATAATAATATTTTACAATTCTAACCACAAAAACCCAAAAAACTGACAACTAAATCAGATCGGGCATGCGCAGCTCCATTTTCAAATAAGAAATAACATTAAAGTTAAAAGTTAGCGAACTTCAAGGTTATTTCTTATTTTTATTTTATGTTATTTGTCTGTATAAACGCCTTACGACAGGTGTGTATATTCATCTCCTATTTCTTATTTCTTATGTTATTTCTTATTTGTTATTTGTCTGTATAAATCCACCATAAGTAGTTATTTTTTAGTACTTATCTTAAAGAATCAATCCTTTAAGTAGAATGTATACCGGGCGATGCATGACTTAGTTGAACATAAGAAATCCCATGTAAATTTTGAGGTGGCTAAATATTGGCTCCCCTGTACATTCTAGAGGAAAATTGTGTTATAATTTCTTGAAGAGGCCGATATAATAAGTATTGGTTCCCCTAATTATCTTAGAAAACAAAACTATTATGATTAATTGAAGAGGGCTAAGAGCTGCACATAAAGGACAAACTTTAGCCCTTTTCGGACACCGATAATCTATACAGGGTGACAGGGGAGGTCAAAAGAATTCCTAAAGATCCCCTTAACGGAGATACAGAGCCCCAAAGGGATAACCAGCGACTTACCTTTTCGGGTCTAACTTTGAACCGACATGTATAATGTAGTGACATTTTAATATGTTATGTAAGCCATAAAGACTCATGAGTACAGTAGATGTTTTCCATCGTCAGGGAAGTCAGGAACGGACTTGCCACCACACTCGTTAGGTCAAAATTTTGACCGGGGTCATTTTACACAGGGTTGATAAAAATCATGATTTTTTTTAAAAAATCAAAAATCATGATATTTTTGATTTTTCAAAAAAATTTACTTTACCAGCTTTTACAAATATTATTATTTTTAAATATTTCTAACTGCTTATATTTCGTTTTGTTAAGTAAACAAATATTTTTAGGCAGGAATAGTACAGATACGAAGTAAAACTGGAGAAGTTTCAACATGCAAATTTCGTTCGCGTAGTTTTTGCAAGTTTGCGCCTTTGTCGAAACTTGTATTAACGTGAAAATTTCGTCCGCGCAGTATTGCAAGTTTGCCGCTTTGTCGAAACTTGTAATAACTGGCAGAAAACGCCCGGCTATATAAACGATACGCACTTATTTTAGTTATCAGTAATATTTTTGCTTTAGGGGTTAATCTATCAAAACATTTGAACTCATGACAAGCCGGGGCAGAAAGGAATTTAGTGTTTGGCAGCATTTTATAAAAAAGAAAGTGGTGGGCAAACTAGGTTGTAGAGCAGTATGTAGAAAGTGTGGTAAAGAATTGCAAGGTCTAGTGGACAGACTAAAAAGTCATTGGGAAACCTGCAAAAGTGATATCAGCGGTGGTCTTGAAACTCTGCATGGTGATTGTCAGTCACAGCCTGGAACTAGCCAGAGTGAAATTATCCAGTTGGCAAAGAAACAAAAAAGCGATAACTGTGAAAAGGGAAGTGTAGGTGGACGTGAAAATAGTGGAAGTATAGCGGTCATTTGGATTCTTTTGTTGTGGGAACTGGACAAGATAAGAAAAAAGAATTGGACAGCCAAAGCCGAGGCCAAAGCCGTTTACGCAACAAATTGCAGTCTTAGAGCTATAGAAAATAAAGAGGTTCGAAAGGCCATAGAAATGCTAAGACCTGGTTACCTTCCACCATCTAGATTTCAGTTATCATAAACGCTCTTGAATGAAATATTTGAAGAAGAAAAATCTAATTGTTTTAACAAGTTATCTGGACAATCTGTTTGCATGTCCTTAGATGGATGGTCCAATATACATAATGAGCCGATAACCTGTGTCGTTTTAACTGCAGAGGATGGAAACAGTGTTCTTTTAGAAAGCATAGATACATCTGGTCGTCCCCATACAGCTGACTATCTTGCCGAATCGGCTATTAACTCAATAAATAAGTGCAAAAATGAATATAACTGTAAAGTTACCAGTATTGTTACAGATAATGCGAACAACATGGTCAGTATGAAGAAAAAAATTACCGAGTCGTCCAATTACCCTATAATTACATATGGTTGTTTGGCACACTTACTTAGTTTGCTCTCCAAAGATTTAGAAGCATCGCAGATAAAAGAACATATAGTACATATTGTGAAATACTTCAGAAATACCCATTTGCCAAATGCTTGGTATAAAGAAAAAGGGGACAAGAAATTGGTCTTACCTCAGGATGTTCGATGGAATACACTTTCAGGTTGTCTTGAGATCTATGTAAATGAGTGGCCAAAATTGCTATTAATATGCGAAAAGCAAGATAAAATTGATCCAGTGATTTTTAAAAAAGTTTCAGATATCTGTATTAAAAGGATGGCTGAAGATTTTCTAGAGTTGCTAAAACCAATTTCTATAGCACTGGATGTAATGCAACAAAAAGGTGCATTTTTATCTCAAGCAGTTTATATGAAAAAAGTTACTGGCTATTTTTGACAGTTTTGAGTTTGAAGAAGAAATAAGCTTGCGTCAATATCAATTATTTAAGCTCTAACCCCCTTTCACTTTTTGACGTATATTTTGGATCCTACAATCAACAAAGAAGAATATTCATTACTAGCTGAAGAAAAGAGAGATGCTCTACACATTGTTTCCAAATATTTTTCAAACACAGGATTATTACCATTACTAATTAAGTTGGAAGCTAAGTCGGACCCTTTTCACAAAACTCTGTTTTCAGAGGAAATAATGAAAAATGTAACAGCAGTACGTGGTGGAGATCTCAAGAAGATGTTTCAGAAATGAAGCAAGTGCTCCCTAGAGTAAGTTCTGTTTTGTGTGCCTGTGCATCGTCTGCTGATATCGAAAGAATGTTTTCTACTTATGAATTCGTACATTCAGATATAAGTATGGAGGGCTTTAGGAAGGAGACCGATCGAATATGGCCGAATTTTAAATTTATGTCCCTGTTTTTCGTTACTTCGCTGGTTGGCCGTCGAGGGCGCCACTGCACGCTTGTAGGCTATTTTTTGCAGGTTTTGATAGGCGAGTGCGGTATTTTTTTCGAATATCTTGAAAAATAAGCTTTGGAATCATTTTTTTGCGTTATTAATATAAACAATGAGTGGCGTACAATGTTCTACAAGTAACGTTTGCTTCGTGCCGGGGTGTAAAACTGGATATTCGTCTGATAAAAAGCTCAGGAAAAATCGTGGTGAGAAAAATCCTAGTCTCTTTCAAGCCCCTAAGGTACGCAAAAACCACAAAAGGTTCACAATTCACAATATTGTTTATTAATAATGTCTTCTTATTAGGATCCTAAAACATTTGAAACGTGGCGAATAATTATTCCTAGAGCAGACAAAATATTCGGTGTAAAGGATGCTGTTTGTTCGTTGCACTTTCCAGAAGAGGACATTTTGCGTTTTTACGAAACTAAACTACCTGATGGTACCATTAATAGAATTCAGAGAGGAAAGCCAACATTAAAGAATGGGTCATTATCAACGACATTCCCTAATCTGCCTTCTTATTTGTCAAATAAGAAAAAAAAGGCGAAAACCACCATGTGAGCGAACCGAGGCGCCAAAAATAAAAAAAAATTAAAAATATTCACTGTCAAGTAAATAATTTAAATTCAGTTGGAGTTGAAATTCCAAAACGTACCTTAGAGGAAATTCCTAATAAGCCACTTGTCGATAATGGAATAGATGCAGCATTCGCCTTGTTTGAAGATTTAAAAAATAGTTTAAACATCATTGGCACTCCAAATATGCAATGGACGGGTATATTTATTCCTGGAAAAAATGAAGTACTTTTTGCTGAATGGGATGATAGCTATACCACCAAAAAAAAATTGTGATACCCCAGGATATGTCTTTTAAGGTATAGGTATTACATTTTGTTTTGATTAATTGTCATGCATAGTTGTGATAGATACTATAGAATCGATCATTAATCATATATTTCTATTGAATATTTAGGTAGGTAATAACTTGCCAGGTATATACCGTGCGAGCAAAAAATATTTTTATCCAAGGGGGCTTGGACTAAATCACAATTATAAAATCTAGGTAAAAGTTATGTCAAAATCATATTGTGACATGATATTATGGTAAACAGTACGGCCTTAGATGCATGAAAATAATTTTTTCTACTAGCGTGCGGAAAAACGCATTTTCCGCACATGTTTTAGTGCGGAAAATCCACTTTTCCGCACCGTGCGGCAAAGATTTTTCCGCACTGTTATATTTTGAAATTAAATTTAATTAAATTGAATGCTGTACGATTTGAAGTCACTGTTCATCATATTACCTTTGAAATATCTTAGTTGCTATGGTGTATATAACCAGTTGTTGATTTGTATGTCACTGTCAACAGAATATTATAAATTTAAACTAGTTTATCAGTTTTTCTACTGGAGTTTTGCTGAATTCTTCGACACGCAAAATGATTTCCGATGAAGAGATGAACGAAAATTTTATAGAAGAAGTACCGGAGGAGATTCTTTTGGCGGCTGAAAATCTCAAAGAAGATTTATTGCCAGAAAAATCAAGAAAACGGTATGAAAAAGAATACACCCTTTTTTGCAAATGGAGTAAGGAGAAGAAAAATGTGAATTTTGAAAGAGAAGAAGTTTTTTTGGCCTACTTTTACGAATTATCGAAATCGTACCAGCCGTCCACACTCTGGTCAAGATACTCAATGTTGAAAACTATGCTCAAGCTGAAAAAAAATGTGGATATTGGTATGCATTTTAAGTTAATTTCTTTTCTCAAGAAAAAAATGGTTGGCTTCAGACCAAAAAAGTCGAAAATTTTAACCACAAGTGACATGGAAAAATTTATAGACAGCGCTCCTGATGACACATACCTCCTAATTAAAGTGGCAACAATTTTTGACCTAGCAGGGGCGTGCAGACCGGAAGAATTGACAAATTTGTTGTTTGAAAACGTACAGCTGGAAAAATGTTTCGTTTTAGTGAAAATAGCCGACAATAAAACGCACACAAGCCGAAGTTTTGTGGTCACTGGGGAGAAAAACTTGGCGTTGATAAGAAAATATGTATCACTTAGACCAAAAAATACTTCACACCAACGTTTTTTCGTACAATATCGCAAAGGGGAATGTACCATCCAATGCGTTGGCATAAATAAATTTGGAAAAATGCCATCTGAGGTAGCAGCCTATTTACGATTGCCGAATCCAGAAGAGTACACTGGCCACTGTTATAGAAGGTCTTCTGCCACTGCCCTTGCAAATGCCGGAGTGGGCATAACCAACCTGAAGCGTCATGGGGGGTGGCAATCCACAAAAGTCGCCGAAGGTTATCTAAACGAATCCTTGGAAAATAAAAAACTAATAGCAAGTAAAATATTGAAATCAACCCCAGCCAGTGCTTCCACCAGCAGCTGTGTAGCCCTTTCTTACTCCCATCCAGCAACAAGTACACAACATGAACAAACTGATGGGCTTCAAGACTCAGAAAACGAGCTGCAACCTACTGAAATATCAATTATTCCTGCACCCCAATCTTTACTGGAGAACCGCAACCAACTGGCTTCTGCTATTAATTTAAATAGTGCTAGTAATTGTACGTTTACAATTAATTACAATATAAATAAGTAAATTAATATTGTAAAATTTTGTTCATTGTAATAAAAATTTAAAAAAAAACTCCGTTTTTTAATTTATTTTCAATTTGTTTCCTCACGCTAGTAGAAAAACTATTGTTCCTAACACGTGCAGAAACCTATTTTTCCGCACTTAAATGCTTGACACCACTCCGCTACGCGTCGTGCTGTCAACGGCACTTGCGTGCGGAAAAATCGATTTTCTGCACTTGTTAGGAAAATAGCTATTTGCTAACACGGTATTACTATCCACATTGTATAATATGGTATCCATTATTTATTTCTTGAATAATTTAAGGTTTTTAATTTAAATAAAAAATGTATATAGTAACGTGGAGATTGTGTAATTATTTCCTTTCCAAATAAAAAGTTGTTTGAGTGTCTATAAAGACCGCCAGTATTTGAAAAAATTAATCCTCTTGGTAATAATAATACAGTGTCTTAGAATGCAATACACCCTTTTACATGCTAGAATTATGTATCTAGGGAGTATCCCGCACCCGCCTCTCACACATATCTCGGTCTGTAGACTGTTTAAATTAACTAATTTCGATAAAACAGTTAATTCTCCCATAAGAACCCATGAAATTTGCGCCTACAATGGAACAATGCGATCCTGGCGGCAGTTTTTGAAGCAATGCTAAAGTGGGACCGGAATCGATGTATTGCGATCGGTCTCCTTCCTAAAGCCCTCCATAGATATAAGAAACAAACTTGGCAGTGACAAAGCAGCTAAACTAGTATTTCTATTTAAGCATTATAACACTTAGGTTTTTTTATATTTTTTTTTTGTTTAAATTAAGTATTTTTTTTGTATTAAAAAGGTTTTTTTAGTTTTAATTTTTTATTTTTGTAATAACCAGCTGTTCTCTTCGATTATTATAATAAAATAATAAATTACACTAACTCTTTACAAACTTTTAATAGTAGTTTTCCTATTCAGTGCGCAAAGTTATGTTTTCCCGCACGCGAAAGCAGTTAGACGAACGACGCGAAGCGGAGTTCGGATAAGCTTTAAGTGCGGGAAAACTACTTTGCGCACGTGTTAGGAACAATATTTTTTCTACGAGTGAAATAACTATATATTTTTTTAATTTTAAATTTTTATTGACATCAAAAACAACTATTTTTTTAATTTTAAATTTTTATTGACATCAAAAACAACTTATAACTACTTATACCTAAATTGCCTATTTATTATTATTAATTACATTAATATGGAATGTGCAGTTGGTCGCTTTTTCTACATTTATTGCAGATCTAGCAACTAGAGGTGAAAATGTTGTAGTAGATGTCATTTCCTGGTTCATCAGTACTGTCGTGTTGCAAAAGGAATAAATGGATCCATTCTTTGAAGTACTTGGAACTGCTTCACATTTTTTAGGGCTGCAGCTTAAAATTTTGTTGCTTAGCCCTTTTTTATAAGTTGTGGACTCATCGATGTATCCCTCAGCTACCGCAGTAGATTTCCAACCCCCCAAACGTTTTATGTCAGTGATTCCTTCTCCAGAATTGGCCAGTAACGTTGCTGATGACCTTCTGAAACTGTGCCCTGTATAGAGTTCCGGATTTGGCAGTTTCAAAAAGGCAGCTATTTCAGAAGGCATCTTTCCGAAACTATTTACTCCAACACATTGTGAAACGCATTTATCTTTTTTGTAGACTAAGAAAAAACGGTTGTTTGACGTTATCGGGCGTAAGCTTTTGTATTTTCTGTACAGTTGCAGGTAGGCTCCGTTATGAATTTCTTCCGATATTATAAAGTTTCTTGCTGTATGATTTTTTGAATTCCTAATTTTGACAATTATGAGGTTTTCTTTATCTTCAATATCGGCAGTGGTTAAATTTGCTAGCTCTTCCCTTTGGCATGCGCCGGCAAGTCCAAAAATAGTGGCAACTTTAATTAAAAGGTAAATTTCATCTGGTGCCGAATTAATAAAACTGAATATTTCTTCCTTCGTAAATATTTTTGCTTTTTTTGGTTTAAACCCAATATTCTGCTTTTTCAAAAATGCAGTGAGCTTATAAAATTCACCAATATCGATGTCTCTTTTTATTTTTATTACATTTTTGAGCATTGAATATTTTGACCACATTGTGTTAGGTTTAAATTCTTTGCTTAACTTAAGAAAGTAGGCTAAAAGTACCTCTTCCTTTAACGTTTTTATCCCCCTTTGTTCGCACCATTTGGAAAACAACTCGTACTGTTTCTCGTATTTTTCTCGCGATTTGGCAGGCAGCAATTGCAAACTAGCCATGTTGGCGGCTTCTAGGACATCTTTTGGAAGTTCTTCTTCAGTGATATCCATTTTTAAAACAGTTTTTTTTATTTTAAATAGGTGAAAATGCTAGTGAAAATTTTGAAGAAGACCTCTAAACTGACATGAAAGCGTTGTATGACAATGTATTTTGGTTGCTAAGGGAACAAACCGCATTTGACACAAAAATACTTGATTTTTTTTAACTTGAACAAAATTAGAGGAAAATATAATAATGCAGATTTCAAAAAAAATTTGAGCCGCACGGCACAATACTTCGGTATAGTTTATAAGGCAACACATAAACCACCTGTCAACTTTGTCTTGTTACAATATTTTTGTATAAATATCTAAAAAAATTATAAAATATAAGAAAAAAACGCGTCTATAATATGGTAATTTTGCTTTAAAATAAGTGTGCGGGAAAAAAAATTTCCCGCACAGTGTGCGGGAAAGTGCTACTTTGCGTATGCAAAAGTGTGCGCAAAGTAGCTTCTTTGCGGTCACTCGTAGAAAAAGATATTTTTTAGTACTTATCTTAAAGAATCAATCCTTTAAATAGCATGTATATCGGGTGATGCATGGCTTACTTGAATATTGAAAATCCCAAGTAAATTTTGAGGTGGCTAAATATTGGCTCCCCTGTACATTTTAGAGAAAAATTGTATTATAATTTTTTGAAGAGGCCGATATAATAAATCCATGTGCCAAGTTTAAATAAATTATAATAAGCCAATCCTAACCTATTTAATTAAATGTGATGGCAAAATTACGAAATTTTCATAGTTTAGGTAATACAGCAAAACCAGCAAATTAGTATTTGGTATTGACAAAACAAAAAGCAGCATCGGTGATAGCATTTTCATTGAAGGCGCTTAAATATAGCTGAATATGAGCTATTTTATTAAGGAAAAGTAACAATGATTAAGTGGCATTATACAGGAAACAGTTTGGGAGCAGTGTCTGAAATGTTTTCAGTTCAATTCCTTGACAAGCCTATCCCTTCCAATTCATTAATTAAACTTATCATTAGTAAATTTGAGTCAAAAAGCACTGTAATAAATAACTGTAAATACTCAACTCAGAATGTCAATAGAGCTGAAGAAAGGAATAATAGAGATCTTGATATTTTACTGCACGTGGAGGAAAATAAAGTGATTAGTACGAGGATTCTTGGGCAAACCGCAGGAAAACATAAAACCGCTGTGTTGCGCACTTTAAAAAACCATAAATATTTTCCTTACAAGTATGAAAAACATCATGAGCTATGTCTAGGTGATGAAGAACGGAGAATGGTATTCGGTTTTGAGGTAATGGAAAGAGCAAATTAAAATAGGGATTTTTTGAGAAATATTTGTTTTACCAACGAATTTACATTCACCCTCAACAACGAACCAAATATTCAAAATTGCCGGTATTGGAACCAAGAAAATGAACATCGTTTTGTTCATACTCGGGCGCAATATCCACAAAAAATAAATGTTTGGGCGGGAATTGTAGGACATCACAATATTGGACCATTTCTTATGGAAGGCAGCCTTACAGCAGTAACCTATTTGGACTTACTACAAAATCGAATTAAACCCGCACTAGAAGAAGTTGTATGCGAAAATCAGGAGATCTGGTACCAAATGGATGATTGTCCTGCCCATAATTCTCTCATGGTTAAGGAACACTTGCAAAATATTTTTAACGAAAATATTATTAAAGAAAGAAAACAAGGTCTGTCTATACCACCAAAATAAAATATATTTGTCCTTTTAGGGTGAAATAAGGGTTAAAGAGTATACATAATTTATATTTGACATTAGGTTGTACTAGTTTCGACTTTAGACAAAGTCATCTTCAGCAACCCAGTAATTAAGAAATATGTTTTTTTAGGATGTACCTACCTAAATAAACTAAGACAAATTAGAAGAGGGGGAGGAGTGGTTCAACAATATACGGTCACAACGTGTACCTTGTGCAGCCAATGGATTCGACAGCAGATAATTATGAACATGATGCCACTTTAAGCAATCAAGGAAATTAAATGTAAATAAGTAATAGAGGCCAAAGTTCTTAATGGGCAAATTTATAGTTATGTTATGCTATATAGATGTCAATAACATGTTAAATTAAGAAAAGTTCAATAAATTCATCGTTTCATGAATCAACTCAGTGAGGGGACATGATTTATATTTTGGTGGGTCAGAATTTTAATAAGAAAAAAGAGGGGGGGTGGGAAGGGAAATTAAAATTAGTTTAAAAACCAGTTACGTCATTGAGTAAAATTGGGGGTCATCAAATTGTCAATATTCATAGCATAATTTGTCAATCAATTTATTTTAGATTGTTCAAATAAATTCACTAAAGCTTATGTTGCGATTTTCTCTTTTTCCTTTTGGTAATTGAGACACAAATTAGCAACATGACTCAAGATTGATGCTGTTCGGAGCAAATGTCGATCTTGGATCTTGAAAATATTATTGGCTTACGGTATCTAATCCTTTGGCCAGCCAGGTCTCCTGACCTTTCGCCAAAAGACTTCTTTCTGTTATGTCCAGCTTTACGTCAATTTTTGACAATAGCGTCATGAAATTATTTGCTGATGCTTGCTGTATTACCGAGTGTATTACCTAAACTATGAAAATTGGCTTATTAAAATTAATTCAAACTTGGCACACGGGTTTATAAATTTGCCTGCAACTTCATTTTAAACGCATCCACCACATGATATCATATATGGTACAAAAACCCTGTTGCCATGTGTACTGCATGGCACAGGTTAAATAAAATTATCGCGTTACCAAGTGCATATATGCAGAACAAAGCAGACGACGCGACGTCGAGTCGACGGTGGTGCTCGTTACTCACTGGTGCATCTAGGTCATGCACATAAATATTTTCGTTCGCGGCTGGGATGTCCTTTTCGAAATGGAATTAATTATCATACGTACTTAAGTGAGGGCCGACAGATAAAGGAAATTTATTTATTTCAGAATTATTTAAATTCGTTAACATTTAAAACCTTTTTTTGAACCAGCAATAATAGGTCTGGGACACGGATGACTCGAAGTCTGACCAAGGAGTAGGATATGTACCGGCATCAGGACTAAAGCATCCGTCAAGAGGTTTATTCACTTTACAATCTCCAGTAGCTCCTTTTTCAGCATATCTCTATGAAATGTCTTTTTATTTACAGTAAACCGATGAATGGTGTCATTTTTATTCCAAAAAGATGTTGGTATTTTTTTGTATTTTCTTGAGTGGTAGCTGGCATCAGGGACGCGCCAAGTATTTTCGGCGCCGTCGTGCGAAATAGTGATAGGCGCCTTTAACCAATATTATAATATTGAGCTAAAATTACCACCCTTCTCTCATAGTTGATCGTTGAAATTTTTGAAGAAAACTCTATACTTTTTAGTACTAATATCTATATTTATTTGTGACAAACAGAAAGTACACAAAATATATTAATAGAGCACGAAACAACAGTAACAAAACAAAAACAGTATCAAAGTTAAAGAAATAAAATAGCGATTGTTTTGAAACAGATAATACATGATCATGATACATGATGGAGAGATCTTACAAAAATTGGACTTTTCTAGTCTTTCTACTTTTGCAAATTCGTTAACAAGATTTTCCATTTCAAGTTGATTTAAAAAGTCAGACTCTATAGAAATTATAGCAATATTTTCTAACCGCTCTTGGTCCACTCTAGATCTTAAATAATTTTTAATCAACTTTAATTTAGAGAATGACCTCTCGGGTGTAGTTACAGAAACTGGAATGGTTACTAATATGCGCAATACAATCGTAATGTTTGGAAATGAATGGGTTAGGTCATTTATTGCAATGTAATTAAGTGTTTCTACTACAGACGTCGCGTTTTTGTCGCCATTTTACAGAAACTGTAATTTGTGTAAAAGTTCTGTTCCGTCTATATCTTTCTCGTTTCGATCTTTGTCAGTTAACGTTTTTACCAGTTTTTACAAAAATTAAATTGATCTTGACCAGAATATTTGCCGAAATCCTCAACAATCCACAAAAAATTAAAAATATCAGAATGACACGATAATAGTTTAAATCTTTCATGTACGGATGAAAGAGTAATGTCTAGCACTCCGAAAAAGCAATTTACTTTGAATTTCATTCCTTGATTTTCAATCGGCTGGTTGTCACCTTCATAAGAAAATTGTTTTTTATTCTTTCGTGGCCTTAAAATTTCTGCGGATATAAATTGTGCATCAACTTCTAAGCAAGAAACTAGTTCTTTGGCATCTACTAAAGTCACTGAAGCCTTTGTCAGATCGATATTGTTTTACAAATTCATTAAGGTTATTTAAACTTTCGCAAGCCTGGGAAATATTAAATGTTTTTAATTGCAGAATCTTAGTAACAACATCCACTTTACTTAGAATCTCGTGCCACAAGAGTACCATACACACAAACTCATACTTTTTAATTTTTTTGCCTATGGAGGTAGGTAGATGTTTAGTAGCATTGTCAAAATTATTTCCGGATAGAATTTCATAAAGAGCATCGTAAATTTCGCCCAACTGAAATCTTAGAGGGGTTATTGCATCAATTCTGCTAGACCATCTAGTATCTGACCAAGGCTTTAATGTCAGACTTGAAATGTTACTTTTCAAAACAGATCACCGATTGGTTTAGGCAGAAAAAAAATTATATAATTCTTGAACAGTTAAAACAAAATGTATACTAGAAGTATTGGATTTCACAGCATCGTTTATGAAAAGGTTCAAACTGTGGTTACAACAAGGTACAAACATTGCTCGTGGATTAATGTCTAAAATTCTTTTTTGTACACCTTGATGTTTACCCTTCATATTTGAACCATCATCATAACCTTGGTCGCGCATATTATAAATGTCTAAACCATAATTCTCCAAAGTCTTCAGTAAAAAGTTGGTTAAACCTTCACCTGTTGCATCGCTTATAGGACGAAATGTTAAAAACCGTTCTTCGACACTAAATTTATTGTTTTTTAAATTAACGTATCTTAAGCAAACAGAAATCTGCTCCTGACGGCTCACATCAGAAGTACAATCAAGTAATATAGAAAAATACGTTGCTTCTTTAACTTCGTTTAAAATTATATTTCTTATATGGTCACCTATTAATTTAATGGTTTTGTTTTGAATTTTATCTCCAAGGTGAAGTGCAGTATTTTTTTGAGATCTGTTAATATGTGCAGACATCAAATTTTGCTATCATTTCTATACATTTTAAAAAATGTCCATTATTTCTTTCAAATAATTTGTTACTAGGACCACGAAAAGCCAAGTTTTGTTCAGCCAAAAATTGAACAGTATAAATTATTCTTTCAATGACACTGCGCCAATTTTTAGTTTCATTCTTTAATAAATTTTTCATTTCCGAATCCACGGTTCGATTAGTTTTTAATATTTCTAATAAATCTGACAAGACACGTGAATTTTGAAAATGAGATTTACGTTTTTCGTGGATTTTCAAATGTTCGCTTAAATGATGCCAATCATTGAAACCGTCTTGGTTACTTAATTTAGTATTTTTAAAAGTCAATAGTTTGTTGGGATTGGGGTTATTGAATATTTTACAGCAGAAGCAGAAAACTGCATTTTTTTCAATAGAATATAGCAACCAATGACGCTGAACCTTTTCATCATTTAACAAAATTCGGGTAAAATATTTATATCGTAAAACTTACGTCCACTTTTGTCTTTAGGATACATAGTTTTATCTTGATAATGCATTGGACTTTTTTCGACAAGTTCTTGCACCTGGATTGGAAACAATACACTCGACCAAAGACCGACACTGACTGAAACGTATCAGGATCTAATTCGTTTGGATCTTCATCCTCGTTAGCTTGCTTTTCTAATTCTGATGGCAAGTTTGATTTTGTTGAATGTAGAAAATCACTGTTATCAGAAGTAGTGTCTTGTGTGGTCTTTCGAAAAAGTTACTAATTTTGAAATTGGGGTTCTCCAAGTCTTCCTCCCGTTTTCGCTTGATAAGCAAGTTTTAGTTGGACAATTTCTTTTTTTCTTTTCTGGCCATCTAAATAAAATAAATAAAAAATATTAAACACTAAGCTTTATTTGTTTCAGAAACAAAAGTTATTGAAAAGAAAAACGATTATGTGCATCTCTGTTAATTAATTTACTTAATCACTTACTTACCTTATTTGTAATTATTTTTCAAAATTGCGGTAGATACGTGATAGCAAATAGGGCACTCTATACGTCTTATGCGCTTGTCAAGACAATAATAAAAAATTAACCTGCTACATCGATTACGAACACGCAAAATTTTGCAAGTTTAAACCAGCGCGCCGAACGCATGCGGATTTTCGCGCCCCCACAGGAAGAGGAGTAGTAAAATTTTACCACTGGTACTCGTCGCCGACCGGCGGCCGGTTTTGGTGGATTTTTTTTATTTTATAATCTATATTTCTTAACTTTAGAAGATAAAAATATTCAATAACTCAATGTAACTTGGACACAGAAACTGTCGCCTGTGGAACCTTGAACTGTGCATTTAGGCAGATTGTGAAATTATACCTTCTAATCTGGAAAATGCAGGGGTGGGACAGAATTACGTGCTGCCTGAATTTCCCAGAGATAAACTCAAGAAAATTCCTTGAAATATGTAAGACCCAGATATAAATTGCAAATTGTGCACAGGATTTTAGCGTCGACACACCTTGATTTCTATCGCATCTAATTACGACTCTTATTATCTGGGAAAAATACGTTTTTGTCTTATTCTCTTCATAACGTTTTAGTCTAAAATATACGTCCATTGAACATAAAATCCATTTAATTTATTTAATGATTCTTATAATATGTTCATTTCATCCACTATTTATTATACCTACCTATGTCTGCAGATTCTAAGAAATTATGCATTGTTGCGGTTTCATCTGCCTACCTCTATAATTTTCTTGTTGTAACGTCATCATTACGCACGGAATACGATATTAAGTTTATCCTGCTATTGCTGGAACGATATTTTTAAAAGCACTTGACCTGTCTACCTGTACTTTCCTATTAGCTGAGGTCAGGTCATTATCGTTCATTTAATTGTTAGATATACAAGGTGACCATTTTAAAATTTGAAATGAGTTTAATATGCATTGGGGAAGTTTTTAAATTACAAATCTTAAACATGCCTATTCTCCTAAAATTGTATTACGAGTATATTACATTCGTAGGCATTTATAACACATGAAAAAATTTAAAAAATCGTATTAACTAATAAATAACAATGGGTGGTACTAGTTTACATAATATAATTACAAGAACAAGATAAAATATAGAATCTTACAAACAAAGCATTTTCAAAAATCGAATAATACTTTGTCGTTATGGCTTAATCATAGTCCGATTGGAAAGATGAACCTTTATTAACATCGTTTATAATAAGCGGTTCAACCATCTCTACAATTATTATATCTACCTGCCATATTTTGGCTTCTTCTATCACATGATCGATACAGTTTTTCCACCTTTCCGCACTGATTTTACCCACAGCTTCATTAAAGAGTCTTTTTAAATCCACCATTTTATAAGTCGTGTTTTTTTTTGGCGACATCTGCCTTTATTTGAGCCCATATAAGTTCGATCGAGTTAAATTCGCAGTGGTAAGGAGGGAGTCTGAGCACAAATATTCCTCGTAACTTTGCCATTTCATCGACTACATATTGTTTGAATGCATTTTGATGTAAATTGGCTATGGACCAATAGTTCTATTTGTCTTAAACTTAGCCGTTCTGTTATTTCACTTTTACGCAACGCACTTGTCGGTGGTTTTTCCGTCAGCCTAGAGTGATAAATTGCATTATCCAATACAATTATTGCATCTTTTGGTATAAGATCCAACAGTTGCTCGAACCATTGCTCAAAGACATCGGCAGTCATATCCTCGTGATAGTCTCCTGTATTTTTAGATTGGAACATCAGTAGACCACCTTTAACGATTCCTTCAGAACTTCCAATATGGGTTATGATAAGTCGATGTCCGTTTCCAGGTGGCGGTCTTAATCCTGTGGACAATCCTTCCAAAAAAGCTTGCCTTCAACTTTTAATATTTTCATCCTTCCAAAATTTAGTCACAGTCTGGCCTTCATTTAGCCATGTTTCGTCTAGGTAAAATATTTTTTTGTAATCTTCTCTGGCTTTTCGGATGCTTCTTAAGTAATTTCTTCTCTAACAGACAATATCGCTTCTGTCTATTAAAATTGATTACCTATTATGTTTTTTCCACTGAAACCCTATTTTTTTTATTAATTTCCAAAGCGTATTTCTACACATAAATGGGTAGTCCTGGTCTTTTCGAATTGAGGACAAAATTTTGCCAAGCATGGGAATTTCTTTTTTTAGAAAGGAACTAAGAACTTTTCGCCTATTCTCTGCCTTAAAACGTCATCCAGCTCAAGTTTTGGTCGTCCTGGAGAAGTTTTTGGAGGCTTGACGCCAACACTTTTTTCTTTTAAAAGTTTATATATTGTTGTTTTCCCAACGTTAAGCATATCTGCTGTAAATTGCGCTGCATTGTCAACATTTAAATTCGCATTCTTACTTTTAATAGAACCGTAACAGTTAAGAATTATTTTTTTTTTCATTTAGGTACTGTACAGAGATATTTTTTTAAGTGCCTCGCCCGATTGGCGATTTTCCTGCTAACTATAATAAAAAACAAATCCCATATTTCTCAATGATTTTCGATAAGGAAGCCGAATTTAATGTCAAAAAATACATAGATTTACAAATTTGACAGATACGACATCATTTTGAATTTTTTAAATAGCAACCCTCATAAATAACCGCACAAGTGAATTGCATTTGGCGATCCGATTTCAGAAACCTATAGTTTTTGATATTTATTTTCAGCCGTTAGGGAAATACGAGGTTTCCTAATTTGCCTCCATCGATTTTGTCTTTTAAGTGACTCACCCCTTTAATAAATAGCCCTTCTAAGCTGAACACCTTAATTTTTTTCACAGTAACGTAATTTACCGTGAGCAAGCGATCTACGCTATAGTCAAATCCGACAGATGTCAAAAAGTGACAGATACGACGCCATTTTGAATTTTTTTAAATGGCAAAAATTTTACCTTAAAAGGTCTATTTATTAAAAGGGTGATACACACACACACACACACACACACACACATGACGTCGAATCTGTCACTTTTTTGACATCTGTCGGATTTGACTATATAGCGTAGATCGCTTGGTCACGGGAAACTATGTAACTGTGGAAAAAATTAAGGTCTTCAGCTTAGAAGGTCTATTTATTAAAGGGGTGAGACACTTAAAAGACAAAATCGATGGAGGCAAGTTAGGAACCTCCGTATTTCCGAAACGACTGAAAATAAATATCAACAACTATCGGTTTTTGATATCGGATCGCCAAGTGCGATTTACTCAAGCGCGGATCTGGGTCAAAATCCAGGGGGGGGTAATTGAATCTCAAATCTCATTGATTTATATATATTTTTTAATATAGTTAACTCTTACCTTATTTTTGTCTAATAATTATTGAAAAATAAACAAACCATTAACATGAAGAAAACATTACATTACTATATTAGGTAGCTACAACATAGGAACTAATTAAAAGAATAAAAGAAACATAATATTAACCATATAGGTACTTTTAGTAAAAACACATTTATAAAATTAAATCTACTAAACGACTTTTAAGGTCAGCAAACCTATTAATAACACTTTCGACATCGATGACAATATCGCGGTTAATGTGCATCAATGCCAAACCAGACAGTCTTTCTTGAGCCATATTGCTTCTGGTCCAAGATTTTAAACGCTTAAGAGCAGAAAATGACCTTTCGCAAGATGCAACACTTGCTGGAAGAGTAAATAACAGGATGAATAATCTAAGCAGAAGAGGAAAAAACTCTTTACTTTCGTCACATTTCCTAAACAAAAATTCAATGGGAGAATCTTGATTAATCTCTGCATTTGATAATCTCCACAGGTCAGTTTCTGCTCTTAAACGCTGAAACAACATCTCTGGATCCACAAATGGCGCAAGAAGAGAGCACAAATTATTGACTGAGTCGTCCTTGGGTCTTGAAGTGTGTAGATTTTCTAGAACTTTGAGGTCAAAAGTGGAAAAAAAATCCTCATCAAATCTAAACTGAGTGTCTTCTATAATATGATCTATAATCGGTATATATGTCGAAATTCTGTAATAATCTTCAGAATTGTCAGCAGGTACGTTAACCCTATGAATTTGCATATTTGCTCTTCGTGGCATAGTTAGAGTGATGGCTACCGCATTGTGCAATTCCGTAATCTTTTCAAAAACATTTGAAAAATGTTCAGCGGCGTTTAGTCGTTTCTCCTTTAGTTGGCTAATAACATTGTTTAGCATATTTTTAGCAGAAGCTCTATTAAGGCTTTTCGTTTGAAATATTTGGCTTATATTAAGGGTTAGAGATAAAACATCTGAAAGACAAAAAAGAGTTACAATAAACTGACTGTTTAAAAGTGATGTCTTTAAAATGTTTGCTTTTGTAGATGCCTCTCTATCCTGCCAGTTGGATATGGTTTCTAAAGCTCCAATAATGGAAGGCAATGCCGAACAAAATCTAAATATTGATTTGTGCCGCTCTACCCAACGTGTTTCACACATTTTGATTAATTTTGAAGGGCACAACTTCTTTAATACAATCAACCTCTTAGAGGACTGTCCGAAATAAGAAATTGCCTCTTTCATTGTTCCAAGAGCGTTTCGAACTGCTGGCACTTTGCTGGTTTTAGAAATTGACAAATTTAATGCGTGGTTAAAACACTCTGATTTTGTTGCATTTTTTAAAGTTTGTTTCAATTTAAATACGGCGCCTTTTCTTTCACTCAACATAACCGCACAACCATCTGTTGAAATGCCCACGCAAAAATCTTTGTCTAAAGAAAACTCAATTAATTTATTAAGGACTATTTCCGCCAGCTTTTCTCCTGATAAAATGGGTTCAACTTCTTTTTCCTCTTTTAAATGTTTTTCGTGGCAGTCTATAAACCCCAAAAAATCTTCGTGTATTTCCGAATTATAAACATATCTTATAACTAAAGAGAGTTGGCTAAGACCAACTATATCCGTAGTTTCATCAAATATAATGCTGTAAAATTTATTTTGTTTCACCCTGTCTAGAATTTGGTTCAAAATTTCTAACTCTATGCATCGTATTATTTCATTTTGGGTCGTCTTGCTTATATATGTTGCCTTGCTCGAAGTGGTTTTTAATTGTGAATTTAGATTTTCATCTCCCAATGCCCGGTAAGATAAAATTGCTTTAAAATTTCCGAGATTTGCAGAGGATTCTTTAAAGCTTTCCTCAAAAAACCCATCATCTCTATGTCCTCGAAAGGGGATATTTTGACTGCCAAGGAGGAGTACAGTTTCGACAATAGGTTTAAGTCTATTTCGGTTTTCCAAAACTTGTTCTTTTCTTTTTTTATCTATTTGATTAAGAATAGAAGACTCGGGCCGTTTTAGTGTATCTAAGAAAATTGCAGATTTTTGTACTGCTTCTTGGTGGTATTTAGTTTTTTCATGGTGCTCTAGATCTCCGTCCTTTCCGGTTAATTTCGAATACTTATTAAGAGAAATTTTTACTAATTTACCCAAAGTACTTTGGTGATTTATGCTGCCACCTTGACCTGCAAACAACACGCAGTGTTTGCAAAGAAGTCCTTTTAAAGTTTCTGAGTAAACGAGCCAATTAAATTTTCCAAAATGCTTATTTGACAAAAAACATTTAATTGATTTATCTTTCTTTACGTGAATACTGTAAGGATAAACAAAATTTTCTGACAATTCCCATTTATTTTTAATGACCGAAGCACGCTGGGAATCCGATAAAGTTTCAATTTTATTTAAGTATTTCCCCAGATCCAAGTTTTGGGATACTATACATTTCTGAATATTAGCATTAGCACTTGTCGCTGCTTTCTCTACGTCTACGTTATTTTCTTTATGTATTTTAACCTGTTCTTTTTGAATTTGGTCACAATCAACTTCCTGAATATCTAAAATTTCGCATTGGTCCCCGCACGCCGATGTCACCAAATCTAAAATTTTAACAGGAAAATTTATAATAGTACATAATATAAGAACGTTAAGCACCCGTCAGTACCCACTAGGTAATTGTGTTTGGATGATAAGTATTATAATTTAAAGTTTATAAAGTTCATTATTATTATATTGGTGTATAAAAATACATGCCAGGGATACATGCACGCTGCACGCATCAAAACAGAAACATGATCATCACCTAAAGTTAAACTCTTGAGTAGTTTAGTACCTACACCTACATAATGTAAAATGTAGGTACCTTATGTTCATATAGGACTATAAGCTGTGTTTAAGTGTTTTATATCTTATATCAACTTTTTTAAATCAAAAAGTAATTTGACACACCACAACTTTCTCCGGACCACCACCACCCGCATACCTAGTAGATATAGTAGTAATAATAGGTAGATATAACTTAAAAAGTTTTTATTAAAAACTTAGAACTTACCCAGCTCCGAATTTCCTAAAACTTTCTTCTCTATATTTGTCTGAATGGTCAGATCACTACTTGATGGTTGCTCCCGTTGACTTTGGCCATTTGTTTTATGTTTTTTCCCTCTCAGGAAATCCAAAATACTTCCTTGTCTCTTACTCATACTCACGTGACCAAGATCTAAATACACACATACAAACATTAAACATACATTGTGTATGATACATAAGTTAATAAGTTTAAGTACCTATATAATATTATAATAAAAATATAAATAAAGTAGGGTCGTGTATAACTAAAAAATAAAAGTTAAAAGTAGTAAAAGTACCTACATACCTACCTATACCTGAGTAAAAAACTGTGGACACCTATACCTTCTAGGTATGGTATCTACACATTGCAACTGGACTTTGGTATAACTGGAAAAAAACTTTTCTAGTTATACCAAACCTAACATTTATTTTTTTTTCTTATGTAAACTTATTACTTATTTTCCAGTTCCTAAATACATGATAACTTACCTTAAAACTTAAGCAAAACGAGAAACACAACTTTTGAATATTACGCAACCAAAGACCAAAGACAAAAGATTTCAAAAGGCTGACGGTTGAAAATGAAATGAAATGCAAGCCGCAACGCGAAGCCGCAAATGAGAAATGAGCGATGCGCTGGAGCGCTGGCAGTATCTGGCACGGTGGCTCCGGTGGCAACGCGCCTCCTCCCTCCACGGGCCGCGCGCCGCTTTAAATCTGTCTGCTGTCTGACACGCACCAGTGGCGCAGATAGTTCTTTTCATTATAATAATACCTATGTAGAATGAGATGGAGTAACTTGGCTTAAGATTTTATTATAAAATATATAAGTAAAATAGGGCACTCAAGTTTGGATTGGATAGGTTTAGGAATTTAGGAATTTTAGGATCCAGGGGGGGGTAATTACCCCCCCTACCCCCCCCCGAAATCCGCGCTTGAATTTACTCGTGTGGTTATTTATGGGGGTTGCCATTTAAGAGAATTCAAAATGACGCCGCATCTGTCAAATTTGTAAATCTATATATTTTTTGACATTAAATTCGGCTTCCTTATCGAAAATCATTGAGAAATGTGTGATCTGTTTTTTATTAGAATAGTCAGCAGGAAAATCGCCAATCGGGTGAGACACTGAAAAAAATGTCCCTGTACATGGACCAACAACGAGAATTGTTAAAAATTCTCCATATTAATTAAAAAAACACTGACACTTTGACTAGTTTCAGGTTAGTTTAGGTTAGTTCAGTGGCGGCTCGTCGTATAAAGCAACTGAGGCCGGGCCTCACATGTAAAATTAATAAATTATTTATTTAAATATAAAACGTTTTTTAACTAATTTCCAATCATTAAAAGTATCAAAACAATAGAACATTGAATTACCATCAAAGTTCAACATATTATCTTTTAAATTTAGCGCGCACCCCATCCAACATTAATTTTAAAAACTGAAATCATTGTCTGACCGCATAAAAAGAAAATTGCAATCCCAAAAACTTGAGCTTCCTTTACGTCACAAACGCTATGCTCTCCAACCCGGCACCTCCACCGCATTAATTGCGCAGAACAGGAAGAATTGGCAAATTTTGTAGGCGAGTGAGGCCCACTTATTTGGGCCTATATATCGTATTATTTTTACAGTAGCTTGCAATGGCATGCATGTTGCCAAATGTTTATTGAACAAGGACACTTATTGACTTATTTACTTATTATTTAAATGTTTTATTTTTCAAAACATAAAAAAATAAGTTAGAAATGATTGATAAATGTTTTCATTGTTCTATAAGATATTATTAATAAATATGCAATAATTAAATCCCAATAACAAAAAACAGATAAAAATTAAAGATTACAGGTGGGTGCCTAGTGCCTATTTGAAACTTGGCAATGTTTTATTGTTAAAAGGCTCATCTATCTTTTCTTCTCGTAGGATCAGGTGTCGGGTTATAAGATTTAATTAGTGCCATTCGTTTGTGATTGTTAACCTATCGTGATTTTAGATTTTCGAGGCGGGTCTGCGGGTTAAAATACTGACACCTAATTAATTTGTTTTCTTGTTGTGTTGGTGCACATACCGACTCCTAGAGTCGGTTGTGGTTGGTGATAGGAGGTAAGGTAAGGCAAGAGCCCTTTACATCAGGTGAGTAAGCCGATTTGCTTTTTATTTTAATAATTAATACAGTATTACCATTGCCAAGATGCCAAGGTCCAAGGTTTCGTTACATAAAATTATTTTTTTTGTGCTTTGTGCCTATTTTAATTTAAATTATGAATCCCTCTCACGATATTGTTTTGTCTTTGCTTGAAACCCCTTTCTCGCGCCGACCTGAGATAGAAAAACGGCAAATTTTGGAGAGTCGACCAACACCAAAAATAACAGCAGTTTTTAGCGAAAAGAGGGTGGGTCGGGAAAGTTCGCGATCATATGGTATGATAGTTACAAATGGCTTTGCGGGAGTTCATATTATAAACAAAGTTTGTATTGCTGGCCATGTATTTTATTAGGCAGCGTAAAAAATAATTGAAGTTCAGGGGGTGGGTATTCTGATTTAAAAAAATTTTCACGGGCGGTAAAATCACACGAAAGTTCCAAAGAACATATTAAGAATTCTGTGGCGCTTACGAGAGTAGAGCAAAATGGAGACACAATAGCGGATGCACTGAGAGAAAATGACCCTGACCTTGCAAATTGAATATTTTTCTCGTGAAACCTAGTATTTCAAAATAATTATATTGCTGGTTGAATTCCTAACTACTCATTTTAAGCCAATAACCTTGAAATCGGGAAAAATTTTCGCCTGCGGCGCTATTTTCTAACCTAACCCCTTTATACACCCACGAGCCGCCACTGGGTTAGTTCAGGTTACACTTTGACTAGTTTCATTGAGAAACAAACACCCAAGGTAGGTATGTATAGATATAAATAGGTGTATTATTCCAATAGAGGCACCCATAAAGGCATAATAACCATATAATTAGCAATCAGGTAACTAGTACAAAAAAAGGAATAAAATGATTAGAGCAGAAACGGAAAAAGTACGGAGACTCTAATTAGTTTTGATAAAATTGCTTTCTAAAATACCAGGTAAATGGTACGGCTGTACATACTTTTAAGCTTAAAAAATTTAATATTAAAATATATATTTGAAGACAAAACTTGAATTCAATGTCGATACTTGTACTAATTCTGCACAAATTTAAAAATTCAGGCCTATTTAAATTTATACATGCCAAAAATTTTGCACGCCCATGGAGAAGACGGTTTTGATTGATTTATTACTTCGCATCCTTTAAAGATAGACTATAGTATCGTAAGATCAAGAAAAATGGTCCTCCAAGCATTCCGTGGATTCTGCAATAAAATCCTGAGATGTGGTCTGCATATGCACGCTTATCGTTTAAGATCACTCCAAGAATTGTTACCAAACAACGATCCGCAGCGAATGCAATTTTCAGAGTGGTGTTATGGGGGCAACTAATGAAAACGTCTTTGAAAAATCCTTTTTTACTGACCAAGGTTGGTTTTACCTATCTGGTTATTTAAATTCTCAATACATGAGAATTCTCAGAAAGTTGTTGTGCTGCGGCCATTGCCTTTTTTTTTAAAGCGATTGTCAATTCGGTGCGATACCGAGTTTTAGCAAATTTGTAAACGCATTAGACTTCACATTAATTTGACCCATCATGCCGACTGGCATATACTGGGTTGTTCCAAAGTCCTCCATAAAATTCATATAGGTTATTTTTCAGAAAAACGCTTTATTTGTCATGGCAGATGGCAGGGCATTTAATTCCCCTACTCAGTTACTTGTTTTGGATTTGAAATCATACGATGCGTATTTTTAGAAAAATACTAAAATAATCAAATTATGTTGGCGTATTTAGTCTAGTACTTGATGTATAGTCTGTTAAATCTGTTTATGTTCTGAGATGTAGTAAAAGTTTAAAAATGGTATTGCTGTCCTACAATTCCCGCCCAAACATTTATTTTTTGTGGATATTGCGTCCGACTATGAACAAGACGATGTTTATTTTCTTGGCTTCAATACCGGCAATTTTGAACATTTGCCTCGTTGTTGAGGGTTAATGTACATTCATCGGTAAAACAAATATTTCTCAAAAAATCCCTATTATTATTTGCTCTTTCCATTACCTCAAAACAGAATACCATCCTCCGTTTGTAGCATTCATTTTTGCTATAGATGTATATTTATAGAATGATACATGGTTTTATGTAAGATATTTATTTACATTACCTTTTTATGTTTTCTCTGTGGATTTTAAGTTTAGTGCTTTGATGCAAATGTTCATATTTTACAGGCCACTGTCCTATCATGAATATTATTTTTAGTACATTCTTCAGTCAAATTTCCTTTCCTTTTTAATTAACTCGAACGAAGTAGATATCTGAATATTTAAATGTTTTTGTTGTCAAAATTTGGGGGTATGTTTATGATAACCGGTCAGTAGTTTATTTGTCTCATAGTATATTCGTTGGATTGTTCTTGAACCTTGGTTAGTTCACTCTAGGACTTTGATGATATTACATATTATGTATTATAACAAAAACTGCTAGTAGTTCGCTACATGTCAAGTTGGCTTGGTTTTGTCATTTTATCGAACTGAGATCACTTTCATCATTTTGTCGGAACGTACCTATTTTTTTTTTGACATGACAGTTAAGTGACACCTATCATTTGATCTTTACCTTTTTTGAAGGGTTTTTGACTTTGGGTCACTTCACTTAAGATCACCCGTGAATGTGGAAGTCGGCGGTTTTTAAGGGACCCACTTTTATGTGATTTGAAAGGGTCCACCGCCCCAACTTTAGTTGGCACGAGTAGTAGAGTGTCCTCATCTCTTTGATGGTAAAATTTCTTTAATTCTTTTTTGTCTCCTTAACTTGTTTTTTTAATAATCTCCAATTTTCTCCAACATGTGCAAGAGATGGTAACACCGGAGAACCACTGATTAGGGTATATTTTCAAATTAATTTAACTGGGAAATAAGGCAAGTGTATTGTGATAATTTAATTTTTTTTTATAACCTTAACACCATAAATTTAACTTTTAAATTAACCTTTAATTTGTAATACCACCTCGGTAATATTTAGAAAGAATCTAGGTATTATGACCACACAAGTGTGAAGGTTCTAGAACAACCACTCAGGTCTGCCCATAAGTGCGTAATTTTTTGAATTTCAATATTTAATTGATTTGGTGGAATCCAGTTTGATAACCTTAATAAAATAATTTCCATTGTTGTTTTATATCTGTGTTTTATTGTTACTCACTCTCAGTGGCGGCTTTCAGCGTCGGCAAGGTCGGCAGTGCCGACCCAATATCAAACAAGCAACAGGCAGTATATTATATAAAAATTTAACATTAACGACTCAAACTGCCAACGAATAACTGCTCCACTTTTAAATCGCCTTTGTAACCCTGGGCGTTATTGTGTTACTCGCAAACTACAGCCGCCTAAATGGTTTTATATTTGAAGTAACCTAGGCTGGGGTCGGCGTGCCTACCCTGTCGTAAGAATATCGGTAAATAAGAATAAAAATTTCAGTCTTGAAGATAGGCAGCCAAACATACGCCATGTATCGAAGTTAAAACCTAAGGTCAAGAATTTCGAATCTACCGTTAAATTTAAAGTGAGGTTATATTCTCATCAACGACAGGCAAGATTTTGTACATCGATCTGTTGTTTTTGAAGTTTTTGTGATTATCTGTTGAAAAACAAATTTTTCGGTTTGGTTTGTTTAAGATTAGGGCCTCAGGTGCCTAAGTGTTTTAAATTTCAAATAAAATATCTTGTTTGGACATTCCGAAGAATTGAGAATAACGCAAGCACCGACATGGAAAACCAAGTTGAAGCTGAGATAAAAAGTGATCTTAAAAAACAATGGTAAGCCGACCTCTGAAATATTAAATTTAATTAACACCGGACTAATTTTCAGAAAAATGGTATCAAAACAATGCATGGCTTACAGGTAGTGAAACAACAGATCCTATGTAGCTACATAGATCTGTGGTAAAACCAAAATTTAACTGTTTTTGGCCAATTATTTTGATTCCAAATTAAAAAGGAGAAAATCAAAATTCATAGTGCGAACTCTTTCGGGCTCTCCAAAAGCATGATATTTCCAAGGAGCATATACCTCTGTCAACTAAAACTTGGAAAAGGAAATAAATGGAAAAAATGGACGTAAAATTAAATCATTTATCATAAGGTACCTGAGACAAATAAGGCCCAGCAAGTAATAAGGCCCACTTTGTACAACACTGTAAACAAAAACAAACCCCCATCTCTAATATCGACCAATTAGTTCGGCTATAAAGTGCAAGTAATTTTACATAGATGGCGTACCGCCCCCACGCATTTGTTTAGCGTGAAATTAGCCATTTATTTGACATCCAGTACTCAAACACGTGTTTTATAATATTTAGATGAAATCAAGTATTTCTTCGCAATCTAATTTTAAATTAAAAAGTGGGAGTTTAATTCTGATGGTAAGTAGCACATTTAAGAGTTGATATTTGACAAAAAAATCGAGGGATTTTTATTGTTGTTTTTGTAACTGTGACCTAACCTCAAGCATTCTATGTCAGAAATAAGGCCCAGGCAAGCTTTAAGGTGGGCTTTATTTCTTACCAGTGGGCCTTATTTCAAGCCATATAAAATTCTAAATTTTTCTTCTATTTCAGAAAAAATGGGAAAATTGTGCCGAAATATCAGAGCTCCGTGGACTCAAGATAATCTAATTTCGGCTTTAAATGCTGTAAGAATGGGTCGGCTTGGCCAACGTGCAGCTGCTACGAGATTTAGAATTCCGAGACGAACGCTTCGAAATCATTTGCAAAGTGGAAAAGACGAAAGAAAATTAGGAAGATCCTCAATTTTAACCCGGGAGCAGGAAAGGGATTTAGTCAAACGAATAATAAGGCTAGCTGAAGTTGGCTACCCTTATACCAAAAGAAGTGTAAGACGACAGGTGTATCGTTTTGTTGAATTAAACAAGATAAAACATAGCTTTAACAAAAATGAAGAAATGGCCGGCCGCGGTTGGACTAAACTTTTTCTGAAGCGAAATCCGGAATTAGCCAATCGGAAAGCACAAAATATGAATCCAGCTCGTGCTCAAAAATTAAATCCGATAATAGTAGGTGACTATTTTACAAAACTCGGAAATACTTTGGATAATTTTGGTTTTAAAAATAAACCTGAACGTATATTCAATATGGATGAAAAGGGGTGTCGTCTCACCATCCATCACCAGCAGACAGTGTTGGCTAGAAAAGGAGAAAAACGTTTGCATCTTGTAGCCCCAGAACATGCAGAGAACGTTACTGTGGTTGGCTGTGTGTCTGCATGTGGATCGGCTATTCCTCCCATGGTTATCTTCAAGGGCAAGAGATTAAAACCAGAGTTCGAAGACAATTTGCCAGCGGGCACATTGGTGGCAATGGCACCGAAAGGCAGTATGACTACCGAACTTTTTGTCGAATTTATCCGTCACTTGGCAAAATTTAAAATTGGTGGACCGATATTATTGGTCTTTGATGGAGCAAAGTGTCACCTCGACTTTACAATAGTTGAAGAAGCTGATAAGCATGAAATCTCATTGATGTGTCTTCCGAGCAACACAACTCACGAGCTACAGCCGCTTGACAAAGCGGTCTATCGATCGTTTGAAGCGCACTGGGATCAACAAGTGCTCCTTTATTGGGAAAAACATCCAGATAGGGTAATAACCAAGTCAAGATTTAACCATATTTTTTCGAAAGTATGGTCACGCTGCATGACCAATGAGAATATTATAAGTGGTTTTCGAGCTACTGGGTTGTATCCCTATGATCCATCAGCTATTCCTTCTTCTGCTTTCGCCCCAAGTACTCTCACAGAACGTCCACATAATCTTTCTGATCAAGTTAATTTACTGGAAGACAGTAGTGACAGTGACGATGAATGTTCGCTGGCTGTGCTACAACAACGGCTTAGGGAAAAGAAAAATGACAAGGACATCTTGAATAACTCTTTTCATGAATTGATGGAAACTCCAGACTTAGTGAAAAAGAAAGATGACAAAGCTCCAAGGCGTAAAGCTTTAAATTATAAAGCTCAGATGGTCACAAAAAGTCTGTTTCAGCAAACCGACCAACCCGAACCAAGTACCAGCACAGGCAGCACTTCTACTTTTAAAAGCACAGTGAATAAGCATAATTCATTATGGTACTGTCCACTATGTCAGGAATCCCGTCAAAGCGATATGAGGCGCTGTCTTTGCTGCAATACATGGGCGCACGAAGACTGTTTAGGGTATACACAATCTGATGATGATGACTATATTTGCATCAAATGCGATAACTAAGAGTTTAATTTTTCATTATGTAAAACTTTATTTCGAATAAAAATTTGTTAAAACATCATGTTAAATACTTTTTCGATTACTTTTTAGCCTATTATTATGCTTTATACCATACGGGCCTTATTAGTGTACCTGGCAGAAATAAGGCCCAATTACAGTGTTTTTAAAAAACTACAATATTTTCGTTAATTATTATTTTTTTATTTTTTTAGTTTGTGTTCTGATTAAAGTAATATATAAGTTTGTGTTTAATATATTTTTATTTTGTTCAATATTGTTTTACTTAAAAATAAAAAATGTTTTGTCTTAGGTGGGCCTTATTTGTCTCAGGTACCTTACATCTGTTCAATACAAATATTAGAATAGCAGACAAAAACAAAATCTGGGGGTGGTCCCCAAAAATGTTCGCCTGCGGCGCTATTTTTCCGCCATTATCCCTATTTTTGCGCCTTCGGCACTCTTGCCGACCCTAGCTGCAGCCCCACGAGCCGCCACTGCTCACTGTATATACTGCAGGACGAACTATTACCATCTTTAGAAGCAAGCGGTTTTCCTATTTTGAAACGCTTTGTAAGTATTTAATTTTTTAACCATTTAAAATAGGTGGCGTCCAAGACATAAAAAAAGTGTACAACTGCTGCCGTTCGCACCAATGTATGTAAAGTTGCCTTGTAACGGTAATTTTACGGCACACGTTCTTCATCACCTTGCCGTAGCTCTTGATGTTTTTCATACTTGTAAGAAAAATATTTATGTTTTTTTAAAGTGCACAACACTGTGGTTTGATGTTCTTCTACGGCTTGCCCAAGAATCCTCGTGCTAATCATGTTATTTTCCTCCACGTGCAGTAAAATATCCAGATATCAATAATTGTCCCTGTCTTCAGCTGTATATTGACATTGTGAGTTACAGTTTACAGTTATTTATTATAGTGCCTTTGGACTTAAATTTACTAATGATAAGCTTATCAGGGAATTGAACTGAAAACATTTCAGACACTGCTCTAAACTGTTTCTGTATAATACCACTTAATCATAGTTACTTTTTCCTTAATGGAATAGCGCGTATTTAGCTATACCTAATTAAAGCGCCTTCAATAAAAATGTTGTCACTGACGCTACTTTTCGTTTTGTCAATGCCAAACAATAATTTGCTGGTGTTTGCTGTATTTTACCTAAACTATGAAAATTTCGTAATTTTGTCATCACATTTAATTGAATAAGTTAGGATTAGCTCATTAAAATTTATTTAAACTTGGCACATGGGTGTATTATATCAGCTTCTTAAAAAAGTAATAATACAATTTTTCTCTAAAATGTACAGGGGAGCCAATATTTAGCCACCTCGAAATTTACATGGGATTTCCTATGTTCAACTAAGCCATGCATCACTCGGTATAGCCTTTTATTGCTAATTTAAAAATGTACTTATTTTTAGTTTAATTTAATTTATTCGCATGATGGAAACCCTTTAACATTTTATCCATTCAATTAGTATTGGTAGATGCAGATACAACCCACATTTCACATTCACATGTTCGAATTTCGGGCAACCAATTCGAGCGCAAATATTCCAAACATTTAAAAACCTTACTAAAAAAAGATTATTGCTTAAACAAAGTTTTGTAATTGCATAAATACATGGTAATCTCTGAGGCAAAACTGCCAAGCAACATTGCACACCAGGTATGCACATCGGCATCGTTAAAAAATGTGTTTAACGTCACTACCATCAGTTAAGTTAGGACATTCCTTTTAAACACAACAGTAAAAAAATGATGCTAAATAAGTTTTATTTAGTTCTCTATAACACGTCGAGATTTTAAGAAATGATGTATAGGGTAAAAGTGGGGGAGACGCCATAGTTTTTGCAAGTGTGAAATTTTATAAGAAAAAATGCAATATAATCAAATCGTTTATTTTTTGCAGGAGAGTTACTCTTATACACTATGTGGCAAAAACAATTTACGACATTATTTCAAAAAAATAGAAATCTAGAAATTACAATATCACAAGTTTCAAAATGCCATCTCTCACACACTATGTGGGAGAGATGCCATGACACGAGGGAGGGATGCCATACATATTATTTTGTCTGATTAAGATTTTTTTTGCGTAGGGTAAGGTTGCCTTATTTGGACCATTTTTCAAATATCATCTTTTTTTTACGTATTAATACATATCAGGGTTGATAAAAATCATGATTTTTTAAAAAAATTTACCAGCTTTTACAAATCTGATTATTTTTAAATATTTCTAACTGCTTATATTTCGTTTTCTTAAGTAAACAAACATTTTTAGGCAGGAATAGTACAGATACGAAGCAAAACTGGAGAAGTTTTAACATGCAAATTTCGTTCGCGTAGTTTTTGCAAGTTTGCGCCTTTGTCGAAACTTGTAATTACTGACAAAAAACGCCCGGCTATATAAACGATACGCACTTATTTTAGTTATCAGTAATATTTTTGCTTTAGGGGTTAATCTATCAAAACATTTGAACTCATGACAAGCCGGGGCAGAAAGGAATTTAGTGTTTGGCAGCATTTTATAAAAAAGAAAGTGGTGGGCAAACTAGGTTGTAGGTTGGATTCTTTTGTTGTGCGAACTGGACAAGATAAGAAAAAAGAATTGGACAGACAAATAGCCAAAGCCGTTTACGCAACAAATTGCAGTTTTAGAGCTATAGAAAATAAAGAGGTTCGAAAGGCCATAGAAATGCTAAGACCTGATTACCTTCCACCGCCTAGCTTTCAGTTATAATCAACGCTTTTGAGTGAAATATTTGTAGAAGGAAAATCTAATTGTTTTAACAAGTTATCTGGATAATCTGTTTGCATGTCCTTAAATGGATGGTCCAATATACATAATGAACCGATAATCTGTGTCGTTTTGACTGCAGAGGATGGAAACAGTGTTCTTTTAGAAGGCATAGATACATCTGGTCGTCCCCATACAGCTGACTATCTTGCCGAATTGGCTATTAACTCAATAAACAAGTGCAAAAATGAATATAACTGTAAAGTTACCAGTATTGTTACAGATAATGCGAGCAACATGGTCAGTATGAAGAAAAAAATTACCGAGTCGTCCAATTACCCTATAATTACATATGGTTGTTCGGCACACTTACTTAGTTTGCTCTCCAAAGATTAAAAAGCATCGCAGATAAAAGAACATATAGTACATATTGTGAAATACTTCAGAAATACCCATTTGCCAAATGCTTGGTATAAAGAAAAAGGGGGCAAGAAATTAGTCTTATTTCAGGATGTTCGATGGAATACACTTTCAGATTGTCTTGAGATCTATGTAAATGAGTGGCCAAAATTGTTATTAATATGTGAAGAGCATAAAGATCAAATTGATCCAGTGATTTTTTAAAAAGTTTCAGATATCTGTATTAAAAGGATGGTTGAAGATTTTCTACAGTTGCTAAAACCAATTCCTATAGCACTGGATGCAATGCAACAAAAAGGTGCATTTTTATCCCAAGCAGTTTACATTATGGAAAAAGTTACTGGCTATTTTTGACAGTTTTGAATTTGAAGAAGAAAGAAGCTTGCGTCAATATCAATTATTTAAGAACAGATATGTTCAAGCTCTAACCCCCTTTCACTTTTTGGCGTATATTTTGGATCCTACAATAAACAAAGAAGAATATTCAAATATTTTGCAGACACAGGATTATTACCATTAGGTACTAATTAAGTTGGAAGCTAAGTCGGGCCCTTTTCACAAAACTCTGTTTTCAGAGGAAATAATCAAAAATGTAACAGCAGTACAGTGGTGGAGATCTTAAGAAGATGTTTCAGAAATTAAGCAAGTGCTCCCTATAGTAATTTCTGTTTTGAGTGCCTGTGCATCGTCTGCTGATATCGAAAGGATGTTTTCTACTTATGGTTTCGTACATTCAGATATAAGAAACAGACTTGGCAGTGACAAAGCAGCTAAACTAGTATTTCTATTTAAGCATTACATATAACACTTAGGTTTTTTTATATTTTTTTTTTGTTTAAATTAAGTATTTTTTTTGTATTAAAAAGGTTTTTTTTAGTTTTAATTTTTTAATTTTTTTAAAGTTTTATTTTTATAATAACCAGCTGTTCTCTTCGATTATTATAATAAAATAATAAATAACACCACATAAAAATGCGTCTGGGTTTTATTTTTGTATGAACAAATACATTTTAAGTGTTAAAATTTTAAAACTCTTTTTAAAATTAATCATGATTTAAAAAAAAAACATATTGATTAAAATCATGATTTTAATCGTGCCTACTTTCGATTACTATGAATAGATGGCACCAGTGGCACTTCGTTTGTTCAAAACAGCGATGGTCCAATTTAGGAGTCGGTCCAATATATAATCGACTCTAACCTACTATTTCCCTTCCACAATTTTTGCAATGGGGGAAGTACATATTTTCTGGGCATTCTGAAATAGTAAATACCTTGTTTAGATTTAACAGTAAAACACATATCATATAAGCCGTGGCGTCTCTCCTCATTTTGGAGGATAGATGCCATGTAGCTAAAATATCACTCAGTATAAACAATGATATAAAAATATTGTTTTATCATGTTAAAAACAAGCTGAACAAAGCATTAAAACAGGTACTCACTTTAACTTATCTCCGCTGTACTTATGGCATTTACTAAAAACACAATATGCTCAAAATTTTCATCGAGTAACTTACGCAGAAAAAAATATTTCTTAACAATACGTAACGCACTCAAGGGCAGCCGAACAGGCACTGACTCGCTACGACGACATCGTCGATAAGTAGTTATTTCCAGTATAAAGTATAGGGCTATCTCTTTCACATCGCGAGATAAGGAATATGTGGCGTCTCTCCCACTTTTACCCTATAGGTCGTTTTCAGTATTGTCATTAGTTGTTCTACATGCAATTTATATTTTTTAGCTTGCTGCGTTATCAGAAAACTAAACCACCCTATATCTGAAGGATGAGGAAATTCGAAAATCATAATGTCAAATAATCCTATTTCAATTAACAGGCACTCGTTTACCCCAACAACTGCTATCTTTTTATTGCCTTAATTAGGATTGATACCTACACAACACATCTTACTATGGTTTAAGCACCGTTTGTCCTAATGCTGCAACTCGCATTCATCCATTGTTATTCCGTAAGACCCAAATACAGCTTTCCTTCCCCTCCATGGATGATCCTCTAACTTAAAACTTTAAACCATCCAATTCCATGCGTTCTGTTTCACACCAACCACGCACCTCCCGACAAACACCATTTTCTTTCTGCAAGCTTGACTTTATCCCCTACTCATCAACCTATTAAATCATGCAAGTGGCTGCAAACCCACTGCACTATCCTAGTCCACACGCATTATAGGTTCGAAACCGGCTATATACTCCACCTAAATGCATCGCATTGCGTAGGAAGCGTGCGCGTCGTTACGCAGCGGATGCACGCTGCGCACGGATTGGTCGTCCGCACGCACTCTGTCGGTCCGAGTTTGGTCCCTCTCCCTCTAAATTTTTAAACAAATGAGAATCGATTTTGGGGGAAGTGTGGTGTGTGGTCTCCTCTCTATCTTGTCTAGGATGTATTTATAGGTCGGATAGACGTTAGGCCTACTATTTCTTGGGTTGGAATGGGTTTTAAGATTTGTGAACGATTTACCTATAGGTAGGGGTAGAAACACTCTCTGTGGTATAGGCAGATCTTACACACATGAAAACGAATCTTGTTTTAAAGAAATAATTGCTCCCAGAAATATTTATTTAATTATAGAACACTTGAGATGTTAAATAAAGAGAACTTCTTTCATAATGGTTTCATAGCCTACTATTGTTAATAATAATCAACTATTATATATTTTTGAAAAGCTTAAAAATAGCCTAATCAAATAAGAGAAAAATATACAGGGTGTCCCATTTAAAAATCATATGTCTCCTAGGAACAGCTTTCATAAGTTAAAGGATAAGCGAAATACAGGGGGTGGTCAAAATGCAAACATTTTCCAAAACACCCTGTAGCATAGAAACTAAAAAAGGTATGACAATTCTGTTTGCGGCATCTCCATCTTTACTATAGTGGAGATTATTTAAAAAAGACCAAAACCGAATAATATCCAATGTACACCAGTGTATAATATTCATTATATACGGTGTATAATGAAATCATATGATTTAATAGTATATTATTTAACGAGCGGTAATGTAGGTCATAACTGACGCAGATGAAGTTTGCAGCACGAGCCGCAGGCGAGTTCTGTAGTTCATCAAGTGAGTTATGACCATTACCGCAAGTTGAAAACTATACTTTATCTACGACTATTCATCTTCATTATCTGAATTCATCTTTTTCAGTACAAAATTTACAATAATTAGGGATTACCTTAATGTGAAAACGTCAAAATTATTCAAGTGACATTACTCACCTCAATAACAATAATGGACTGTTCCCTTTCGGCCAATCGGCTTGTACAGAAGTACAGAGCCACCTTATTATAGTGAGTTATAGTAGTGAGTTATTATAACTCACGCTGTTTGTTTATAGATACTATTAATTGCTCAAAAGCAGTTGAATAATTAATATATAATTTAATAGGAGTAGATAAATAGGATTTTGTACGTACAATAAAAAACAGCGCATGCCATGAACGTAGAGTCGCAGCGCTTGTTGCTATGGCAACACCATGGCACCTTGTCTTTATTTTGACAATTGCGCTTCGGTTTTTAATTTTAATTTGAAACGTCCAAAGGTTAGTTGTTCCAAAATATCAATATAGATTTAAGTTTGATTCCTACGTTTAACAACACACTGTGTAAATACAAACATTACCTAATATTAATGTTAACAAATAATTTTTTTTTGCTAGTTAGTGAGAAGTTCAATATATTGTTTCAATGTTATTAATTCAATGTTAGTAATTTAAAAATGAAGATATGTGGTACTTAATTGTAGCTAAAATTATTTGGTAGTCCTGGACGAAGTAAGTATTCTCGAGAGTATTCTACTCGCATATAATGGCTGTTATCATTATATGCTTGTTGAATAATGTACTAATAAGAACGTTTTCTTTTTTTGATCTTACGAAATATAAATTTAATTCTAAATCAAGAGCATTTTATAAAGTTGGTATATGCTCTCTTTGTTCAGTTAATGGACTAATATATATTTCCTTCCTTCAACTCCAATTAAACCAAATCTACCTGTCCACCATTGTATTTTTTAACACCGAAATATCACTTATAGTATAAAGTGATTCATATATGAACCGTCAGGTTTTTATTGGTCACCATCGCTTTTCTATTGGTAAACAAGAATAGGTTGAAAACCGCAAGTTGACATTTTTACCAGCTTATTTATATTTAGGGTTCGCGAGTTACTATTTTGGAATTAAATGTTCTTCCAGGAAGTGCTGTATTACGAATACTTAAGAGGTCTAATACCTGCTGTAGTATACAGGGTGTCCATTTAGTGTGCCGGTCGACGATATCTTGTTAACGGTCGACTTAAGGAAAAACCTTTTATACAAAAGTTGTACAGGTTAACGCCGCGCACCTTTAAAAAATAATTTTAAATATACAGGTTGGCTCAAAAATCCAGGGTGGGCCAAACATATCTTTTTTTAAATGGAACACCATATATTTTTTTTATTATATTGAAGCCTTTAGTAGTCCTCTATTCTACTTTAAAAAATTTTGATCATTAAATGCGACGTTGTCAAGATATAGATTTTTCAATGGATTTTTGGCTAAAAACGATGTTACATGAAAATCGTTGGATTTTAACTATCTTTATAATTTTTTTACTACAATTTAGGAAAGAAAAGTTATAACATGTTAAATCACCCAACTATTATTAGAATTGGTATAAGTACTACAGAGTGTTCAACATTTTGGTCCAAACTTAATGAATTTAAAACCAAGTTTTCGGTTTTTTTTTTTTAATAAAATACGCTGTATTTTACATTTTTTTCGAAAAGATATTCTAATTCCCTTTAATTTGATGCCAATATCTGATACCTTATTTCAAAAAGTTGTTGAAGGAAACATGATTTCAAAAAATTGTCTTAAAAGCAAGCGTAATATCGTGATGCTTTAAATTTAATAACTAGGTGGCCATGCATTTCTATCAAATTCAACTTTTCTGCAAATGGCAGACATAATAATTCTTAAATAGAAATAAAGGTCTGTCTTTACCACCAAATAACTTTATTTTCCCCTCTAGGGTAGAAAACAAGGGTTATAAAAATACATAAAATGACGATGAATTAAATTAAATTTCTTAATGCATGTGTTGTACTAGTTTCGACTTTAGAGAAAGTCATCCTCAGCAACTAACCATTTAAGAGATTTTTATATGAAAAGAAGTTAAAACAGTTGGGGGAGCAGAGAGGTGATTCAATAATACAATACAATATAATGCAGATTATGCAACCTTTGGAATCGACAGGAGTTTAGTATAAGAGCTAAAAGAGGCCTCATCCGTAAATAAAATGTTCGGTAAACAATTTTTGTTAAGTGCCACTGTGCAGCAACCACCTACTAATATCAAACCTTGGCTGAAAATCACGGGGAAGCAGAGCTTACACACGTTAAATATGGTACGGGTATAGTTGATAAGGATACAAAACCCTCCAAACAGTTGATGCACTTGTTTGAAGTTGCACTGCTACCTTCCTGGCACTAACTGATCATCTTCTATCTCTCGAAGTATAGCCTCTTTTAACTCAGGCCTCGGGTAAACTGAATATTGAGATCAAAACGACGTAAAACATCGATAATAAAATCAAACAGTGCTTTTGCTGTTGCAGAAGCAGTGGAGTAAAAACCAAGAAACAGTTCTTCAATTTTAAATGAGGAGTTAACGAATTTGAAAACATTAAAATGTACACAGTTTTACATTAGCAGAGTGCATGAACAACGGATACTAATCCACCAATAAAACTTTGATTCAAGAATAATCCATGGTAGAGGAAATTAAAGTCTTACTTGTTAAATTTCACAATAATTATTAATTATTTGACGTTTTACAGTGGCCATGTCTACGTTAATTTTCAAAATTAATTTTAATTACACTCGAGTAAAATTAGTAAATATGATTTACGCAATTGAAGAAAGTGATGGAAATTGTTTTTTTTAATTTTGTTTCATAAGAAATCTATTACGATACCGTTTTCAGTATCGAAACAGATCTATTACGATACCGTTTTTTTATTTTTTAAAAGTTGGCATTGGTAATATTTAAATGTTTTATTCTGTTGACGTCTGACGTTTCCTGTTATTGTGATCCATGAGAAAAGAAAGTTTTCGGGATTTCTCTGGTAAAAGTTGATTTATCGTTTTATTAGCAATATCCCTTAACTCAGGGGGAGTTGAACTTAGATTATCAATTATCATGCTCCTTATTTTTTTAATTATAATTATGAACAACTCTATGAAATATTAAAACACAAATTTCGTGACAATGACACAAAGAAAATATTATTTATTGTCAAGGCTACTATGATAAAAGTAAATTTATAGTATTACCAACATAGAATTTAGACATACACATTTACAAAATTTGAAGGGTTGATTTCCTTTTTAAATATGTATTTTCTTATTGAAAAAAATACAAAATAGAAAAAATAGTATAAAGAACGTGTTTTATAAAGCAGTTAGAGCACTTGTCCCGTTAAAAAACTCGCCGCAAGCGGCTCGTTTTTTAACATGGACGCGTGCTATAAGATGATGCTTTATAAAACATGTACTTTAATATACTATTATGGCATCACGTATATTATATGCTCAGAGGTTTCCAGAAGCATGATGTCCGGACGAAAGATCAATTATTAAACTAAAAAATCGATCTGATAGAACGGGGAGCGTCGAGTATGAGAAAACATCTACGACCAAAACAGTGCTTTATGCAGATAACCAGCTAGGCATTGCATTGGCGGTGGTGGAGAATCCAGAAATAAGTGTCAGAAAAATTAGTTCTAATTTGGAATTAAAAAAATCTTCGGTGAATACTTAATTGTTTATTGGCAAACAAATTTTGTCACTATAAGGTTCAATTACATCAAGAATTAAGCGACAATGATTTTGAAAGAAGAACATTATTTTGTCAATGGGCCCAAAATACCACTGCTGAAGATGAAGATTTTTTTAAATATGTCATGTTCACCGACGAATCGACATTTCATAAAAATGGGTTCGTCATTAGACATAATTTTCACTTTTATGATACCCAAAATCCACATGCCCTGCTAGTAAATAATTTTCAACATCAGTGGAGCTTAAACGTTTGGGGTGGTGTTATCCACGATTATGTCATTGGACCTTATTTCTTTGAAGAGCACTTGAATGGTTGTTTGATTTTGGAATTTTTGCAAAATGACTTTGTTAGGCTGACTGATAATCTCCCGGAGTTCATAACGAACAGGATGTTGGTTCAGCTTGATGGGGCACCCCCTCACTAGAGCAGATATGTTCGGGAACATTTAAATCCACAGTTTCCAAAGCGGTTGATAGGGAGGTATGGTTGTTGAAAACCCATTAATATGAAATTTCCTTTTTACCTAATATTTTTATTATTTTAAGGTCTGATCAGTTGGCCAGCAAGGTCACCTGACCTATAGGCCATGGATTTTTTTTTGTGGGGCACCGTCAAGGTCGATGTTTACAGCACACCAGCAACGACAAGGGAGGATATGATGGAACGAATCGGACAATCATTTGGTAGAATTACCCCATTAATGTTGAGAAATGTGAGGGACTCGTTCTTCAAACGAATTGACGCTTGCATTTTTCAAAATGGTAGACACTTTGAACACTTAATGCGTTAATATGTATTCGTTTTAAATTGGTGAAAGATATTTTCAAATTTGGAGATTTACATACTTTTCGATAGGTAATAATTTAGGTTTCTTCTGTAAAATTGTTTATAATTACTTAGATATGAATTACACACTAATTCATTAAGTTCCCAATTTTCTTGGAAGTAAATTTAAAAATAAATAAGCAAACTTCAAAATTGTTCATAATATTAAGGTTTTTTAGGACAATATTGTGAAATCATGTTTCCTTCAACAACTTTTTGAAATAAGGTATCAGATATTGGTATCAAACTAAAGGGAATTAAAATATCTTTTCGAAAAAAATGTAAAATTCAGGGTGTTTCATTTAAAAAAAAAAAACGAAAACTTGGTTTTAAATTCATTAAGTTTGGACCAAAATGTTGAACACTCTGTAGTACCTACTTATACCAATTCTAATAACAGTTAGGTGATTTTACATGTTATCACTTTTCTTTTCTGAATTTTAGTAAAAGAATTTGTGAAGATAGTTAAAATCCAACGATTTTTATGCAAAATCCTATTTAGTCAAAAATCCACTGAAAAATTCATATCTTGACAACGTCGCATTTGATAATCGAAATTTTTTAAAGTAGAATAAAGGACTACTAAAGGCTTCAATATAATAAAAAAATATATGGTGTCCTATTTGAAAAAAAGGTATGTTTGGCCCACCCTGGATTTTTGAGTCAACCTGTATATTTAAAATTAAATTTTTTAAAGGTGCGCGGCGTTATTCTGTACAACTTTTGTATAAAAGTTTTTTTCCTCTACCGTTAACGAGATATCGTTCACCGGTACACTATATGGGCACCCTGTATATCCACGAATTCTTATATATAGTTAATGCAAAATTAAAACCGATGCACGTCATACCATTTAAGTGACGTCAGATATCGACAGTGTTGCCAGCTTGTAACCAAAATATCCAGTTGAGGGAATTACAGTTTTTTTTTTTCATAAAAGCAAGATAAATATACAAAAATTTCCCATAGTTTATATATTTGTTTACTGCATAATACCTTTTACCATCAACTTTAGTAGATCTAACACTTCTTGTATTTTCATCTTACCAAGATCGACCATTGGCACCATTTTGAAAAATCCATGTTTCATCCAAGAAAACGAATTGGTACAAGAATGCTTCTTTTTCTTTAATATATTCTTTCAAAAATACCAATCGTTTGAAAGCTACATGGAAAAGTTCCATTCGCGTCGGTTAATCTTTTTTCCATCCGAAGCCTATTTCCTTTAAGAGGCTTTTTAAAGAGTTAAGACAACCATCAAACAGTTGTCTGTCTTTTTTAATTTCTTACTCAAAGTTGTCAAAGTTACGTCATGATGTTCTAAAAAAAGTTACAGCTTATGCATAACATAAGAATAATACAGCTTACTTGTTTTATACATTCCATAAATGGTGTCACGGATAGAACTTTAATCCAATCTTGACACATTTCCAACTTTCTTTAATAAGAACGTTTCCTTTTAGGTGACTCTAATAATTTATTTTGCTTAACTGTTGTTGAAACTGCGCTAAAAATTGGTAAAGTAGATATAAAATATTATAGACCTTAACACACTCTTTAAATTTACTTCTCTAACTGCTGTCAAGGGCAACAATGGGCCATTGTTGTTAAGTTCTTCCTAAAAATAGCTTATTGGAGAGGCTATAAGCTCTTTGCACCGGCTATTTAAATGCTTTGCCATTTTTAACAAATAGTAAACAACGTAATCGACAGAAATATATGCACTTTTGTTGTTCTTAGAAGAACCGTTTTTTAATGCTAGTTATGAAAAGATCTGGAGTTTTTGTTAAAAAATAGACGGCACAGCAACACAGAGTCACAAAATAATTGAGGTTAGTTTTGTATGAACGTCAAACAAACCCAACGAGCGAGCTGGCGCCACAGTTGTGTTGTCAACGGTATATTCCCGTTTCGTCGATTCCCGTTTCGTCGACTTTAAGAAATTTTCCCGTTTCGTCGACTGGCATTTACAGGTATAAATGGGTGTCATTTATATCTAATAGGTACCTAGTAATTATTCCTTCCTCAATCGACGAAACGGTAACAAAACAGGTAAAATTGTCCAGTCGACGAAACGGTCAATCGACGAAACGGGAATAAATCGTTGTCAACTATCGGCCAATAAAATTCAAATTATATTAATTTTTACAAGCTTAAATAAACAAAATATTTGCTATAAGTGGGGTTCGTATCAAAGAAGAATACTTTAAGTTTGTAGGAAATTTAATATCGCATAAAGTTTTAATACTTTTTGCCCAAATTTAATTTCCTCGTGTTTTCTTACGGACTTTCGGTTTTAATTTTGCATTAACCATATTCACTATAATTTAGAATTATCGAACCTAAATGCATTATTAAGCAAAATGTTACCTATATCATGCGCCTATAATACATATGTGTATTGTGTTATTACAAGTACAAGCACCTACATTTTATGTACGTGTAATTCTCCCACGATATATTTTAATTGCAAATTTTTCACTGTCTAGTCATTTGCCCCAGATTTATGTATGTACCACTGCATGATGTAATCAAAATCAGAATAATATGATGCGACACCAACAGACAGAGCGCCTGTTTTTAAATAAAACATTAAGACAGCAATGCAGTTCAAGCACTGGTCTGTCAGCATATTATGATGTGAACATTAGTAATTACATTTAACAATAATATAAGATTACATTGCAGGAGCAAGACATTGCCTGAAATTTGTCTTGCAGGAGCAGGATGTTTTACAGCTGACAATTCTATTTATATTAAAAGGGATCGCCAACAATACAAAAATAAATGCCTCTGTTGCCAATCTGTAAATGGGAAAACAAGATAAAATCCATATCCTTTCTTTTTTTACTTTATTTGTTGTTTTTTTGAAATCTCTCAAAACAAATATCTCTAAAATAAAGGAAAGAAGTATGTCCCTGTTCTTTCCGTCAGACCCAATCCTTGGACTCGTTTCGCCGTATTACGGCTCATCAACAAGGCTATAAAGTCTGGCGAAAAGGAAAGGGACCTCACACTGCTTTTTAACACATAATGTAAATACAGTATGGTATGTATGGAAACGGTCGATTATTTCTTAAAGTGTAACAGTTATCAAAAAATATTTTAGATAAAAGTTTTAGGGTTTTTCAGGGTGTATTAGAATTTTTAAAAAATTAGTATACAGGATGAGTCAGAAAACCGTAGGGAAGCAAAGTTACCTTTTTTTAATGGAACACCCTATATCTTCGAATATTTTTGGATTTAACATAAAATAACAATTATTTTTTAATAAGTGCATTATAAGTCTAAACCTAATAGTTTCCGAGATATCGACTTTTAAATAATTACATTTTTGAACTTTGACAGCTTCTAGCTTTCTAACGGTACGTTTTAGAGTAAAACGGCTTACATGTCCCTATCTTACTTCTTTATGATCTACCCAAAAACATCAACTTCCGGTTAAACCGGAAGTACTGTATTTCCGGCTTTTAAGTTACATCCGGTTTAACCGGAAGTTGATGTTTTTGGGAAGACAATAAAAAAGTAAGATAGGGACATGTAAGCCGTTTTATTCTAAAAGGTACCGTTAGAGAGCTAGAAGCTGTCAAAGTTCAAAAATGTCATTTTTCAAAAGTCGATATCTCGGAAACCATTAAGTTTAGAGTTATAATGCACGTATTAAAAAATAATTGTTGTTTTATGTAAAATCCAAAAATGTTCGAAGATATAGCGTGTTCAATTTAAAAAAAAGTAACTTTGTTTCTCTACGGTTTTCTGACTCAACCTGTATACTTATTTTTTTTAAATTCTAATACACATTTAAAAACCCTAAAACTTTTATCTGAAATATTTTTTGCTGACTGTTTTACTTTAAGAAATAATCGACCGTTTCCAGCTGCTTAACCCGAAAATAATATAAAATTTTTAAACAAGTCAGTGGCGTACATTTTTTTTTGTCAATATTGGCCATTGGCAATTTCATCAACAAATATAGGTACATACATTACGCATAATAGATATTTAGAAACACCTATATTAGTATAAGCATCAGCATAACTGATATGATAAACCCATAATTACACTCTAAAAATTAGGGGTAATTTTAATAGATATTTACAAGTAAAATAATGTAATATTTTTACATATATGCTGTAATTTTACATGCACTCTGTACATTATCTTTAAAAATACACGTTAAAGTGTTTTTAAAAAATTTTTACGGTAAGTAGTGTAATATCACAAAAAAATACATATAAAATGTTAAAATCACATGAATATTACACGCCACTGTAAAAATTATGTGATTCTGATGTGAACTTACGATATCAGTCTGTGGGATTCCCCATCACTTTTCGGCACAACGAAAGAGACGCGTCCGTCGCGTCCATTGTTTGGCTTTCATTACATCTGCCGGCATCGGTTTGTTGTTTTTTCCTCGTATACAGTTGTAAGTGTTTTATTTTGTGGTTAAAAAAGTACTTAACAAGTAAGTATTGTATAGTTTGACTATGTATAAATGCTCATTTTGTGGTTTTACTTTAATTAATAGTATTAATAAACTGTTTCCCAAATAAAAAACAGTGTAATACTAGTTATATTATAAAATAGGTCGTTTTTCAATGTTTTTGTGTATACTATTTATTTTAGCGTTCCAAAGATCTCCGTAGATACCTACTTATATACCAAAAAATAGGCATTTTTTAAAGTTTTTTTCCTTTACTAGCAAAAAGTTATTTAAAAACTTTAAAATCCTTGTTGGAGACTTTTTTTTTTGGGCTTTATGTTACTATTTCTATTTAAAAAAAAATAACTTGACACATGTTAGATTTTTTATATTTGTTAGTTACAGTTTTTGTTACAGTCGGTTATAATAGACAAGCTGTTTATACGTTTAACATAAATATATCTACACTGTAAAAAAAGTCCCTGATCCCCCCATATTTCGAAAACCTGGCGTTTAATCAAAAAGTGTTTTATATAAAGTTTATAGATCTATTTCCAATGTATATTAAAAAAAATTTCTCGAATATACAGGGTGCACCATAAGGATAGTAGAGACAAAAGTTAATTTTTTTTAGATAGGAGAATCTACTTCTTGATGTTTTCGAATTCTATACAAAATTATATATAGGTATGTAGGTACCTAAAGTATTACAAAACATTATTTTTTACCATTTGCATTTTATATCATTATATCACCTTGAAAAAAAGCACCAGCATTGTGGTGCTGCTATGTCTTTACATTTTTGATTTAACCTAGTAATATTAGAACTGACAATGTCAAAAAATATCAGCGCCATCGCCACAATACTGATGGTGTTTTATTTAAAGTAAATGGTAAGAAATGTTTAACAAGTATATATTTTTAAATTGGTATATCTTTTAAACTAGTGAATTTAGGTAAAGCACATGCTACATGAAGTTAGGCTACAATTTTGTTTTTTTCTCTACCATCCTTATGTATATTTGAAAAACTTTTCCTAATGTGCATATGCATTGGAAAAAGATCTATGAACTTTATATGAAACACTTTTTGATCAAACGTCACGTTTTTGAAATATTGATGGGGTTCGGTACTGTATACACACAATGTATAATAGGTATATATTTAAATGAAGTTTATTAGCACCTAAGTATTGCAAATGTATTTATTATTTGTCAGGGAATAATACCAGTAATCTTTAATATTTTTTATTTACAGTAACCGTTTTCCACTTGTTTTTTAATTTGTTTCTAACGTGAAATAAAACGAACTATATAAAAATGTTGTATTTTTATTTAATTCCTTCGACAAACAAATTACCAAAAATTAAAATACATAGATTATTATGTAGTATTACAAATTTATTACATTAATCATTGCTGTAAAATTTCAGTTTTAGAACAGATAATTTACTGTTATAGGAACTAAAAATATACATTATATTTTTTTTAAGTGTAATTAACGTGTAATTTCACCTAATGGTAGCTGTGATTTTACTAAAAAACTACCCAATTTTTAAAGGAATATTCCGTATTTATTGTGATTCCCTTGTAAATTCACATGAATATTAAGTATATTTAATGCAAAAATACATTAAAAAATGTGTTTCTGCAGTTATTTATTTACAAACAATTCACATGAATCATGTAACTCTACAGTGTCACTGGTATATTACATGCACTATTGCTGGCAACAAATAACCAACAATAAAATTATTGCTGTAATTTTACAAGATTTATTTTTAGAGTGTAAATTAAATTTCCAGTTAAGCAAAAAGGATAATCCCGTAACCCTTCTGATTCTTACGTATATAAGTAAATACAAAATATTTTGCAACACATATTATTAGGTATAGGTATCTAAGAAACTGAGAACAAGTAAATTAGGTAGGTACATATTATTTAAATATGAACACAGCTAACCTAAAGCAGAAAACTTTCTAAAGTAAAGTTAGGTTTGAATAATAATTTAAATCTTGATTTTTATGACTTTTGGATGATTCTAAGCAAATTAATTAATGGTAAATAAGTTAACAACTAATATTTCTTACCCTATAATTGTATCTAATAATTGAAGACATAAGTGGATAAAGGTGTCATGTCACATTTTAAAAAAAAAACTACTTTTTCAACTTTTTGAACATTCCTAGCATAGGTCTAACTGTTAATAAACCCTAAATGCCACTTTCTTTATTTATAAAGATTTTTTTAAATGATAAAGGTGTTAAGTCACACTAACATCTAGCATGTGGTAGTGAATAAAGGTGTTATGTTACAATTTTGTTACATAACACCTTTATCAACTAAGCGATTCATACATCAGCTTTATATTGAACAATGCAAAGAAAAGAAAATGGACGATAAATATATAGTCAAAGTTTCTTTCTACAGACATATTTTTGCAACGAAGTTTAATTTGTCTTTCGGGCACCCAAAAAGCGACACATGCAGTGTTTGTGATGCTGGGGCAAATTCGACAGATCACAAAGAAAATTATGAATTTGCCTTTAACGCACAAAAATTAGACCGCACCATTCCAGCTACTGACAAAAGAAAATACTACATAACTATGGACCTGCAACAAACTATGCGACTACCGAAGTTATCTACATCCAAAGCGTTTTATTTGCGGCAAATGTGGCTGTATAAGTTTGGCATCCATTGGATTACCTATTCTGGATCTAAGTCGTTTTTTTTTACTTGGACTGAAAACATTGCAAATAGGGGAAGCAATGAAATTGGTAGTTGTTTGTTGCGATTTTGTAAGCTGCTTAAAGAGGCACAACCTGAGATTGGCCATCTAATAATTTGGGCCGATTCATGTGCTGGCCAGAACAAAAATTTTTTTATATTGTGTCTTTACCAGTACCTAATTTTTTTAAAGTAGTAGATCACAAATTTCCCGAAGTTGGTCACAGCTACTTAGATTCCGACCGTGACTTTGGAAGGATTGAAAAAGTATTAAGAAAACATCATACAATATTAATTCCAGACCAGTAGAAATCATTACATCTGCGAGTACAAAGAACAGTTTATGCCTGAATATGACAAACTTTTTTTATAACATAGAAGAACTTCCGGCCAAACTACGCTTGTATAAAAAAATAAACAATACTGCTAACGATAAAGTTAATTTACGAGACAGTGTCAAGTGGATTAGAGTAGACCACTTTGGGTTTTATTATTATAAAACTAACTTGGATCCGATTACCCCATTTCTACAGGTCGATTTACATAAAAAGGGCACAAAAGAAATCCTTCCTGAGGAAATATTTTTAAGTAAGTTATCAAGGTGTGAGGGTCTCACAATTGAAAAAATGAATAACTTACAAGAGCAGCTAAAGTTTATTGACGAGGATTATAGATGGTTCTATGAAGAAATTTTGACTGAAAATATTGACAATCCTAAGAAAAAAAGAAATACCTGTTAGTTTGCTGTTGCTATTGTATGTTTTCCAAAGTTAGTTTATCGATTAAATATTGTAGACCCTATTCTGTGAAATTTCCTATATTATATAATATTAAAAACATATTTAAAAGCAACATGACTCCCTTATTCAATTAAACCATATAACGTTTTTGATTTAAAGTTGGTGGAATAAGGTGTTATGTACACATAAATCTAAATTTATCAAAGACGTTTTACAATTTTTTATTAACATAGGACAGCAAAGAAAATTACTTAGTTTCCCTAAAATATGCCGTATTACCAAATAAAATAAAATTGTAATGTAAAAAAGTTCTAGTTCAAAACGCGTTTTATTAAATTACTCCAAAATTTAAAAATGTTACATGACACCTTTATCCACTTATGTCTTCAATTAATAACAACGCTCCCAGCTTTCAAATTTCAAACTTCAATAGAATGCAATGGTGTCGTGCGTACACACATCATACGTCGACATTCGACCAGCGACAAAAGACAAGTGCGAAGCAAGATGCGCGGCATTAGTCCAGTAGTGCCAGGGGTAAAAGTAACAGTCTAACCTGTTGAATTAAACAATTAACATTTTTAGATAATATTGTTATTATTTCACTCAACATCTTCGCTAGCATCAACTCAACAAGTTGTGTGATATTTACTTTAATGGAAAAAAATCATTGAATCAAAAATTTAATTCTTGTTCCAACAGTTAAAATTTAACAAATTTAAAATGTTGCTTTAAACGCGTAAAAATAATTACCCCAATGATTTTTTAATTAAAACAAACATCTCATCGTTGACAGTCACGTGACTGTTGAATCAACCAATTTAGTTTTCTCAGTGTAGGTACCAACAAATTTGGAAAATATTTGAGCGTTGTTTTCTTCTACACTGATAGAAATGGTAGATTATGTATTACTCTACCGTATATTTCTATCATATTTATTAATGATAAACATAGCTGTATATTAATAAACATATTTTGTTTATAAAAAATTTACGGCTGAAAAATTTGTATTATATACAAATCAACAATTTATTACTTACCAAATTATTTGGTATAATTCCAGTGGCTTTATTATAAAGCAATACTTCCTCAGACGTTCGATAATTACTAATTATAATTAAGTGTAATATCTTATGTCTAATGCTAAATCTGAAAATATTTAAGTATAATTTATTATAATTATTTCTTTTTAAATCATATTGATTCCTAGTAAATCTAAATTTATTTATTATTAATGTGGTTGCATAGTATTCAATAACATTTATTAATAATAAATCCATATAAATTTCCCGTTACGCATCCGTGTTTATTTGAAATCTACTGTATTTATAAACTGCAGGAACTCGTCCGGACAGGCAAATTTTTATTAACCCGAATAGTGTGCGTTCCTATTCCTATCTCTTCATTCGCCGCGTCGCATCGCGTAGGGTCATTTACGGGTTGTTTGTGTTAGAATTAGTTGTTTGGTTCATTTAAATGAGTAAGTTTTTACAAAGAATTCAGTCTTTTCAAATACCAAATGTTTATTTGTTTTATTTTTAATTAGACAAAAACAATTTTTGTATTTAGATTAGTTACAAAAAAAAGCTGTTTAGACAGCAAACAGGTCAACGCTTATTAGGTATAGAAAATAATATATTCAGTTTTTTAATTTTCATATTACTTTTTAAGTTTTGAGTTTAAGTTTTCAAGTTTCCAATGTTCTGTTCGTTAAGAGTTAAAATTTTATTTTTTACAAAAAAATAAAGAATGTTTAAGACATCGAATACCATTTTTTATTTGCCACTTAGATACCTACCAACGTATAGATACATACCTATATGTACGTACCACTTAAATTTTTTCAGCGTTGCGGTAGTGACGTATATGGAAAATTTTTATTTTCCGATACAAATACTGGTTAAGTCTGGACAGATAACAATCATATAGATGCTTGTGCCTCTATATACTAATATAGGATGTCTGCAGAAATCATGGTTCTCTTTGATGTTTCCCCCGGGATTTTACAAAAGATTTTCAGGAATTTTTACTCCTCTATGTAAGAACGTTGTTGAGCACTGATAGTCAGTATCAAGTATTTTTATTTTATTTGTTTTTTTACATGACATATTATGACACGAAGTAATATTAATTTTCTACCTGTGATATTGATTAAGACTCTCTGTTGGTGCTATTAGACATGGTTGTAGTATCTATTCTATAATATAGGTATCACGAGTATAGAAAAAATAATTGCACCGATTCATATTATAGGAACATACCTAGGTAAAATATAAATGCTTGGTACCTATTGCCTATCTGAGATTATTCAAATTTCTTTTTTAGATGTGTTCCTGGAAATCTTTTGTGCAATTTGCTCAGGCGAAACATCGGGGATAACCATAGTTTCTGCAAATACATCCCACATTTTGAATAAATAACCATATAGGTTTATTCCAATCCCATAATTATTTACCAATAAACCATATATTATATATATAAACAAACATAGATTAAATTCAACTCAAAATTGAGTAATATCAAATGTACCTAAGTTTCTAGAAATACCTGAAATTTATGCCTAAATAATAATTTACTAATGTGAATTCATTTATAAAATAACCAGTAAGCAACTTTTAAAATATAGAATTGTAACCACCCCTTTAGGTAGTTATCATAAGTCTACAATATTTTTTATAAATAAAATATTACTACTTATTGGTAAATATTTGTTTTAGAGAAACTCGCATGTATTTATTATAAATCAAGCAATTTTTATAATTAATCAAATGGCTGTAATCCAGAATGTATTAAATATAAATCAACGTTGATTCCGCCATATTTAAATCAGCCATGTATTTATTATTACTCTTATGCTTTACTGATTAATAAACTCTTCTATCAGTGTACATGCAAGAAACCCTTTGAATTTAAATTAAATTAAAACTAGACAAGCAAACTTTCTTGACTGTTCGTTTTAAGTGGTGGTGGGGGGTATTTTTTCGGTTACATTTCGAACGATAACACACTCGACACTTTCTAGGAAAATTACCGTTTAAAATGATTTCGGTAGGCTTATCCTTTTGACGCAAAGTTCGTCTCTGTATTGATTTCTAAAGCACAGGGTTCCATTATGTGGTTCGTACCCACTGACCCATAAGTCCCATCGATATCTGCGATGATTTCCATGGCCTACTTTGCATGACAATCATGCGTCATCTGGGTGTATTTCAGCGAACCCCTATTTTGCGATGCGGATCGCAATAATCCGTTTGTATTCGTTTTCTACCCCCTTACTGCCTTGCTACGTCATTCATGATGGTTCAAGGACGACGGTATAACAAAAGGAAGCGCTTGTTGTTTGTTCAATATTTATTTTATATCTCTGCAATGATAACGGATTAATATCAAAGAGGTATGGCAAGGGAGCTCACTTTTTTGCATTGTAGGAAAACAATTCCTCTTTGTTCAATAGTAAAAGATGGACCGAGACGCGGAAACTCTAGATTCTAGATCGCTCGACGATATTTTTCCCTTTAGTGAATTTCAATGCGTCCCCCATTGAACAATATAATATGAATATTTTAGACTTTAGACTTTAGACTTTACTTTTGCGAGGTGGTAAAGCCCAGACGCATGAAATTTTTCTTTGAAAAATAAGGATGTTAGATCTAGAAATAACAACTCGCTCTCAAAATAAAGCCTTTTGAGGAAAAACATAAAGAAGATCGGAAAAATATTAGGATTTAAAAAATGTATATTTAAAGGATATCGCAGTTTTATAACATCCCTAATAATAAGAAACAATAAAAAAATAAACTTTATTACTCTAAAAAGTTAATAAAAGCTAGGGCGAATGTTTTGTAACAAAAGTTAGGCGTCGCCATTTTTCTATTAAAATGGTGTACAGGGTTATCCAACCAAGACTAGACAAGGCGATTTTTTGACTTTTCCTGTATTTTTATAAAAAAACTGAAATAGCCATCTTAAGTCATTTTCTCCCGCGAATTCGAATATCTTCAGCAAAAAACAATTGAACATCAAACAAAAGTACTAGGGGTCACTTTGATATTTTTTTAAATGGGATGCCGTATTTTTAATGAGCTTATCCGATTTCTCATATAAATTTTGATCTAAAATGTTGGATTTTTAATTTTTTTTTTTTTAATTTTTACGGTAGACGAACATTTTCCGAATTTAAAACTGAAGAAAAAAGGCGTTTTTGAATTAAAAATCCAACATTTTAGATCAAAATTTATATGAGAAATCGGATAAGCTCATTAAAAATACGGCATCCCATTTAAAAAAATATCAAAGTGACCCCTAGTACTTTTGTTTGATGTTCAATTGTTTTTTGCTGAAGATATTCGAATTCGCGGGAGAAAATGACTTAAGATGGCTATTTCAGTTTTTTTATAAAAGTACAGGAAAAGTCAAAAAATCGCCTTGTCTAGTCTTGGTTGGATAACCCTGTACCTATCTTATTCAACGCCACGGTAAAGTTACCTCTGATACATTAAAGTAGAATTTACTTATGTATAAGTAGCGGGTTTAAAATAGTAGGTATATTATTAACCAAGGTTTAGACAGCCATCATCATTGCCCGAGCGGCAAGTTTAAATCACGAGGAGCGGAGCGACGAGGGATTTAAGACGCGAGGGCTATAAGCTGTCTAAACCGTGGTTAATATAATATTTTTTCCACTACTACAAACTTTTATAAGACATTTATCTTTATAGTATTAATAATTATAAAAAATTATAGGTAGGTATAAGTATATTTTTTAATCAAGTTACCTGCGCTTTGGAATTGTCAAAATATTTTGTTGTTTTGTCAGGTGGCTTTGTTAATGTCAATTTTTGTTTATTTATGTCATCATATTTCACGAGTTTGTTGTTATAGTGTTCTTTACTAATGTTTTAATTTTATTTTCCTTTGATCCTGAGATTAGGTTAGGTTCTGTTAGGAATGATAAATTATTCGTCGATATATCAAAGTGTCGATATTTTTCTAAAATATTTATTAAAGTGACAAAGTCCGTTTTTAATTAATTTATTTTGACATTACTGATTTTAAGCTTTATTACGACCTGAATCTGTCCTCCTAATGAATATGGCGAATTATTGTCTCTTATACCTACCCTATATTTGTTATTGATTGTATCGATATTTTACAATATCAAGTATCTTAACAGCCACTTGCAGCGACTTTTTATTAATTGTTATTTAACAAATGGACCTTTAATTTTAATTGTTACTTAAGTTGCAAATGATTTGCACGGAAACATTTCCTCAAAATTTTAACTAACTATGCTTTAATTTTTGTTACAATATGGCAACGTCGCAAGGACGCTGTAATTTTTGCGTTTTTCTGTTGGAGGGCCTTGATTTAAACTTCAAATTGACTTGTGCTTAAAATCCAAATATCTTTTTGGCACAAAAATTATTTTTGATTTTCTTTTTGTTTGTGTGTTATAGTGTTGAGTTTTTTAAAAAGTACCTATCTGTGGTACCTATTCATTTTCGCTACTATGTCGGCAGTATAGCGCCTGCCCACGTCTTGGCCCTTGTGACTTGCTTAATTTCGGCCTTTCCCACGTCGGTTGACTCGGCTTCTGTGGCGGCAGCTACAAAACTTCAATTTTGGGGTTCGGAGAGAATCTGTGTGCTAGTTTTTGTTTCAGGCGGGATGGTAGTGCCTTGTTGAGCTTGTTTGGTTATTTATTTATATTAGAATAGTCTCGAAAAGGATAGATCCTCGTACGCTGCGTAATTTCTTAAGTATTTATGTGAGATATTAGGTGTTGAAGCTCTTATTTGTTGTAAATAATGAACAAAGATTGCAATGGAACACGAAAGTTTTTTATTATTTAAAAATTCAAAAAAACATATATGGCACGTACACACTATTGACCCACACAGCGATTCTCTTAAAATACAATGCGTAATTTGTTTTAGCAAAATACAGAACAAAACTATGGCCCTTAACACTTACTTCCGATCCGGGTTCGTTGTTGAACCTTGAAAAAAAACCAAATTGGTCCATTTCTTCGTAATAATTACGGCGCTCATTGAGTCTTCGAGGGAAGCCAAATACAACAAAATCCAATGTTTCCAAATCATCTGCAACCCCATCCTCTACCAACCCATCTTCAATAACGTTTACATAATCCATCTTTTTTTCTGTCTGTTTTTGAGTTTTGTGTCAAAAATCAAAATTAAACTAGCACGCACAATTAACCTTAAAACAGCTTTAAGTGACCAAATTTGGCCAATTAACTAATGGTCCTTTAAAGAACGCTTTAAAAGACCATTAAAATCGGTGCAAGATACAAAATACTCTAATGGCACTTTAAAGGGCCTTTACCCTAAAGGTCCTTTAAAAAAAAGTCGCTGCAAGCGGCTGTAAATAATCTAATGTTACTAGCTAAACGATTAAACATTCTACTGTCGTGTCGGCGCCTTTGAGGGTATCGTACCTATTGCGTAAACCCGTTCAGCAATTGTTGCATTTCCCAAACATTCAAAATACACCGCAATGATGTCAACCGCTTCTTCAAGTAACAGAGGCATTTTGAAAATCAAATACGACACAACACTGTTGGCACGACAAAAATTTTGACGTAATAATGAAAGGTGACACGCGTGCACAGTTGAAAATAGATATTAACTTGAGGTTTTCGCTGAATTCTTAGACTTTTATTCATCCTTGTAATCAGGCAAAATTGAATATACTATTATATTTACAATTATGGAAAAAAAGCTCAATGTTTGTGAAGTTGTAAGACAGCGCCCCCTAGCGCCTAGTGTAAAACACATATTGGCGTAGTTCATATAAGATGATATATAGAGTGAGAAAAGCCCTTTTTAACAAAACTAAGTTTACTAAATTATGTTAAGCCAGACCGGAGTTATCAGCATTTATTACAAATAATGTTCAACTTTCCCCCGCTACTTTATTGGAAAAGTGTCGAACACGTTCTATAGGTGAATTTTATTAATAAATCTTCAAAATATACAAAAATGTTATTTTCGGGATACCTTACCTAGGCGACTTTTGAGGAAACCTCGTGATTCATATTTACCGTTACTGTTGCGCCCTCTAGCGCCAGTCTGAGAAACTTGAAATAATTTCCAGCAATTTCTCATGACCACTTTACCTAATATATTTTTTTTTCCGCAAGCCATACGACTAACACTTTCTGAAATACGGCCGACAGCCATTCTTAGTGGGACATCCGGTACTTTCATAACATATTTTTTGGATAATTAACTTTATTACTTAAGACTCTTTTTTTACATGGCAGTATCGATTTTTTCCAAAATTTGGTGTTTTTATTGAGCAAAATATGAAAAAAAAATTAAATTATAAAATTTTGCACCCAATTTTGGATTTAGAATGTCCATATTGTCCATGTAAATACAAATAACTTTTTCTTATGACATTTGTTGATATTTGGACAAATAATGTCATTTTCCGACGGGTGAATATTTTAAGTGACTTTTACGGATTGAAGCAAATGCGATATATCAAATATTTTAGACAATTTTGTGGTTTCTAATTAAGCAAAAATAAGCCAGGAAATAATTTTTTTAAAAACTTCACGAATGAAAATTTTTTATTATGGTGCAGACTTTTCCGCGGGCACTATACAGGGTGTTATGGAAATGACTTATTATTTTTTAACCCGTAAATATATAGGTCGAGACGAATTGGGGAAAAATTGCTATAAATGGCGCTCGAAGCTAGAAATTCGAGAAAAATGCCTTCAAAAATTTAGGTCCAAAACACCTACGCGCCAATGACCCAAACAGCTGATTTGGGTAATTGTTTACTTTAGTGCAAATGTTGAATTTTTCGCTAAAATTTCGTATATAGGCTAATTAAGGGTAGCTGATCACAATTTTTCTTTTGCGTTTAGGCGGCAAATGCACTGGTTTTGAGAAAAAAAATGTTAAAGTTTTTCTAACTCACCGGTATGTTATTTTGCATGTAATCCTAAAATGTTGCTATTTCCAATAAAATATTACTTGTCGGAGTCATAGTATACACTTCCGAGTTGAAATAAACGAAATATGCCACAAGGAAACTCTGAAAAACGGGATAACTTGTAAGCGAACAGAAAACTCTACGTTATCTGGAAAAAGACGGGAGACAGCTCACTGACAGCTGGCCAAAAAAGCAGAAGCAAACTGCACGGTACAAGGAGCCTGTTTGCAGGTTCACTGCACCCATGTTGTCAGATTGTTAGTGTATTATAAATTGCCTATACTTTTCAATTCATTTTTATTAATTGAATGAATCCTATTGGCTCGAGCTAGCATATCATTCTCCTGGATGGAAGCCATTAATAATTACAAGAAAAAGAAGAACAATCTGGCAACGTGAGTGCAATGAATCTGAAAAGAGACGCTTCTACTTTGTCGGCGTATTAACAACGAATTTAATTAAATTTGTGCCTTTTCCATTGTTTTTTTGCTAAAATTCTTCTTCTTCCGATGCCGTCTTCTCATTGAAGGTTGGCGACCACATTTCTGAATGCGTCTCTGTCCCGTGCCACATGGAATAGTTCTTCAACATTCATTCCTGTCCACTCTCTTACATTACGAAGCCAGGATTTTTTCTTCCTTCCTATTCCTTTCTTTCCTTCTATTCTTCCCTGCATTATGTTTTGTAGCAGTATATATTTGTCGTTGCGCAGAATATGACCTATGTATGCTGTTTTACGGATCTTGATAATTTTTAGTAGTTTCCTTTCCTGTCCGATGCGCCTCAGTACTTCATCGTTCGTTATTCTATGTGTCCAGGATATCCTTAGCATGCGTCTATATATCCACATCTCGAACGATTCTAGCCTTTTGACGGTTTGGGCTTTTAAGGTCCAGGTTTCTACCCCATATAGCAATACCGACCATACATAACACTCCATGAACCTTAGTCTAATTTGTAGGCACAAACTTCTATTGGTTAACATTGAAGAATAAGCACCAAATGTTTTTCGAGCCATTTCTATCCTGATCTTGATTTCTTCGTCTGGATCTAGTAGGTCATTAATGACTGTTCCAAGGTATTTGTATTTTTGGACCCGCTCTACTTGTTTTCCATTTAGTGTGATAACAGGGTGAATATTAGAGTTTTTACTTATTACCATGAATTTTGTTTTTTCTATATTAATGCTAAGTCCTACTTCTTCACATGCTCGGTCAACTCGCTCCAGTAGGGTTTGCAGGTCTTCTGCACTCTCCGCCATTATTGCAGTATCGTCTGCGAATCTAAGATTATTAATCAGTGTCCCCCCAATATTCACCCCTTCTCGCCTTTCCTCCAGCGCCCTACGAAACACAAATTGGGAGTACAAGTTAAACAGTTGTGGGGAGAGGACGCAGCCTTGTCGGACGCCTTTCTGGATTCTTATTTCGTCCGTCTCCATATCTTCAACCCTCACTACTGCTGTTTGGCTAAAATATAGCCTCTTTATTATACGGATATCGCTTTGATCCAGATTAATACTTTTTAGGTTGTCGATAAGTTTGTCGTGTTGGACTTTATCAAAGGCCTTCTGGAAGTCAATGAAACAGACGAATACATTTTTATTATATTCTCTACACTTCTGTAGCATTACTTTTAGAGCAAAGAGAGCCTCTCTAGTTCCTAATCCCTCTCTAAAGCCAAACTGCATCTCATCTAGTTGTTCTTCACATTTGCGATATATTCTCTGTTGGACAATTTTTAGGAGGATTTTTAAAGTGTGACTCATCAGGCTGATCATCCTATATTCGTCACATGACTTGGGATTGTTTTTTTTAGGTAGCGGAATAAACACTGATTTAAGCCACTCTTCTGGAATATCCCTTGTTTTATATATTCTATTTAAAAATTCTGTAAGGCTGTTCAAGTTTCTGCCATCCAATGCTTTCCACATTTCTATCGGAATGTTGTCGGGCCCTACAGCTTTGTTGTTTTTTGCTGCCTTAATCGCGTATTCCACTTCCGATTTAAGAATAGCTAAATGGTCCTCCCGGCCATCTTCTTCCCATGAATCCTCTCGGTCCGCCGCAAACAGGTTTGTCACGTATTCTTCCCAGGTTCGCTTTTTATCTTCCTCCGTCAGCTGAATGTCTCCATATATGTTTCTTGTGATCATTGGTATTTTTTTTCTCGTATGCCCTGTAAGTTCTTTTAATTTTTTATGCATATTAAAGATATCGTGCTTGTTATTTAGTTCCTCCATTTCACGGCAGTTTTCTTCCATCCACTCTTCTTTGGCCCTCCTTATGTCATGTTCTATTTGTCTTTTTAATTGTTTGTATTTTTCTTTGTTGGTGTTTTTGTGTTTACGTCTTTCTTCCATAAGGTTAATGATATCCTGGTTCATCCATGGTTTTTTCGATGTTTGATCCCTTCTGCCCACGACTTGCTCCCCCACCTTCAGCATTGTTGTTTTAACCTTGTTCCAGGCGGTATTTATATTTGTTGTTGATGCCTCGGATAAATCCCTCGCAATTAATTCGTTGAACTGTATTTGATATGGCTCTTTTTTGAGATTTTCCAAGTTTACTTTCTTTGGTCTTATCGATTTTCGCAGTTTCCTCAATCTCATTTTTACATTGGCTAACAGCAAGTTGTGGTCAGTATCACTGTCCGCACTTGGATAGGTTTTTACACTCTTTATGCTGTTTCTAAACCGCCTGTTAACACATATAAAATCTATTTGATTTCTAATAAGGTTGTTTTTATTATCGCCAGGTGATGTCCAGGTGTAAAGTCGCCGAGGGGGCAGTTCATAAAAGGTGTTTGTGATGACCAACTCTTTTTCCTGGCAGCACTGTATGAGTCTGTCGCCCCTTTCATTTCTATCTCCCAGTCCAAAATCCCCCACTACATTGCCAACTCGGCCCTTACCGACCTTGGCGTTAAAGTCTCCCATGATTATGTTGAGTTCGTGCTTCTTCAGGTTTTTGCTTAGTTCGTCCAAGTCCGAGTAGAACTTTTCTACAGTTTGTTCATCGCTCTCGGCTGTAGGAGCGTATATTTGTATAAGGTTTGTATTTATTGGGCTGGTGCATATTTGAATCAACATCATTCTCTCATTGAAGGGTGTGACTACAAATTGGGGAAACTTGAAGCTTTTCCAAAAAGTAGCACTCGCTGACGGCAGCTTTTCACCGGAGAGCGGTGTTGGTCCTGGGTTAGGAATACTTACACTTTTTTGTAGGGCGCCACCCAGTTTTTTGTTGTTAATAGAGTAGATAGAGCTTCAAACTGGGAAATGAGCTCTATAAGGTGAGGTGGTGAAAATTAAAATAAATCTTAAACATTGGGATAGCTTTCAATCAGTCTTTAATAGTAAGTAAATTAGTGACGTTAAGGGGGGTTAATTATGTACAGAAAAAAGGCGAACATAACATTATCATTATCCTGAGACGATTGCGGTTTAAGTATGATTATTAAGTATTTCTGTATTAATTGAGATTTAAAAATGCAACGTATTCTGATGTAAAAGTAACTTAAAAGTTATGCACTGAAGCTAAAAAAAATTCGACGCTAAGTACCTAGTATATTCTTTGGCCAAAGATATATCCCTTTTATGTACATTTATATACAATCATATTACCGAAAAAATTAAAAAAACGTAGGTAATGAGGAACGATCAGAAGACTTGCTTACATTGCTAGATTATTAAATGAAAAATGATTACTTCGAGATGTCGACACGGGCAACATCCCACTTATGCACCCTTATAAAAAATGATTAAGTAAGTGAAGTAAAATGGTTATGGTGTATTGTAAAATCGTTAAGAAATAATATCGGAAAGAACTGGCCTTAGGTCCATTGATGCTTTGGCTGGAACAACAGCTTCTGGACGGCAACGGTGTTGGTAGCCTTACCACATGACTCCGTCTAGGAACCGGGTCTTGCAACGCAGCTGATTGCAGACCTATGGGAGTCCATTGATGGAACTGAAGGGAGCTTTACTAAGTTCCTGGATTGAACTAGCCCCTGAGATGAACAATTCTAAATGGGTCCAAAACCACAGGCACAATAACGCCTAGTTATTAAACCTAGCGTGAAACCCTGCAAGTAACAACGAAAATAACCAAAAAGTTCTAAAAACTCAAACATTAGGACATCTTACCTCTTTACTGAGGGTGCACTACCACCATTTCGGATTCACAACACGGCAAAAACAATATCTGGACATTTATACTAAAAATCCACTTAAAATTATGGGAAGTGTTCCCGAAAGTACCTTTACATGGTGCCAAAAAACTCTCAAAAAAAACTTCGAGCATTAAAAATGAACGTGATTCTCCGATGCTCGACAAAGAATCCACACCAATTCCGCGGGGAGCTAAATCGTACCTCACCATGGTACTGCGCGAACGTCCACCCGTCACTTATTATCTGCAACGCCCATAACTGGTACTACCTATTAAACTATTGTAGGGTGAATGCGCTGGATTTTGGGAATATGAATAATTGTTAATAATTTAGCATTTAAAAATTAAAAATGCTACACTGCCTCCCTCCAAAAAAAAAAAAAATTAAGGATTTGCAACCCTTAAATTTTTTTTTTTATTATATTCTCCTGCTGTTAAGTCCCATGGTGTGGCCATATGATGCCATGATACCATGTTGTCAGATTGCCAAACTTTTAGTACTTTGATAACTGTCGCGTATCACTCGTCCGCAAGGGAGGTCAAGATTGGTATGTCAAAATCAGTAAGTTACGAATCGGATTAATGTGGTAAATAGGTAGGTCTCTTAAAAGTTGACAACTAGGGAGGAAATAAGTTCAATTTGACATATTAACTAGCATTAACTCTATACACACTATATACACTAAAATAACCTAAGGACGAACGAAGCCGTACTTATAACAATAAAATCCATTAAAAATTCTCTAAAATTTTTCTTTATGGAATTTTCTGATTTTTAACCGTCCTGAGCCATGTAACATCTTGGTTTAAACAGCAAACCTACGTTACGTCAGGCAAGGTTGAAAGAACTGAAGTTGCGGCTATGCCCTGGTGCATCAGTTCTAACTTGCGTTAAGTTATGACTTAAATATCAAGATAGGAAGTTTTAAATTGACATTCTTGGTGTCTTTTCTTTAGGGTAAACTGAAGATGAATTAACTAAAAATAGGTATAATACTATTATATAATATATAATATTACAGTATATAAAATATATTTTTTTTTCATAAGATAAAGATAAAGTAAGATAAATTTTAGGAGATAAGAGAATCTTGATCATCTCCTGAATCATCCGGAGAGCCACGGTAAGGTAACAAGTCTTTTACGTGCCACCTGCCGGCCTTAGAGCTGTCTACATTTTTCAATTCATAGACCAAGGGAGATAGTTTTTTGGAGACAATAGATAAGATATGCTTAGGACTGAGTTTCGCCGCAAACTTATCCGCGGCGCTGGACAACACCTTGTTCGGACGCCATACTTTTTCACCAACAGTAAAACTTACATCCCGTTTCCGAAGATTGTAAGATTTTGTATTTCGTTCATACGCTGCGTGCAATCTCCGGCGTATATCGACAAACAAGTTGCGAAACTCACCCAAATTTTCAGCATATGTATTTCGGTCGCCAGGTAAAATTTCTATAGATTGGTCTGGAGGAAAATTATCATAATATTCACCAGATAACGGGACATGTCGCCCAAACATAAGATATGCAGGTGGGAAACCAGTTACCTCGTGAATTGAAGTATTAATTGCTTGCCTAATTTCAGCTATATGTAAATCCCAATCACCATGTTGATCTATATAACAGCGGATAGCAGTAGTAATGGTTTTATTACTTCTCTCAACAAAGTTGCACTGCGGCGAGTAAAAGGGAGTAAACCACTGTTTAACTTTATATTTTTTACATAGATCTTTGAGCCGATTACTAGTAAAATTTGTGGCATTATCAGAGATGAGGATCTGAGGTACGCCAAATATAAGGAAAATTTGATTTTCCAGGATGTCTATAATAAAATCGGATTTAGAAGACTTAAGCGGAAAAATAAAAGTGTATTTAGAAAACCAATCAGCAGCTACAAGTAGCCACTTACTACCTCTCTTTGAGCGCGGAAAGGGACCTATAAAATCAAGAGAAATTATTTGGCCAGGCAAGTCGACTACTTTTTCTTTCCCCATCGTACCAATCTTGGGTAAATTAGAATGTTTTTGTGCGCCGCACACTAAACATCCACGAATAAATTTTAAAACATTCGATCTCATTTGAGGCCAATAATACAACTCCTGTACCCGATGCAAGGTTTTTCGAAAACCAAAATGTCCACTAGTGGGAGGTACGTGGCAATCTTTGATAATGTTTAAACGCTGACCCTTGGGAACCAAGAGTTTCCACTCTCGCTTGTTAAAAGTATAAGGAGAACGACAAGAAATGAATTTTTGCACCATATCATCGTCAACTCGCCATTGAGGGTAATTTTCAGGTGACTTACGAATTTTGTCACGAAGAGAAACATACCAGGGATCTAGGGAAGTGATGTCAATGGATAATAAAGATACTTGTGGAGTTAAATTTTGTGAGATAGATGGACTATCAATATTCGTATTATTAGAAAAACAAGAAGGTATCCGGCTTAAGGCATCTGGCACCAGGTGCATGGAGCCTTTTCTATGCTGTAAATCGAATGTATGCTGTCTCAATCTAAGCAACCAACGACTGAGTTTACCAGAAGGAATTTGTAAGTTGTAAAGCCAGAGCAAGCTGAAATGGTCTGTGATCACGGTAAATCGAGTACCCTCTATCCAAGGTCTGAACTTTTCAATGCAGAATATTACCGCTAAACATTCCCGTTCAGTTACTGAATAATTCCTTTCTGCTCGAGACAAGGTACGGCTCGCATAAGCAATTACTTTTTCTTCACCATCAATAAACTGAGTCAACATACCACCTATTCCCACATCTGAAGCGTCGGCTTGAACATAAAACTTTTGATTAAAATCTGGTTGGGCCAGAATAGGTGCGCTAACCAGCTTCTGCTTAATATACAAAAAGGCTTCTTCCGCTTCGTCATTCCAACTAACCGCTTGTTTTTTCTTTTTGCCTTTAAGAAGAGCATTTAAGGGACTTACAAGGGAAGAAAAATCTTTTATAAACCGTCGATACCACGAACACATTCCGATAAATCGCTTAATTTCTGTCGAAGTACAAGGGCGAGGGTAGTTCACCATACACTCGACCTTACTAGGATCGGTAGCTAAGGAATTGTTACCAACTATGAAACCTAAGTATCTTAAAGACGTTTTAAAAAATTGACATTTCTCAAGGTTAATGGTAAGTCCTGCGTCTGTAAGTAATTTCTTGGCAGTGTTTAATAAGTCAACATGATGTTCCCATGTAGGAGAACAAAGCAAAATATCATCAAGGTACGAAAATATGTGCGGTTCATACTTAGGGCCAAAAATTGAGTCCACTAGTCTTTGTTGTGTCTGCGCCGCATTGCACAGGCCAAAAGGTACAACGGTAAACTGGAACTGTCCACGACCGATTACAGAAAAAGCAGTTTTCTCCTTGGAAGCATCATCCAACGGAATTTGCCAGAATGCTTTTCGCAAATCAATGGAAGAGATAAACTTAGCATTACGTAAATTATTTAAAATACGGTCAACATGAGGCAAGGGAAAGCTGTCATGCTTAGTCAAGTTGTTAAGAAAACGCCCGTCAAAGCAGAATCTATATTCACCATTTGGTTTTTTAACGAGTAACGTAGGAGAGCTCCATGGACTTTGCGATTCCTCAACAACTCCCAATTTTATCATGGAGTCTAACTCTTTATTTAAAATTTCTTGCATATAAGGGGAAAGCAAATAGGGTTTTTTCTTAAACGGCAAACTATCGCCGGTATCGATAGTAAGTTTAATTTTATTGGTCCTCCCCAACTTATCCTTACTATCAATTTCTCTATACGAATCCAAGACTTTTTGGGCCTCTAATCTTTGAGTTTGCGTTAAGTCGTCCAAGGTACAAAGTTTAGGAATACGAGAATCTTTAGGTAATTTTGAAGTGGTATTAATATTAAAATCGTTACAACGAATTAGCCAACTATTATTCTTAAAATCAACCAGTAACCCAAAGCTTCTAGCGAAATCAGCCCCGAATATAAAAGAATGAGTCACTGAAGGAACAACTAAAACTTTAATAAGTTTGCAGGAATTATCGATAAAAATTGGCAAGTCGGCAACACCGCTTATTTTTTGAGAAACTCCATCAGCTGTAACAATATTTCGGTCTGAGATTGGATTTATCTTAATTTTAAATTGTTTCAATATCTTTAGTCCTTCTGCTCCTGCTATAGAGGAATTAGCCCCTGAATCAAATAAAACACCTATATCCTGATCAAACAATTTAACCAAAAGATAGGGCCTGTTATCAGATTCTGTATTTAAAAATAAGGGGAGTGCTTCAGAAATTCTGTCGGCCTTGACTTTATAAAACTTAGAAACGACATTTAGCCAACCTGTCCAATCCGCCTTATTGAAAAAACTATGCCTAAACTTATGAGTGGCCCTGTTATAAGAAGCGGCAATGTCTCGACCACCAGTAGACATTGAGCAAATTAGTTTTTTGTACACCTTGGGCACGACGAAATTCTGACATTTGGTTCTCCACATTTATAACAAAAGGTTTTTCTTTTCTCCCTACAAACACTATACGTATGATTGGGTAGACGACAGTTAAAACAAACCACTTTATTTTTATTAGCAAAATCTTTTTTGCTCTCCTCCATTACATCTAGACTGTTGTCCCCAACCTCTGATTGAAATAAGTTCGTCCTAGGGTTAGGCTTATTAAATTTGGAAATTTTATGACTGCCCTGATTAGATCCTGAAGAATGAGTACTATCCAAATAAGAAATCTGTTGCGTAGATTTACGTGAGGTAATATAGGAAGCTTCCTCAAGCTTTCTACACAGAGCGAGTAACGTTGCCACAGAATCAACTGTTTGTAAGGCAAGTTGACTAACATATTCAGGTAACAAATTTTTTCTAATATATTTTAATTTTGTGACCTCCGCAGGACAAGCAGCTAAGCGACTAAAAAGATTTTCTAATTGAGCAACATAAATCGTTACCGATTCATTTTTCCTCTGTCTTCTTTGTCTGATCGCTTCCCAAGTCTCGTCATCAGCAAATGGCGATAAAAAATCTTTTTTTAATTGTTGAACTAAGGAATTCCAAGTTGAGACTGTCGACTTAATACTTCGATACCAAATAAACGCGTCCCCAATAAAAAATTCTACGGCCGAATTAAATAACTGCTCGTCGGTAGCTTCACGCGCTTGCGCTAGGTCCGTTACACGTTCCAGAAAATAAAATATCCTCTTAGGATCGCCATTAAATTTAATTCCCCATGTCGATATTGGTTGTTTATTCGCAGAACAGGAAATAACTGGGTTTAGGTTAACAATGGGAGTGGTGGTCATCTGAGGGAACACAGAGGCAGTTCCAGGTGATGACGGATCTACAATAATTTTATCATCCAAGTCTGCTTCCAACTTAATACATGAGGCATACGACTCGTTTTTAAATTTAACAATATCGTCCTGATTAATGTCAGGAATTATAATACGCTTAACGCGCCCGATAAGGTGATTGATTCTGGATTTAATGCGCGAGAAACCGGAATCAGTGATGGTTCCCTCAAAATCTGTTATTGCATCCGAAATAGAAAGAATACTACGATTAATTGCTTGTTCTTCTAATATAAAATCATATGCATAAGCTTCCGAGTTTATCTGACTACCTGGTCGACCACTAGCTACCTCTTTTCTTAAAAGTTTTCCCAAAATTTTTCTTTTCTCTCCTACATTACGGCTAGAAATTACCGCACGTATTGCAAGCTCATAGTCGAGTTCGTAATCGAGGAGATGATTGCAACTGAAGGAAAGATCCATTATATTTCAAAAAAACTATCCAAATTAAACTAGGAAAATACAAGAAACTTCGGTTTGGAAATTACTTGAAACGACCAGCCAGAAGGTATGAGAACCACCGGAATATAGAAAATATTTAAAAAATAAAATATAAAAAAACGCAGAAATATTAAATCTCGATATAACCGGTATATTACAAAATATCCACCCGGTATAGTGAGTCAAGTGAAACCCTATTTTTAGGACCACCTGTAAGAGAAATAATTAATGTGACTACACTAGGCTTAAGTAATTTGATAAAGTTTCAAAAATAACGAACCCGCTGGTAATAAATTTTAATTCACTATTAAAAAATAAATGCTTGAAAATGGTTTTAATAATGTTCCAAGGTGCACAGCTTGTAAATAATACAAAATACTGCTTCGCTTAAAGACTTCGATCGCCTTATCTGCATTAAAATAAAAAACTCGGTACTCTTTTTTGTCTCAACACGGACTTGTGCCGTCTGAAATTATTGATTTCGGAAACGTATTTTATTTAATTTTATTCTTTATTAAACCAAATTAATATAATATTATCTTTTCGGTAAAAATAATTTGAACCAATTACTTAGATTAATAACTTACGGTGACCTTTTTATTTTTAAAAAATAGATCAACCAACCTAATAACGTTTGTCAGTCCGCAGGTAGGCAAGCGACAGAAAAACAGAATTAGAGAAAATAATAAAATTGTTCCGCAATCCGGGGTAGTTTTTGAAAAGGAATTTATGGGGTGCACTAATATACACTCAATACTACTTTAGATAACTTGAAACATAATTAAAGGACGACTAGATTGAAGCCTATCTCAATAGAAAAGTAAGGAAAAATTCTGGAAAAGTGCAAGCAGTCGGGCCCCGCGTTAATGGGCGCTATTTTATGTGACTACAAATTGGGGAAACTTGAAGCTTTTCCAAAAAGTAGCACTCGCTGACGGCAGCTTTTCACCGGAGAGCGGTGTTGGTCCTGGGTTAGGAATACTTACACTTTTTTGTAGGGCGCCACCCAGTTTTTTGTTGTTAATAGAGTAGATAGAGCTTCAAACTGGGAAATGAGCTCTATAAGGTGAGGTGGTGAAAATTAAAATAAATCTTAAACATTGGGATAGCTTTCAATCAGTCTTTAATAGTAAGTAAATTAGTGACGTTAAGGGGGGTTAATTATGTACAGAAAAAAGGCGAACATAACATTATCATTATCCTGAGACGATTGCGGTTTAAGTATGATTATTAAGTATTTCTGTATTAATTGAGATTTAAAAATGCAACGTATTCTGATGTAAAAGTAACTTAAAAGTTATGCACTGAAGCTAAAAAAAATTCGACGCTAAGTACCTAGTATATTCTTTGGCCAAAGATATATCCCTTTTATGTACATTTATATACAATCATATTACCGAAAAAATTAAAAAAACGTAGGTAATGAGGAACGATCAGAAGACTTGCTTACATTGCTAGATTATTAAATGAAAAATGATTACTTCGAGATGTCGACACGGGCAACATCCCACTTATGCACCCTTATAAAAAATGATTAAGTAAGTGAAGTAAAATGGTTATGGTGTATTGTAAAATCGTTAAGAAATAATATCGGAAAGAACTGGCCTTAGGTCCATTGATGCTTTGGCTGGAACAACAGCTTCTGGACGGCAACGGTGTTGGTAGCCTTACCACATGACTCCGTCTAGGAACCGGGTCTTGCAACGCAGCTGATTGCAGACCTATGGGAGTCCATTGATGGAACTGAAGGGAGCTTTACTAAGTTCCTGGATTGAACTAGCCCCTGAGATGAACAATTCTAAATGGGTCCAAAACCACAGGCACAATAACGCCTAGTTATTAAACCTAGCGTGAAACCCTGCAAGTAACAACGAAAATAACCAAAAAGTTCTAAAAACTCAAACATTAGGACATCTTACCTCTTTACTGAGGGTGCACTACCACCATTTCGGATTCACAACACGGCAAAAACAATATCTGGACATTTATACTAAAAATCCACTTAAAATTATGGGAAGTGTTCCCGAAAGTACCTTTACATGGTGCCAAAAAACTCTCAAAAAAAACTTCGAGCATTAAAAATGAACGTGATTCTCCGATGCTCGACAAAGAATCCACACCAATTCCGCGGGGAGCTAAATCGTACCTCACCATGGTACTGCGCGAACGTCCACCCGTCACTTATTATCTGCAACGCCCATAACTGGTACTACCTATTAAACTATTGTAGGGTGAATGCGCTGGATTTTGGGAATATGAATAATTGTTAATAATTTAGCATTTAAAAATTAAAAATGCTACAAGGGTATGAAGTTAGTGACGTGTTGTTGAAGCTCCTTTTTGATCATAATGCCTACACCATGCCTGTGTTCTCCGTTGTTACATCCTGAGTAATATAGCACCACATCGTCATGTTTGCATTGTCCTGCGTTTGGCCACCTCACCTCACTAAGACCCAGGACCTCTATGTCCATTCTGTGCATCTCTAGAGCGACGTTTGTTATCTTCCCAGCTTTGTAGAGAGTTCTGATATTCCATGTCGCTATTCGGTTCAATGTTGTGTTTTTATTCTTATTCCTATTCCACCCGGGGATTCTTCGCACCCCTGTCCCATTAAAGGGACGCCGGGGACTCGGGGCCGTTTCTCTTTCACTACTTGTCATTGTGGCTATTCTTGAGAATCTATAGTGCAGTAGTTTCTCCTTGCTTTCTGCACCGCAGTGCCACAGCCGAGGGAATCCATATGTGATTGTCGCCTGTGACTGTCTGTGCCAAGCCTTTAGGGACAATATTTGTCGATAGTCTTGGTTTAGTAATATCACAGCTGCTGCCCTGTGACATGGATCATGGATCTTCCGCCCCGTCTGCCGTTGGATATCCTAGTCTCTTCCGTCTTCCGGGTCGTTGTCCACTCCCGCGTTGAAGGTTATACCGCCTCGATTCGGTCGCCAAGCCTCGTCTGTGAAAACAGGGTTCACCACGTGAAGGTGAAACTTGACTTTTGAGTAGGAGAGGCTATCTGAGCCGCGTCACTACCCCTTTCGAACCCCTTTGCTAAAATGTTGTTCTTATTTTATGAACAGATAGTTTGGTGAAAGTTTTATCACATATTTTGAAGGGAAAACCATAAAATCTAGGAAATTGAAAGGAAAGTGAAACGCCACACCCAAAGATATCGAAATAAACAAACCTCGGATCGGCTCCAGACAAAATACGCTGACGGTTTGTTTTTGTTAGATTTGGTCGAGGTGCTGAAGAAAGCAAGTTGAAAAGAAAAGTAGTTGACTAAGAACTTTAGAGTTCATATGGTCGGTTATCGGTACACCTTTGATTTAATTTTATCGCTTTATGTTTTCCTTAAATTACCTAATTAATAAATTTGTTTTAATCGTTACAAATTTATTATTTCTTAAAGACATCCTTACAAAAGAATACCCTAACCTGTAAGTGAAAAACTTTAACATTTTTTTTTCTCAAAACCAGTGCATTTGCCGTAAAAACGCAAAAGGAAAATTGTGATCAGCTACCCTCAATTAGTCTATATACGAAATTTTAGCACAAAATTCAACATTAATTGCACTAAACTAAACAATTACCATTCCAGCAGTTTGTCTTGTCAAAAACACAAGTGTTCAGGGGCATTGAAATATCATGGAAGGCGCACATAGTCCGGTTTTAAGGTATTTTACAAAATTCAAAATACTTCCGATTTTAGAAAAAAAAACTATCAAGTGTAACTCTAGACCACCTCAGGAGTGGCCCCTTAAAATATAATAAGTCATTTCCATAACACCCTGTATAAACACTGAAAATGCTTTTATTTCTGACCGGTATATTATTAGCTTATAACGTCTTAGTTACGCGGGAATTATAAGGGTCATAACTCCCTTGGGGTATTAAGAAAAATTTGACATAAAATCAAACGATTGACATCTAATGTCAATTTGATTGTCATCTATTGAAACATTTATTCCACTTTAAAAATGAACAAAATGTTACTAAAATCGCGCAGAAATAAAATTATCTATGTATCACTGGAATTATAAGGGTCTCAATTACCTCGGGCAATTGCTGTAAACTTTGCCCTCGGCAATTAAGACCATTATAATTCCCTAGATACATAAATAACTATTATGTACTTTAGGGATTTAAAGTACCCTTTAAATCCTTATTTTCAGGAAAAAAAGTGGTACTTTAAATCCCTAGGGATTTAAAGTAAATTTCTTTGCAATAAAAGCTAAATTTCGAAATTTATTTTCAATAATTTTATTAGAAAATATAACATGACATGGATGCAACAAAAGTGTAACGTGTTTAGAACAATATTAAACTATAAAAAATAACTTAATTTCTATTAACATTAACAGTTATGTTTACCCCACTGCAATTAGCCAAGTGAAAAAAAGGTAAATTATCATTATTGCAGCTGTTATTTTTATTAATTAAAGTGTTTTTGAAAATTGTAGCCGTTGTCGTCGTCGGTGGCACCGACAATGTCGTTGGTGTTTCATTTTGTACAATAGGAATCGAAATATCTGAAGACGTTTCGGTGGAAGTACCAGTAAATAGTTGATCTGCCATACTTTTTTTCTGGTATAAGGAATTTTCCACATATCCCTCAGCGACGGTGCTACTCTTCCAGCCGCCATGTCTTTTAAGCTGATCTATCGTTACTCCAGAGTCGGCTAGTAGCGATGCTGACGTCCTTCTAAAACAATGACCAGTGTACAATTTTGCATCTGGAAGCTTTAAATATTTGGCAATCTTGGTTGGCAGTTGTCCAATCGTATTCTTGCCCATTGACTGAGACGTGCATTTTCCATTTCTGTACCCAACGAAAAATCTTGTATGGCCTTGCATTGATGGAGATCTTAAGGCAATATACTTCTTTACCAATCGTACTACATCTGTGGAGTTTTCCTTTGACCGTTTTATAACAAAAGATCGGTCTTTTTCTGTCTTGGTATCTCGTAAATTGACCAAAAAGGACGTTTCATAGTCTAGGACATCGGTTTTGTCAAGCTGGCAGAGCTCCTTGCCTCGACAGGCTCCTGACACGCCCATGACTAGAACTACCTGGAACAAAGTATAAATAAAATAAATAGGAACCTACTTTATTTTCCAAAAAGCGTCTAAATAACATAGATATAGGTATAGACTGGGACAAAATATCGGTTGAAAAAAATGTGTATCTTACCTTTTTCCCCAAAAATTCATGGTCGGGTGCTTTTTCCAGGAACTCTTTAATGTTGTCAACATCGAGTGTCTTCGACTTTTTTGGTTTGTAGCCCTCATTTTGTCGTTTCAAAAAAGCGGTTAGTTTGCAGAATTTGCTAATGTCGACGCCCATGTCTGTTGCAATTGTGGCTTTTATCATCGAATATACACTTCACAGTGACGATGCTTTAAGCTTTTTTTACTTTTCTAAGAAATATGCTAATAGTACCTTTTCTTCTGTAAATTCTTCTACGTTCCGTTCTTTGCACCATTTGATATACTCAGATAACTGTTTTTTATATTGTTTTCCAGATTTTCTTGGTAATAATTGGCCTACAGCCTCTTGAGCTGCCTTTTCGATTTGTTCCATCGCGATAAACGTCTTTCAGTGGATGTAGCGTGTTTGACTAATATTTATCGAGTGACTTTTGTTTTACTTAGTTACTTGTCATAACTTGTCATTTGGTCGTTGATATGGTAACATCAGCCGCTTCGATGATTTTTTAGAAATAGAGTGTAGGTACTTACCGTTTAGTGGCATTTAATTTTTTTTTTTAACGTTTTACCTATCCTAAAGTACATAAAATAGTATATACACCTCAGGACCAAAGTGTTTTTAAATCCCTTGACAAATTATAGCCCTCCTGTTGGTCGGGCTATAAACTTTTTGTCTCGGGATTTAAAATACCACTTTAGTCCCTAGGTGTATAATGTACTATTCTTCTACAACCGTCAAAAAATAACAATGTTTGCGTATTAACGTCAAATAAGACTTTTTTTTCATTGACATTATTTTTTTTACGTTACCATGCAAAATATTTTGCACATCATATACCTACTATAAATTTAATTATTGCCTGTTTTTGATAATCTTATTGACATTTGACATATGTTTTTAAAAATTAATTTGCATTAAATATTATAACAAAAAAATATCGTTTTATGGTTTGAGCTTAATGAAATTAAAGTCGTTGTAGAAAAAATATTGTTTGCAACTCGTGTGCGAGATTATTTGGTCATTTATGGTATTTCGCACCCTAGATACAAATATAACTATTTGTTGTTCTGTCTTATGCAAGACAGCTAGTCGCTTTTATGGACCGCACGCCACTGCGACCTTTGTTTATTAAATAATTACACACCTACCGCCTTCTCTACCGCAAGGGCAACACTTCTGTACCGCAGAATATAAAAGCCCAGACATTAAAGTCATGCATGTCTTATGCGGCATGAAAAGAAAGAATTGCAGTACCTATCATTATATCAAGGACATTCATACTCATCATAAACAATGGCCCCACGTCCGTACATTGTTGTAATAATAAAGGAAAGGACCCTTGGCCATCCTGACGCAATAATTTTACTCAAGATAGGTATGTTCACAATTAGCGAATTTATTCCAGCGAGATTTCCTTGTAAATCTATCGAACGAGGAATATCACATCCCATTAATAAATTTGAATTGCAAAGATCCTTCCTCGTCATTCCTATATTAGTTGTAGCGTCACTTGTGATTATGCGACAAAATTGAAAATTTGCTCAAACCGGCAAACGTTGCTATCGCCAATTACCTTGTCGGCTGAATAATTAGCTCGCAATTACGAAGGTACAACATTTCGAAATTACTTGTTACAATTTCAAGGAGGATTTGATTTTGATGTAGGAAGGCCCCTTTTGGTCTTGGTTTCATTGTGTCCTTCACTGAACGTTTAAAACTTTAATATGAAAGTCAGTCGAGGGCTTTCGCATACTACAGTTGATGTAAAACAAAAACCAATGCACGTTATCAATCAGCTGATAACTGTAAGTCAGTAAGAAAACACGAAGAAGTTAAATTTGGGCAAAAAGTATTTTCTTTGATACGAACCCACTTATAGCAAATATTTTGTTTATTTAGGCTTGTAAAAAAATAATATAATATAATAACTTAAATTTTGTTGGCCGATAGTTGGCAACACAACTGTTCGTGGTTCGTCTATTTTTTAACAAAAACTCCAGATATTTTCATAAATAGCATTAAAAAACTGCATGCTCTATTACACTGATAAAACTGTGCTCCCTTAATCAAATAATCTGATTTATTTGGTGAATAATTATTGGTAATAAATAAATGTGATTTTAATTAACTAAATTTGATTTAACTGAAATAAATGAGAGTATTTCGTTTTATTTGCAAAGTTATTTGACTGTTGGTTGATTTGTGTCAAATCATAGAACCCTTCAAACAAATATCTTACCAAAAAACCACTAAAATAACAAAATCTAAATAACTAGTTATTTAATCGAACTAATTTTTATTTAGGAACTAAATCCCCGTTAATCGCTAGTTAAATCACCCGATAGAGAACTATTTAAATGTCTAGGTCATTTAAACTAAATAATTATGTATTTACATTAAATCCTGAATATAAAACGACCGAATATTTACAAATAACTAATTATTTAATCGAAGTACATTTCAAGTTAAGAACTAAATACCTTTAACTTTAATTTAAATCATTCATTGCCGAGCTTTTCAAACAATTTGGTCATCCAAACAAATAATTAAGTATTTAAATGAACTCCTGTCGCCTACTTTGGGCTTTGAGTAATTTGATTGGCTGTACAAAAGTGGCCTGATCATCGCGTTTTGGTCATTGATGTTCGATTTTGTCTTGTAGAAATTTATGAGTTAGTGGCACAGAAGTTAGTGGTTCCATCAAAAATTAAAACGAAGATATGGGGAATAAACGTAATATGAATAATTATTTAGAAGATTGGGGTATATCGAGGGGTATATCCCATATGTTAGATACTTTTCAAGGTAGGAAACTATATTTGAATATTTTAGTTACGCATGAAACGAGTTAAGGAAGTAAGATAAGAGGCAAAGAAAAGATACTTGTAATACCTAATTTGAAATTTCGAACACAAAATCTTTTTAGAAAAATGTAGCCAGGTATTTATAAATCATGGCTACCTAGGTTACAAATAAGACAGTTTTTCTCAATTTTCACCATAATTCAATACCTATCAAACCTTCTAACGTAAAAAATATAATATAATTAATATAATATTAATAATTATTGTACCTAATATTTGCAAATTTGACTTTATTTAATTTTTTATCAAAGTTAATAACTTCTCTATAATGTTTTATTGACGTATATTTTAAGGGGAACAACAACTAATGGTCGGTTTATACAGCAAGATAACATAACATAAAAATAAAATAAGAGTTGAATCTACAGATCTGCCATAAGACGTTTATAGAAACACATAACAACATAAAAATAAGAAATAAAATAAGAGATGGTTATCTTTTAAATTTTATGTTATTTTTATGTAAAAATAGTTGTGCGCGTGCGCGTAATTTGTCATAACCTTTATTTTCGGCAAAAATGTGTTTTTTTCTGTTGGTTTGCCTTATTATTTGAACACTATAAACAATTTGATAAGGTTTGTGATTATTATGGTAGGTATAGGTACTGATTAAACCATATTCAATAGCAACATTTCAATATTTCTTATTTTTATGTGACGTCTGTATAAACACGTACTTGGATAAAATAAGAACTGATTTGAATGAACATTCTGATCTATTGAAAATTAAAAAAAGGTATTTAAACCAAATAAATTTATATTTGATCTAAATAAATATAAAAGACAAGTTATACAATTATGTACTTGAATAAAAAAACAACGACTTTGATGGAAACTACCGGTTTATTTAAATCCAATCACTTAAATTGTTTAATTAAATAACGTTGTTGTTACGGCAAATACATGTAAAACAAAAGTAAAACAAATATATACCTACTTGATAAAATATGTATAAATATCAATCAAATAAACATTTTGTTAACTTAACTTTTAACCTATTTACCTTAAGTCATTGAAACGGCTTATTTAAGTTAGGTTACTGTTAAGGAAATAAATATTTGCTTGAATTTTGTATTTAGTGATTAGTTCCAAATAAAAAGTAATTTGTATCAAATCAGATGATACTAATTGAGGCAAATAATCCCTTGAAATTTTTCAAATACATATTTGTTTGGCTAATAGGAAACAAATATTTATTTGAGTCAACTGTAAATTTTTTTAACTCAAATAATTAATTTTATCAGTGTAAGAGAAACAAAAGTGCACATACATCTCTGTCGATTACGTTGTTTACTATTTGTGAAAAATGCCAAAGCATTTAAATAGTCGTTGCAAAGAGCTAATAGCTTGTCTAAAAAGCTATGTTCAGGAATAACAATGGCCTATTGTTACCCTTGACAGCAGTACAGGGAAGTAAATTTAAAGAGTATGTTAAGGTCTAGATATTTTATTTCTACTTTACTAATTTTTAGCGTGTAGCATCTGCCCTAAATTTGAATATCTCCACTGTAAGCGCAATTTCAACAACAGTTAAGGAAAATAAATTATAAGAATCACCTTAAAAGAAACGTTCTAATTCAAGGAGAGTTGTAAATGTGTAAAGATTGGATATACCTAAGTTCTATCCGTGACATTATTTATGGAATATACGACACAAGTAAGTTGTATTATTTAAAAATCATAATATTTTACATCGGTTATTCATAAGCTGCAACTTTTTTTAGAACATCATGTAACTTTGACAACTTAAGGTAAGAAATTAAAAGACAGAGAACTGCTTGATGGTTGTATTAACTCTTTAAGAAGCCTCTTCAAGAAAATAGGCGTCGGATGGTAAAAAGATGAACTGAGGCTTAAGGGGGATTTACACGGTTCCAGTAGCTGGAACAAGTACTAAGGCCAGTGACTAAATTTAGTTAATGGAACCGTGTGGACTCCATGATGTAGTACTTGAGCAAGTAAACATTTTAGTCAGTAGTTTAGTCAAGTGAATAGAAGCAGGTTCTATTTACTTAAGCAAGTGGCTTCCCTCACTCTTGTTTTTCGACTGGCTGAAGCGAACTCGATGCGTGTAGACAGGATAGTTTAGCCGATTTTAGTAAAGTATATTAGTTAGTAGGGTTTTAGTTATGAATGGCAGCGCAATGCATCACGTTGTAATGTCGTCTCGTTGGACTGAAGAAACGACCGTTAAATTTGTGCAAGAATATCGAGACAAACCGTGTCTTTGGAACACAAAAGTTTCATTTTACAAAAACCAGCAAGCAAGGAATGCGGCCCTTAAAATCATACAAGATAATAATATCGACTAGGCGCATGCAATATCTCCTAACTGACATTTTTGGCTAAATAGAGATTTTAATGACGGTAAATAAAAGGCACACGTGCGCATGCACTAACAAATTCTCGTAACCAACATAAAATGTTCAAACCCCTTAAATTAGGCAAATGCAATACCTCCTAACTGTTTCCCGCATTTTTTTCGCGGAATTTCTCCTAACTACATACAGTTACAGGTGTTTCCACGTGTTACTTGTTGTTCCGGGGTAAGTATGTTCTTTTTGTAATATTTAATGAGAATTAATACTTTGTATAATGTTTATAGTAGTAGAGAGTAAAGTATAATAATATAGCTGTATTTAAGTAAAGTTTTACGCTATTTTAGTTTAGGAAAGTACCATTTAGGACCGTTAAAACTTTATGGGTAGATAGGAGGTTTTGATTTGAAACATAATTTATCCCGTTTTGTGTAGTTAGGAGATATTTCACAAGTTATTGCTATTAGAATTAAATGAATCGAGCGAGGAAAATTTTGGAATTAGCGCAAGCTACAAACCTAACAAATATACCCATTGACATTATTAGGCATTAATCTAGTAGAAGAAGGCCAAAATTGCATTAATGTTGTGGTTGTAAGTGGTAATTGGTCTCAGAGGTCAAAGAAGGTAATTTGAAAATTGCGCTTATGTATTTTCGGTTTATTATTATACCAGTAAAGAGGAAGACAAGTACTGATACTGAGCGGGAATCTAGGAGACAGGGAACGTTCATATATTATCTAAATACAAATATCCAAAAGGTACAAGTATGCAGGACCATGTTTCTAAATACCTTTGATTTAGGATATAAGACAGTGCAGGAATGGGTTAATAACGGCCACTATGGAATGCACCAAAGCACAGAAAAAAAATTAACCGTTCGACAGGCTCTAAAGACTCACACCGCTACAAGTATTACGAATATGGACATATTTCTCGACGAATTATCAAAACTACCATCACATTATGCCAGAAAAAGTTCTTCCAAACTATTTTTGGAGCCAATTTTCAAAAAACTGGTTGAAGTTTACAAGCGGTATAAAATTTATTGTGCAGATAACAACTTACAGGCTTTATCTAAAAAATACTTTAACCAGCGCTTTAAAGAAAAAAATTTATTCATATACATACACACTTAAAAAAGATCAATGCAATACTTGTTGTTCTTACAATACCGGAAATATTCCTGAGACCAAATACATTGATCATAGAAATCGAAAAGACCGAGCACGCGAATAAAAAGAACTTGATAAGAACAACGCTTTAAAAAATGAGTGTATAGTATTGTGTGTGGATTTACAAGCTGTAAAATTAGCCCCTTATTTAGAAGCCGGTGCTTTCTACTACAAAACAAAATTATGTGTACACAATTTTACAGTTTATGACCTGAAAACCCATGATGCTACGTGTTATTGGTTTTCAGAAGATCAAAATAATGAACTCAACGCATCAACATTCGTTAGTTGCCTGTTAGATTATCTAGAAAAAAAGTGTATTCCAGCGAACGTACCAATTATTATCTATTCTGATGGGTGTACCTATCAGAATCGTAATGTTGTAATGGCTAATGCACTTCTAAACTTTTCAATGAAGCATCAAGTGACAATTTTTCAAAAGTATTTGGAAAGTGGTCATACTTTTATGGAGTGCGACTCAGTGCATGCAGCTATCGAGCGCAAGTTAAAAAATAGGGAGATTCATCTACCCAGCGACTACCTGTCTGTAACCAGAGAAGCACGGCAAAACCCTAGACCATATGAAGCCGTCGATTTGAATTATAACTTTTTTTTAAACTTTTCCCAATCCGAACATTCTAGGTATCCCTCGATTCGCCCTGGCAGACAAAAGGATGATCCTGTAGTAACAGATATAAGAGTAATAAAATATGCAAATAATAAAATTCAAGTAAAACTAAGCTTTGATGCTCAGTGGTTGGATCTACCAGTCAGAGCAAGGGAAATTCCAGTTATTTCTACTTACCCCCGTATGCATTCCCAAAGGTGCAAAATTCCTAGCAATAAATGGAAACATTTACAGGAATTAAAGTCAGTCTTACCAAGGGCTGTCCACCATTTCTATGATAATTTACCTCCTTAAAAAAAATTGTTTTGTCGTAAGTTTAAATAACAATTATAGTTTAAATTTGTTTCGTTTGTTATATAGAAATAAAATGTTTATTTTGAACTTATTTTGTTAGATTTATTTCTTAAAATCACAAGTAAAAATATCCTATCTACGTTAATAAAAATATCAATATCTCCTATCTACCAATAAATGTTAAGAAACAAAAATATCTTATTTTATTTAACTGTTATTTTAAGATACATATTATTATAACAATAAACTTCCATAAACTAAAAATTTAGCTACAAAAATAAAGGTAAAAAACAGTTATTTGCGTCCCCTGAAAAGTTCGTTCGTCAACAGTTAGGAGATATTGCATGCGCCTAGTCGATATGAGGATTTAATGTTTTGGAGTAAACGAAATTGCAGGCCTCGACACACAAAAATATCTCTGTAAACTTCTGTAACTGTTTCCTGTTGCCAGATATGATAGTGTAATTTCCAATTTAATTTTCGCTGGAATAGCAAATCTTATTACAGTATCTTATTTGGAAATCACAGGTTTTATTTTGGAAAGTAATTCACTGAATTGTAATTTTGTCATCCGCATACAGTTTCGATATTCTTCTGGATCTTCCTTGGCCAGTTCAACCAATAACGTGGAAGACGCACCGTGTATTTCTCTATGAGCAGGGCCTATTTTTGATTTAGTTGGGCCCAAGGCCCAAGCAGAACTTCGGGCCCCAATATCTTATATAACTTTCCAATAAGAATTTTTCTGCTTACCTTTGGCACCTTCACTTTTTTGTTAAAATTCATGATAAAAAAAAATTGTATAGTTAAAATTTAATTTTCAATTAATTAATTAAAAAATGGATTTTACTAAAAAAATAAAATAGTTTTATTCCACAACAACATAAATAAGATACAAAAGACTAATTATATCTAAGCGGTCCTTAAACAAAATTTCCAATTGGAAATTAACATCACAACAAAAAATAAATAAAAACGCTTTTGCTTCTGAAGAACAACGAACAAACTAAAGAGTTAATAGTAAACAGACACATCTAATTAATTCTTTTTTTACGTACTTTCATTTCAGAAAACTTATCTATGATACTATTTATTTCTAATTTATCGAGAATATCGCTTTCTACGTTTAGAATTGCCAGAGATGAAACATTTTCTTCATTCAATGAGTTTCTTAAATAGGATTTTACCCGTTTTAACGTAGAAAATGATCTCTCGCCGGATGCGTTACTGATAGGAATAGTTAAATATATTCTCAACAATACCTCAACGTTAGAGAAGGTTGACAAAATATTGTTGTCAATTAAAAATTTTAACATTTCCTGGGGGTCTTTGGAGGAAATATCATTTGATTCACAAAGGGCCTTAAATTGTATAATTTCATCCACTAAATCTTCAGTAGCATCCACATCCATATTGTAATATTTTTTAATATTTTTTATACTTACATTAAATCTTTCATCTACGGGTTCGAAGAAAAATACACCAAAAACTTCATTTACACAATCATAAGCTTGCATTCTCATTTTTAATTCAGAAATTAATTTGTCACATATAGGAAAAAATGTATTTATTTTAAAGTTCTTAGCACCGCTTAAAGTAATGTCTTCTGCAGGGCCTTCATCAAAACACTGTTTCCTTTTACGAACTCTTGAAATCTCATCCTTGTAAACAATATTACTAGGCTGAATTTTTTTGGCTTCCTCTTCAATTTCATCAAACTGTTCTCTAAAAGTCTTGAGAAATTCAATCAATCCGTTATATAGTGTACAAGCCGCAGTTAGATTGGCTTGATTATCTTGTAGAGATTTACTGGTGGAGTTTATTCTGTCTAGGATTCTTTTCCAAATTGCTGTCATCAAGGCAAATTCAAATGTATTCAATTTATGAAGTAAATCTCCAACCTCTGTTCTGGTGGACTTCTTTTGGTTTGCATCGTCATTTAGCTCTATTAACGCTGTTTTTATTTCACTAAACCCAAGCGCAACAGATTTGATAGCATCAGCTCGTGCCGACCATCTTGTATCACATATTTTTTTAACTAATGGTAATTTAGTTTTTAAAACCGATAGACATTCTTGAAGTACGCTCCATCTATGTGTTGACGCAGAAAAGAAGTTGTATAAGCATTGTACATTTTCAAAGTATCTGGAAGCTTCTGAACAACTTTCGGCAGCACTATTACCGACCAAGTTTAAAGAATGACTGGAACATGGTACAAAATGTGCATTTTTTGTCTTTTCTTTTATTTTTGCCTGCAATCCGTTATACTTCCCGGACATATTGGATGCGTTGTCATAACTTTGGCCTCTGCAGTAATTAATATCGATATGAAGGTCACTTAATGTGGATTGTAAAACATTTGATAGACTTTCTGCAGTATGAGAGGATATTGCCACAAAACCCAAAAACCTTTCTACTGGTTGACCAGTAGGTAAAACATATCTTATAATGATAGTTAGTTGATCGATATGAGAAATATCGGGCGTAGAATCGACGATAATGGAAAAGTATTTTGCCACTTGCAATTCTGCGATAATAACATTTTTTACCTCACTTGCAAGAAGGTGGATAAATTCATAACTAAGAAAGATAGTTAACATGCCCACTTCCAATGTTACTATATTTCTGGAGGTGTCCAGCTAAAAACGGGTCAAACTCACTAAGAAATTCCAACGAGCCTAAATAATTACCATTTCCTTTTGTAAAAAGTTTAGTCGTGGAACCATAAAATGGTAAACCATTTTTTGCTAGAAACTTAATGGTTGCAAGCACTCTTAATAAAACAGTTTTCCAGTAGTTTTTTTCCTGCAAGTAACTTTTTTCGATTTCTGTATCTATCCTGCCCTCTATTCGACTTCTATTAATCATTGTACTGATTGAAGTTATGTGTTCGGAAGATCTTTCGTGGTTTTTCAAGTACTGAGTCACATTTTTCCAGTCAGTGTAGCCATCGGCACTAAGCTTGATATCTTTCTTCGAAAAAAGTTTGCAAACATAACAATACACACAGCATGATTTGGGACTATAAACCAACCACTCACGAAGGACTTTTTCGCCATTTTCTTTAAATTTATAAAATGTTGAACTTTGTAAGCATCTAGATTTTTTTCCGTCCAATTGTTTTAGGCACCCACTTATTTTGTCAATATTTTGTTTAGGCCTGTTTCTAAGAACAAATTCTTGAAATTCCAAGGTTATATTTTGGGGCCAGTCTGCTAGATCACAAGGAAATGGTGCAGCTTCACATTGTTGAGAACTTTCCTTGTCAATTTCTAAAGCACTTACGACGACGTTGCCCTCCACGTCGGCGTGATCGTGTTCTTGTAACTCGGTGGTATTACTAATATTGCTCGTTGAAACATTTATTTCCTCATTTTTTGAAACAAACGCTTGTTTCTGTTCTGAAAGATCATGTTGATTTTCTGGCTCCTTTCTAAGGAATGCCAACATTGCGTTTTTCTGTTTTTCTTTTTCATTTTCCCTTCCTTTTGCCTTTTTACGCTTTTCACTACCACTTTGATGTTTGTAACTCATACTCTTCTAAAATTAAAAAGCACATTAATGTCGAAGCAATTAAAATATAACTAAAAAAAATCATCAAGATCATCCTTGCCTTGCACCTAAATATATTTCTTTAATTTTTGTTCGGTGCGGTGAACCCCCCAAAATTTATTTCTGGATCCGCCATTGGCAATAATAGAAGTGTCAAATAATATATATATTATTCGGATTGGACATGTCTGTATGTAATCATTTTAGCTAGTAGGATAAGCAACCTGAACTAACCTGAACAAATACCTAGTTAATTATTATGGACATATTAAAATTTTGCACTCATTTTTTGTCCATGTAAATTCCAATAGCAAATACACAAAAATAATATAATATTACTTATAGGTAACTTAAAACTTACCTTAAAAATATTATATAATTCACAATGACGACTGATACTTTGCTTGCCGATATTATCAATTATCACTTGAAAACTGAGAAGTGAGAACAGAACAAAAATCTAAATAAATAATACAAATTTATTACATATATCAATTCCATAAATTCCATTCCTTAGTCGCAATGCCGCCAGGCCGCTTCGCCTTTGTGCGGCGTCAGCGCCGCCCTTGTTCTATGAAGCGTATGTCCAATAGCTCATTGCGTATGTCTATTTTTATTCTTTCTTGGTAAAAATTAAGTTAAACACCTGCAGTGGCATATTTATAAATAGAAAGAAAAATTTATTTAATTTTCATTATCACACGGCTTTCTTTTCTTTGTGTTTAAATTTAAATTGGAATGGTTTATAATTATATTTTTTTATCCTTTTTCGGGGGGTCCAGCGGGCCCCACAATCCACCGGGCCCAAGGCCCGGGCCTTATGTGCCTTATGGTAAAATAGGCCCTGTCTATGAGATATCCATTGTCGAACCTAACAACGTTTTTCTTTGTTAATTTCTTCTGATAAAATGTTAGATAATTCTCCACATATATTCAAAATGCATTTTTGAACAGATAATCTGACAACTGTACTTGCCGCCATTTTAAAAGTGTTTAACTTATCTGAACTAATTCCAAATCACTAAGATGTGTGTAGACAACCACTTGAACAAAAATAAATTTTATTTAGTTACTGGCTTTAGTACTTGTTCCAGCTACTGGAACCGTGTAAATCCCGCTTTATGGAACTTTCCCATGCAGCTTTCAAACGACTGGTATTTTTGAAAGAATATAATAAAGAAAAAGAAGCATTCTTGTACCAATTCGTTTTCTTGAATGAAACATGGATTTTTCAGAATGGTACCACTGGTCGAGCTTGGCAAAATAAAAATAAAAGAAGTGTTATATCTACTAAAGTTGATGGTAAAAGTTATTATGCAGTAAACAAATATATAAACTATATGGGAAATTTTTGTATATTTATTTTGTTGTTATCAAAAAGAAACTGTGTAATTCCCTCACTCGGATATTTTTGTTACAAGCTGGCAACACTGTCGATAACTGACGTCACTCAAAGGGTATGACGTGCATCGGTTTTTGTTTTGCATCAACTATACCACGAATTGCACGCTGTCTCGTCATTCCTTTGGTTTCCTGGGTAGGCCGTGTTCTCCTCTAAGTCGATCGATCGGTGTCGGGTGCTGCCTCAATCTACATCACTATCAACACCTCTACGAGGGGATTAAGAACACTTCGGCCTCGGTTAGTTCAGGTTAATTGGACCTGCCAATTCCGCAAAGTCCTTAACCTGCCTGTAGCCTCGAATCTGGCATCTGCTGCCCTACATGTTGCTGTGAGGTATGACTGGTTATGCCTTGCATGAGTTCCAGCTTGGAGTACTGTGAGCTCGTCCTCTCTTTCATCTCAGTGTTAAAAGTCGGAAGTAAACTTATAAAGTCGTTACTTTTCACAGACGCAACTGCGAGCTTGACAAGCATAGATGATCAAGATGTTTGTAAAGTCCGTCTATCTATCTTACAAACTCATTATAAATGCTAATCCCTTACCGTGATAATAACTTATTGTGTGAGGTGTAAAATTCGGCCTAACCTGATCTGGAAACTCCAGGTATGGATCTATTTAAAGATTATTATATTATTATATTTTCTCAGTAATCCTCTTAAAATAATTAGGGTAAAATGAAATAGGTTTATTTTAGTTATTTAAATATGTATATAAGCATGCTTGAGCGTGTGTACTGAGGATGCGAAAGTTTGTACAAGCAAACGTCAGTCGTAAGCGAGTTTTGTGGTGAAATTGTAGGTGAAAAATTGAGATCTTTATAACCCTTTTCGGTCGCAAGAAAACGCAATGTCGCTGTTAAGCTTTCATAGGATAGGATAGCTTCTCTCATGTTTCTATCCTTTTTTTTAAATCAAAGGTGTTACGAGTAATAAATCCATCCATATCATCGAGAAAAGTCACTCACCCAAAAATATGTTGATGTTTTCACATCAAAAGCAGAAAGCCGACCAGACAACTGCAGTGCGTGCAGTTTAGGTATTCAGTAAAAATTCATCAGTCGCGACCACTCAAACAGAATAGTTTTCGAGAGTAAAGAAATTCTGGAGCATTTTTGGACAAACTTTTTTTTACTAATGGATTTTAATTTTTTTCAACGTTTCGGTACTTTGGTTTCTACCTTCTTCAGAGCTACAGAAAATAACAGGACATGTTTGTGACCTTAATTGCTTCTTTAACTTTGGCACTAACAAAAAACATAAAACTTAATGAGTGAGTTCCAGTATTGTATCTTTTTCCTCTTTTTGCTCTTTTCCGTTCCAATATTTAGTAAAGAGAGTTCTGTGGCGTTCCTTTAATCTGATTTCGGAGCGTTGAGACGTGATCTATTTGCTCCGGATTTGATTTGAGAGCTTATGGAGATCTCGGCGAAATGTCAAATATTCGGTAATGGCGCCCATCATATGTTTGAGGGGTTAGGTTTATTAGGTTAGTCTTCGACTTCCGTTCAATTTTTAGAGGTAAGTACAAAATGTTTTAAACAATTATCGATAATATTATTCTCTGCCTTACATACGAGCATTTTTGATAAATAGACTGTATTGTATGCTCTTTTAAACAGCCGCAAAAGGCAGGATATTGGAGATAATATTATTGCCAATCCAAAACTAATGGTGGATTTGCAGACAAATAACATAACATAATAAATAAAAAAAAAAACAAGAAATAAGGAATAAAATAAGCTAGTTAGAAATTATCCCTGCGCGCGAATTCACCGTTTTGTTATTCCAAATTAAATCTATTGCTCCGTTATCACGTGACCCAAATATGTGCTCGCTCTACTCTACTCAAAGATGTAATATTGGAACTTACTCAATGTGTTCACAAACAATTAGTTCAGGTTAGTTCAGGTTAGTTTTTTAGTTCAGAAACAATCAATCGGATATACAAATACTTTATAATTTTGTTGAAATTATGCATGACCAATGTAGGCTAGTTTTTTTTTTAATTATTTTCATAATGTAGAGAACCAGGATCAACCAAAAATCTTTACATGTTCAAGAGACCTCAATTAAACATTAGTATAGTCATGTGTGGTGTATTATCCCGAAAAAGCTCCATCGGGGTAATAGATAAACAATCAAAAGACACATCACCGGTCCCAAAATAATTATGTGGACAACTGACCACACCAACACTGGCAAACACCACCGTTTTGTGCAGTGTCGCATTGTCGCATTAGTAACTAAACATTGTACGTGAAGTACAAATTAGATTTTGTATTTTTGCTTTTATTTTTATTTAATATTGTGGTAAATGCGACTTAAATTATTGCAGTCTGTTAATAGATTGACGGTGGACTTGTTTTTTAAAATATGTGCCATTTCGACTAAGAGACTTTTTTCGTAATTTCTTTCTGTTTCGAGTGACGTCAGTTGTCGGCAGTGTTGCCAGCTTGTAACCAAAATATCCGAGTGAGGGAATTACACTGTTTTTTTTTCATAAAAACAAGATAAATTTACAAAAATAAACACAAATTTATTTACTATATTTTTAAAATCTTCCGGGATAACATTATATACCTAAATTGTATTGGAATAGTCATGTAATTTTATTGTTACTTTTTTTATATAGATATATATGTTTTATAACCTATTTTATTATTACGTATTTTTGTAAAAGTAGGCGAAGCAAAAATATACCTAAAATTACACGTAGGTAGTCCTTATTTAAAGACTCTATTTCTTTTAGTTTTTGGGTTTCAACATTAAGAATAATAAAAATAATAATACAAAGATGGATCATTAATTATCCTCCAAATCACTTGAATCTCTCGTTTCATTTAGGTACTTCAATAATATTGAATGTTCAGTCTATCTAATACACATGTTCTCTTTCATACCATTTTAATATCTCTCTTTCTGTGTGCCGAATTGAATTTTTCCAAACATCAGGAGAGCAGTACGCGATGATTCTTTCCACATATTCATACAGTCAGTTTCCGTTACTGTCGTCTCGACCAATATTATGTCTGTTGTAATAATTTTTGGTAATCTCTCAAATTAATATGTTCAATCGAATTGAACATACAATGGTATGGAGGAAGCCGTAAAACTTTATATCCATATTGCTCAGCCAGGTTAGTTCAGGTTAATATTTCTTTGGTGACTTATGTCTGAAAAGAATTGAAGTTTAATGTTTAAGAATATGTTAAAAAAAAGGGCTTGCAAAATGTCTTGTACCAACCTATTAACGATTTGTAAAAGTTTGGCTTTAAACATTGTATAACCAAATTTAATTTTATTAAATAATTTTGGAACAAAAATTGATTAAGCATTTTAAAATTCCCATCAATATATCACGATCTATTGTTAATCTATATAGTAAAAGGAGTGTTTTTGTACGTAATGGAAATAATGAGAGGGTTGGACCTAGATATGTATACACAGGTTTACCACAAGGCTCGATTTTGAGCCCTGTTTTATTTAACCTTTATACAGCGGACCTACATGAACTTACAACGTTTAAAATTGTACAATATGCTGATGACCTTTGTATTTATAGCCAAAATAAACACTATGATGCGGGAATTAGAGATATAGAGACTGCCTTTCGGAAAACTTTAGATTGGGCTAGAAACAATGGCTTTGAAATATCTGCCGAAAAAACTTCTATGTGTGTCTTTTCAAGACATAATACTCCAAACACTAACTATGTTATTCTTAACGATACTCAGATAGCATTTAAAAAAGAAGTCAAGTATCTGGGTGTTATATTGGATAAAAAACTGTATTGGAGGAACCACATTGATTATCTTGTGGCACGTTGTGAAAAAGGCTTAAATTTTCTGCGGTCAGTCACCAAAACTTGGTGGGGATGTGATATCACAACTGCACTCATCTTTTATAAATCTTATATAAGATCCATTCTAGACTATGGCAGTATTCTATATGGATCTGCTAGTAAGACCAATTTACTTAAAATTGATCGTACTCAGTATAGGGCCCTTAGGATTTGTCTCGGCGCTATGCGTTCCACTCCAACAGAAGCATTGTTAGTTGAAGCCCTCGAGCCACCACTTAACCTGCGAAGGGAGGCCCTATGCACTAAATTTATAGCTAAACATGCATTTTTTAATACAGATATATATCAAGGTTTACATAAATTAAATATATTGGATCTCGTCAATAAGTACTGGGAGCATAAAAAATCGCCACCATTATGTGAAGCCATTAGAGATTACAACAACCTCCTAAACAGCATATCTCCTTTTTCTCCCTTAGAATATGATTATCACAGTACCTTTGAAAAAATTCCGATCCAATTTCCAAAGTTCACAAATGACCGAAACATTAATACAAATATCTTAAAGGCTGACCTCGAAAACTTTAAGAAATCCATACTAATTTACACGGATGCATCCAAAACGTTGCAAGGTAATGGTGCAGCTGTATACAGTGCGTCCATAAAGTCTTGCACAAATTCATTTAAAATTCAGGTATTTACTTTTTAAAAACGCTCGGACACGTCAATTAGTACTTTTGTTTGCGCATTTTTTAACGTAAAATGTTTTTATACAGGGTGTCGCACGTATGAGGTATGAGGTCATCAATAAATGTGTTTAAAATAAATTTTCAAACGTCAATATTTCGGAAACCGTGATTTCCAGAGGTGTTAAGTGTTCATCATAGAATTCAAAATTGATATAATATACAGGGTGTTCCATTAAAAAAAATCCTTGATGACCTCATACCTCATACGTGCGACACCCTGTATAAAAACATTTTACGTTAAAAAATGCGCAAACAAAAGTACTAATTGACGTGTCCGAGCGTTTTTAAAAAAGTAAGCCCCTGAATTTTACATGAATTTGTGCAAGACTTTATGGACGCAGTGTATATTCCACAACTAAATATTGAGCTTAAATTTAAATTGGATAACACCTATAGCATTTTTACATCTGAAGCTTATGCTATTCAGGAAGCTCTGAATTTTCTACTTAAAGAAGGCCAAAATGGAAATTATGTTATACTTTCTGACTCCATGTCTGTTCTTAAATCTCTGGATACAATCAAACCCTGGTCGTATAAAATTAATCCCTTTTTATGGAGTATACGGAAACATTATAGAAGAGCTAGATTAAAGAATATACGCATTTCCTTTTTATGGGTTAAAGCACATACAGGTCTTGAAGGAAATGAATGTGTGGATAAGTTAGCAAAGGACAGCGTTATTGATGGTACTCTCACTGGAAATAACCTTTTTTTAAGCGATGCTAATAATAATATCAAATCCATAATAAAGCACAAGTGGAGGCAGAGGTGGAAAAGTTTTTGTAGAAATTCTCCCACCAAATATTCGCTTTTTGTTCCAGACATTCCAAAGAACCATTGGCATCAAAATTATAATGTCAGCAGAAGATGTATTGTAACGTTAATCCGTCTGAAGTTTGGACATGCCTGTTATCCAGCCCATTTGAATAAAATTCGTATTTTGCACTCTGACCAGTGTACTGTATGTCAGGTGAGGGGTGACCTGGACCATGTATTTTTTGAATGTATTAAATACCAAGATCAAATACAAAAGCTACATGATGCTCTAATCAATAAAGTCAAAGTCCTAGCTCCTTATAATTTAAATAATTTGATATCTCTAGATAATCCCGCCATATATAATGAATTAATGTTATTTCTACGTGAAACCAATTTAAAAATTTAATAATAAAAAATAATCCTAACGGTGGTTCCTACTGTTTAATCCTTTCCATTCTGCGGTCCTCTATGTTTGTCTAAGTTAAAAAAGTCGCCCTGATGGACCCCAGAGGCGTGAAGAGTGTATCCCTGTCTATATGTCTATTCCTTAAACACATTATAGTGACTGGCTGTATGGCTGATCAGTCTAAAGCCAAAAAAAAAAAAAAAAAAATGTCTTGTACCAACCTATTAACGATTTGTAAAAGTTTGGCTTTAAACATTGTATAACCAAATTTAATTTTATTAGTACTTAGTTACCATTCTTGAATTGCCAGCTTTATTCCATGATGTATTTTTGTTAACAACATGCTATGGTATGGGGCGTTGTCTATTACAATCACAGATCAATTATTGGTTCAACAACAAACAGTCTGTCTTTTAATTTCTTAATTAAAGTTGTCAAAGTTACTTGTTGTTCTAAAAGAAGTTAGAGCTTAAGCAGAACCAATGTAAAATATTATAGTTTTTGAATAATACAACTTACTTGTTTCGTACATTCCACAAATAATAGTGTCACGGATAGAACTTATATCTAATCTTGCCACATTTACAACTCTCTTTGATTGAGAACGTTTCTTCTTAGGTAATTATAATAATTTATTTTCCTTAACTGTCGTTAAAACTGCGCTTACAGTGGAGATAATTAAATTTAGGGCAGCTGCTACACGCTAGAAATTAGTAAAGTAGAGATAAAATACATATACCTTAACATGCTCTTTAAAGTTACTTCTCTAACTGCTGTCAAGAGTAACAATGGGCCATCGTTGTTAAGTTCTTCCTCAAAATAGCTTATTAGAGAAGCAATTAGTTCTTTGCACCGACTATTTAAATGCTTCGGCATTTTTCAGAAATAGTAAACCACGTTATCGACAGAGATGTATGTGCACTTTTGCTGTTCTTAAAAGAACAATTTTTTAATGCTACTTATAAAAAGATCTGGAGTTTTTGTTAAAAAGTAGACGCACAACAACACGAAACCACAGAACAATAAAGGTTAGTTTTTCACGAAACGTAAACAAAACGTCAAAACAGGCCAACCTACGGTCTAGCGCCACCGCACCGTTGACAGTTCTGTTACCAACTAACTGTCGGCCAATAAAATTCAAATTTAATTTTTCAAAGTAAGTAAACGAAATATTTGCTATAAGTGGATTCGTATTAAAGAAGAATACTTTAAGTTGGTACTACATTTAATATCGCATGAAATTTTAATATTTTTTGCCCGAATTTAATTTTCTCATGTTTTCTTACGGATTTAAAATTAGGTATCAGGTAAAGTTTCTAAAAAGTCTAAAAGTTGACACGCTCAAAGGCCGTTTTTTGGGGTTTTGTTTATATTGGTTATGCAACAATCATATCTATGTTGGTATAGTTTTTATTTGAAAAAAAACTGCTCCTCGTTAAGCGAATAAGGCCCAGATTAGTGCTCGCGCTAGCCAGTATCCAGTTAGAATTGGTTTCACTTCGAATTCAAGCGGTGCAAACTGTGTCTTTGTTTTAAACTGGCCCCGGTATTGTGCTCGATAAGAGCTAAGCACACATGGGATAGTCTTGTTGGTTCAATACTCGGATTCATGCGATCTGTTATCAGAACATTTTAATTAGAAAAATCGTTATTTAACTCTTGCCATCGCATCTCGTCGATCAACACCGAAAACTTTTCAAATTTCAAAGCTCACCTCGACTCTCGATAGCCCCGAGGCCAGCCGCGCCGTTGCCAAACTTCCGCTCTTGCCGTTAAACAACGTAACCTTGACGACGCGCGGGGTGTTTCTAGGCAACGGGGCCGCGTGGGCGGGGCCCTTAGAAGCCCGACCCCTTGCCCCATGGGCCTTAGTCCGGGGGTGACAGGCCAGAATCAAATTTATTAGTTTCGTGGGTAGTTATTGTACACGGCCAGGGGTATAGTAGGTTAAATGTGTGCGTTATTAGAAGAGAACGGCAGCTTTGATGAACAGTCGACCGTTTGAATTAAATTATAAAACAGGAAGTGTATGCAAAGTAGCAGCTACTGGGTTACATTTTGCGCTTTGTGCCGTCTTTTAAGTTTAAATTATCGGTTTTTGTTTCTTGATTTAAAATGTCGATACAGTTTTCTATTATTCATTCGAAACGAGCAACGGATTCAGGCACTGTTTGGCATTTAGCTGAAAGGTGCAAAGGGCGATTAAAAATCGCGTGTCTTGCATGTGTGTTCGTTTTATGTCCGTATTCTATCTTGAATATGGCTGAAAAAAGAACACACTGTTAAGAGCAGTGGTCTGGAGGTCTGTTAAATATTGATTTATCGAACACTTACCAAGGGGTAGGAGCTGAAAGGTGGCACAAGGACAGTGTCGACCTAACTGCTATTCTACACGATGCAGAAGCATAGAATAGAATTAAAATCAGCGTACAGGGTGTCCCAAATTCGAGCCTCATCATTGGGATTTCGGAAACTAGAAGAGATACGAGGTCGGTTAAATAGAGGCAAAGTTGCGCGATTTGATGCTGATCAAAATGCCACCTTAAAAGATTAAAGTTCCTAGTGCTTCCGAAGATTTTTGGAAGAAACCGAATATTCGCGATTTCATTTTTATTTGTTTATGACTCTATTTGAATAGATATAACAAAATAAATTTCACATTCTCATTGCTACTTTTTCTGTTCTACAAGATGTTGTCATTAGATTTTCAAGCCGACGTTTCGTCTTTGAGCTGCCATCATCAACTTTGTTGTTTTAAATACGGCCCTGGATTGGATTTTAAAAGCTTTTAAGGTCCCAAAACCAATGATGTATCGCACTTATTCGAAAAATTTATATTAATGTCGTTTTCCATAAGAACTCATTTGTATAATAGAAATAAAGGTCTGTCTTTACCACCAAATAACTTTATTTGCCCCTCTAGGGTAGAAAACAAGGTTTATAAAAATACATGAAATGATGATTTAATTTTTAACAAGTGAATGGTGACCACTTGATGCATTCCTATTTTATTTGAGATGACATAGTCTCATTTTGACAACCCCCCTTTTTAGAATAATAAGTTCATTTAATTTCATTAACAAATATACAATCCACCATAACATTAATCATGTCCCCTCGCCAATTTAGTTTCACTTACAAGAGAACGAATTGATATGTTACAATTCTTATTTTTCAACACGTTTTTACTTTAACATCACTTAAATTACTCGACTATGATTAGGATCCTTAATTCTACTTGCGTATAAATCAACCCCTACCTTCACATGGAGATACATCGTTCTTATTCTAAACTCCTGTCGATTCCAAAGGTTGCATAATCTGCATTATATTGTATTGTATTATTGAATCACCTCTCTGTTCCCCCAATTGTTTTAACTTCTTTACATATAAAATTTCTTAAATGGTTAGTTGCTGAGGATGACTTTCTCTAAAGTCGAAACTAGTACAACACATTCATTAAGAAATTTATTTTAACTCATCGTCATTTCATGTATTTTTATAAACCTTGTTTTCTACCCTAGAGGGGCAAATAAAGTTATTTGGTGGTAAAGACAGACCTTTATTTCTATTTACAATCTCGCCACAGAATATGGACTACTTCTTAAATCATTTGTATAAATTTTTAATTAAAGTGTCAACCCTCAAACCCTAAGCTCTAGGCTATATTTACAAAATTTTTAGCAATTTATCAAGGTCGCGGTGCATCGTGCGCGCCGGCCATCTTAGTTCATTTGTTTAGGTTTAAATTATCTAATATTTTGACACTAATCGTTAACGCGTATTAAACATAAACGCCTTTTTCTTCTAAAGAAAAACGAGACATGATAAGGATTTATTATATTTCGAATCGAAATTCAAAAACGGCTTGTAAGCGCTATTTGTTGGAATATCCGAAAAGACGGCAGCCGCATTATAGTTATTTTGCTAATATTGATAACAATTTTAGCTCAATACGAAAGTTTTGTTTAACCAAGGGTTGAATATGGAAGACGAATCGATCCAGAAGAGGAACAAATTATCTTAAACACTGTAAGTTTGAAAACTATTACATAGTAGGAAGTAAAATGAGTAATTTGAAATTATTTTTAAGGCAAATAATAATCCTCGAGCTTTAATTACAGTTTTCTCGAGACGAAGTAGTATCACCGCGAATGAGACTTTGGAGAACTTTAAATAATCGTGGACATAAACCTTTTATGACGATTAGAATTTTGTAACTGGTTGCAAAATAGAATTAATGAAAATGACGACTTTCTAAATAAAACTATATGGACAGATGAATGCAGGTTTTCAACACATGGACTATTTAATAGACATAACGAACAGTATTGGTCAATAGAAAACCCAAGGCAGAACCGAGAAGTAAGACCTCAGGGACGGCAATCATTTAATGAGTCGGGTGTATCCGAGTTGCTAGACGGTGGAGAGTAGGTAACAAAATTATGAATTTGGAATCGTCGAGTTGCTAGACGAAGATGTACGAATTGCTAGAAAAACATTGTCGAGTTCCTAGACGGCAAAAATTACATACACTTGGAACATTATATTGCTTAACTCAACTAAATAATGCTGTAACTAATAATTAGAGACTTTATTGGTTAAACAGACGCTAACACGGCATCTAATCCACCTTTTTGGTTCCAATTCGCCGTTTTCAAGTTCACCAGCCAATTATTTACCAGCCCTTTTTGAGTCGATCTACTCATAATAATAGCATAAATATAATTTTCCAGGCTCTAATGATTTTTATTACCTCTCTGTAATGAAGGTCGCGTCTAGGAACTCGACCATCCCCCCGTCTAGCAATTAGTGTATGTCGGTCTAGGAATTCGGCTATCAATTTATTTCACCTGCATACGTCTAGCAACTCGGCTACACCGAATGAGTCGGTATGTGGCACAATAAAATTATCGGCCCGTTTTTTCTTGAAGGAAATTTAACTTCTGAAAGATTTGCCGATCTAATAAGGACCAATATATTGGATTTCTTAATGGAAGACCCGTTGGACGTATTACGTCAACTATGGTAGCAACAAGATGGTGCACCACCTCATAATGGGAGACTCGTTACAAATTTATTAAATGCACTGTTCCCCAATAAATGGATTGGAAACCAAGGACCCGTACGTTGGCCAGCTAGGAGCCCAGACCTAAGCCCTCTAGATTACTTTCTTTTGGAATTTCTCCAAAACCGTCTTTATTGAAACACACCACAAATCCTTTAAGTTTTACGTCAAGATCTAATAAGGGAGATCAGGCAAGGACTATTTAGCGTGTCATTCATAAAATTCACAGACTGACCCGAAAATGCATCCAAGCGGGCGGATTACAATTTGAATATTTGCTTTAGCTTTCATTATTCAGTTTTATTAAGTTTTCGTTTCTGTCTCTCTCCTAACAAATGAGTTCTTATGGAAAATGTCATTAATATAAATTTTTCGAATAAGTGCGATACATCATTGGTTTTGAGACCTTAGAAGCTCTTAAAATCCGTAATAAAAAATCCAGGGCCGTATTTAAAAAACAAAGTTGATGATAGCAGCTCAAAGACGAAACGTCGGTTTGAAAATATTATAACACCATCTTGTAGAACAGAAAGAGTAGCAATGAGAATGTGAAATTTATTTTATTATATCTATTTAAATAGAGAGTCATGCACAAATAAAAATGAAATCGCGAATATTCGGTTTTTTCCAAAAATCTTCCTAAGCACTCGGAATTTTTAAACTTTTAAGGTGATATTTCGATCAGTATCGCGCAACTTTGCCTCCATTTAACCGACCTCGTATCTCTTCTAGTTTCCGAGATCCCAATGATGAGGCTCGAATTTGGGACACCCTGTACATGTGCAACAACACGACACCACAGAACAATAAAGGTAATTTTTTCGCGAAACGTAACCAAAGCGTGAAAACAGGCCAACGAACGAGCTGGCGCCACAGCACCGTTGACAGTCCTGTTGCCAACTTTCGGCCAATAAAATTCAAATTATATCAATTTTTACAAGCTTAAATAAACAAGATATTTGCTATAAGTGGGTTCGTATCAAGGAAGGATACTTTAAGTTTTTAGTACATTCAATATCGCATGAAATTTTAATATTTTTTGCCCAAATTTAGTTTCCTCATGTTTTCTTATTGATTTACAACTATTAGCTGATTGATGACGTTTATCGGAAATTGTTTTGTAAAAACTATATATGAACCTCTGGTCATAAAATCATCCGAGAATTAGCATTTAATTATGAAGCACCCTGTATACCTATAAACTCTTCTACTAAGAGGTGGACGAGTGAACCTACAGCGCTACAAAAAAAGTATCTCTGGTTTGGCTCAATTATTGAATTCGATGGTAAAGTCCATCCGAACATATTTCGTTTGACCTAATAACTGCAATAATAGTTTTATTATATTGTAACCACCCAAAGAAACTCCGTTACCTGTTCGATTGCTAAGCCCACTTTTTTTAAAGAATTTCTTGGTAAAATAACCCATATAAAACTGTCGATAAGTTTGCCAACCAGCGAAATCTACCTGGCCCCAGCTGGCATCACTGTTTATATTACTGAAATGAAATGAAGTAAGTAGTACTGCTTTGCACAGGAACGGATTTTGTAGTTAAATGAAAAGCCATAGTAATACCCTATAGTAGCAATGTTTATTATGTTTATTTTTACCATTACTTGTATTATATGTATATTAATTTATTATAAGCACAAAACAAGCGTGAAAAGTTTGCGTGCGGAACAGGGCAACTTTTTACACGCAATTAGGTAAAAGTAATAATAACAATTAATATACCTACTTAAAAAAAGATATTTACATACCTATGTACACAGAAGGTTTAATTGTAATTATAAAACGTTTTAATATATTCCTAATTCAGTCTCGCTATCACTATCATTCACATTTATAATAAGAGGATATATTTCGTTTTGTTGTGTATTTATATAAAAGTCTTCAATTTTTAAGACATGGTTAACCGAATTTTTCCAGCTTTTTAGCATAATATCTCGTACCGTCGATAATGGAACTTTCGTCATTTCACTAGTATTTTTAATGGCAATTAGTTTAGGGTGGCCGCTCTTTAATAACAATTCACATACATTTTTCACGATCACTTTGGCGTTAGAAGATGCTTCCTGGAATGTTTAGGGTAACTAGATATCGCATTAGCTGAAGATTCCCAAGGTCGCCATATACTTTTAATATTAACTTGTTGCGCACTGTTTCAAAGTAAAATAGATAGGTACTAATCTATTTCGAATATTATGTTTACTATTTATATAAGCTATATAAACAGGTACCTGTAACTAAAAAGTTTTGAGAAATATCCTAATAATTAAGTTGTTTCTAGAAAACCTTAATTAGACAGTTTATTAATTTTGATAACAAATCAAGTAATGTACCTATCTATTGTTATTATAAACTGGCATTAAGAATAAATGTGGGTTAATACGTCTCTGCGAAAGCGAAAGCCGAGTTTATGAGGGGTTTTATTGCAGTCATTAAGCCAAACGAAATATGTTGGGAAGTACTTTATCAGTTTCATTAAAAGGGGTTAGTTTTTCTTTGCTTTATCAAATATAAATAAACCATATCAGAATTTTTCGGAACTTCTCACCCTGCATGGTCAAGCCCGCAACTTATCCGGCTCCGTGCTAATCCATCCATCCCAGGACGTGCGAGGATCAGCCGGGCTAGCGTTTTGAGGACAGCTGTTGCCAAATGCATCGCGAGAATTTGAAGTTTATTAATGTGCAACGGGAATAGCGCATGCTCCGAAACATGCATTGTTATGAAAAGGCGCGTGGCGGCCCTGTTGCCGGAGATTCGGGTGGTTTACAGGAGTTTTAGGGATATGAAGAAGTGTCTCTTACAATTTGAGCATCAGCATTACCATAAATATGTTAATAGTAACAATTTTGCTTTTTGCAAAAAATTACCTCCAATCATTGGTTTGTGACTACGGTACACGGAAAAAAAATTTTGCTTCAGTCAAGTGGCACGAAGCTAGTAGTGACGTGAAAGAACGTGGAAAATCATTAATGGACTAATAAAAAAAATAACAATAATACAACTATTGTTCATCTTTAAATGGTGCAAAGTAATAAATGCTCATTAAATATGCAAAACGCATACCGGGGTATCAAGAACAATTTAAACACCATCTCTTAAAATCTATCGTGTTTACATTAAAGGACCCAAATAATGAGCATTCTTTAGGTCCATCCTGAATTTATCGCAAGCTATTGTTATATTTGAGGATTTACCATTGTTATTGGGAAAATCCCTTAGCCAGGAGCGTGTATTGGGGAAGTTTTTAAATTAAAAATCTTAAACATGCCTACTTTGGTTCTTGAATGTTTTTTTACGTCAGGTCTAAAACCTTTAACATCAATTGATTCTTCGTTTAGCTTTTACACCTTATCATTTACAAAGAATGTAAAATTAGCATTTCTTGCCTTGATGAGTGTGTCTTGTTATCTGGCTGGAAGTATTAGTTATGCAGTAGTATGGCGCCTCAAATACGTTAAATCATAACTAGGTACAGTGCCTCTCTACTATTTATTCTAGTGCCTCTCAACTGTATTTTAGTGCATCTCTACTATTGAATTTGTAAAGGTAAATAGTCTTTTGGGAGTTTGTAAGTCGAGTCTGGTCTTGCTCTTGTATGTGAGTTGGTGATTTCAGGGTTTGTCGATACATCTGTGCGTCTGTAATAGGCTGTAATAATTTTGAGAAAAAATTCGTCTAGAGTTGGAATTCTAAAATCTTGATGCAGTATCCGATTCATCGTGTAACGGGGGACATCTGCGATCAGTTTCAGAGCCCTATTTTGAATAACCTGGAACTTATTCAGCTCAGTCCTGCTTATGTTGCACCACAAGGGCGCACCATAAGTCAGAACCGGCCTGACCAGTACCTTGTAGAGAGATTAACTTTGGTGCGATTACTGAGTCTACTCCGCCTGTGAAGCAGGGGGTAGATGGAGCCCAATTGGCGCAATGCAAGCTTGATTCTATTGACTGAGTTCAACCTCCAGTTCAGTTTCTGGTCAAAGATAAGTCCCAGGTATTTGACCTCCTGGCACTAGTTCAACTCGATTCGATTGACCCTGAGGCTTGTTTCAGGCCTTCGTACTCGAATTTTTGAAAAGAAAATGACCTTCGTCTTGGCGGGATTCAGACGAATCTTCCAATTCGAAAGCCACTTTTCCAACTGATTAATATGGCGCTGCATCCGGGTAACGATCAACCACGGTTGCTTAGAGGTAGTCGTAATTGCAGTATCGTCAGCGAACAGATAGAGCTGCTTCTGCCTATTCTCCTAAAATTGTATTAGGTATATTATATTCGTAGGTATTTATAACATATGAAGACATTAAAAAAATCGTATTAACTACTAAATGACAATGGGTGGTACTATTTTATATAATATAATTGCAAAAACAAGATATAATATAGAATCTTACAAACAACGCATTCTCAAGAATCGAGTAATACTTTGTCGTTATGGCTTAATCGGTAAAACCATTCTGCAAGAAGGAATTATGTGATTCCTGAGGAGGTCCAGATATTCTTCGCCATTCAAATTACCATCTATGAAAAAAGGTCCCACAATATGTCTACAAACTATGCCCGCCCAAACATTAACTTTTTCGAGCCTCTGAGTATGACCTTCCTGGAACCAGTGAGTATTCTCATCAGCTCAATAACGATAATTGTGTCTGCCATTTAAATGGAAAGTAGCTTCATCCGAGAAAATTATATTTGTTGCGAATTTATTATAGTTATTACATCTTTCCATCATTACCTAACAAAATTCAGCTCTTCTATCAAAATCGTCCTCGTTTAACTTGTGCACCAACTTTATCTTGTAGGGATGCAACTTCTCCTGCTTAAACAAATTTTTCACTGCCTGACGAGACACATTAAAATCCATTGCCATTGGCCTGGATGATTGTGTTGGATTTTCATGTATTGAGAGCATGATATCCAAAGCTTTGTCTCCCCCGGTTGCTGTTTTATGTCGACCTGATCTAGCGGCTTCCCTAACACTGCCTGTTTCTGGAAGTTTCTTTGGCACTCGACACACCGTTGACTGATTTATTGGAGGCCTATTTCGATCGATATAATTTATTGAAAAGTTGACAAACCTGATCTTGCGATCTCTTCATATTTCCGTAACCGCTCATTATTAAAATTTCAACTCGTTGTTTCTCATTCAGATGAACCATAGTGTAAACAAATTAGAAATCAGACCGCAAAAAATTAAACAGGAACACAGGAACTCAAAATTGACACATCTTAGGTCGCTGTCATGAAAACACCTTGACTCAACTGGTGGGTATTAGGTAGGAGTAATTATAATTAGGAAGTTTTTCATTTTTGAGCTGTCATTATCTCGGAAACGTTTACAGACAGGTGAAAATTTGAAATACAGAAAATTCATAGTTTTTCTAGTATAGAATTCAAGTATGCAATCCTATTATGCAGGGTGTTGCATTTAAAAAAAGTAAGTTAGTCTCTATGGCAACCAAACCAGAAATGACAGAAAAAATTCATGCAGGTAGAAATGTGGGGAATAATTTACTCTGAACAAATTTCATAAAGGTCACTTTTTCGTATACGAGGTAATTCAAAAGTTACAGGCATTATGCGCAAACTTTTTGCCACTCTGTGTATAAACTTAAGCCTAGTTTATATAAACGCAAATCGCCATTTTCGTTATCATTTATTAATATATATAACTAATCATTAAATTTTATTTAAAATTTTACCAATTGAAATGATGTTCGCGATGTAATAAAATATAATTTCGGTAATATCTAATGGTATTTATTATTATTTACCATATCTATAATACAACACACATTGAGAAAATATTCTGTTTTGAATTTAAAAAAAATGTATATTTTGAAATGATCTTAGAAACTATATTTTTGTTTAACAAATATTCTATAATTGTTAATATACCCAGTGCAGTATTATTTTGTAACATTTACCTTATAACTAATCCGAACTAATTTTTTGTAACATATATTCCATTATAGCACATGATATATTTTTAATTTACAAATTTTAAGGATAATACTATTTTAGGTGTACAAATTCGCTCTTAAAAATTGATAGAGAAACGGTTACCTATCTACACACCTACCCAGGGATGCCACACTTTTTAAATAGGTTTGGAAATTATCGAAATGTATTGATATAAATACATTTGAATACAAATGAATACAAATAAATACATAAAAATACAAATTAATCCCAATAAATACAAATGAGTACAAATGAATTCATATAAATACAAATGAATACAATTAAATACAAATGAATAGAAGGAAATACAAATAAATACACATAAATAGAAACAAATACATACATGGAATTTAAATGTAATTTAAAAACATTTAAATATATTATATAAATACAAGAAATACATTTAAATCCATAAATTCATTATTTATTTGATGCATTTGAAAGTACTTATAAATACCTACTTTTGGCGCTAATCTACATACCATTTAGTAAGTAATATAAAGAAATCAAAACAATAAGTATGCGTTTTAAAATAAAGTAAATAAATATTAGATACTTTAGGTACCATAAATGTACCGGGTGAGTCAACGGTTGCGCGGAGTAATTTTATGCCTTGAAGATAAGATTTGTCGATAATAAGCTCTCTTATTAAGGTATGGTTGGATATCTGGGACATTTTAAAAATATTTTGAATTATACAGGGTGCGCCCAAAAAGTAGGGTGTCATAAAGTTACATTTTTTTAAATGGGACACCCTATATCTTAGAATATTTTTGGATTTTACATAAAATTACAATTATTTTTCATTAAGTGCATTATAGGTCTACACCTAATAGCCTTCGAGATATCGACTCTTGAAAAATGATATTTTTGAACTTTGACAGCATGACTGTTTGAGGCACCCTGTATAATTACAGGTGTCCTAGTTTTATAGATTTTTTTGAAGGCCTACAACTTTTATACCCGAAGCTTTCTTATATTGTGCGCCATTTTCTAAATAACTTACCGGTCCGGGACTTTTTACACACTGCGTATTTATGAGACAAATACAATTAAAAAAGAAATAGGAAGAGAGAAAGACAAAGGAAAACTAGCACAGAATAAGAAAACGTGGCATTAAAATTCTATGTCAATAACTAAATATTGACAGGACTTGTCAGCGGCCATTAAAGTTTTGCTGACACCGACACAAATAATTTAAATGGGTGATCACACCGTTGCCAAATTTTGTATTTGCAGTGTTTAGTTCTGTCAGATGTTCGTGAATTGCATCGATGAAGGTGAATTTGATAAAAATAGCATTATCAAAACACATCGGTCACCGGGGTAATTGTATTGTTTTCGAAAAATCCCGAGCGAACTTTAATCGGCTGGATTTCACAATGGCGACGACATTTAAAGGTCTTTCCTCTTTTTTAGTCGATTCGACAATAAAAACTGTGTGGTTGAGGTCAAGCAACCCGACGTTATCTATCACAGATGGAAATATATTCAATTATTTGGTTTAATGAATTGATTTTAAAGTTGGTACAGTGGCGTAGCCACAGGGGGGCGATCGCCCCCCCCCGCCCCCCTTGACCTGGCGCCCTTTACTACTTAAAAAATAATTCTTAAAAAACAAGATCGGTCTTATTTTATTTTTAGTAAAGAATAGCGATGGGAATAAATTTAACAAAACCGGTTTTGAGAGCGTCCCAACACATTCAATTCTTATATAGCGGATTTTATCTTCATTTGGAGCCAGACCCCTGCACTGAAAAAAAAGCAGTGAAATTTACAGTAAAAGTTCGGTGAAAAATACCTAACATATGGTGGGTTTTCACAATTGCGCTTTAATTTTAACATTTATTTGTAATTTAACAAAAAAAAACGTAATATTATAAATAATTTTGTAATTTTCAAGTATTTAAATTATAATTTTATTATGGATAATTGATATTTAAAATCACAAAGTCCTTTTACATTCATTTCTGTAAAAGTTCTGTGAAATTTTGTAAAAATACCAATAAGTTTGTGATTTTACCAAATTTATTCGGAAATTTGGCACCTGCAGACCTGCGTAAACGATGCTGTTTCCATCTCCCATAATGCATCGCCAGCATCCCGTAGACGGCAACAAGTGTGGAAGATACCGGTGTGTTAATTGTTTAAACGTTTGCGGTTAGTGGTTCTAACGTGTTTATTAGCATTAAATACAAAATTGACCTCTCCAATCCAAAAATATTCTAAGATATAGTGTGTTCTATTTAAAATAAGCAAGTTTGGGGTAACTTCCGGTATAACCAGATGTCGCATAAGGTCGCCATTATTTCATCTCAAGAGAGCGTCTCTCCAAACCCCTACCAAATTTGCAGGATTCAATTCGCACTACTTCCCGAAATATTCTAATGGACGGTCACCGTGAGCCACCCTGTATACTTCCGTTTTATGTAAATTTATTGAACTGATTGGGCCCATTAGTTCAATAAATTAAACATTCTTGGTTAGAAATGTGCCGGACCCTAGTAGGTAGTTGAAGTAGGTACTCTTTGCGTTTTGTTATAATATGTATATTTTTTACTCATTTTTTATACTCAATGAAATGCTGTTTTGATAATAAAATTTCATTTAGAAAAGAAATAGGTTAATTTTTATTTTTGAAACCTTTAAATGCTTACAATTATTGCAACCGTTGTAAATTTACGTAATATTTTAAAATTTTATTATTATTTATATTATTTGTAAATTTATTAGGTAAATTTACAAAGGTTGTTGGGTAAATTTACTACTAAATTTTACAAAATTTATGTTTAAATACACATTAATATTAAAAAATCTATATGTAATTTATACAGAATGGATTTGGTAAAATCACATTGAGATAAAGTAAAAATGCAATTTTTATTTTAAAAATTTACAATACAAAATCTGTAAAATTAAAATACCCTTTACGTAAAAAATAATAAAGAACTTATTATGTAAAGCGCTTTTTACAATTTATTTGTAATTTTTCCAAATATGTTATGGCCACAAAATTACCCACGATATGTTAGGTAATTCTACAAATCCGTTTTACCAGTGTGTTCTCTAGGGAGCATAAGAAGGTAAATTCCTACGAAATGGGCGTGGTCCAAAGAAGTTTTTGCCTGCGGCGCTTTAGCTCCGCGGTCTGCACCCCTCCGCCCCAAAATGCTGGCTACGCCACTGAGTTGGTATGAGCCTTTTTGCGAAAAGAATTAATGGCGTAATACTTATTTGTTTCCCCGTAAGTAAGCATATCCATTATTATCTTAGTATAGCAATGAACCCGTTACTTTATGGGTTTACGACCGATCAATATTTAGGTTAACAAAACCGTCTTGAAGCCATGAAAATTGGAACGCTACATAGACACAGTTGTAGAACCAATTAAAATTGCTGTAAAGTTATCAAGTAGGTAGGAAGTTTCTGGAACCTGAAATTAAATAATAGGTATGCTTCATTCCACAATTATTCGTTGATTTCTCGACCGCAATAAAATTTAAATGACAACCCTCAGTCCTAATCCCAACCATAAATAACTTGCCTGACAAATATCTATTGTGTAGGCACCAGATCTTTTGAAAGGGTACAGGTTCTGATTACCTACTAATTTCAATAGTTTAGGTTAGCTATTTTCAACAAAACAACAAATATAAAATAATAGGTAAGTATCTTTATTTTAATCATGTAATTAAATAGCTATTAATATTTATACAAAAATACTAATCTGCAATATTATAATAATACAATATTTAACTTAACCTACTCTATATTTAGCTCTGTTTCACTATCACTATCGTCACTATATTAGTTTAGGCATAGATTATTATAATATTGTAGATTAGTATTTTTGTATAAATATTAATAGCTATTTAATTACATGATTAAAATAAAGATACTTACCTATTATTTTACATTTGGTGTTTTGTTGAAAATAGCTAACCTAAACTATTGAAATTAGTAGGAATCAGGACCTGTACCCTTTCAAAAGGCACTTATTTATGGCTGGGTTTAAATTTTGTTGCGGTCGGGAAATCAACGAATTATTGTGGAATGGAGCATACAACACAATTTTTATATCAGAAAGTAATAAAAGAGATATGAAAAAACAGATTCTCAGGAAATAATTTGTTATAGTGTATCTTTAAATGATGCGAAGTAATAAATCAATCAAAACCGTGTTCTCCATGGGCGTGCAAGATTTTTCGGAATGTATAGATTTAAATAGGCCTGAATTTCAATTTTTCAATTCAAGTTTTGTCTTCAAATATATGAAAATATATATAAAAATGATAGAGAAATCTATTTTTTTCACTTAAAAATGTAATACAAGCATGCACGTATAAAAAAGTTATGACTCCTAAAAAGAGTAAGAAGACGTGTAGGTGGCGCCCTCTACAAGTGGGATCCATACTAACATCAAATTTAAATTTTGCATTTCAAAGAACCCCTAGTTACCAATTTTAGTTGAAACAGTGGCGGTTCGTGGGCATTTGAAGTGGGAGGTCATCGAAAAAAAAATCGAAAATTTTTTGGGTGCCACGCCCTTCTTTCAATGATGGTAATTTACCTGCTTTTCAATTAGGAAAAGTAAAAAACACAACACCAATCCTCAAGAAATTAACAAAAACAATCAGGTTCATTATATTATAGGTTAGGTTTTTGTCAGAACGACAGAGAGACAGGATATATATATAGGGATGTATCGTAATATCAATAATATCAAATGGATGATATTTTTCTTTGGACATGTTTTTAAATTTTTTAGTTTTTATTCCGATATATCAGAGTATCAATAGAAAAAAGTAACTATACAGATTAGAGGGATACAACTGGCAACGCCGCATTTTTAAAACTATTTTTAAAGGCTAGAATTTTATGTCTTATATGCATTCTCAAAATTTCAAAAATATATTTCTATTAGTTCTCGAGATACTTCTAATGTGCCATCGAGTTTGGGAGACCCTGTATATAGCGATATATTTTTAACGATGAATGTATGTTCGTCAACGGCACCGCTCGCGCGGTGGTAGCGCAGTGACGCATGACGAAAAATCTGTAACGATATAATATTTTTTCGATATCAGAATCAACATCCCTATAAAGAACTACAGACTGCCGACTGCAGAAATCCACGGTCTTCTTCCCATTCATTCTAAAAATTGCAACGTACGTCTAAGCTCAATCAAAAAAAAAAACGGCTGACAGCCCACAAAACCTCTTTTTCTTCGAATTTAATACAAGTGCGAGAGTGATAACATGCTATTTATTTCTCTCTTTACCCCCACAGGCTTTGTTGGGTGACGCTATTTTTCGTGGGCAAGCTCGATTTTGACCTGAAATTTTTGCGGGGACGCATAACAAGTAGCGTTACGTCTAGTTTGTTTTGCTGCGTGTGCATTACATTAATAAATACGAGGGATATTTTAGAGGTAATAGTATCCGAGCAGTAAAGTTTGGTTGATTGAATCAATTTTAATTTTAAAGTTAAATATTAATATGTTAGGTGGTTGGTGACTTGGCGTGGGAGGTCATTGCCCAAATGACCTTATGGTAGAGCCGCCACTGAGTTGAAATATCGACGTTATTTCAAAAATAATTTAGGAAAAATAGAAATAAAAATCAAACTAACAGCCTGTAACTCCGAAACGAAGCATTTCCCGGCATATGTTTATAGGAACGTTTTTTTTTTACAATATTAATGGAACACCCTGTTGTGTATAACACAAATTATAACCTTAAACTTATGATTTAATTTTAATGATCGAGGTGTAATAAAATGCGCTGACAAACAGCGGATTGCTGCTGGCGCGCCATTGTTAGGCTTTAATGATTATGTATGCATTTCTATTGCACTTTACACCCAAATACGCCCCATAATATGACAAATACATAGTTAGCAAGAGACAATAGGTGCTTCAAACGGTTTATGTCATTACTCACGTAATTCGTTCGCTTGTTTTTCTCATTATGTTAATTAGTGACGACGGAACGTGATATCATGTACAAATTGTTATTATACTCTCCAATTACAGTGAACTTAAGAGGCGACCGACGTTGTTATACAAGCCGCAATCAGCTAAAATGTATCATATAAAATAGTACGGCGATTCCGATACTAGGATATTGATCGCGGAGAAAATAAATGTGGCAACATACAGATACCGAATTCACAACTTCAAAGATTTAAAAATAAACGTTCCGTTAGGTTTGTCGCACTGTTTGATTAATTTGTGTTTTAATTATTAATTTATCGATTATTTACTTTTTCGTTAAATAATATAAAGTTTGTATGTTATAGTAGTATATTAAAACATAAGTTTCATAAGACACAATTATAGAGCACGAGGGAAACGAATATTTTATAAGACTTTTTCTATTTGGGTAATTTTTGAGGAAATTTAAAAATATATGTAGTTTATTATCATAATTTCCAGTCAAAATTTTTATTTTTTTTGAGGTTGGCAACACTATGTTATAGAAATAACAATTGGGCACCCCAGCCGCCATTATTTGAAAAGTAATACATATTTTTAATAAATTGTCATTTTTTGCTGTATTGGATCATTAAATATTATTTTTAATAATTTAGTAGTAAAAACGAATAAAAATGAGCCAAGACGGAAGACATACCCCACCAGAACTACACTAATAAAATTAATTATTTGAATTAAAAAAATTTTCCATTGACTCAAATAAATATTTGTTTCCTATTAGCCAAACAAATATGTATTTGAAAAATACCAAGGAATTATTTGCCTCAATTAGTACATATTATCTGATTTGATACAAATTACTTTTTATTTGTAATTAATCACTGAATACAAACTTCAAGCAAATATTTATTTCCTAAATACTAACCTAACTTAAATAAGCCGCTTCAATGACTTAAAGTAAATAGGTTAAAAGTTAAGTTAACAAAATGTTTATTTGATTGATATTTATACATATTTTATCAAGTAGGTATATATTTGTTTTACTTTTGTTTTACATGTATTTGCCGTAACAACAACGTTATTTAATTAAACAATTTAAGTGATTGGATTTAAATAAACCGGTAGTTTCCATCAAAGTCGTTGTTTTTTCATTCAAGTACATAATTGTTTAACTTGTCTCTTATATTTATTTAAACCAAGTATGATTTACAAATACCTGGCAACATTTTTCTAAAAAGATTTTGTGTTTAAAATTTTAAATTAGGTATTATAAGTATCTTTTCTCTGCCTTTTATCTTATTTTTTTAACTCGTTTCGCGATGATGATTTATCAGGCCGCTTTTGTATAACCAATCAAATTACTCAAAGCACCATAAAATGTTCAGCATTGAATGATTTAAATTAGGGTTAAAGGTATTTAGTTCTTAACTTGAAATGTACTTTGATTAAATAATTAGTTATTTGTAAATATTTGGTGGTTTTATATTAAGGATTTAATGTAAATACATAATTATTTAGTTTAAATGACCTAGACATTTAAATAGTTCTCTATTGGGTGATTTAATTAGCGATTAACATAATTTAGTTCCTAAATGAAAATTAGTTCGATTAAATAATTAGTTATTTAGATTTTGTTATTTTAGTTGTTTTTTGGTAAGATATTTGTTTGAAAGGTTCCATGATTTGACACAAATCCACCAACAGTCAAATAATTTTACAAATAAAACGAAATACTCTCATTTATTTCAGTTAAATAAAACTTAGTTAATTAAAATCACATTTATTTATTACCAATAATTATTTACCAAATAAATTAAATTAATTGATTAAGGGAGCACAGTTTTATCAGTTTACGAGAAATCGCGGAAAACAATTTAAATAATCTCTTACCGAAGAAATCTCGCAATGTCTACCAAAAAGAATATGCAGATTTTGAGCTATGGTTAGATTCTTTAAAAACACGATTAACAACTGACGATACAACGATATCATGTAGCAGGACATTCACCGCGCTTTGCAAGAGATGAGATTTAAGTATAAGACAATAAACAACAGGCAAATTATTATGGAGTCCGAAAGATTAAGAAAAATGAGATTTCTGTACCTTAGGGAAATAAAAAAGTTTAGATCCGAAAAACGTTCAATAGTTTTTCTGGATGAAACGTGGTTTGACACTCATGAGACTGTCAAAAAGGGATGGGGTGATTTAACTGAGAAATGCCAAAATAAAGCCCCTTCAAATAAAGGAAAACGAATAACAATAATTTATGCAGGTTGGGAGAATGGATGGATCCCTAATTGTTTATTACTGTCGGCAAGAAATATAAAGGATTCAAGTCTGGACTATCATGAAGATACCAACGCCGCTCTTTTTGAAAGCTGGTTTAAAGACAGTTTGCTTTCAAATGTACCAGAACACAGTGTAATTGTAATGGACAATGCAAGCTACCACAGCTGGCAACTGGAAAAAGTAGCGAATGCATCGAGCACAAAGGACTAGGACTAGATTAAAACATTTTATAATTACAATTAAACCTTTTGTGTATAATATATTATGTAAATATATTTTTTGAGTAGGTATATTAATTGTTAATATTACTTTTACCTAAAACTTTTCACACTTGTTTTGTACTTATAATAAATTAATATACATATAATACAAGTAATGGTAAAAATAAACATAATAAGCATTGCTACTATAAGGTATTACTATCTGAATACTACAAAAGCTAAAAAATTATTATTTTTCTTTACCTAAACTAATTTTTTATTTACTTTAAATTATTTTATTTAGAAAATGTAATTCATCAACATCCAAAATTACCTTCAATATAATTTATTGTTTGAGAGCCACCGACATAATGCTCAAGAGGTTTTATGGCTTAGCGGACTTCTTAAAACGCACAGACTTTATGGCTTTTCATTTAACTACAAAATCTGTTCCTGCGTGTAGAGCAGTACCCCTTTATCCTTTCATTTCAGTAATATAAACAGTGATGCCAGCTGGGGCCAGGTAGATTTCGCTGGTTGGCACGTTCATCGACAGTTTTATATGGGTAATTTTACCAAGAATTTCTTTAAAAACGTAGGTTTGGCAATCGAATAGGTGACGGGTTTTCTTTGGGTGTTTACAATATGATAAAACTATTATTGCAGTTATTAGGTCAAATGAAATATGTGCGGATGGACTATACTAGGTTTGTTAAGCACTTAAAGAATTGTATAAATATATCTTAGAACTCATGCTAGATTACGATTAGATTACAAGGGATAATACGGTGATAATATTGTATTTTTCTTTATTGAATAAAGTATTTTCCGAAAAACAAATATATCCCTTTTCTCTGATATAACAATAATTTTAGAAAAGTAAGTATGTCGCTTCAAACAAAACCAGTCCGAGACGTCGTCGTCTTCGCTATCATAATAAGGCTTTAGTACGTTGCACCAGCAGCAGCAAACCTGCAGCATCACAAATCTCAGACCACTACGACAAGCTCGAGATACCGCTGTTTCCATGCGGATTCTGCAATCGTTTAGTGCAGTGCCTTAGTCGTGGAAGGGGTTGATAGGTATATAAATAAAGGCAATATTTGAGAGTAACAAAATTTACATGTGATTTTCTATGGACAGCGTGACCACTCGGTATTTAAAAATATCGATTATGTACGCTGATAATTAGAAAAGCTCCAACCCATTGCATCTTTTATGTACACCTACATTCAACAAACAACTCTCGTGTCCCATCATTTTTGAAATTTACAAAAAGCAAGTTGGAGTGTAGCGAGTTTAGGACGTAAAATAAAATTCCTTTTATACTTACTTCTCGACAATATATTTTGTCGTTGTCAAGGCTTTTAAACCAACAAATAGTTTTCCGTCAATTTCTTTCTGGTTCTTTTACACTTCCTATAATTGGTAATCATTTGGGACGCCGGAAACAGCGAATTTTCGCTAAAATTTTTAATGTAAACTCATTAGAGGTCGCTGATCACAATGTTTAGTATGGTTTTTCTTTAAAAACGGCTAGTTTTTCAGAAAAAACTTATTAAAGTTTTTCAATCATATACAGGTTGGGTTTCTTCTTCGTTTTAATTTACTGCATTTTGTTGTTTTCTATTCAGAACCAGTGATTAAACTTGCACCAAACCATCAATCCATAAAATAAGAACATTTTATCAAAAAACCAACTGAAAAACTGTAAATTTAATTAAAATAGAATATTCGAATTACAGCTTCTCCAACTTAGTCAACTACATTTTTTAAGAAACCATTATACTCCGGTACCAAAATAATTGGCAGTCACTCATTTTTACCGGGGTGTGCAAGACGTTAGGGGAACGCCAATTCCAGAGGCGTGTTATTTTAAACAATAATAATTTAAAAAATAGATATATGAATTTTTTGTTTATTATTATAATATGTTTACATTTACTGTAATAAATATAATATTATAAATTAAACTGAAAAATAAATTAGGCTTTTACATTTGGTGATCTAATGAAAAAGTTAGAGAAACGGCCGCAACCGAGTTGTCTCCCAGTGGTCACTTTTAAATTACGGTTCGGAAAAGGTCGTAGGTAAATTCTCTCCAAAATTTCAGGTAAGCGCAAATAAAATTTTAATATTATTTAATTAATTATAGACTTTATTGGTTAAACAGGCGCTAACACGGCATCTAATCCACCTTTTTGGTTCCAATTCGCCTTTTTCAAGACTTTTTCAGACAATGTTTTCTGAAAGGAAAACTTATGACCGTTTATCACCATAAGCACTTTTCCTTTTTCACTTGTAACCACTTGCAAACTCATATTAACTTGACACGCATAAGAACAAAATTGTACTGATGAAAAATATTATCAATTCTTAAACAATTTTAATATTTAATATATAAATTCTATTGAATGTAAATTAGATCTTTTGTGTACTAATGAGGGTTATGGCTCGGTTTATGGCCTAACAGGGTGACCCGAACCTCGGAGACAACTTACCTACCCTTGGGAGTGAATTTACCTATGGTTATTTTGACCTTTTCGTAATCGGGAGACAACTCGGTTCCTCCGAGAGAAACTAAATCACGCAGGTATAAAATCCAAAAAGAATTATAAAGCAATAGTTATGTTATTTTAATAATGTTTTTATTGTACTTCATAATAATAGAAACATAATAGTGGATTAAGGGCAAAACCTAAACCTAAATTATAAATGTTTATAAATTTCCTAACTATTGTTACCTAATGAACACTAATTGATAATAATTTAATAATTTAAGTTATATTCTACGCCGACATTAAAAAGTGTTATAATGACAATACATTACAATTTTAAATTCATTATTATACCATTACAGCGATTATTCACTATCTGACGATGAAAACATTTCATTAGTGTAGCTACTGCTGTCATCTGCATAATATAATAATACATAGTAAGTTCTACCATGACTATAACGCGTACCTACATCTAAGTCTCACATTACGCCCTCGACGTATAATACCCACTTATGCCAACCTGCTGCTTGTCGATTCGCTATTGCCGTTTTTAACAGTTCTTTAACATCTTTTAATTTAAAAGTTTTATTTTCGCGTGCCACTTCGCCTTTTATCTGTGCCCATATAAGCTCGATTGGATTTAGTTCACAATGGTAAGGCGGTAAACGTAATATTGTAACACCTCGTTCACGAGCCATTTCATCCACTACATATTTCGTATATATTTTTTTTGTGTGGTTTTGCAAGATCGAGCAACTGCACTTTTAGAATTTTTCGCCAAGTGCAATATTTTTTTCTTCGAGCCAGTCAACAATCTTTCCTTTTCGCCACGCAGGAATTGGCAAGGCTTTCCACCCGACGCCGACGGCTGTGGTATGGTGCATTATCCATCCCATCACGATTACCGTCCCACGTTCAATACGCGGTAAGATGGATGTAAACCAATCTTCAAATACTCCCGAGTTCATATCCTCATGATAATCACCGGTTTTACGAGATTCAAACACGTTTAACCCACCTTCAAGAAAACCAGAATCACTCCCAATGTGGGTTATAATTAACCGACGACCTTTTCCTGAAGGAGCTTTCAATCCAGTGGACAGTCCATTGATAAAGGCGTTACGTGCATCTTTAATGTTGAGATCTTGCCAAATGTAATTCACAGTATGTCCTTCATTTAACCATGTCTCGTCCGTAAAGTAAATTATTTTCCCTGCACAGCGATATTGTGGTATTTCTTCTTAATTCTTTCTACGCTACAATACGATTTCTTTCTTTTCCACCAAAAGACTTTTGCTATTTTGTTTTAAGAATCGAAAATTCAATTCTCGTAGTGTACGCATTAGAACTCTTCGTGAAATTTTTTGCATATTTTCATCCCTTTCAATTTCGGCAGAAATTTTTTTTTAAATTCCGAAGTTCATTTCGAAAAAAAAAATGCATGCACTTTCCGACGAATGGCTAAGTTTGTTTGCTGATCAATAAAAATCTTTTTCCGTCCTCTTGTTTTCTTCTGATCGGACACTTTAGTATTCCTATTGTCCTTGATAGTTCTATAAACAGTACGACAAGATGTCTTAGTCAATGTGGCACAAAGTTCTGCTGCATCAGTGAATGATATTCCACTGTGTGTACTTAGAATTCCCTCATACACATTTTTTACAATTGTACGCTCTCCAGATTTTAAATGACGTCGTTTTGTAACTTGTTGGTTACTATCACTTGAAGAACTCGCCTGCATTATAATATTTGCTGTTTTGAATAACCACCAAAATAATAAAACTGAATTGCTAATATCCTCTTGATTGAAACTTGTCTACGACACTGAACGTTGGTTAGAGGCGATAAGAAAGCGTGCGAGCGCCTTAGGACATGGGTTTTTCCTACCTGCGTTGCCAAATTAAGTAAAACAGGTACCGTAGGGTGAAAAGGCCCTTAATGACATGCCGATTTCGGTAAATTTTATGGAAATTTCAGTGAAATCTATTAAAACTTGGCACCATGTAATGACCTATTTATGCACAATCTTCCCAAGCGGTTTCGATTGCTTTTATCCAACTTAAAAGTGGGCGAATCAATGTTAATTATTTTCGCCGCACACCGGCACCGTTAATGGTTATATGAATAGTTTTGCCAATTATTTTGAGACCGTAGTATAGTAATTTATTACAATGTTATTGAAGTTGTACAGTACACTGACATGGGTTAAAAGAGTGCTAACCGGTTAGCAATAATATCGTTATAGGTAAACTAAACATGACAGCAGCCTCGAATGTTTTTATGAGACAATATTTTTAACATACAAAATACGTTTTTCTATTTTCTTACAAGTTACTACGATTTTGAATATTTTTTCAGGGGCTTTTTTTGTGTCATTATTCGTTTATTTTAAGAAAGAAATGTGCCGTGCGAGCAAAAACTATTTTCATTCAAAAGGGTTTGGACTGAAAAACGTTGGGCTAACAAAATCTAGGTTAAAATTATGTCAAATTGATATTATGACATGATATGCCCAACGATGAATATTAAAATAAGTAAACAAATACAAATTTAATTTTGTTGTTTACAAATTTAACAAAGTAAGAATATACAGGGTGCCCAAGATAAGGAGGGCCTCTATGGGGATCTCGGTTATGGTAAGAGCTACAACTTTGATTAAATGGGGAAAAAGTTGCGCAATCAGAGGACTAATAATATGGCATAAAAAAAGTTTTAGTAATATTTGTAAGTTTTGAGATATTAAATAAAAACTGATATTTTGGATTTTTGATTTTATTTTTCTTTGGCGTTATTATTAAAGTTAGAGCAAAACTGACAAAACTCTCTCACAGCAACTTGTTATGAACTTAAAGATTACATCGCAATTTTTTTTATACGACGTTTCGTTTCCAAGCAAACACCATCAACTTCATTTTTTCTAATACGGCCCTGATTTCTTATTGTCAAATTTTGAAAGCATTTTTTATTCTTAATTCAATGATGTACCAGACAATGTTGTTTAATTACGTTTCGAGCCTTTTTAACCATCTTTATGAAATTTTCAGGGTCCGGACCTGGATCCTAGAGTGTTGCATATGCTTTTTCAGCTTTTTTAATTAAAAAAATGAAAATGATGGATGTAGAAGGTAACAACGTAATCTTTTTAGTTTCATTATGAATTTAAAAAAAAATAATAAAATTACATAATAGATTTTTAATTATTTATTTAACATTGTAAAATACTGATTCCGAACCCATAATAATTAAACTTTAATTAATTGAAATAAAACTAACATTAACTCATTAAAAATTAATTTTCCAAAAGGTGTTCAAAGTGATTTCCGTCGTTCTCCAAACATAAATAGGATCTTAAAACTGTATTATTTAGGACATTAGTTAACATTTGTGGCGTTACGCTGTGAAAGGCTGCAAGCACTAGTTGTCTAAGCTCTTCTTCTGTTTCAAAATTCTGCTTATAAACACAATTCTCGATATATCCCCAAAGGAAAAAATCAAGCGGGGTTAAATCTGGGGAACGCGCCGGCCAGGGTGTTACAGAATAAGTGCTGATACTTTTTTCTGGAAATCTTGCTGAAATGTACTCTCTAACTACCCTTGAATTATGTGCAGGTGCACCATCCTGCTGGAACCAAGTGTCGCGTTGTTCTGCCAGAGGTAAATTATCCAGAGCCTCCTCTAAGTCATTTTGGAGTAAATTCAGGTAATGCTCAGATGTTAAATTATGTTGATAGAAAAAAGGTCCTATTATTCTTGTTCCCAAAATTCCAGCCCACATATTAAATCCGAAACGGTATTGGTGTCTTGATTCTTTGAATACACGTGGATTTTCCTTAGACCAGTAATGTACATTTTTTCTGTTAAAGATCCCGTTTCGATTTACCATGCTTTCATCAGACCAAATTATCTGGTAAGGAAAATTTATGTTTTCGTGGCATTTTCTGGTGTACCATTCGCAGAATGATCGACGTCTTTCTGCATCACCTGGCCTCAGTCCTTGACAAATTCTGTATTTATATGGGTGAAATTTTTGTTTGTTTAAAATAAATTGAGCAGTTGATTTCGCTACGCCTACATTTTCATCAATTTCTCTAGTTGATACTCCAGGGTTTTCAGTAACAGCTAATAATACGCTGAAAACCTTTTCCTGGTTACTATTTTTTTTTCGGGAGAGCATGGGTTTTTTAAATGCACCGTGTTCTTTAAGGTTAGTTACTAACTTACTGTAAGTCCGTTTAGCTGGTTGTCTCCTTTCCGGATATTTGTCCAAATACATCCGCTCCGCTACATTACAATTTTCTCGGCTTAAAATAAAACATGATAACATATCAAATTTTTCTTCATTTGGTTAATAACCTGCCATATTTAGTTCAACTTAAGTAATGCCAAATTGTCTGACACCATACCTACTCATTTTTTTTTCCAATGCCTACTTCGCTAATTTGGGAAAAGAACAATACTTAGTTTGCAACAGCGTAGATTTGTGTTGTTTCAAAAAGAAAATAAACCCAGGAAGTTTTTATTTTTTTTTAAACAGTATCGTAAGGTTTAATTAAAAAAGCTAAAAAAGCATATGCAACACTCTAGGATCCAGGTCCGGACCCTGAAAATTTCATAAAGATGGTAAAAAAGGCTCGAAACGTAATTAAACAACATTGTCTGGTACATCATTGAATTAAGAATAAAAAATGCTCTCAAAATTTGACAATAAGAAATCAGGGCCGTATTAGAAAAAATGAAGTTGATGGTGTTTGCTTGGAAACGAAACGTCGTATAAAAAAAATTGCGATGTAATCTTTAAGTTCATAACAAGTTGCTGTGAGAGAGTTTTGTCAGTTTTGCTCTAACTTTAATAATAACGCCAAAGAAAAATAAAATCAAAAATCCAAAATATCAGTTTTTATTTAATATCTCAAAACTTACAAATATTACTAAAACTTTTTTTATGCCATATTATTAGTCCTCTGATTGCGCAACTTTTTCCCCATTTAATCAAAGTTGTAGCTCTTACCATAACCGAGATCCCCATAGAGGCCCTCCTTATCTTGGGCACCCTGTAGAGACAGGAAAATAAAAATTATGGTCCAAGCATAAATTAATATTTTCTCTGGAGAAATGTCACCACATTTTTGGATAATCCTTTCTTGTAACTGTTCTAAATTTTCAACTGGTATTTTAAAAATATTGTTCTTCAAATGAGGAAAAATGAAGTAATCCATAACCGTCAAAGAAGGTGATCTGGGTAGGAATTCAAACTCTGTTCAAAAACTGATCATTCAAGAACTGTAATTATTGCTAAGGATGGCTAAATAACGTCAATTGCAACGAATTTATCACGACATTTAAAACCCCAACCGAGAACAAGATTTTACTGTTGTATCATTTAGATAATTTTTTGGCTTCGAGTATGACAAGTACCTACCTTTTATCTTTTCCAAGAAAAATATGTATTAAAAGCAGTATTTTGATAAGAAGCGACATCATTGGCTGAAAATAAATTCTCCTATTTACGCGTGATGATGATAACGACACAGTTCTCCATTTTTATCTATTCTGTGCCAGTTTTTCACTTTGCGATAGCTAGTCATACTTACTACCTCTCGTACTATAGGTACTTGGCATTGAATTCTTGCGTTATCCGGAAAAATGCAGTTTGAAACATAGTATTTGTAAAATACAGGTCCTTCTTTTTTACTATTACTGATGCAACTGCTGTTGATAGAAATGTGTTTGAATTGATGACTGGAGTCGGACAGTCAACAATATACCGACTTGTGCACGAGGATAAACGCGGCCCCATCAGGTCACCAAAGAAAAGTACAGGAAGAAAAGAAACTAATAAATGAGGATAAAAAGATTACCATCAGATATACCTACCTTGGAGAAAATAATGTCTGAAATGAAAAAGGATGATTTAATTCCACCCATGGGTAAGAAGAAACTATGGAAAACTTTGAAGGAAATGAATTTTTGTTATGAAAAAATTCAAAACAGAAAATCACTTAATAGAGAGTCAGTTAGATAGTTTCGAAGGAAAAACAGGGATATCTATTATATGGACGAAACTTGGTTAAATGAAGGTTATACCGTTGGTAAAATATAGCAAGATAAACATACAAAAAGCGCGAGGCAAGCTTTCATGGAAGGATGGTCCACTGGAATAAAAGTACCCTCGGGAAAAGTTTAAAGATTAATAATTACTCACATTGGTAGCAAGAATGGATTTGTCGATGGCGAGCATTTAAATCGAAACGGATTGGAGACTATCATGAAGACATGAACGCTGATGTCTTTGAAGAATACGTCCAGCAAATGCTAGATCTTATTTCCCCTGGGTCTGTTATAGTCATGGATAATGCCAGCTACCACTCAAGAAAATCCGAAAAAATACCAACGTCTTGTTGGAAAAAAAATTCATTGGCTTACTGTAAATAAGAAGCCATTTCACAAACATATGCTGAAAAAGGAGCTACTGGAGATCGTAAAGTTGAATAAACCTCTTAGTACGAAATTTGTTTTCGACGAAATCGCTTCAAAACGAAAAATACGTACTTTGCCTTCCGCCATGTCACTGTGAATTAAACCCCGTAGAATTGGTGTGGGCGCAAGCAAAATTGTTTGTTGCAAGGCATAACACCACTTTTAAAATGAGAGACGTTGGAGTCCTCTTGAAAGAGGGAATAAAGACAGTGGGTTGTGAAAAATGGAGTAAGTGCGACGAACATGTGATTGAAATAGAAGAAACAATGTAATTATAAATCTTAATATTTAAACTACCTGCAGTAACGTCGCTGTTACATTACGTTCATTGCAATTTACCTGAAATTTACGTTGAGCAACAGAGTATTGTCCATAAATTAGTCTGTTCAACGCTGCCTTGGGGTTTAAAATCCGTCTAAATGTTTAAAGTTACGGGATATTAATGATTACTTTTGTGATTTGCATCTATAAATGAACTGTGGCAAAGAAATTGGATATTTACTTTATTTTTAGAACGCACGCCGCTGCTTGTCTGCAGCATGCCGTTGATGCATTTCTTCTTTCTTCCTTTTTGTTATGTTTGGCCATGAACTTCGTAATGCAAGTCGAAGACATTTCTTATTTCCGTATCTTCCTTTTTGTTATTCGATCATCTTTTTATTAGCGGTCGTCGGTTACAACGTATTGTTCTATCATTTATTATAGAACTAACCTGCATTAAATTAAACAATTATTTAGTTATTATTAAAACATACTCATAAACATATTAATCCCTCCTACACGGAAAAACAGTATTGTAAATTTAGTTTTACTTTTACTAAATCCTTTTGTGGCTTTTATAATTTTTTATTACATTAAGAGACAAGCATAAAAATGGTTATAAAGGAAACTTAGTAAAAATTACTATATTTCTTTACTAAAATATTTAATAGAATTTAGAAGGGTGTAATTATATATGGTAAGACTGCCTAACAATAAACTATTTGAATTTTTATAACACTATATTTGCAAAATATCAAAAAATATAGAAGCGCTTATAAAATTTTCGTAGGAAAATTCGTATTTTACTAAATGAATATAGTCAAAGCCGTCGCATTTACAGTTATGCCATCAAAGGGGTCGTAACTCTAACTATTACTCTTATGTGTTTTAAGTTCAAACTGGTTAATTTTGTCTCTGATTTTGTGTTTATTTATGGTATTATGGTGCTGTTATGTGGAGTTTGGAGGATTTATTAGCAGAATTGAATCTGGAAGACTTAGTTTCGACCACCAAGAAAGAAAGACCAAATATATTTCATTATACCATGTGTAAAAGCAAATAAAAAATGGTACAAAAATATTTAAATGAATCTACAAAAGGAGTTTTAAATATTTACTAAAATATTTAATTAGTATAACAAAAGTTGGTGGTAGAAATTCAACTAAATTTAATAGAATTTACGGAAAAATATTACAAATTTTACAATATTCATTAGTAAAATGTGCAAAACTGCTTGGTAGTTTTTACAAATAATGATTAGAACCGTAACAACAGAAGCTAGAAAAAACAACAACATATTTTTATATTACCTATTTACACTCCTGTTTAATAGTTTTTACTGTAACGAATTTTTTTATTTTTTTGTAGTAACTATTAAAAATATTAACTCGTTTTTACTATAATTTTATAGTCTTAGTAAATATTATTATACCATATGGCTGTCCTATATAGAACTATAAAATATAGTTACTTCTAATATATTTTTGGATAATCTTATAAATTTTTTTAGTAAAGTTATCCGACACATTTAAAGAAAATTTTCATGTGATTCCTGTCAGGTCAGATGTGATCTTAAATGCAGTAGATATTATGCGCTTCAAAAAAATTAGTTCAGTTCGTTATAAGGTAAATGCTACAAATTAATACTGCACTGCGTATATTAACAATTACAGATTATTTGTTAAACAAAAATATAGTTTCTAAGATAAGTTGATTATTCCAAAATATACATTTTAATTCAAAACAGAATATTTCCTCAATGTGTATTGTATTATAGGTATACATACATATCATAGATTTAAGATATGGTAAATAATAATAAATACCATTAGATATTACCGAAATAATTTTTTATTTTATATCATTTTAATTGGTAAAATTTTAAATAAACTTTAGAGATTAATTATACCTATAAGTATATTAATAAATGATAACGAAAATGGCGATTTGCGTTTATATAAACTAGGCTTAAGTTTATATACACAGTGGCAAAGAAGTCGCGCATATTACCTGTAACTTTTGAATTACCTCGTATGCGAAAAAGTGACCTTTATGAAAGTTGTTCAGTAGATTCCCCACATCTCTACGTGAATGAATTTTTTCTGTCATTTCTGGTTTGGTTGCCATAGAGACTAACTTACTTTTTTTAAATGCTGGAACACCCTGCATATGACTGCATATTTGGATTCTACTGGGAAAACTCTGAATTTTTTGTATGTCAAATTTTCACCTATCCGCAAGCGTTTCCGAGATAATGACAGCTCAAAAATGAAAAACTTCCTAATTATAATTATTCCTACCTTAATAACCACCAGTTGAGTCAAGGTGTTTTCATGACAGCGACCTAAGAGGTGTGAATTTTAAGTTCTTGTTCAATTTTCTGTTGTCTGATTTCTAATTTGTTTACACTATGGTTCATTTGAATGAGAAACAATGAGTTAAAATTTTAATAATGAGCGGTTACGAAAATATGAAAAGATAGCAAGCTCAGGTTTGTCAACTTTTCAACGAATTATATCCAAATAGGCCTCCAATAAATCAGTCAATGGTGTGTCGAGTGCTAAAGAAATTTCGAGAAACGGGCAGTATTATAGGGAAGCCGCTAGATCAGGTCGACCTAAAACAGCAACCGAGGGAGACAAAGCTTTGGGTATCATACTCTCAATACATGAAAATCCAACACAATCATTCAGGCCAATGGCAGTGGATTTTAGTGCGATTCGAAATTCGTCACAACGGTCAGGTATATGTCACATAGCATTTAATGGCCCTGTTTTGGCACTACGAAATTCGTCACAATGGTAATTGTTCAATATGATTAGGAATATAAATAAAACAAACAAGTCGTTTAATGGCAAATTAAAAGTGATAATAATATATATAGTGGAAATTATAACCTGAGTGTTATTTATTTATTTTATAATAATGAATTTCCATCAAGTATCGGCTACTTCAATTTAGTTTAAAATGTGTAATTTTTGGCACTTTATTTGAACACCCTGTATAAAATGGATAAATACTATTAGATTCGTAGTAACTCTAGACCCTTGCCATAAATCTCAAACAATGCCGTGGTTAAAAAAATTCTTTTAGGTACTTTTTGAAATTTTTTTTGGAAAGACTGCAAAATTTTTTTTTTACTTTTTAATTTTTTACTCAATAACTACCAAAGCAAATCAAATAACATTATAGGAATTTAGTAAGGTCACTAATATGAACCTATATATGCAAAGATAAATACTATATTATGCGTTATCAAACTTTTTTGGGTCACCCTTTATATGCGAAAATTTTTTCCTGCAATACATCCTATAATACAGTGATCATACGAATGAAATTCCTAACTTACTTCGTATATGAGCTATGGAAGTCTGTTGCAGTGTTTCAGGGCCCTGTATACGACCATTAAATAATTTGATTTTGGACTTCTTTCACAGACAACATAAGTAAAGTATTTTAATGGCCAGCAGACCAATGGATCACTGTCCACATGGGCAGAACATCAGCTTTTCAATCCCCATTCCGTCTAACAACCCCTACCAAATAAATAAATAAATTAATTTTTATTTCAAGAGACCAACGTTTGCATTGGGTATGGAAAAAGTCAATTTCAGCCACAGACAACTATGGAATAACGACTATTTAAATTTATAAGTAGGTACAAAGTATATATATTAAATTATAGTTAAGATAACAAATCACAATCCATAATATAAGTACTCACGAATATTGTAGAAAACACGAAAAATTAATAAATTACATACAATTTTCTTAGCTATTTTTTTGATTTTTGATCTTCCTTTCACACCGAGTTCCATATACCTACCACTAAAGGGCGGAATATATGCACTTAAATTCAGCCAAAATTTGCCTTGTTTGCCTTTAAAATATGCAATAAAAGAAGCTTCTTCCAACATCTACTGATGTAATTGGACAATACTGCAACTTAGGTTGTGAAGTATAAGGCCAAGATACAACTTCGTTGGATGGTTTACCTTCATAAATGCTTTTTACTGCAGTTAATTATTTAAATCCTTCATTATTTTTTACAGTTACATCCAATTTGTTCCTTACTTGACCTCCTACTTTACCGGGAATGTTTTTACATTTAGCGGAAAAAGTTTCAACAATACTAATTGAGTCTCTTAAACTTAAATTTCTACTCTCTAACGAGGATATTATGTCCGGTATAAAACTGAAAGATCTTTAACTACACTTGCACTTTTTAACAACTCTTTACTTTGCACAACACATTGCGAATCGTCATCTAAATCCAAAATTAGTTCTTTAATGGCTTCAAAATGTTCTGCGTAGAATATTGCGGCCTTAGTCCATGTTTCCCCCAGGTAATTACAGGTTCTGGAGGTAAACCAACTCCTGGTAATCTCTCCTTATACATCTGCATTCTTAGAGGTGCTTTTAGAAACACTTTTTTACATTTGAAATTAATTTATTTACTATGGATATTTAGTTCTGACGGTTTCTGCGGCTCGATTTATTCCATGTAAAAGACAAGTCACATGTACCGTACTGGGGTAAAAGATTCTTAAGTTTGGCCTACTTTTACCATAAATATACGGTGCTGCATCGGACAAAAGCACTAAAAACTTCTCATCTGGGACTGGATTTGGTAAGAAAAAGCTCGATTGGGACTGCTGAATAAATCAAGTTAAGGTCACATTATGAGTTTTGTTTAGCTGCTTAGAAGCTATTAAATATGGGTTTGTTGCTTCATCTTCTTGAAGTGCTCCAATCATAAGATGTGCGATACCTATATCTGCCACTAGCATCTGTGATTTCATCAACAATAATGTAAAATTTATTATCACCCAGTGCAGCTCTAATTTCTTCTAAAACGGTTTCGTATATTGAATGGATATTCTTCTTTCTAAGCGTGGATTCGTCAGGAATGGTTTGTTGACAATGTTTTTGCAAAAATCCTCTAAATTGCGGATTTTGCAATTTTTTTAAGGGTATGTTAGCTGCGACCAAAATCGATTTTTCTCTTACATTTTAAAATGCGTTTTTTACACTCAGCTGAACTGGTTCAGATTTAATTTTTTGTAACTTTGATTTTTGCAGCGGTGTTTTCAAATGTTGATCGATCTGGAACTTCTTTTCACAAACAATAATTTTTGCACAAGCTTTACAGAAGACTTTTTCTGCACTAAACTCTAACTCGGAGAAATTTTTAATCCACGAAGACTCTTTCGCCACTTAGACATTTTGAACACAAATTTGAAATCACTAGTTTCACACTGAAAATACTGAAATCTTTCGGCAAACTAAAACAGAAGTACGTATTACAACCCGATATAAATACAGTTTGTTAAGCAGGTAATAATAAAGCATTATTAAATGACAATAAATAACCCCTAACAATACACCTGCAGACCCCGGAAACCCCCAATAAATACCTTGTGTATAACCAAAATGTGAATATTAATTATTATATAATTATCTTCAGATTGAAAAATCCCTAAAACAACCGGGCGTTTTTAATTTTTTGATAACGCTGAAAACTTAAAAATAAAATAATAATTTGGAAAAATATGCATTTTATTATAAAATTGACAAGATATGCAAAAATGCATATATATGCACTTTGCAGATAATTCGTCCTTTACTGATCACTATTCACATGGATCAAGAGAGCATACACCTATCAAATCCCCCTACGAAAACTCCCCCTATATCCCCCAAGGATCTTTAAATCCCTGTTACCCTGTTAGCTACCAAATTTGTGGAATACGCGAATCATCTTGTATTACATATTCTTTTACATCTAATATTTATATAACTAACGTAATTTAAACGCTATTATTATATCCCATCCAGGGGGGGTCTGTTCTGTGGTTTTAAGTCGTTTACCAAGAAGATCGTATATAAAGCCACGTCTCAAGACCCACGACGATAAAACACCGTCACAGGGGTGGGCAAACGGTCGTATAAAATGACATAAAACTGTTGTCCGTTCACGCATTAATTGTGTCGTTTATTAAGCGGCTGCAGCTTGTGGGAATTCTAGTTTGAACAGTATCCGTTGAATTAAAATACAATTTTTTTTTCAATTATTAGAACAGACAAGTTCTGAGTTGCTGCCAATCTAAGATCATTATACAGGCCTCGTGTCCCATTACTAATATATAGGGCCCTGCAATAGTGCGTCAGCCATTCATAGCTTCTATACCAATTAAGTTAGGAATTTCGTTCGATCGCAGACCTACACTGTATATATCAGTGTATTTCGGACAAATATTTTCGCAATGGTCCAAAAAGTATGACGACAAAAATTTTTTTTTTTTTAATGGTACATCCTGTATTTTTTTTTTTTTGCATATTTTGGTTCTTTTTAGTGTTATTTCTTATTTCCCGAAACTTTATTTGATTTGCTTTAGTCATTTACGAGCAATAAATTAAAAACAATAAAAAATCGTTTTGCACGCCTTGAAAAAATTATTGAGAACACGGCCTTAGATCTGTTTTGTCCTAGCTATAGTCTATTTCAGAAAGGTGTAGATTAATTAAATGGGAAATTCCGTCCAGTTCGGCTCAATTTAGGGTCGGCCATAGGCGCAGGTAAACTTTGTGCATTAAATTATTTATTATAACTTAACCAAAAATTTTAGAGAATTAGGTTAACGGGTATTAAGATAAAATAGTATTGTTTGTAATATTAAAATTTCAAGTAATTGCGTAAGAGGATTAGGAAAGGTGTGTTTTCTGGCCTGAAGTGTCAAAATCGAAATATTGTGTAGGGATTAGTTAGGTAGTAGATTATAAAGTTACGTTTTGCGTTTAACAGGTACCATTTAACCATGTACCGAGTTTGGCTCTGGCCTCTTTGGCTGGATCATATAAATAGGTGGTAATTTGAAATAAACTTCATATATCGTGTGTGTGTATGACCTTAATAAGTATATTTGTTTAGTTTAACGCATCAGTATTTGCTGTTAAGCCGTATATAGTGTTCACCGTATTATAAGATTAGTAATAAAATGGCGACATTCACACCAACAAAAGGATGTTCCAATAATTCTCCACTATCAGTGAGTGAAAGAGTTATTATTTTAAATGTACATAATTGCATACAATACGATTATCCGAATTTTACTGTCGCCCGATGTTCCCGAGTGACTGGAGTTGGAAAGTCCACCGTTTTTAAATTATTGCGGGAGAGAAGGACAGGAGGTCAAGTGGAACCTCCCAAGAAAAGTCCAGGCAGACCAGTAAAATTCCTTGATGAAGACACCAAAAGTGTAGTTCGAAGAAAAGTTCACTCTTGAGAAGTATAAAGCAGTACAGAAGAGAGCAGAAGAAAATCTTTTATCTTGATGAGACGTGGATTAATTCGATGGATATTACCAAAATTGTGGCAAGACAAAAATATAACCAGTGCTCGCCAACCTTTCATGGAAGGCTTGTCAACGGGTATTAAGGTGCCTTCAGGTAAAGGGAAGAGACTAATGATCGTCCATATTGGAAGCGAAGAGGGATTTTTAGAAGAAGGTTTGCTAACCTTTCAGTCGTTCCATACGGGAGATTACCACGAGGACATGAATTCGAATGTTTTTGAGCACTATTTTGGTGAAATGATAAAATATCTTCCAGCTGCTTCAGTAGTAGTTATGGATAACGCAAGCTATTATTCACGACGCACAGAGAAGACTTCAACTTCATCTTGGAGAAAACAAGAAATTATCGACTGGTTAACCACCAAAAGTATTGAATTTGAAGATAATTTGATAAAGAAGGAACTATGAGCTATAGCAAATTTACACAAACATCGTTTTATGAAATATGCCGTGGAAGATATAGCAGAAAAACATAGTGTAACTGTGCTGCACACACCGCCATATCATTGCGAACTAAATCCTATAGAACTTATATGGGCGCAAGTGAAAGGATTTGTAGCAAGACACAACAGGACATTCAAAATGAAAGACGTTAAGCTACTGTTTGATCAAGCCATTAAGGAAGTGACACCAGAGAACCGGCGAAAAGCAGTCCATCATGTCATTAAAGAAGAGGAGAAAATGTGCGATCTTGACCACCTGATCGATCGGACCGTCGGCGTCGACCCGTTAATTATAACGTCAAGAGCAGGTGACAGTTCCTCACATGACTAAGAATATTATGATTTTTTATAATTTAATTTCTGTATAAAGTATTTTTTGTATTTTGTATTTTTTTTATAATGTTTAATAAAAAATAAGTGTAGCTAATACTATGTACAGGGTCTTTGATTATATTTACGTGAACTCTAGAGCCTTTATTATTAGCGATAGAAAAAAATCCTATATACAAAAGTTCTAGGGTTTTTCTTTTATTATCTTTTGAAGTTATCAGAAAAAACAAAGTCGCATCGGAAAATGAAAAAATAAAGGCAACTTCAAGTTTTTTAAATGGAACACCCTGTATATTATGCGCTAAAATGAAAGATCTTTTTTCCCTGATTCTAAATATATATATATATGTTGATGACATTTGGGTGAGTTATTTTTGACATATCTTAGCTTAAAATATAAATAAATTGAAAGGAAGGTTGATAAACTTGTCAAGCAAACCATGGAAACAATTCATAAAGCGTAATAAATAACTTAACAATTAATTGTTTCCATGGTTTGCTTGACAAGTTTATCAACCTTCTTTTCATTTTATTTATATTTTAAGCTAAGATATGTCAAAAATAGCTCACCCAAATATCATCAACATATATATATTTAGAATCACGGAAAAAAGATCTTTCATTTTAGCGCATAATATACAGGGTGTTCCATTTAAAAAACTTGAAGTTGCCTATATTTTTACATTTTCCGATGCGACTTTGTTTTTTCTGATAACTTCAAGATCAGGTTCAAGCCAATAACGATTTCTTTGAAAGTATCAGTAAACTTGTGACCCTTCCTGTAAATCTAAATTATTTGGTCAGTATTGAGAAGGTAGAAATTTATAAGATTCTTTATTCCCATATTAATAAAATTAATTTAAAACTCTAGACCCATTATTCAGATAGGGCTAAAAGGTCCAGCTGTAAAATAATAGTAATAGTAATATTGAAATTAAAAAAAAAAAAAAGAAAAAGAAAAAGAAAAAGAAAAAAAAAGGAGGAGAAAAAAGGAATTACTTTTTGAAAAAAAAAACTAAAATAAAATAAAAAAAAAAAACTAAAAAAAAAAAAGGTTTTAGGAATAAGTCCAGTATGAATAAAAGAAGATCTGAATATGATTACAATATGTAGGGGTAATTTGTAAAAATAAGCTAAAGATAGAAAGAATAAATAAAATATAAGCTGGCCAGTTGGTTAAATCCAGAGCCAAATAAACGTATCACACACACACACAAACAGAAAATATATGCCAACATAATTTAAATAGTATTGGATGACGATTTTATGTGCTCTACTATTTTATCAGGCTTTTAGTTAGCATCACTTTTCAACCTAACTGACACTAGCTTACGGTTTTAAAGAAAATAAAATAAACATATTACTCTTAAGTCTTAAGTTAAGTTACTTTACTAGTGGTAAGTTGTATAAACAAAACATAACTCTCTTAGGCTTGTATTATCAACTACTATAAAAAACAAAATAACATAATAATAATACAGTCTATTAATAAACATATTTATAAAACCTGTCGTACTTTTTCAACCAGATAAATAATTTAGAATATATAAATTAGCACAAAACTGAAAAATTGCAGGAGTTGCATCACCCAAAACAAAGAACGATCGATATGGCCGCACGCACGCACCTTCTCTGGTCGGCTGCATCGCGTGATGATCGGTGGTCTGGTAAACGCGTGACCCCGAACTGTTAATCTGATTGGTAGAGTTAACTAAGTACATTGTAAGTTTACATTTTTTATGAATTTTCACATTGTATTTGGTATTTCTGCATAGTTGCGTGTAGTTTAAATGTAAATTTACGTGGAATTGGAGAGTTATTACATAAAACATTGTAAAAATAGATTCAAGATGTATTTTTACCATGCACTGTGTAAATATACACTCACTGATATGTTCAAATACATTTTTTATTGTTTTTGTGTATAAAAACTGTAAACTTTGTGTATAAAATAATGTAAAATTACCCCAATTTGTATCAGTGTACCTATATGTTTTGTGTTTAAGGAATATACCATTAGAATTCGTGGGTTAGGATTATTTCTTTAGTGACAATTCAAGATTTGTTTAAATCGATTATTGGATGTATTTCTTACATTCGGAAAAAAAATAATGGTTGCACAAAAATCGATTTAAACAAGACTGGGGTGGGGGAGGGCCCATTTTTATGTCAGAACACTTTAAACTAAATATTTCTTTATTTGTTTCAGGTAAGCAATTGCAGTTGGAATCAGATTAATGATGGTAGTTTGTCGGTGAGTGTGTCTTAGTGATTAATTTGCCAGGTATTCGGCCCTATGATCAAACACACAAATTAATTTTTAACGTACCGTTTCCATGACAACAGCCGAAAATAGCCTACTTGTTAATTTTTTACTGTGGTTGAAAAACAGGTAATTTTGAAGTTAGCGTCTAGAGTTAACTTGTGTGTTTGATCATAGGGATGTTTATAAGTTATGGTTAACTTTAATCTTCAGTTTAACCGGTGGAATAGGCACTGGGTATTCGGTGATTAAACTGGAATAATCCGCCATTGTTAATTGTTTTATAGATTTTTGAGATACAATCCAGTGGCGTTTTTCACTTATATATGAACCCATTTATTACAAACAAATCAGATCCTTTTACCACTAAAACTGGACAAACTTGACCTGTTTCACCTTTGTCTGGTTGCAATTCTTCTCCTACAGCTTGGTCTCTTCGACCGTGAATCTCTTGGGCAGTTTTCCTTATTTCCTCGGCGAAGACGACTTCACCAGGCAACAACGGCACATTTTATACCTACTCAATTGGGCATAGAAAAATCGCTGCCAAGGCCGGTAAAGATAGAGGTGTGCTTCTAGAATTTTTCAAGGAACTAATAAGATCGATACAGGGTAGGTTTAGGGCCAAGAATGGTTTGCTTAATAAAATTAAATTCGCTTTTACGAGGCCTACAAGTTTTTATCGCGCTAGAAAAACCGAAAAGTTTAAAAAGTCACCCCGAACAAGGGTAAGAACTGCACTGATAAAAAGGATATCTCTTAAGCTAAGATAACAGATTGTAAAAATACCAAGCACCGCCTTAAGGTAAGGTTATTCATTATCTTAAAGTAAGGCTAATTATTTTTGTTACTTTGATTCAAGGATTTCAGTATACTTACCTTAAAATACCTATCTTTGACGCAAGATTGTTATTATACTGGTCTTAGAGAGAGCATTCTTCAATTGAAAGCTTTAATCTTAATGAATAATTTATGTAAGTCAGGTACATGTGACTTTTGCTCAAGAACACATTTCTTTGATATTACTTGGACTTAAAAGCGACATTTTGCAATGGGGAGAATTATGGGATTTAATCGGCCACAAGTAGAAACGTTTTTTAAAAACCTAAAATCCTTGTATGAAAAATTAAACTTTCCTTAAAATCGTGTTTTTAATAAGGATGAGACCGGTTTGAGCACGGTGCCAAATAAATTGCCCAAAACTATTACGAAAAAAGCAAAAAGGGTGATTGGAAAAGTTACTAGTACAGAACGTGGCCAGTTAATTACCGCGGTTTGTTGCTTTAACGCAGGCGAAGATTATATACTTCCTGCATTAGTTTTTCCACGAAAAGATGCCCCTATAGCGGAACCCTTAAAATTATATCGGACTCAGGATTTATTAATTCTGATCTATTTCTTGTATGGATTTAACATTTCAAAAAGCAAGCTAAGCCTAGTCAAGAAGAACCCATCCTATTGCTGTTTAACAATCACGTTTCCCATCGCACCCTTAACGTAGTGAATTACTGCCGTGAGAATTATATCCACCTTTTGTCAATTCCTCCACATTCCGATCACCGCCTCCAACCCCTGGATAAAGGTTTTTTTGGTCCACTCAAGACTTCCTATTCCCAGTTTTGTGACTGAATCCGGAAAAGCTTATCACACAGTATCTGGCTTGTTTCGTATGGCCTATCATAAGGTTGCCAATGTGGAGAAGGCAGTAAATTCATTTGCGTCCACTGGGAATTATCCCTACAACTCAGAAGTTTTCGGTGACGAAGACTTTGCTCCTTCAGATGTGAGTGACAGGACGACAGAAGAATATGAGAAACTCGCGGACGCACACAAACGATTATAACCATGTAACGTTTCAGTTAATGAAGCAGAAAACGAGGAACCTCCTATAAAAGATTTCACTGAAGCCTGTAATGATGTGGCAGTGAGTGATGCATCATCAAGCAACAACAAGATAATAATCGAAGTAGTTGATCAAACAATTAATGTTCCATCACCAATTGAGATAATTGAAAAGCTGGTCACAGTCAACATGGATCAGGTAAAGGTCTTGGACCTTGAAACCATTTTACTTGTCAACGGCGACAAAAATAAGAATGTTATCAGTAATAAAGACAAATAATCATTCTTCTCCTGTTGTGTCTTCGTACCAAATTAAACCTTTGCCAAAAATGGAATTTACTGGCACACGAAGCGGAAGGCACAAAAATTCGAAATTCTGACAATTAGTCCCTTTAAAGGATGCCTTCAAGAAACAGCGCCGGTTAAAAAACTAAAGACTGTACAGAAAAAAAATCAAATTAAAGATTGTTCTTCAAAGACATTACCAATTAAGAAAAATAAATTGGTGAAGTTCACTAAAGAACCCCAACCTTCAACATCCTCTTAAAAAGATGCCGCAAGTGAAATTTTTTGCCCCGCGTGGAACGAGAAATTTAGGGACCCACCAGATGAAGACTGGATTCAATGTTTTGAGTGCGTCCAATGGTGGCACGAAGAGTGCAGTTTTTATTCAGGCGGTCAATTTTCCTCCGATTTCTGTACTTAGTTTACACATATGTAGTCTTGAGCATGCACCTGCGTACTCTTAAGGCAAGCCGTTCTCAGAAGTGTAAAATATTTGAAAAAATAGAAAAGAACACGTTTTAATTGAGTTCAAACTTCCAGTTTCTTGATTTTTAGTTCGAAGTTCATATTATTGGCGTAGGCCTGTACTTTACGAGGCATTGTCTCCGCGACTTTCCGTGTATTTAATGTAGGTTGGTGAACCCCGTGTGCCACCGAGATTCGCACAGCCATCCAAGGGCGTTCGTGCAACCCAGACGCATTTCGCAACGTTGTCAAGTTTTAAATGGCGATATCCTTTGAGTTCTGAAGTATAGGTTTAATTGATTAGCCATTTTGTTACATTTCCGAGTTGTTTTTGAATAAGCCCACGGGTAAGTCTCTGAGCCATTCTAAGAGAACAGGTCCTATAAATGTAGTTTCAATTTAAGGTAGCCAAGAAATTTTTGTTTTTTTTTTAGACGGTACGCCACTGTTTATTTTTAAATCTGGTAAAAATACCCACTGTGTCTATGCCTCTTATAGATATAAAATACTTAAAACAATTACATTATGCAGATAGAATTAATTGAGAAATAAATCAATTATTTGTCCGATTTTTAAATACAACAAGCAACAATTGGCAACGCTGAAGATGCACGTGATCCGATATGCGTCTGGTGACATGCCAGTTTTTTTTTTTTGGTCGCCGATTATGCCATTTCGTTCATGGCCGACTGGATCATCATGAAACTCTCCTTGAAAACGATTATTCAGATATGCCGATCATATGGTCGTCCCAGATCGATTTTTTGCGAGAATCTTTTTAAATTGACCCACATTATTAAATAAATGGTATGGCATACCGCACATATTATGTATAATAAAAATGTTTGCAGCGGTGGGTCCTGGAAGGCTACATGCACATGACCAGTCTGCTTAATATCATGCATGGCGCCTAATATTATATACAGCGTGTATCAGCCAGATGGAATAAATTCGATAATAAATACATGGGGGTGTGTCCGAAGAAGCGCTCGGATACGTCGATTGCTATTTCTAGTTGCGCATTTTTTTCAATAAAAACTTTTTATACAGGGTGTGTCATGTAACAGTGGCCAATACTAAATTTCTTATTTTAAATGCAGCACCCTGTGTATTATTCAATTTTTGGATTCTTCAGAAAATTTTAGACATATTTCATGTACAATATCCTATACCTATATCTTCAACTGTTTCGAAAATATTAAGTGTTTCAGATTTATTGCAAAAATTGACAACACACTAAAAAAACTAATAAGTAATACTGTTTATTTCTTGATAATGTAAAAAACAAAAAAAAACATTAATGTAGGAGATGTTGAAAATGCTTGCCGCGAACCTCTTGGCAACATCCTAATCTTAAATAGAAATTTCTTCTAACGTTTATATATTATATATTTTATTTATTTATATTATATATATATATATCAATATAATTTAAAATAAAACCTTTTTCCTTCATATGCTTTAAATTAATTTATTATCTCATTCAAATGCTTCTTCATCTATTCAAATTTCACATTTCACTCAAAATTTTAACTATACATTAGTTTCAGCACAACTAACTAGTTGGAATTTATATGGCTTAAAATTGTGTTTTTTTTTTGGATTGTTTGAAATCTTGATTTAACTACTTCGAGCGAACCTTCAACCGTTTTGCAAGAACTAGTTGGATTTGTTTCAATTGAAGCTAAAACATTTTTTTCATCAGTCTCGCGGTTTTCCTTGTTGTAGATATTAGGCCGAAAATGAACCGTGTTGAATTAAATTTGATTTCATCCTTAGAAAAATTCTTTTATCCGGCTGTCGTCTTTCGGGATATCTACAAGTAATTTAAGTAATTTAATAAATCTTCATAGAGATACTACAAAAAGGCGTATATTTACCTATTGAAATACACTTCTAATGCTTCATCTGCATTTTCATTACAATGAACATAACAAACGAGCATGTCGTATTGTTCAGTATTTTCAAAGTTTACATTTTCTGCCATAATTCGCACAAACTGATTTCTAACTGATAATTAGATTTAAAACAACTTAGAGAACATGAATACTCTGACAGAAACTAAAGAAGTTTTTAATATGACACAAGTGACTGTATTATTTTCTTTATTTAAATATCCGTCATGGTCTACTAACAAAAAATGTATAATTTCTAATAAAACGTAAATTTGGTGCTTAATATTAAAAGTAAAAATAAACAATAATATACCGGGTGTTGCATCGTCGAGCGGGACATAGGAAATCCCATGTAATTTTAAATGGGGTCAATTATTGGCTTCCCTAATTATTTTAGAGAAAAATTCTATTTAGGTTTATTAAAGAGCACTAAAACCCACATTCAAAAGAATAACTTTAGATATTTTTGATGAGCCCGTTTACGGGTTATCGCCGATTTCTTTTTAACTATTTCTCCTTTTTATGGCCCCGTATTTGCGGGCACCAGTCAAGGTAAAAGATGACTGTCAAATAAAGTTGTCATTTTGAGGAATATTTGAACATCTTCTTAAATCCTAAAGTTCTAACAATTTAATAGTACCTACCTACCTATTAATTAGTAAAATATTGAAACATGTAAAATGTCATAATTAACCTTGTAATTGGATACTTTAGTTTAGTTTTATTCAGATTAATTTGTACTCATAAATACACCTTTAATATTTTCAATGTACGAGTTTTTATAACAATAAAGCACACATTTCAAAATGACAACTTTATTTGACAGTCATCTTTTACCTTGACTGGTGCCCGCAAATACGGGGCCATAAAAAGGAGAAATAGTTAAAAAGAAATCGGCGATAACCCGTAAACGGGCTCATCAAAAATATCTAAAGTTATTCTTTTGAATGTGGGTTTTAGTGCTCTTTAATAAACCTAAATAGAATTTTTCTCTAAAATAATTAGGGAAGCCAATAATTGACCCCATTTAAAATTACATGGGATTTCCTATGTCCCGCTCGACGATGCAACACCCGGTATAATAAAATATATAGGTATTTTTTTCTCGGAAACTATTGAACATATAAAGAATCTGAGTACGTCACTAGATTTTACGTAAAAAACTATAAAAAGAGCATTTGTTTTCTCTTTGATAAGCTACAGGGTAACCTAAATATGGGGGGGGGGGGGGGTGTCCCAAAATGTAAAATTTTCGAAAACATCCCGTATATCAAAATCAAGGAGGACTAGAGAAATTTTGATTGCGGCAACTTTTGTTTCACAAAGAAGTAGCACATTGCTGCAAAAACCGTATCCTTCTATCTTTACTACCTAATAACGAAGATACCCCGTAAAACCATCAAAAACTGGACACCCTGTACAATGAAGGATGTTTAAGGTAATTTTACTGTATTGGTAATAAACATATACAGTATATTAAAAATATTCGTAATAATTATTTTCAACCACAATATCGTACAAAATTTTACTACTATGCTGGTTGATGGCGGTGCAGATATGCAGATGTTAAAGTGTCATGGAGTCTGGAAATTTTCTTCTAGCGCAGAAAGCAGAAAAATGAATTATCCACAATAAAAAAAATGATGACTAAAATAAAGAAGGGATAATTTTGGGTACCTATATTTAATGAAATCGAAAAAGCAATTTCTAAACGCGATTGTTTTAGATAAATACAAATTGTTTGTGTTAAATATCTTGTTACTAATTTGAGAATAGTCCCAATTTTTAAAACATTACGCAGAATTATTTATTTATTGGACACAACCAATTGAGAATCAAATAAATTACGAAAAATATACAAACAATTAATGTTATTCAAATCAAACAAAATTTGTTTGGGCAAAATAATATGTTTTTCGTATAAATAAATATTTGCCAAAAAAATCTTTTTCAAAGTTTTTTATCAATGACATGCTCTTCAATGTTTGGTTAAACCGTTAAACCGATAGGTTTATCTCTTTGAATTGCTTCAAAACAAGTAATTTAGATAGGTATTTATATTCGGTTGTAATTAATCATAATTTATTTATACCAAAATTGTTTCCTCCATCAAGTCCAAAAAACATGCATCCTCACCGGGCTGACACACTGAACTACTTGACTGAAATATAAAAAAAAGATGCACGTTGTGCAGTTGTAAGTTGCAAGCAAATTAAGTAAAATGCATTCAAACAAACTTTGTTAATTGAAGCATGTGCGTTTTGATCCAAACAAATTATTGTCCTATTTATGATTTCTTGATCTGAAATTTTATATTTTTATGTGAGTATTTAAAACGATAAAGAGAACTTCGTTTGAATTCAACAATTTCTATTATTTACCCCTTTTTCAATATAGAAATGGCCACACAGACTGTGCCCTTCTCATGAATCGATATTTTAAAATTGGGGTGAGACGGAACTAACAGAAGGTCGTAAAATGGTGCCCATAGGCATCCCCGTCGCGAAATATGCCATTGTATTTGTATTGTAGTCCCTTAGTCCCGTAAGATACAGTTGGACGGGGATTTTAAACGTTTCCTTCATTTTTAGTTATCTTATTCAGCATATTATGGAAATAGTTGACTTAACTTGTGATAATTTAGATGATTGGGAAGAATTTTTCAAGAAAGGATTTATTAGTCGTAATATGCCAGTTAGGTGCGGCCATCGTGTGGTGTTTTGTTGGTTCTTATAATGAAAAGGCAACTTGCTTCTATGAAATCAGTCTTATACATATATTCTCCCTCATTAATAATCTTTAGTATTTATACGGGGTGTTTCTTAATAACATACTAATATTTGAGAAAGTTATTCTTGGGTCCATTTTGAGAAAAAACTTCATATGAACATATGTCCTAAAGGTCTTAACTGTTGAACTACAGGGTGCTAAAATTTTAAGAAAAAAAAACTTTTTTTAATGATAAGCTTTGGTATGACCCTATATATTTTTGTAAAACGTGGTACGCATCTTCTTTGCTGTATAACATGATTTTTTGTTCTTGCCAGTGGCGTTCGTGCGGGATTTGCACCGAATCATTTTAAAGAGAAAAGTGATACGCCACTGCTTTTTCTTAAAGTAAAAATTATTTTTGAAATCCTCATTCCTTTCTGAGCAAATCTGGTCTTTTAATTTTGTTTCGTTTGACGTATGGTTTCTGCATAAAAAAATAAAATTCATTCATTTGCACGTTGTTATGAAATTGGGTATTATCAAGGATTAAAAACGTATCTAGTAGGTAAGATTTTGTTTCGTAAACATAAACAGTTTTGACAGTTTTCTACCTAGTCTAGTTGTTACGTATTTAAATCATTAAAATTAATAATATTATTAAAAAACATGGTCCATTTCCATTTCACGAATTCTGAGTTTGCAGATATGCGTTACATGTATGGGCTTGCTGATGGTAACGCACTGGAAGCCAGGCGGTTGTACGAAAACCGCTTTCCAAATAGAAATATTCCGGATGCACGAACATTTTCAAACATTCATAGAAGGTTGTGCGAAAAGGGAAGTTTTGAACCAGACAAACATCTAAAAGGAGTACAACGTACTGTATAATAACACCAGAGTTTGAGGTAGCGGTTTTGAACTCAGTCGAGGAAGATCCCGAATCAAGTACACAAAAAGTTGGAAACAATTTGAATATCTCACATATTCTTGTTTGGAAAATTCTCAATGACTTTCTATTATATCCCTACCATATCCAACGTATTCAGGCTCTACTCCCACGCGACTTTCCATTACGGATGAACTTTTACCAATGGTTTCTTCAGAAAGTGATTGAAAATCCATTATTTGATACTGAAATTTTATTCATCGATGAAGCCAATTTTTCTAGAAACGCCATCCAAAAATTTCACAATAATCATTTTTGGGCTGAAGAAACCCCACATGTTGTATGTTTCTATTTAAAAAAAAATCGATGTCGTCATATCTTTGACAAATGTCTATAAAAAAACAAACGAATTACGTCAAAATGTGAGCATATATAAAACTATATCGTCGTCTCCGAGCATTTTCCCCAAAAGTTACAGGTTAAGGCTATATTAATTTTATTTCGGACTTCTGGGCAGCCCTGGTATTGCTATCATTATTGCATATTATCATAATATCTAAACTCTAAATCAACACAGAAGCAATAACGATTAATAACAAGATAGAACTGAGACAAAATATTCTTAAACATTTTTTTACAAAAAAATTTTTATAAGTAGGTAATATAGTAATAAAACAAAACATTCACCTTTTATTTATTTGGAGGTCACAGAGGTACCATTGCGATAAAAAAAAAGTAGTACAAGAATTAGTAGTCCCAGATAGAACTCTTGGTCTATAAGGATATCGAGAAGTGGATATCGTCGTCACTATGAAAACAATATAATTATGCCACCTAACTTTTTAGGCGTTACCATGAATTTGGTAATCTACTATATACGTGGCGAAATAAAAGTATTGTAATAAAGGTGCTTTAAAAAATTTACCTACCTTTTAAAAATGGGCAATTTTTCAAGTTTTTAAATAAAATAATAGAGTATTTATAACAACTATCGATTTATATATTGAATATAAAAAAAATCCAAAAACAACAAAAGCCAAAAGTGGAAAAACAGTAAAAATACAAAATTTTAACCAAAAGTAAACAATTCTAAATGCAACATCCTAAAATAATATATACTTAAAAGCAGCTGTTTAATATTTAGGCATTGCGCCGTTGTTTTCAATTACTTTTTGTAACCGACGCGGCATACTTAAGACTAAGCTTCTTGTATACTCTTGGGTTATATTATCCCATGCTGCGTTTATCCCCTGGCGCAGTTCTTCTTCATTTCTTGGATGAAAGTCATGTTTATACATGAACTTGGTCATTTCTCCCCAGACATTTTCTATGGGATTGAGGTCGGGGCTCTTCGAAGGCCATGGTAAAACTTGGATGTTATTTTGTCGAAAGTAATCTTTTACTATGCGGGCAGTATGAATGGGAGCATTATCTTGTTGGAAAATATAATTTTGATCACCGAATATGGCTTCAACCGATGGCACCATAACATTATTTAATATGTTGCAATATGTTCCTGGAGTTAGCCGCCCTTGCACAAATTGACAAACTCCTGGGCCTCTAGCACTAATCCAACCCCACACATTTACGGAAAAACGTCCACTTTGATTTGTCTTGTGCGTATATCTTTCATCATACCTTGTGTTTATGGGTCTATATACTCGGACTTTTCCATTGTTACAGGACTGGAACGTTTTCTCATCTGAAACACCCCACAGTTGGTTTTGGTATTCGTGAGCAAATTGTACTCGTCTTTGCTTATTTACTTCTGTTAAATATATTTTGTTTGCAGAACACCTATTTTTGAGTTCAGACCCCCGAATTCTTCTTCGAGCTGTAATTGAAGATCCAGGAAAATGGGTTTCTTCTTTAGCCTTAATAGCGGTCCCGAATGGGTTGTCCCTTAAATAATTAATTAAAGTTGTATCTTCGTCATCGGTGGAAACTTTTGGGCGACCAGAACCTGGGTTTCTCACAATACTTCCATGTTCTCGAATTTTGGATTTAGCCAACAACACTGTTTTTTTGTTTATCCCTAATGCGCCTGCAATGTCCCTTATGGGAACCCCATCCCTTAATCGCGTAAATATGATCGATTTTTGCTCTGAAGTTAAAGGCATTTTTTAAAAATTACATGACACTGACACAAGAATTCTGGTGACACTGAGTTATCAGTTTGAAAGAAAATATTTTATAATAGACCAGCAGATTAAATTATATTTTGTTGTACTACTTTTTTTTTATCGCAATGGTACTTGCTCCTAATTTATCTTTTGACCATTCGGTATTTACATTTTAGCAAATGTCCAGCTATCTATTAAATCGGGATTGAATTTAATTTTATGTTTTATGGCAAATGTTAAAAATAACGGACGCGGGAATATAACGGACCGGACAAACGGACGGCCCGAAAAGAACGGACTGTCCGTTGAAAAAACAGACGTATGGCAAGCCTACATCTGTCTACCTTTTATAATAAGGTAGCTGGTATATGAAAGACGAAAACTGGACACCCTGTACAATACTAATAAGGTTATGCTAGACTTAATATTTTCAAACTGTCCTGATCTCATTGTAACAAATAGTCAAATGCCTTTATGTAATATTGATACTCACCATCCTCCTTTGCTGATAGACATATCTTATAACAACGTAACAGCTGGTACGGGGGATGAGCATCACACCAGCTATAATTTCGAGAAAGCCGACTACGATCTAATCAATAATTATTTTGAAAATCTAGATTGGACTTTTCTGACCTCTTCCTCTGTAAATGGTGCTGTCGAAAAATTCTATACAACATTGTTTATTGCTATCGATCTATACTATGTACCTCTGAAAAGATTTTCAACATTAAAATTCGCGATATTTCACGAAATAAACAATATCTCTAATTATTGAAAATAATAAGGCCTAGAGATCATTCAGAAAATCACGTTCAATTCACGATGAAAATAAATATAAATTGCTTAGGACTCGGTCCAAGGACTCTATACATAAAGATTATGACATTTTCATTCAAAATACTCAAACATTTCAAAAAATATTAATACCTTCTGGTCTTACATCAAATCACAACGTAAAACAAGTCAATACCCCTCCACAATGCGATTCCGTGATAAAGAAATCCAGAGATCCAAAAGATGTTGCTTACCTAATAGATGAATTTTTCCGATCGGTGTTCGTTGACTTTGATCAGGCGGCAAGCTGTTCATATTCCCTGCCCAATGCCTATATGAATTTGAATTTAAATTTAACTAATATCAGTGTTACTAGTTCCATTGTATTTGATAAATTAATCCAGCTAGACGAGAAGAAGGGCCCAGGGCCCGACGGGACCCCCCCCCCATGTTCTCCTAAACTATAGTCCTACACTGACCATGCCGCTTAGTTACATCTTCCAACTCTCTTTAAGCACGGGCGAGTTTCCTAAGCTCTGGAAGCTTTCCTACGTGACAGCAATTTGAAAAAGCGGTGATAGGGACGATGTAGAAAACTATCGCCTCATATCCGGAATCGACTTGCAAAGACACTGGAATCAATAGTGGTTGATTTTCTGATGCCGGCTTTCAAAAACATTATCTGAACATCAGCATGGATTTATGCGTAAGCGCTCAACTCAAACCAATCTATGCCTTTACACAAACTACCTTGCGGCAGCAATGGACTCTGGGGCTCAGGTTGACTCTCTCTATTTCGATTTCTCTAAAGCTTTTGATAGGGTAGACCATCATGTTCTTATCGCTAAGCTGACCTCATATGGAATATCTGGTTCCCTTCTCAGATGGTTCTCAAGCTCTCTGGCCGAAAGATCTCAATTTGTTAGTGTTAATGGCCAGCTGTCGGATAGAATAACAGTAACATCGGGTGTACCTCAGGGTTCACACTTAGGTCCTATCCTGTTCCTTATTTTTATAAATGATCTCAGTACCGTGTTTGATAACGCTCACTTTCTGTTTTATGCTGATGACTTATAAATATATAAGGTGATCGATAATGATAGCGACTGTCTTATACTACAGTGGGACATCAACAAAATCGCTGACTTGCACCTTAAATAACATAAAAATTAATCTATTCAAATGCAAGGTTATATATATCATTCACTCGCAAAAAAAAGCCAATCTTGTTCAATTACTCACTGTCCAATGAAAGTATTTCCGGAGTCATCTTTGACACCGAACTCAGATTTAGGGCACACATAAACAACATTATCTACAAATCATTTAGGATGGCAGGCTTCAACTATAAGAACTTGCTTTAACTTTACCAACATTAATGTTTTGATGATATTATATTATTCATTAGACCGTAGTCACCTTGAATATTGCTGCATAGTATGGTCCCCTTTCTATAAAACCCACTCTGCTAGAATTGAACGAGTGCAGTCCAAGTTCGCTATCTTCTTGTTCAGGAAGCTTCGTATTGATCAAACAAGTCTGTCCTACTCCCAACGCCTTAGCATGCTTGGCTTGGATAGCTTGGAGACGTGACGGATCTTCTTAACTATATTGTTTGGTCATAAAATCATCAGCAACGAGATAGATTGTCCAGACCTATTGAGATCGATCAACTTCCGAGTACCATCACGTAACACCCGTCTAGCAATACCTTTCTTAACCCATAGGTATATAGAACTGACATCGGACATAACAGTCCTTCCAACCGAATCATGAGTCACTTAAATACCTATGTTCGCAATGAGTTTCATTATGAATGGTCTATATATCCAAGTTCAAAACTAACTTAAAACGGCTCCTTCTGCATTAACTTACGGATCATATCATGTAAATCCGCCGCCGTACCATTAGCGCTACAGTTGGGAACGTTATTGTTGTTACTTCATTATTTCTATCTGTAAGTAAGTATTGTCATTTGTATAAATATGTTTGTAGAAAATGTATAAGCTCTCTGTAATTATTTCTTTGTTTTTTACCTAGTACTATTTGGAATAATTCTGTAAGTACTGTTAAATGAATAAATAAATAAATAAATAAATATTATTAACGGCGTAAAATTATCAAGGGCTTTAAAGATTATTTTACATTATTGCAGAAGTGCATGACAAATACATATGTATCTAAATAAAACTTAATAACATTAATTTTTCATTGTGTTGGTTAACGAGCAAAACATTGTGATAGGTCCAGTTCTGGATAAACATAATCAATTTAACAAAGATAAGATTAAAAAAAATGTTATTTTGTTGCAGTGGCTTTAATAAGAAAAGCTTGTTTTAAAATTATTGTTGTTGCACATAAAAATACATATGAACGGATTTTTTTTTCTGTTTTGATAAATATTTTGCATTTCTAGATAATAATACAAAGTCTGACTACGTTGAACCGTGACGTATATTTCTAAATCTACAGTTGACATATTATGTCAGCGGTGTAAAGTGAATATTACTGTAGTCTATGATGCAAAGTAATTAATCAATCAAAACCGTCTTCTCCATGGGCGTGGAAGATTTTTCGGCATGTATACAGGGTGTTTCAGAATAAGATGCTGATCCTTAACGGTGTGAATCCTTAGGTGATTTTAAGAAGAAAAGTTCAAATTAACATATATCCTTAACCTATCAACTTTCGAACTACAGGGCGTTAAAGTTTTAAGAAAAAAATCGTTTTTCTATCATAACTTTAACAACTTTCTAGCTATTCTTATGAATTTTTCACACATGCCCTCTAAGCATCAATAGCCATTCTTTGGTGTAGAAAAATTTTAAAATTTTTTAACCAGTGGCGTCCTGAAAGGGTTTGGACTAGACATTTTGGAAAAATATTATGTACGCCACTGCTTTTTCTCAAGATAAAAATTATTTTTAAAATACTCATTCATTTTAGGCCAAATTTAATATCTTGCCTTTTTATCGTCCGACAGTTTAAATTGAAACAACTAACATTAAATAACGTGTGAACAAAAACGAAAATAATTTAGATTAGCTGTTGAAAGTGGCCACCACCTGCAAGAATGCATGCTTCAGCTCTTCTCCTCATCGAGTCTCGTACCCTTTCAAAAATTCCTGGAGTATTCCTGATAGTGTCGAAACAAACTATTATGCGGTTTCTCAACTCCTCTTCAGGACCGGATTGATGACACTGGCGGACTGGAGTTGGCCCGCAAGCCGTAGTTTTGAGACCCCTCTCCTATATTACCCTAATTTTCTAAATTTTTCGTTTTGTGCGTTTATTGTTAATAGTAACTATCGACTATTAGATATTTTTGAAAAGCTAAAAAATAGCTCAATCAAATAAAGGAAGAATATACAGGGTGTCCTATTTAAGAAATCTCGAAAAGTAAGACTCCCAGAAATGTGAATCCCACTGAATTCTACTTAAATAACTGTCTTAGAAACAATTTTCAATTTTTTGATAAGTTAAAGGGTAACCGAAATACGGGGGGTGGTCGAAAAGCAAACATTTTCGAGAACACCCTGTAACTTAAAAACTAAGAAAGCTATGATAATTCTGACTGAAAGAAAAGGGACAAACTTCTTTCTTTTCTATCGCGTTTTCGGTTCGCAGAAACCGACAATTGGTTTTCAGCACCACCTGACATTAGATAGAGTCTGTTCAGATATAAGAAAATGACTATATAACTGATCCCTATTAGGAAAGACCCGGGCCAGCTGTAAAATTGAAATATGGCCGAACAGGTCCGTATTTTGCTTAGAATTTAATCATGGTTTGTAATAAAAATAAGTAAGACATTAAATAATATTTTATTTAAGTATATTTAAATGTGAAATTACAAGTTATTTTATTATTAAGAATTATATTTATGAATACAAAAATATACAAATTATTCGGTACTTATAATAATTATTCACTTAATATATTAATATCACTATCATAATCTGTTCTAATTATTATTTGCATATAGGATTTTTCCACTTTTTTAACGTGTGTAACAGAATTTGCCCAACTTTGTGAAGGGATGTAAAAAACTTCAGTTTCTATAAGCTCAAGTGCACTGGAGTTAATAGTAGGGCAAATATTGTTACGACGAATGGCAGATTTCAGTTGGTGCTAAACATGTTCGATGGTAATAAATATACAATGGTATCGGTGTAGCCGAGTTGCTAGACGTATGCAGGTAAAATAAATTGAGATAGCCGAATTCCTAGACCGACATACACTAATTGCTAGACGGGGGGGGGGGGGATGGTCGAGTTCCTAGACGCGACCTTCATTACAGAGAGGTAATAAAAATCATTAGAGCCTGGAAAATTATATCTATGCTATTATTATGAGTAGATCGACTCAAAAAGGGCTGGTAAATAATTGGCCGGTGAACTTGAAAAAGGCGAATTGGAACCAAAAAGGTGGATTAGATGCCGTGTTAGCGCCTGTTTAACCAATAAAGTCTATAAAGAGAATTGAAAAAGGCGAATTGGAACCAAAAAGGTGGATTAGTTGCCGTGTTAGCGCCTGTTTAACCAATAAAGTCTATAATTATTAGTTACAGCATTATTTAGTTGAGTTAAGCAATATAATGTTCCAAGTGTATGTAATTTTTGCCGTCTAGAAACTCAACAATGTTTTTCTAGCAATTCGTACATCTTCGTCTAGCAACTCGACGATTCCAAATTCATAATTTTGTTACCTACTCTCCACCGTCTAGCAACTCGGATACACCCAATGGTATGGTGGAAGCCTTAAAACTGTATGCCCTAGATTTTTTGCATAATTATCACAGAAGTATTTCTTTTGTAGTTTTAAACTTTGTAAAACCTCAACTAATTGCCTTTTGGTATAATATTCCTGAAAATAAATGTCATTATCATACATGTAGTTTTGAATTGTTGCTTTTGTGTCATTTGAGGAGGGAGTCTTGGTCAACTGCCTACTATGGTAGCTTGCATTGTCCATTACAATCACGCTATTTGGAGGTATATTTGGAATTAGCTTGTTTTTAAATCAATCTTCAAATAAATCAGCAGTGGTGTCCTCATGGTAATCCAGAGAAGAATCTTTAATGTTTTTTGCAGACAGAGAAAGTCCATTTGGAATCCATCCGTCTTTAGATCCAGCATGCAAAATCGTAATTCTTTTACCTCTTTTTGATGACGCTTGTTGCACACTTGCCGCTTGAGTCAACCCAACCCTTTCCGGGGTATCATGTTATGTGTCGAACCAGGTTTCATTCAAGTAAATAATCGGTCTTTGCTGATCTCTGTAATCCTAATTTTTTGTAGATATTCGGATCGCCATTCCCGAATTCTACTGGATTCCATTAAAACTTGTCTCTTGTTAATTTTTTTAAATCTAAACCCCATGTGTTGGATACACTTCCATAACGTTGTTCTGCCACATTAAACGCCGCTTTCATCTTTTTCAAGCCTCCTAATTAAATTATCTAATGTAGGCACGCTTTGTTCCTCGTATAACTTGTAAATTTTACGCCGTATTATATCTTGATCACTTCCATCTACCTTCGAGAAAATGCCAGTATCGGTTCTTTTTTTCCTCGCTAAAATGGGATTATTCACAATTTTCCATATAGTTGATGTTGGAATTTTTGTTAATGTGGCCGTTTCTTCTAACGCTGCTTGCTTGCTGACCGCACGTTCAATGAGAGTTGAATAAACATTGTTTATAACTTCCTTAGTTTCCACAGAAAAGTGTTTTCTGCTTTTCGACGGGGTTATCTTCTGAGATACATTGAGATCGCACATATTTTCCATGACTCACACACGATTAAACAATCGCTGTATTACACACGAAGTAAGAATAATTACTAAGCTTAAAACTAACTAGAGTGGCTATATATACAGTCTTTAGAACATAATTTGCTTTTAAAATCACCAAACTATTACTTTAATAATGAAATTACGTCTTCCGAATTTGCAGTTTACTTTAAGGCATTTTTAAGTACGGACCATAATTTACCTGCATTTATTCATTCATTCATTGTTTGTTTATGGCCACCCTTGGATAATCCCATTCAAAGGCTGTAACTTTCTTATATCTCTGGACCTGCTTTACCTGCTTTTGCGGGGTCCATTCCGGCGTTTGCTCTTCTCTAAGACCTCGCTGGTCTGGTTGGAAGGATAACTCGATGGCCACGAGATGTCGCCACGTGCAACATCTCGCATAATATGTAAATGTAGAGTACCTTTTTTAAAAGGAATGACCAGAGTATTTAAAGAGTCAGTTTTCATTGATAACAAATTACAATACTTTAAAGAACGAAAAGAAAAACGATTTTATATACAAAAACGGGTGGGAGGGATCCCCAATGGGAGGAACTCTACGTGCAGATACCTCCACATAGTGAGTTCTGGGTTGATTTAGCATTAAATATTAATATTTTTTATACAAAACACTAAACCAAGCGAAAGGCTGCACAAAATTGGAAAAAAAAACATTATATCTTAACTTTTCAGTATATCGTCGGCGAAAGCGCAAAACCAAGTAACTGACAAAAATTCGAAAATTAGATTTTGACTGTAATTGACGGATAGAATTAAGGGGCACGTGTGTGCAAAAACTCTTAACTGACAAAAAATTCTAAATATTTTTAAAATCCTAAATTCAAGGCCACGTATCTGAAAGACCAAATAGATGCGTCGGCAAAAGCAAGTATCTAACAGTTGGCCATGTGATTTGCGCCGGTGTTGTTCTTGTGCTCCCTTTTCGATTGGTAAGTACGTTATTCCTTAAAATCTAATATATATAGTAGTTTGATTCTTAAGTTTAATAAGTCTCCTAACATAAAAAGTATTAATTTCCTAATCTTGTAAAATGGAAATGCTCAAATAATGCATTTAAAAAGTTGTTTGCAGTTACGTGTTTTTGCGAAGTACATTTTCTGAATATTTGTTTTAGGTTTCGCAGACACGTGTTTTTGCCATGGCGCGAAATAAACCTTTGACGGACTCAGACTTGCAGAATCTTTTAGAAAGTAATGCGTTTTTTGAAGACCTTCTTATATTTGATACAGCGTCGAGCTCAAATCAAGAAAAAAATACTTTGGATTTTACAGAAAAAAATGCTGACGGCACTACCAAGGACGAAACCGTTACGAGTCCCGGCATTTTTCCAACTCTTCCAATTATTGATGTTGATGAGAACTGCCAAATTGCAATTAAGGACGTGACGGCAGATGACGAAAACTTCCAAGATGCTATAATAGTGACCGACATTGTTACGGGGAATATCTCTACTGATACTGTAATAGAAACAACGGAAAATGAACGCCTATACAATAATTTACTATACAATGAAGAACTAGAATCTGAGGGTATGGACATCGGGGAGCAAACCCAAAAACACGGAAACGAAAATAATCTAAGAAAGAGAAATAAGAAGTTGAGGGAAAAAGGCGGTAAATATAAAACTCTGAGAAAAAATAAAGATACCGGAAAATACTGTTATGAAGAAGAAAGGGAAGAGAGAAATCTGAGACCAACGTGTCAATCTGTTTTATGCAAGAAGGCAAAAAACAGATTTTGTAACACTTTCAGTCCTCATGATAGAAAAGAGGTGTTTTCAAATTTTTGGAAAATGTCTTGGGACATGCGGAAGGTGTATGTTTCATCTTTGGTCAAGACAACAACTACCCGACGACCCAAAGAAGACAATTCCAGTCGCTTACTGACGTATGAGTATTATCTAAAAAAGGATAATAAAGAACTACGAATATGCCAAAAAATGTTTTTAAATACGTTGGATTTAAAGGAATGGATGGTAAGAAACTGGATAAATCAAGCATCAAGCAATAACCTAAACGATAGCAACGATATAGCTATGCCCAATAAATCAAGATTAACTGTAGAATTGAAAAAAGGATTAGAAGTATTGGAAACATTTTTAGACGACCTTCCCAATTTAGAATCACATTATTGTAGATCATCATCCAAAAGACTTTACTTGGAACCATTGTTTCAGACAAAGACTGACGTATACCGGGTATATAAAGATTACTGTATTACCAATAGTGCCAAGGAACTAAGTTTGGTTCATTTCAAGAAACAATTGAAAATAAAAAATATATATATCCATAAACCTAAGAAAGATCAATGCGATGTTTGCATAGGCTATAAGACCAAGAACGTACTGATTGAAGATTACAAAAAACATATTAAAAGAAAAGAGGAAGCCAGAAAAGAGAAAGAATTCGACAAAAAAATAGCAATGGAAAATAGACAGATTGCTGTCTTCACCATGGACCTCCAGGCTGTGAAACTCGCCCCTGTACTCCGGGCTTCCGCTATTTACTATAAAACGAAGTTATGCGTTCACAATTTTACAACTTTTAATTTAGCAGACAAAGATGTATTCTGTTACATATGGCATGAGGCTGAAGGCGGACTTGAAGCTAGTATTTTTTCAACGATAATCATAAAACATCTTTCCAATTTTTTTGAAAAAACTCCTCAGACAAAAACCATTATACTCTATAGCGATGGTTGCGGTTACCAGAACCGTAATCGCACTCTTAGTAATGCTTTATACCATTTTGCCAACAAAACGGGCACAATTGTAATTCAGAAATTCCTAGAAAAGGGACATACTCAGATGGAAGTTGACAGCGTACACAGTTTAATAGAAAGGAAGCTGAAAAATAAAGATATAAAACTTCCATCTGATTATATTGAAGTGTGTCAAAAGGCTCGCTTAAAGCAACCTTTCCAGGTAGCGTTTTTGGATCATACGTGGTTTCTAGATTACTCAAACTTGCGATATTATAACAGTATTAGACCTGGGCAAAAAAAAACCGACTTACATGTCAATGATATAAGATGTATCAAATACGAAAAAAATGAAGGGATCTCATTGAAGTGTCATTATTCTGATAATTGGACTCCCTTATCTCAAAGATTAAGGACTATAATAAATCCACAGATAACTCAACTATACGGAAGTCGCATAAAAATAAAAGAACAGAAGTATCAGCACCTACAAGCACTTAAAATTGTATTACCATTAGATGTACATGAATTTTATGATGCCTTACCTCATTAATATTGTTTAGTTTGTATTAACATTTGTTTATGTTTAAGCAGAATAATAATTATATTCATTTTCTATTTTTGATATAAATAAATACTTAAAAGCATGTAACAGTACCTTAATATTATTATTGCAGGTTTGATAAGGCAAAACCACGTAACCAACAATTTTCGCTTAGAAGTTAGAGTCAAAAGCAAGTATCTAACACTTAACACAAAAAAAGCAAATTATTTTACTAATAAATATACAGACACTCGAATAATAGTACCAGAGTGCTTAGTATCCATTTTTTATGAAATCTAACTATTTAACCCAAAATTGTAAAGTTTTTAGTGTCTCCTGAAAAATTTGCTTTTTGCAGATACTTGTATTTGCGCTTTCACCGACGATATATAAGGGTCCGTAATCTTTTTTAAAACACCGATAGGCATATTAGCAAAACATTTTTTGATAGCGCAACTAAATTTTTTGAAAAAAAAAATTGGGCCCAAAAAAGGGCCAGGTCAAAATGTATCCAAAAAATTCAATTTTTTTAAGGTAACCTTAGGACATCAATTGACAACCTTTTTAGAGTAGCGCGTTTGAAATTACCATTTTTTTTTTAATCGGCGATTTTCGGCCCACCCTACTAAGTATTGTCCGTAACCCTAACATCTAAGCTACAACCTCTGGTAATCTCAATTTCGACCAATACCGACGCCGCAATATAAAAATTCAGCCAGACTAGCATCGTCTGCATCGCACATTTTTTTCAGATTAGATACCGACAGCAGACTATTTTTGATAATTGCCACACATAAAAAAAACAAATTTTGTTTGTACAGACAAAAAGTTGCATTGTTGAGAAGGTTAGTGTCGCGTAACCTTTTGCACGGTGTGCACGTAGATTTAGCGCGAGTGCGTGCTGACGTCAGAACGCTTATTTTGCGCCGGGCAAGGTTAAATGCATTCCGCTATTTTAAGTTGAGGTTGGTAAGTGATAATCGCAAATTTGCAGCCAGACAATCGTTTTATATTATACGAGTCGTCAACATATCTTATTTTTGAAGTAAAAAAGATGTTTTTTACAGCCCCAGTGTACTTTTTCGTAATTTTTTTAATGAGTACTTAGATATATTTAGTACATCTTCTTCTAGCTCGGCGAGACTCATCGTTAAAACGCTGTCAGTAAACTGAAGCGGCAATTTTAATGACCGGGGTGTAATGAAATGCGCTGGTAAAGATGCTTAGTCTTGTCTTGTGGAGGATTGGCACTATTGGTAGTATCTAAGGAGTAAATAAATAAATAATCAGTTCCTTAAGTATAACAAAATGTTTCTGTTAAAGATTCTTAGGTTTGGTGCTCTCTTAATATTATCGGGCAGATCGTTAAAATAGCGAATCCCATCATAAAAAAGAGTTTTTTTGTAAAGAGGTTGTCTTTACCCTGGATATAGTATATTGTTCATTTGACCTAATGTTGTATTCATAATGATTTGATCTTTTTTCCAGGTACGATTGCAAATAATCGGGCTGTACTTTATGCTCAATCTTATAAATTAATATCAGATTCGCTCTTTTCACGCACTGCTCAATGTTTAACCATCTTAGTGACCGCAGCATATCATTAATTGGGGTATATTTATCACATTTTAGTAGGATGCGCATTGCCTTATTTTGTAGTACCTGCAGTCTTTGAATTTCCTCCTTAGTGCAAGAAATTAATAAAGAACATGCATATGAAAAGTGTGGCAATATAATGGTATTATACACCAACATCCTAGTCCACTGAGACAAACAGGTCAATACCCGATTAAGAAATCCTATTTTTTTACCAATTTTCCGACACATATAGTCCACATGATTAGTGAAGCACAATTGTGGATCCAATATAACCCCCAAATACTTAATTTCAGAAACAAAATCAATTACAACACCATTTATGTTTAAAAAAAGGTCTACATCTTTAAATCTTTGACAGTCCACCTTAGATCCAACAACCATGCATTTTGTTTTCAAATTATTTAATTTTAACTTATTTTGGCACAACCATTCGTATAATATTCCTAATTCATTATTCATTATTGTAAGCTACCTGATTAAAATCTTTACCAGAGACAGAAACTAGGGTGTGATCCGCAAATAAATTAACAAATGAGTTCTTTAGTCTCTCCTGCAGATCGTTAACATAGACCCCAACTGCTGTTTCTCCTTGTAGACATTTTATTATTAACTTTGGTTTGATGATACCTATCTGATAAGAAATCCTTAATCCAGTCCAACGCACAGTCTTTTAACCCCTACAAAGTCAACTTGTTTATTAAAATATCTCTGTCAATAGTTTTAAAGGCGCGTTTCATATCGACAAAAACACTTAAGGTAATCTTTGATTCATTTATATTTTGTCTCAATACCGCACACACATATTTCAGTGCATAGTCTAGCAGGAGTATTTTTTCCTAAACCCAGACTGTTCCTTGTATAATAGTCCATTTTTTTCAAGGAACTCTAGTAACTGGTCGCACACTACGATTTCAAGCACTTTGTCAATAACTGGTAGAAGATTTATCGGGCGAAAATTGGTTTTGACACCTTTGATATCGGAATTATTACACCTGTTTTTAATTTATTAGGGAACTTGCCCGCTACTTAAGGATGCATTCATCAAATATAGTAGAGGGTAACCCACAACACAGAAGAGATCTTTCAGAAGTTTAATGTTTAGTAAACTATCACTTGTGCTTTTATTTTTCAAGCCATGCACCATTCCCGCTCCGATATACTTAATGTTTTAAAATAGGCCAGGCTTTTAGTTATACTATCTGATATTTCAACTAAACTATCAGCATAAAAGTTGTTCATGTTTTTCTCTACACCTTCATCATATTGTTTACCAATAAGTTGTTTTAACGTCTTCCACATTTTTTTTTCCATCTCCCTTGCAGTTATCAATATTTTTGTCATAGTATTTTTCCTTTTCGCTCCTAATTGTTGAGATCGCTTTGTTTTTTTTTTAATCTTGTAGTTATTCCAGTCATGCTGGTTTTTTGTAAAGCTAAATTTTTGGATGCAGCCTGTCTTTCATGCTGTGCCTGCTTGAATTTTTGTGTAATCCAAGGATGTTTATGGGGGTGAGTTTTTTCCAGTGGAGCTATCTCATCGACGGTCCTCTGCAGAATGTCTACAAAATCAGAATATACAACGTTTACGTCGGTTGACGTATAATTCCAGTTTTGCCCAATTAAAGCCACTACAATATTTTCTATATTTTGAGGTCTCATCATTTCTTGGTTCGACCCAAGATAGCCCCAAACTTATACCGAATATTTCTCTCATGTGTAAAAACTACCATATGAAGCGGGAAATTTTCGACGAATATTTCCCTCATATGTTAAAGTTCCCATAAGAGAAATGCAATTTTCGCAAAATTACAGCGACTATTTCCCTCATATACTGTAACTACAATGCGCTTTTCACTTGATTTTCGGTGAAAATCAGCCCTCGGTCGCGATTGAGCTGAAAATTGCAATCTTCTGGTTTTTCATTGTTGGTTACCTACGAGAATAACCGTCACTGTCACAACAAGTTGAAATTTCTGCTTTGACAATTTCGCGTCAATTTATCAAAATGATTCGTTTTTAGTTTTTCATTCAGGAAATAGTCTAAAAAATATATTTCGTGCATGTAAAATGGCTTGATAATCATGCACTCAGATTTGTTGCCCTAAAGAAACAGCTTTCATGCATTTTTATTGTTATTTACCTTAAAAAGTGCCCTCCCCTCGGTCGGGCACTTTTTGGTAAATAACAATAAAAATGCATTCAAGCTGTTTCTAGGGCAACAAACCTTCATGCATGATTTTCAGCAATTTTACATGCACTTAACATATTACTATTGAATATTTCCCTCATATGTTAAAGTTCCCATAAGAGAAATGCAATTTTCGCAAAATTACAGCGAATATTTCCCTCATATGTTAAAGTTCCCATAAGAGAAATGCAATTTTCGCAAAATTACAGCGAAAACAGCACTGCCAGAAATCGAAAATTGCATCGCAAGTTTATATTGTTGACGAAACGTCAAAGCGGGATTTTATTGTTAACAAACGTCAAAAAATGTAATATTCTGACAATTAACGTCATTGCAATTCTTGTAAATTTTAAGCATTTTAATTTTATTGTTAGTATTTTCTGTTAAATAAAATATTTAAATTTACTTGATTCGAGTTCTTAATTAATTTGGGAAATATTCAAATAAATTACACTCGTGCATAAAAATAGCAAGATAATTTTTTTATTCAATGTGTTTTTTTTACAAATTGCAATCGTTTGTTTTCATATTTTACGAAAATGCCCTCCTCCTGCGGAGTCGGGCTTTTTCGCGAAAATATGAAAACAAACTCTTGCAATTATAAAAAAACACATTTCATTCAAAAATTATCGGTAATTTTGATGCACTTGTGCACTTACCCCCGAAAACAGCACTGCCAGAAATCGAAAATTGCATCGCAAGTTTATATTGTTGACGAAACGTCAAAGCGGGATTTTATTGTTAACAAACGTCAAAAAATGTAATATTCTGACAATTAACGTCATCTTATTGAGTGACAGCAGACAAAATTTAATTTTATTGTTAGTATTTTCTGTTAAATAAAATATTTAAATTTACTTGATTCGAGTTCTTAATTAATTTTGGAAATATTCAAATAAATTACAGTCGTGCATAAAAATAACCAGATAATTTTTTTATTCAATGTGTTTTTTTTTACAAATTGCAATCGTTTGTTTTCATATTTTACAAAAATGCCCTCCTCCTGCGGAGTCGGGCTTTTTCACGAAAATATGAAAACAAACTCTTGCAATTATAAAAAAACACATTTCATTCAAAAATTATCGGTAATTTTGATGCACTTGTGCACTTACCCCCGAAAATTTCCCTATAGGTCCGTATCTAAGTAACAATAATTAATATTTACAATAGCACCTTGTAGGTGTATTGTTGTGTTGATATTATGTATTTGTCATTTTGACATACATAAATCAAATTTAAAAAGTCGTAAAAATGTCGCGATTTGGAAGTGATTCATTAAGTTTAATTTTAGAGAAAGTTATATAATTAATTTCATATAATTAAATATAACGTTTAAATAAAAATATTAAATTTTGTGCTTTCATTTCACGTACTCGAGAAATATTCTACCGAATTACATTCGTGCATCAAAATAGACCTGATAATTTTTCATTCAAGCATGTTGTCAGTAAAAAACTGGATTCGGTTATTTTCATATTTTGTTTAAAGAGCCCTCCACCTTCGGTGTCGGGCTCTTTTGCCAAAATATGAAAATAAACTCGTCCAGTTTTTAGACAACATGCTTTCATAAAAAATTATCGGTAATTTTGATGCACTTATGTAATTACTTACGATAATGTCGTGATCACTTATTATAGGAAATACTCTAGGCACCTCCACTGCATTAAAGTCATTTGTTATTATAAGATCAATTGGCGACTCTGATCTGTCAGTCACTCGTGTTGGCTCGGTAACTATTTGCTTAAATCCTGCTCAGTTATTTATAAGGTGACAAATTCATATAAGCACGAGATACAGGGTGTTACAATTTTTAACAGTAAGAAAACTGCCGTTTTTTCTTTTGATAACACTGTTATGTAGGTACTTTAGTGGCTAATACAAAGTATATTTTCATAATTTTTTGATTTCGGCTTTGTTTAGGAAGAAGATAAATGCTACTTTATCAATGATATGGGCATAGCGATATGCAAATAAATGCCATTTATTTCTTTATTATTCGTTTATGTATGCCTTTTTCATGTAAAAATGATAAGGAAATCCATTTTTTTGCTTAAAAATGTAATACAATCACGTATAAAAAAGTTATGACAAAAAAGTAAAAGACACGTAGGTGGCGCCCTCTACAAGTGGGAGCCGTACTAACATCAAATTTGAATTTCGCATTTCAAAAAACTCCTAGATATCAATTTTTGTCCAAATGTAGACATTATTTCAAAAATTATTTACGAAAAACAAAAATAAAAATAAATTTTTAAAACCCTGTATCTCAAAAATGAAGGGCTTGCTGACCCATGCTTATAATAATATGAACCTTTTACCTTATAAATAACTTTAGGAATCAGTTAATTATAAGTTAAGTATAAGTAGTTAATCAATAATACCATCCAAAAATTTTGTTTCTGTTTCAGTTTTAACATTCATTGATGCAGATATTTCCGGATTTTGTTAATCCGTTCTCTCTGTACTGAAAGTAATAATGTTAGTTTTTTCATTATTTACAACTAATCTATTTTTCTCAAACCACTGTTTTGCTTTTGAATACAAATTATTACTATCATGGATCAATTCTTTAGCATTTTGTTTTCTTACCCATAAATTTGTACTCGTGATTGCATTATCTTCATTGTCAATTATTGAATTTAAATCGTTAATATACAGTATCTATGTCCGGCGATGTGATAGACCAGAGGGCGAACGGACCAAAAATTTCATTTTTCGAGGAAATGTCATTCTTTGTAAACATTTTTGCTCGCTGAAAAAATACGATTGTTGATGAAAGAAAAATATTGTATACTTCGTTGAGAAATTATAATAAAGGAAATTTAAAAGTAAAGTAACGTTTTTGGCGGCAGCACGTTTATAGTGAGAATCGGTAGACAGAGTTGTCGGGTTGTGAAGTGCGAAAAGTCCAAAATGGCGCTTCATGACATTCCATGGTGTTTTTTTCACGAATATGCGGATGAAACAAATATTTGTATCCACTGATAAATAAATAAAAACACATTTAATATAAGGTGAATTCAAGAATCGACGCCCCGACTAGAAGTCTAATTTTCGTCGATTTTCTATGTATGGGTATTTAATTGTGTGGCCTTGCTGCTTGGCATAAAATAATTGAATCATATGCCGTAACACAATGAAGCAATAATGAGCACGATTTCGTACTATTTTTTATTGCGTAGGTTTGTTGTCTAGACGAATCAAAGGGCGCTGAACCTCAATTTTTTAGTATTACCGGTTACAGCTTTTTCTCAAATGATGTGGCTCATATTTTTCATTGTTATGCTATGTTTAAATACTTATATTGGGGTGACATTTAAAAAGGATTTATGGGAATCCTTACTTTTAGGTAAGACTGGGTAATTGACTTTTGAAACTGAATTTAAAATAATAGAAGCTGTCGAATTGTTTCATCATTTGGCGCTTATTAGAGCAAGCCTTAAATTATGTCGATTAAAAAATACATTCATTAATACGTTTTAAATATAAATATAATAAAAGAAAAAAAGAAGAACAGTACAAAAATATATTTCATATTTATATAACACTTTTATAAAAAAATAAAGAAATAAATACAACTGCATACAAAAAAGTTAATCTGAATCTAAAGGTAAAGATATGTCACTTTCAGAATTTGAACCAGAATCTGACACATAAATTATTATCAGTGGCTGAACCTGAACATCCAGAATGTGTTCTTTTTGCCAATAATCCCTTATAATATTATTTGTATGGCAAGCACAATCAGACCAATTTTCGGGGGTTATGGTTTGTAATGCCTCTTTCCAAAGGGCGTAGCCAATCTCGACACCAAATACCTGCCATTTTTAATCCTATAGCCGATCTCGACACCAAACGTTAAGGTTTTAGGTAAACTAATAGCCTTTCTCGACACAAACAAGTAAGATGAATTTTAGTGAGCTTGGGTAATGTCCATTTCAGCCCACAACGAAAAACTAATTAAAATTAGAGCAGCATGGAACTCCGCAGATGCATTCCGCAGAATCCTTACGCAGGTATAAGGTTTTATAGACTTATATTGGTTAAACAGCGCTAACACGGCATCTAATCCACCTTTTTGGTTCCAATTCGTCTTTTTCAAGTTCACCGGGGAATATTATTATTAATTGTTTGCCCCTTTTATAGACTTATATTGGTTAAACAGCGCTAACACGACATCTAATCCACCTTTTTGGTTCAATTCGCCTTTTTTAAGTTCACCGGCCAATTATTTACCAGCCCTTTTTTACTTTTGTTTATTAGAATATCGATTTTAATATTCATGGTGTCGAGAAAGCCTATCGGCTTAAAGGGCCCTTTCTACAGAGTTAGGTACAAGACAAATTTGGTGTCGAGAAGTGACCCGCCGTTTCCAAACATCCAAAACATCATTTTCATCTTTCCTGTCTTTTCCAATAATTTGTTTATAGTACAGCCAATCTGTAAAATTGCGAGAAAAAAATACCATAAGCGATTTCATTTCATAAATGGTTCATGTGATTAGCTTAAAACCAAATTGTCGGGCCCCTCCCCCTTGGGCGCTTGTGGGAAACTCAAAAAGAATTTTGACTTGATTTTCCGCAAAAACGGTAAGTCGCAGAGAAATATTTTGTAAACAAAATATGTAGAAAACAATATTCTCCACAGTTTATCTCATGGAGTCACTGCGCTACGACTAAAAGTGCAGAAAGCAGAGGGCGCCAAAGTCGCCAAAAATCACTTTTTCCTTATTTTCGACGCGAAAAATATTTTTTTGCTCAATCGCATAAATACAAAAGTTGTAGAGCCCAATAAATACTATAAATTGAGTCCGCGCTTTTGTTTTTACAATGCACGGTTACGGAGATATAGCGCCTGGAAGTACCAACGGAATGCAGCCTTAGCATTCTATTAATATTGACCCTTATCTGGCACACTAATCACAGGAAGCTGTTACGAAATAAAACAAATGAATATGGCAAATTAGTTTAACATGCAACCTTGGGTAACTTTAAGTAAAACATCCAGTATATTTTAGAAACATATAATGCATTTTCTTTTTTAATGTTAAAAATATAATAATATTATGTTGATATTTGCTCCAGCCGTTTTCGAGATATTTCAATTTGAAAATGCTGATTAGGTATACCACTGTTATATCAAATCACAGTTGCCATGAATGAACATACGATACGAATATTAATAATTATCCGGCTGTCATTTATTGTTTGATTTTTTACTGATTATTGTATTGTTTTACCAAATCGCTTTAAAAATATCAACAAATTTTAATCAAAATATTACTGATAATGTATGGTCATGAAATCAATTTAGTACATTTAACTCTACAAATATACCTACTATTGTTCTAGAGTAATAAAATTGCAAAAACAGCATATTTGATAACATCGGTAACTACAGATTATTGACGTCACAGAAAGGCAGGCGTTTTGCCCCACATTCAAAATGTTAATGGTAATTTTATTGTAATCTCGTAACACAATTAGAATTAAACTTGAAGAAGTAGTCCATTACAGTGGAGTTGATATGATCAAATAAAACAACGGCAGTCTACCTCCACAATATGTATTTAAATGTTTATGTTTATATCCTACATGTCTCGGACATAGAAATGTCCATCATCAGGGATACAGTAGTCGATTACGATAGCTCTATCTTGCATAAGCGACGATCAAAAGTTATGTTAAAATTGAAATTGTAGGTTCTAATGAATGTTCAAGACTGAATGAGATGTGATATTTGAAATTTTGGTCAAGGTATCTTTGGAGAAGGGGGTTCCCAGTCTGTAGCCACTGAGACAGGTGGTGAAGCAATTATGTCATTTGTAGCTATTTAGAGGAGATTAATTTAAGTGAAGTGCTCAAAGATGCTTCATCTCACCGTGTCTAGGGTGTGGACAACAAAATATTGGGTTAGACTTGAAAACACATTCTTAGGAGATAAACAATAAATGAAATGAGAATTATACTACTTTTAAGGTTGGAATTTATTAATTTGAAGCCAATGGGCAGGTGGTGAAGCAATTATGTAGGTTTGTAGCTAATTAGAGGAAAATAATGTAGATAGGTGCTCAAAGATGCTTCATCCAACCATGCCTGGAGTATTGGCTAACTAAAAATTTGTATATAGGTTAAAGGGGGTAGAAAATGAACATAATTTTATTTTTTTTTTATGATTGAACAAGAAGATTAAGAAAATTAAACTGGATTCTCACCATCTCGACTAGACTAATTTCAACATAAATACTTCACTTCTAGTCGAGATGGTGAGAATCCAGTTTAATTTTCTTAATCTTCTTTTTCAATCATAAAAAAAAATAAAATTATGTTCATTTTCTACCCCCTTTAACCTACAAATTTTGTTAGCCAATACTCCAGGCATGGTTGGATGAAGCATCTTTGAGCACCTATCTACATTATTTTCCTCTAATTAGCTACAAACCTACATAATTGCTTCACCACCTGCCCATTGGCTTCAAATTAATAAATTCCAACCTTAAAAGTAGTATAATTCTCATTTCATTTATTGTTTATCTCCTAAGAATGTGTTTTCAAGTCTAACCCAATATTTTGTTGTCCACACCCTAGACACGGTGAGATGAAGCATCTTTGAGCACTTCACTTAAATTAATCTCCTCTAAATAGCTACAAATGACATAATTGCTTCACCACCTGTCTCAGTGGCTACAGACTGGGAACCCCCTTCTTCAAAGATACCTTGACCAAAATTTCAAATATCACATCTCATTCAGTCTTGAACATTTATTAGAACCTACAATTTCAATTTTAACATAACTTTTGATCGTCGCTTATGCAAGATAGAGCTATCGTAATCGACTACTGTATCCCTGATGATGGACATTTCTATGTCCGAAACATGTAGGATATAAACATAAACATTTAAATACATATTGTGGAGGTAGACTGCCGTTGTTTTATTTGAACAATTAGAATTAGTTATTAACAATACTTGTATAAGGCCATTATAGGGGTAGTGGTATTCTAACGTCGATTTGAAAATATTACTCCATTTTACGAGTTCTTATTACTCCATATCAAGATATATCCCCTAATTGTTTTAAAATATCAAGGGCATTTAACATTTTTTTAAATTTACACTTTCCTATCAATTTCCTATCAATAATTTCTGTTCACTGTTGGGGTTGATTTGAAGCTAAGTAAATAAGTCGCCCATAGTCGATGATTTACAGGGTGGAACCGTTTTGTCAATTCGCCTTAATGTAGGTATATTGATTATTCTATTCTATAACTATAATAAACTTGTGGAGAAAGACTTCAACTTTTCTTTCCCCTATAAAGCATTTTTACTTGTGGCGTAGTGGTCATATTAGACGTGAGGATCTGTAACAATAGAATGCTACGATCACAGGACATAAAACAAATGATGCTGCATTCGGTTGGTACTTCCAGGCGCTATATCTCCGTAACCGTGCATTGTAAAAAAAAAGCGTGGACTCAATTTATAGGATTTCTTAGGCTCTACAACTTTTGTATTTATGCGATTGAGCAAAAAAATATTTTTCGCGTCGAAAATGAGGAAAAAGTGATTTTTGGCGATTTTGGCGCCCTCTGCTTTCTGCACTTTTAGTCGTAGCGCAGTGACTCCATGAGATAAATTGTGGAGAATATTGTTTTCAACAATATTTGTTTACAAAATATTTCTCTGCGACTTACTCTTTTGCGGAAATCAAGTCAAAATTCTTTTTGAGTTTCCCACAAGCGCCCAAGGGGGAGGGGCCCAACAATTTGGTTGCCCCCCTAACCATTTATGAAATAAAATCGCTTATGGTATTTTTTTCCCGTAAACCCGCTTTTCCATAACAGATTGATTGTACTATTATTAAAAAATGTTTTGCTTTGGGCCCAAATTAATTCAATAGCGTTGAAAATGCAGTGGTAGGGCGGCAATCTCAAAACTTGATAACCCATAGTACAAATTAATTCATCCAGGGCATATCCTAATTTTGCTTTGTATTGTTTTAATATTTGTAGCTATTCGGGTTTAAGTGCGTTTTCCATAAAATTGATATTTTTGCTTTGTAGCCAGGAAATGATATCAGCTTTTCTCGTTGAAGCATTTGGCACATTTTCGCTGAGCCGTGAATGGTACTTTGCATTGTCCATAACAAGAAGCGAGGGTTTTTCGAGCTGAGGTAAAAGCTCTGTTCTTCCAACCATTTTTCAAACTACTTAATCTACCTTACGGGTATATTCGCTCGATATGTAATTCTGATAAATATTAGATGGTAATAATGCTAATACATTTTTTCTCTCTTCATTTATTACTTAACACAATAAAAGGGGAAAAGTAATACATTACACAACAAACAAAATTAATAACTACCTAAGTATATTATGTGTCTTACTAACCAAAACAAATTTGTATCGACGCCGACGACCGACACTGCGAGCCGATGCCGACTGCCGACCATCTCAATATCGGGAACGCGATACGCAGCAGTATTTCTAAAGCATGAATATAAAAATATTTACAAAAGTAACGGGTATTTTAAATATCAGGGAATGGTTACTTTGGGTATTGGGCAAATACCCGTTACTTAGTAACGGGTAGATATTTATTTTTCATCACTACCGTATATGGTAAAAGTAGGCCAAAACTTAAGAATCTTTTACCCCAATATGGTACATGTAACTTGTCTTTTACATGGAATAAACCGAGTCGCAGAAACCGTCAGAACTGAATATCCTTTAGTAAATAAATTAATTTCAAATGTAAAAAATGTGTTTCTAAAAGCACCTCTAAGTGTGCAGATGTATAAGGAGAGATTACCAGGAGTTAGTTTACCTCCAGAACCTGTAATTACCCGGTGGGAAACATGGATTAAGGCCGCAATATTATACGCAGAACATTTCAAAGCCATTAAGGAACTGATTTTGGATTTAGATGACGATTCGCAGTGTGTTGTGCAAAGTAAAGAGTTGTTAAAAAGTGCAAGTGTAGTTAAAGATCTTGTTTTTATTAACGTTAATTTCAGTTTTATACTGGACATAATATCCTCGTTAGAGAGTAAAAATTTAAGTTTAAGAGACTCAATTAGTATTGTTGAAACTTTTTCCGCTAAATGTAACAATGTTTCCGGTAAAGTAGGAGGTCAAGTAAGAAACAAATTGGATGTAACTGCAAAAAAGAATAAAGGATTTAAATACTTAACTGCAGTAAAAAGCATTTATGAAGGAAAACCATCCAACGAAGTTGTATCTTGGCCTTATACTTTACTACCTAAGTTGCAGTATTGTCCGATTACATCAGCAGATGTTAAAAGGAGCTTTTCTTTGTATAAACATATTTTTACTCATAGAAGACAATCCTTTTTAGTTGAAAATTTTGAAAAATATTTAGTAATTAATGCCTTTTGTACAATTCCAGGTTAAAAAATTGTTTACTTTTATTTTTCTTTGTTTTTATTTTGTTATTTTTTTTTATTAAATAAACATCTTTTTAGAACCCAGTGTGTTTCTTCACCCTATTTTACTATAATAAATTAAGAAATATTGCATACCAGTATGCATATTTGGTGTGTAATAATATCCCAAAGTCTGTACCAACTTACAGCTCTATGCGAATTATTGTAAATTGAAATGCCTACGTTGACCGGATAACACAGGAACCATGACAAAACTGATGTTATGTAGATATACTCTATGAAGTCAACGACATTCCTAAAAATAGTTCAATCGATCCAGACTTGTCGCATAACAAATCCAAGACATTTATTTCTTGGTGCAACAACAATGACTTTAAGACAGGTTTATTATTTAAGCTTGGCTTAATAAAGCTTCGCTTTAAAGGTCAAATGGTGCAATTGAGCCTAAAACTAAAGTCTGTGCGTTTTAAGAAGTCCGCTAAGCCATAAAACCTCTTGAGCATTATGTCGGTGGCTCTCAAACAATAAATTATATTGAAGGTAATTTTGGATGTTGATGAATTACATTTTCTAAATAAAATAATTTAAAGTAAATAAAAAATTAGTTTAGGTAAAGAAAAATAATAATTTTTTAGCTTTTGTAGTATTCAGACAAATTAGTTTTACGAATTCTTTTTTATAAAGTTTTGGTTCTAAAAAGAACCGATTTTGTAGTCTTGCGACAGAACGTACCTACTTGTAGATAGGTACTACTAAAAGTAGTCTTTCTCTGCATTTGAAATTTCACCCATGCTTTCAGACTCATCAGAATCAACATCATCGTCATCATCATCATCATTCGTAATAATTAACGGTCTTACTTCGTCTATAACCTGTTCTGTCTCATAAGATTCAAAAATAATTTTTTATATAATATACCTTTTTCCATTACTTGCACGGGTACTTGAATAACAATGCTTTGAGTCATCCTGCCAAGACGTTTTTGTTGAAGTTCCGTTTGCAAATACCCATGTTTCGTCAAGAAAAACAACTTGTCTTGACAATTCCGATTTTTTGTTGTTTAAATAATCCCTTAAAAATTGCCATCTTTTCGAAACAACATTGGACAGCTCGCAAAGCAGTTTTCTGTTGTTCGTTTTTTTATATTTGAAACCCATATGTTTTAAGATGATGGACAAACTGTTAGTTCCAATATCGCAAAGTTTTTTCTGCTTTATCTTTTCAAGAATAGCTTTGAGGGTAACATATTCCTTGGCTTTATACATATCATAAACAATATTCCTAATAGAGAGTTTTATCCCTTGGGATAAATCCAAGCTTTTTGAATGGAGTCGAACCCTTTTATATGGTCTGTCCAAATCCTCTTCACTCTTTTTTCGAAGTCTTCTTAAGGTCTTCTCTGAAATGCCGCAAGCATCAGACGTTCGTTTTTGCACTGCCAAAACAGACTCTAACGGGCCCGAGTTATCTTTTTCTAAAGTAAAATAACGTTCCACTTGTAATACCAAACGGCGTTCACCTGGAGATAAATGCCTTCTAGGCGATGTGCCACCTTGCTGAACATTTTCCATAACTTTGCTTAATAACTGATTTTAATTCACACACAATGAGAAACAAACTAAAAGTGAAAAGCACAACTACTTATTTAAAATAAAGTAGAACATACCATCCCGCACTTCAGCAAATTTCAATTATTTCTTGGAAAATAGTAATTATTATGAAGATTTAATTATAATAATCCCAAAATAATGTCATTATCGGAAAAGTATATACCTGACAAAATCTTTAACATATTTAACCATCCCGCACTTGAGCAAATTTTAATTGGTTCTTGGAAAATAGCGATTATTATATAGATTTAACTATAATAATAGCAAAATAATTTAATTATCTATTTAATTATTATTTATGCTCAACGCGTAATTCTAAGATAATTTTGTTTTAAAACCTCTGATTTCGCCCAGTAATAGAATACAGTAAACCAGTGGGATGTTCGGTGTGATCAAGTATAGCGAAGGTGCGAAGATATTGTAACTTAACCGACTTACTGTTTTAAAAGCGATAACATCCCTTGGTGATTTAATCCGATATCGGACTTCTTAAAACGCACAGACTTTAGTTGACTGGTTTATAAGGGGCTCTTAGTGCATTAGTGTAGTGAACTCTGTATCCCAACCAAACAGTTTGGGTCAGAGACTTTTTCTACTTTCTATTTTCAATGCTTATTTACTTGCAAAGAAAACCTAAAAATGGGTTTCTTATTGATTACTAATCAAAGCAAATATAAAAACATGAATATGAGCTTGCCGAAATTAGTCTCGTCCAATTTGAAACTGTTTACAAAATATAGGGTCAGTACTCTTTCCATCGTCTAGACAACTAACCTACGCTATATGAAAAAAAGTGCATTTTCTTTTAGCCCCAATAGTATAGGACAAGCCTCTAAAGAGTATTATCTCGAATAGGTTTTACATATCGGATCAGTAATAAAAGACAAAATAATAATGGCATCACAACGAAAACGATATTGGCGCTTTAATTATTTAAAATTTAATTAGAAAATCGTACCATTATCTACCTCCAAAAGGTTTGTATGGCTCATGCAAAACAATTTCCGATGCACGTTATCAATCAGCTGATAATTGCAAATCCGTACGAAAACATGAAAAAATTAAATTTGGGCAAAAAATATTAAAATTTCTGTAATACCTGGTTTTTATGTAAATAAATTTTCCACATGAGTAGACGAACATACAACAGACAATTAAATTATTTTAACATGACATAATAATAAACAAAGTGCATTCCTGTGCTGGGAGCTCCCTGATTTCGCACTGGGATCGGAGAGCGCCCAGTATAGGAGTGCACACTCACAAACAATGACGACGCCAGTAGGAGGAGACTCGACACTGGGCTACACACTAGACACACCCACCGAATATAAGTCCTCTCTCCGCCGTGCATGGCGGTTGAATGGTCATTTCCACTGCATTGCGATTGCCTGCTGCGGGCGGGCACAAAATTTCAGTACCTGAATCAATTTTACTGGTTTTTTTTTTGAGCTTTTCCCAGAATGCTTGCCATTGGTTTTCCAAGTCAATTCGTCGAAACTTTTTGCGAACTTGACGATTACACCCCTCGGGGTAATAAAAACCCGTTAATACCCGTTAAGGCACTGCCGGGACGCGAGTGAAATGCGCTAGAGATTCAAATATTAAGAGTGTCCTTAGGCCAAAATATCGGCGGCCGAGCTTGCTCGGTTTCTTGGGCGCATTTTAAGCCGTATGCTTACGGCTCATATGCGCCCAAAACATGTTAGTTTTAGTTAGTTTTAGCTAGATACTTAGACATAGGCTTAATATTATAAGAGAAATAGGAAAATAAAGATTTTAAAATGGAATGGATGGTTTTTATGTCCGGGCGTTTTAATTTTTGATAACGACGAAAACATAAAGATATGCTCATAAAATAATAATTTGGGAAAAATTTGCATTTTATTATAAAATTGACAAAACATGCAAGATATGCATATATACAGGGTGTCCCACCGGAAACTGCATCGATCGATTATGGAAAAACTATAATTAGGAAAAATCTGAAATTTTGGTGGCTTACTAATGCCGATGGGGGACATTCGCCTAAACTATTTTTAAGAATCTGACACTTCCGGTTATACCGGAAGTAGATGTCAACGTGCTTATTTTAAATGAGACCCCCTATATATTATTTCATTTTTAGATTCCTCGTAAAATTCCAATTACTTTTCATGTATAATGTTCCATACCTAGGTCTAACCGTTTTTGACATATTTCAAATTTTTCGTCAAAAATGACGTTTGCAGACTAAAAATAATTATTAATTTTTCCTGTACGGAAGCCTTTATTATTTAATTTGGGTTGTTTTTTTTGTAGAAAGAGGTCTACTTTAGCACACTTCGTATGATATTTTGATCATTATTAATACAGGGTGTTCAAAAAAGAATAGTAAAAATGAAATCGAAAAACATGTCAAAAGTTCATTTTTTTCAAATGGAAACTACCCATTTTTATAATTTTATCATATTCAGCATTAAAAATAATAGTAACTTTGTATAAGGTTGCCTATTAAGAAAATTAATAGTTCCCGAAATATTGGCAATTTAATATTTTTCTATTGTAAAAATGCCACGGCTTTTCAGTTCAGTAACTATCAGTTGGCCATGAGGGCAGTAGAAAACAATCAAATGGTAACTAAATGTCAAAAAGTATCAAGAATCATGCCGGGACGCTTAAATAATTCAAACGAAGATTACTTAAATTTGTTTATTATTTATGGAGAATGTAATAAAGTAATATTATGAACGTGTGATACATTTGCTACTCGATATCCACAAAAACCGAAACTAACACAAAACACCCTTAAACAACTTATAGAGAACTTCAAAAACTTTGAAAAGCACTAGCAGTTAATAGTTCATTAAAAAAAAATTGTGAGGAGGAAAAAAACGCAATAACAATTATTATTAGGGAACACAACATTTTAAAAAAATTATTATTTGAGTAAATGTTCAAATTGACGTCCTTGAACTTCCAGACATTTTTCACATCTTAATAATAATTCTTCATTGCTCGCTTTCCTTACTGATTCAGGATCTAAACTGTCAAACTCATTCCTTACTCGCTGCATGCAGTCTTCCATGGTTGTTACTGGAGTGGCGTAAACTCGATTTTTAATTGTACCCCAAATAAAAAAATCAAGCACTGTCAGATCTGGGGAGCGGGGTGGCCAAAAAAAAAGGAACATTGTTGGCTATCCATTGGTCATAAAAAACTTCTTGTAGAAAATTGTTAACTAAGTGGCCACCATGTGGGGGTGCGCCATCATGTTGGTAGAACAGGTTCCTGTGATAATCCTCTTGAAAATTGTGCAGGATGTTCAGATAACCTTCGCCTATAAGTTAATAAACGTGATTTATACATACCCAAATGTTTTTAAAAATATCCAACTCACCACTCAAATTTTCTTGGTAAAAGTGTAGTGCCACGACGCGACGCCATCATTTCTAATTGCACAATAGACATTAAACTGCCAGGATTGTTAAAAATGTTGTTCTCTGAACACATGCAAATTTGAATCACTCCAATAATGGGAATTGTGCCGATTAAAAATGCAATTTTTTGTAAATTTTGCTTCATCCGTCCAAATGATATTATCCAAAAAAAAATTGTTTCCTTGCGACCAAGTTAATATAAATTCACAGAATGACATTCTTCTGGGAAAATCAGTTTCTTTTAGGTGCTGAACTATGGTGAATACGTATGGATGAAATTTATGTTTACATAATATTCTATGTATTGATGATTTGGATAATCCTGATTCCAATGCAGCTTGTCTTACAGATAATGTTGGATTTGCGAAAAAATATCCCAAAATAGCTATTTCTATATTTTCATTATTTACAACAGGTTTATTTCTCTGCACTCTTGCCTTGACCGATCCAAAGTTTTTGAAGTTCTCTATAATTCGTTTAAGGGTGTTTTGTGTTGGTTTTTGTTTTTGTGGATATAGAACAGCAAATGTATCACACGTTCTTGTTATTACTTTATCACATTCTCCATAAATAACAAACAAATTTAAGTAATCTTCGTTTGAATTATTTAAGCGTCCCGGCATGATTCTTGATACTTTTTAAGTGTCAGTGACATTTAGTTACCATTTGATTGTTTTCTACTGCCATCATGGCCACCTGATAGTTACTGAACTGAAAAGCCGTGGCATTTTTACAATAAAAAAATATTAAATTGCCAATATTTCGGGAACTATTAATTTTCTAAATAGGCAACCTTATACGAAGTTACTCTTATTTTTAATGCTGAATAAGATAAAATGATAAAAATGGGTAGTATCCATTTGAAAAAATGAACTTTTGACAGGTTTTTCTATTTCATTTTTACTATTCTTTTTTGAACACCCTGTATTAATAATTATCAAAATATCATACGAAGTGTGCTAAAGTAGACCTCTTTCTAGAAAAAAAAAACAACCCAAATTAAATAATAAAGGCTTCCGTACAGGAAAAATTAATAATTATTTTTTAGTCTGCAAACGTCATTTTTGACGAAAAATTTGAAATATGTCAAAAACGGTTAGACCTAGGTATAGAACATTATACATGAAAAGTAATTGGAAGTTTATGAGGAATCTAAAAATGAAATAATATATAGGGTGTCCCATTTAGAATAAGCACGTTGACATCTACTTTCGGTATAACCGGAAGTGTCAGATTCTTAAAAATAGTTTAGACGAATGTCCACCATCGGCATTAGTAAGCCACCAAAATTTCAGATTTTTCCTAATTATAGTTTTTCCATAATCGATCGATGCAGTTCCCGGTGGGACACCCTGTTATACCTAGAGATGTGAGAGGGTAATATCCTCGAGAGAATATTCTCGAGAACGAGAATATTCTCGAGAATATTCTCTGTAAGAAAATTCTCCGGAGAATATTCTCTAGAGAAGTGTTTCTACATAATCTACTCTGAAAAATTTTGCAATGATTTTTAAAATTTTGAGCTTTTCAAACCTTTTCTATAACTAGAAATAGAAGCGCGATCGTATAATCGTATACAGCTGTGAGAATTGTAAATGATGTGGTGAGACTTGTTTTATTTTGGCGTTCCGGTCGGCTCAGTTTAGACCGTCTATAAGTATAAAAACATAAAGCAAAATAAATTAAAGGGTATCACACAACCAAAAAGTAATGTTTGGAAATATTTTAATACAAAAAATGTACTGTAGTGTAATGTAAAAATTTTATTTCTTATTATTGCTATTTCTAGCGATTTTCTTACGATTCCCAGAAAATTCTCTAACTTGAGAATAATCCCGAGAATATTCTCCAAAAGATTATTACCGAGAATTTTACATCTCTAGTTATACCTATGCACTTTGCATATATTCCGCCCTTTAAGATTACAAAGGGGATTTAAAATAATAGGGATTTGAATCAAATTGGAAAAATTCAGATTTTACACATTAGCATTACTGCGTCTTCCTTCAAATTTTTAATTTTATCGTTTTTTAATAACAATTACTCACATTAATTATACATTGTGTGCATTGATAAACAAACAACAGAGTGTGTTAACCGTTTTATGTGTGCAAAAGTGCATTGTTCCCTTGTTTTTGTCATTATTATCTTGAAAATATGCATAAGAAAGCAGTTTTTCGATTAGCATGGCTCACATGTTTGAGGTTTACAAGTTTATTATATTATGGCCTTTGACGTAAATTTTATGACCACATGCATCCGAGGATTTAAAAGGTCTACAATGGTAAAATTGATTGGATTACTACAACGGGACCATTATGCAGCATTTTTAACCAATACGTAATCTGTGCCAATACTTTTATTTTATCTATAATAAAACAGCCTCGAACTCTACATTTTAAAAATTAGGAAAACATGTGTAGGTAGGTATACAGAGTGGCAAAAAAGTCGCGCATAATGCCTGTAACTTTTGAATTACCTCGATACGAAAAAGTAATTTTTATGAAAGTTGTTCAGTAAACTATTTCCCACATTTCTACCTGCATAAATTTTTTCTGTCATTTGTGGTTTGGTTGCCATAGAGACCAACTTACTTTTTTTAAATGGAACACCCTGCATATGATTGCATATTTGGATTCTACTGGGAAAACTATGAATTTTTTGTATTTTAAATTTTCACCTATCTGCAAGCGTTTCCGAGATAATGACAAGTCAAAAATGAAAAATTTCCTAATTATAATTATTCCTACTTAATACCCACCAGTTGAGTCAAGGTGTTTTCATGACAGCGACCTAAGAGGTGTCATTTTACGGTGTGTCGAGTGGTAAAGAAATTTCGAGAAACAGGCAGTGTTACGGAAGCCGCTAGATCACGTCGACCTAAAACAGCAACCGGAGAGACAAAGCTTTGGATATCATGCTCTCAATACATGAAAATCCAATACAATTATCCAGGCCAATGGCAATGGGTTTTAATTTGACTCATCAGTCAGTGAAAAATTTGTTTAAGCAGGAGAAGGTGCATCCCTACAAGATAAAGTTGGTGCACGAGTTAAACGAGGACGATTTTAATAAAAGAGCTGAATTTTGTGAGCTGATGATGGAAAGATGCAATAACGATAAGAACTTCGCAACAGCATTTTCTCGGATGAAGCTACTTTGCATTTAAATGGCATTGTTAATACACACAATTATCGTTATTGGTCTGCTGAGAATACTCACTGGTTCCGGGAAGGTCATACTCAGAGGCCCGAGAAAGTTAATATTTGGGCGGGCATAGTTGGTAGACATATTGTGGGACTTTTTCCATAGATGGCAATTTGAATGGCGAAAAATATCTGACCCTCCTCAAGAATCACATAATTCCTTCTTGCAGAATGGTTTTACCGGGTGTAAATAATGGCATAAACGAACAGGTATATATTATGGTTTCAGGAGGATGGAGCACCTGCGCATTATGCGGCAAATGTTAGAGAATACATAAGCGAACAATTTCCAGGACGTTGGATAGGCAGAAGAGGTGCTATTAACTGGCCAGCGCATTCCCCAGACTTAACCCCGCTGGACTTCTCTTTGTAAGGACACTTAAAGAACAAAGTCTACGTTAAACGTCCAAATGACTTTAAAAGTCAGAATTAGTGCTGAAATTCGGACCATTCCAGTGGACTTCCTTTTAAACGTTGTAGACGAGTCCAGGGATTGACTGGCGCTCTGCTTAGCAGAAAATGGTGGTCACTTTGAACACCTGATCCACTGAAAAGGTTTCACTTGTTTATTATTTCGATGTTGAGTTGTTCAATAATTTTCTAACCTATTTATTTTAATATTTTATTATAAAGTTGGTTACAATTTTAAATAAATAAAAATTCGAAATACAATAAATTCAGAGTTTTCCCAGTAGAATCCAAATATGCAATCATATGCAGGGTGTTCCATTTAAAAAAAGTAAGTTGGTCTCTATGGCAACCAAACCAGAAATAACTTTCGTCTAGCCTACCGTTCCTCGAGTTTTGTGTCAGAATTTTTTTAATGCATCTTTTAAAAGCCCTTTAGGCATTTTTGCAGGTAGCAATAATATTCAAATGCAATTATTGAATATTGTTTATTTTTCGAATAACATACCTAACATTTACATGGTTGTATTGCTTTAATTACAGGCATTACAGGTGCATGTTCTTTGTTAGGATGCTGGTAGGTATAAAATAAAAATAGGGCTGCATATTTTTTTAATACTACTAGACATAATCTCGATCTAATCAGATTATTAATAAAATGGTAAGAAAAAGGTTTAGTAAGATGAATGCTGTAATTTTTATTAAAAATAAACAAAGGTATACTCTGCATAGGATAGATATACCTGAATCCTTACCTTAGAAGATATTTTTACAAGCACCTAGGTAAGTAAACAACAAAATATATACATACATACATATAAATATTTATGCAAGTGAAAATGTGGGGAATAATTTCATAAAGGTCCCCTCTAAGCATTACGGCCTTAGATGAGCAAATCAATCAACGTTGGAAATCCTCAATTTTACTTTGTATCTGCCTGAAGCCAACAGACGATTGGTTTAAAATTCTTCCAATAAAACAAGAACTAAAAAGGTCACTTCTCTACCTGTAACCGAAATTTCGCAAGATGGAGGTAAATGTACCCGTAATGTGGGTCCCGGGTGCAAGAACCCGTAAAGGTCGAGTGTCGCTCTTGCTGGCGCTGATCTCTTTTAATTCTGGTTTTTCTTCTTTTCTTATTCGTGCACTCTTATGCAATCGCATGCAATTCTTCCACTTTCAAGGTGATTATTGATCAATGATTAATCGGATAATTAAAAAGAGTTTTTGGCCCGCTTACACCGCTGAAATATCATTAGCTGCTTCTTTCTTCATCAGTTGAATCAATATTTAGGTATTCTGTGTCCCTTCAATATTCAAATTTATTTTTAAGTACGCCGCTGGCGCTGGGGTGACATCTCATAGATAATATATTTAATGCACAAGTACTATAGGAAAAATCATTAAGGGCGCTTGACGGGCGGTACGTGTGCAAACGAAGCGATAATGTTAAATCTTTGTGAGAGTATATTTGTCCGGAAACATGACCTATATTCTGTTGAGAGTAATAAATCATTATTGAACTATAAAGCCCAGTGGTCTTCGCCGTATTCCATAGGCGTAGTCCAATTATTATTTCATAAACCATTCGGAGTTGCAAAAATAGTTGGAATGTGTTCGAATATGAATGGAGTCTGAGAGTCAACAATGTACCGACTTGTGCACGAGGATAAACGCGGCCCCATCAGGTCACCCGAAGAGGAGTACAGGAAGAAAAGAAACTGTAATAAATGAGGATGAAAATACTGCCATCAGAAGAATCATACACTCGCTTTACTTAAAAAAAGAAATACCTACCTTGGACAAAATAATGTCTGAAATGAAAAGGGATGATTTCATTCCACCCATGGATAAGAAGAAACTATGGAAACCTTTGAGGGAAACGAATGTTTGTTATGAAAAAATTTAGAAAGACCAAATCATCTGCTGGCGACGACGATATTTGAGGGCAGTTAGACAGTTTCGAAGAGAAAACAGGAATATCTATTATATGGACGAAACTTGGTTAAATGAAGGATATACCGTTGGTAAAATATGGCAGAATAAACATATAAAAAGCGCGAGGCAAGCTTTCATGGAAGGATGGTTCATTGGAATAAAAGCACCCCCGGCGGAAAAAGATAAAAGATTAATAATTACTAACATTGGTAGCAAAATTAGATTGGTCGATGGCGGCTTACTAGTATTTAAATCAAAACGGACTACACGGAAAAAAAAAATTTATAAGAATATCCAAAAATATAATAGAAGTAACTATATTTTATAGTTCTATATAGGACAGCCATATGGTATATTAAGGAAGACTATAAAATTATAGTAAAAACGAGTTAATATTTTTATTAGTTACTACAAAAATATATAGGAATAAAAACATTCGTTACAGTAAAAACTATTAAACAGGAGTGAAAATAATATAAAAATATGTTGTTGTTTTTTTCTAGCTTCTGTTGTTACGGTTGTAATAATTATTTGTAAAAACTACCAAGCAGTTCTGCACATTTTACTAATGAATATTGTAAAATTTGTAATATTTTTTCGTAAATTCTATTAATTTTAGTTGAATTTCTACCACCAACTTTTGTTATACTAATTAAATATTTTAGTAAATATTTAAAACTCCTTTTGTAGATTCATTTAAATATTTTTGTAACATTTTTTATTTGCTTTTACACATGGTATAATGAAATATATTTGGTCTTTCTTTCTTGGTGGTCAAAACTAAGTCTTCCAGATTCCATTCTGCTAATAAATCCTCCAAACTCCACATAACAGCACCATAATACCATAAACACAAAATCAGAGACAAAATTAACCAGTTTGAACTTAAAACACATAAGAGTAAGAGTTAGAGGTACGACCCCTTTGATGGCATAACTGTAAATGCGGCGGCGGCGACGGACGACGCGGCTTTGACTATTCCTGTAAATTATTTAGGGTTTTTACTATATTCATTTAGTAAAATACGAATTTTCCTACGAAAATTTTATAAGCGCTTCTATATTTTTTGATATTTTGCAAATATAGTGTTATAAAAATTCAAATAGTTTATTGTTAAACAGTCTTACTATAATTACACCCTTCTAAATTCTATTAAAAATTTTAGTAAAGAAATATAGTAATTTTTACTAAGTTTCCTTTATAACCATTTTTTATGCTTGTCTCTTAATGTAATAAAAAATTATAAAAGCCACAAAAGGATTTAGTAAAATTCACAACACAGTTTCTTACTTTTAACTAAGAGAAATGGTTATTCAATGTAACCAAAATGCATTTGTAAAATGTAATATATACCTTAGTAGTGGCATAATTATACTATGTTATATAAAAAAGCTAACCATATTTTTTTATAAATTTAGTTTACAATTTTATTTTAGAAAAGACTGATATAGAGATTTATAGTTATTAAGAGGTTTTATAGAGAAATATACTAAAAAATTCTTACTAAACTAAATTTACAATACTGTTTTTTCCGTGTAAAGACTATCAGGAAGACATGAGCGCTGATGTTTTTGAGGAATACTTTCAGCATTCCTCCTGGGTCTGTTATAGTCATGGATAATGCCAGCTACCACTCAAGCAAATCCGAAAAAATACCAACGTCTTCTTGGAAAAATACACTGCAGCCCAGTATGTGGTTCAGCTTACACGAAAATAAAAATTATAAAAATAACCAAAAGTATAATAGAAGTAACTATATTTTATAGTTCTATATAGGACAGCCATATGGTATATTAAGGAAGACTATAAAATTATAGTAAGAATGAGTAAATATTTTTAATAGTTACTACAAAAATATATAGGAATAAAAAAACTTGTTACATTAAAAAGTATTAAACAGGAGTGCAAATAATATAAAAATATGTTGTTGTTTTTTCTAGCTTCTATTATTACGATTGTAATAATTATTTGTAAAAACTACCAAGCACTTTTGCACATTTTACTAATGAATATTGTAAAATTTGTAATATTTTCTCGCAAAATCTATTAATTTTAGTTTAATTTCTACCACCAACTTTTGTTATACTAATTAAATATTTTTGTAACATTTTTTATTTGCTTTTACACAGGATATAATGATATATCTTTGATCTTTCTTTCTTGGTCGAAACTAAGTCTTCCAGATTCCATTCTGCTAATAAATCCGCCAAACTCCACATAACAGCACCATCATACCATAAAACACAAAATCAGAGACAAAATTAACCAGTTTGAACTTAAAACACATAAGAGTAACCTGAACTAACCCCTTTGATGGCATAACTGTCAATGCGATGGCGGCAGCGAATGGCGCAGCTTTCACTATTCCTGTAAATTATTTAGGAGTTTCTACTAAATTCATTTAGTAAAATACGAATTTTCTTACGAAAATTTTATAAGCGCTTCTATATTTTTTGATATTTTGCAAATATAGTGTTATAAAAATTCGAATAGTTTATTGTTAAACAGTCTTACTATAATTACACCCTTCTAAATTCTATTAAAAATTTTAGTAAAGAAATATAGTAATTTTACTAATTTTCCATTATAACCATTTTTTATGCTTGTCTCTTCATGTAATAAGAAATTATAAAAGTCACAAAAGTATTTAGTAAAATTCACAATACAGTTTCTTACTTTTAACTAAAAAAAATGGTTATTCAATTTAACCAAAACGCATTTGTAAAATGTAATATATACCTTAGTAGTGGCATAATTATATTATGTTATATAAAAAAGCTAACCATATTTTTTTATAAATTTACTTTACAATTTTATTCTGGTAAATACTGATATACAGATTTATAGTATTGTTATTGAGAGGTTTTATAGAGAAATATACTATAAAATTCTTACTAAACTAAATTTACAATACTGTTTTTTCCGTGTAGTGTCCCTCGAACGACACTGTTTCAAAAGTCTTTCATTTGGAAAACGTCATCACTCTGGAACGACCTCCCTGAGATCGTGTTCCCCAACGAGTATAATCTCCAAAGATTCAAGACAAGCACCGCTCCTAGAGCGCCTTAAAAGATTTATCCTGCAGTGCTGTGCCATATCATAAAAAAAAAAGAAAACTACCTGAACGGCGCCGCTGTTTAGGACGACCCTAATTTAGGACCGATTCGGGGTGTGTAGGTCTTATCTAAAATACGGAATTTTTAAAAACTCATTGCAATTTACCTGAAATTTACAATGCAACCTTTAAGTTGTCGATCTTGCTTAATGGGTCCTGTCATTGCAAATTTACATGTTATTGCTCTCTTGCATTAAGAAACAAAGTATAGTCGAAAAATTTTCTCGCAATCTTCGAAGCAATGCGGCTCTTCAAAAATCATCAAAGGACGAAATATTCTTAGAATAGTCCAGGAAATAACCCACTTCAATTTTTGCCGCATGTTTAATAAACACCCTGTGAATATTGAAGTTCGGCAAAGTTCCCCAAGTTCATGTTAGTTCAATAACCTGGCTATGCCAAGACATAATACCACCCAAATCGTATTTTTTGGGACATACTGTATAAGTCGATAATTATTAATTCAAAAATGCTTAATTTTTTACTTTCTTTGTTCCGCTTAACCGTATTATCCAAGCGACAAGAAAGAACAATATTAAAACGAGTTCTTACAAGTTTGTAATACTCGTATATTAAGATGTAGCATTTTTTGTCTTATATCACGACACGTTTTACCAGTTATTTAATAAGTAGTATTAAGCGGCCATCAATCTGTTTGACATAATGTGGTTTGTCGAACTGCTTTTACACAATGTCAATCATTTTGTCAATCCCTTACATGGTCAATATTTTTGTTAGTAAGCTCATCAATTAAACTTGCCGTTTATCAATGCATTTCATTATATCTCTGTCATCAAGATTGAATCTTTAGTTTTCAGGAACAAATCTTTATAGACTTTTTTTTAAATTTGGAGTCTTGGCAGGGAATAATGACTATAACTAAAGGGCGGAATATATGCACTTAAATTTAGCCAAAATATGCACATATTATACAGCGTGTCTTCGGAAGTTCTTACCAAATGGAAACTTTTTAATTATTAATACATATGCGAGATGTTACACGTGGCGATATCTCGTAACATCTCGCATATGTATTAATACATTATGTGTTGAAAACACTGTAAGGTCCCTTTCCTTTTCGTCAGACTCTATAGCCTTGCCGATGAGCCATAATACGGCGAAACGCGTCCAAGGATTGGGTCTGACGGAAAGAAAAGGGACAAACATCTTTCTTTTTAATTATTAACTCTACGAAAAAAAGTGCCTCTTCCTAAAAGGTCCTGCTTGGTGAGAAAATAAATTTGCACAAGAATATTTGTATGCTGGACATACAGGGTGGCTTCAAAAAGTACCGGGTTTAAAATTTATAAAAGACGTCGGCTATATCTCTAAAACTAAAAACTTGGAGAGTGTTTAAAGGCCAACAGACTATAACAAGAACAGTTAACAATAACATAATAAAAACACTACTTAAAAAAACTATTTTTATGGTGGCTAAAAATAGTATTACGATTTTAGTGCACTAATTTCTATGAGGTGGCCAATTTTTAATTTCCCAATAACAAATAAAACTAAATGACTCAAAAACAAAAATAATGTAGGCCTCCAACATGGCCCCCGTCTTTTTGCATACAAATGATTGCCCTTCTAGAAAACTCTGACACAGCGTTTCTGATCATATGAGGAGTAACTAGCCGGATACACTGCCTTATAGTTTCTTCCGAGTGATCAATATCACGGAATGGTCTGTGCTTGTAGACTAATTAAATGACCCCACAAAATAAAATCTAGGGGTGTAATGTCCGGTGACCTAGGTGGCCAGGGTACTTCTAAACGGCGTCCTATCCATCTTTGTGGAAAAGTTCTATCCAAATATTCGTTGACCCTGGCTGCGCTGTGACAAGGAACTCCATCAAGCTGATACCAAACAGCCTGTCGCGCGTTTAATGGCAGGCCGTTAATAAATATAAAAAATTCGGTTCTTAGGAATTTTAAGTAAATCTCACTATTAATATTTTGATGGAAAAAATATGGACCCACTCTTTGATTATTTAAAATACCGCACCAAACATTCGTTTCGAAATACGTTTGGTCACGGCATGCGATTACGAAATTGGGGTTCACATTGCTCCACCAACGACAATTCTGGGAACATACGACACCATTAGAAGTAAATGTTGCCTCGTCACTGAATAAGATTCTCTTTGAAAAGAAAATGTCGTCTTCAACTTCTCCTTGGAACCAAGCACAGAACATGAAACGCGATTCCATATCTCCAGGTTTGAGCGTGTGTACAAATTTTGGCTTTTACGGATAAAATTTATTTATTCTAAGTATCTTACTAGCAGAAGCTCTTGACACGTTATCTTGAACTGTCTTGTTTATTCCTTCCAATGAACTTTTTGGATTTTCCACAGCTGCTTGCAATACTTGTAATTGATTTTCTTCAGTAAGTGTTCGAACTGCATGTTTTTTCTTGAAATTATGTTTGACAGAGCCAGTATTCTTAAATTTATTGACGACATTGCCGACAGTAACGTGGCTAATATGTTTATTTGGGTGTCTAGTATTAAAAATTTTGGCAGCCTCGCGATGCGTCTTATAATTATTATCGCCAGTAATAAGAACTATTTCTATTTTTTCATCAACAGTCAGTTTAATCATCACTATTATTGTTTAAAGCAACTAACAACGGGAAAACCTTTTTTTAACAAAAAGTTCACGTTTTGAAACAGAAATTATAATTGCCAAACTGTCACTGTCGCTGCTAAAACATCTATTCTGTTACCAACAACAATCAATTGTTTCAAAGCCTATACTTATCCAGAAATACTTATTTCCAAAACTGGGTCTTCCGCAAAAAGCGCCCTGTGGCCTAGAATTTTTTTACCGCAAATCTTTACGACTATTAGTTTTGGAGATATAGCCGACGTCTTTTATAAATTTTAAACCCGGTACTTTTTGAAGCCACTCTGTATGTCCAACATACAAATATTCTTGTGCAAATTTATTTTCTCACCAAGCAGGACTTTTTAAGAAGAGGCACTTTTTTTCGTAGAGTTAATAATTAAAAAGTTTCCCATTTGGTAAGAACTTCCGAAGACACGCTGTATATGCCTTGTTTGCCTTTAAAATATGCAGTTATATGCATTTTTTTGACCAAATATGCATACTGGTATATGCAATATTTCTTAATTTATTATAGTAAAACAGGATAAAAAAACACACTAGGTTCTAAAAAAGATGTTTATTTAAAGAAAAAATGCAAAAAAAAACAAAGAAAAATAAGAGTAAACAGTTTTTTAATCTGAAATTTTATAAAGGGCATTTATTACTAAATATTTCTCAAAATTTTCAACTAAAAAGGATTGTCTTCTATCAGTAAAGAAATGTTTATACAAAGAGAAGTTTCTTTCAACATCTACTAATGTAATCGGACAATATTGCAACTTAGGTATTAAAGTAGAAGGCCAAGATACAACTTCGTTGGATGGTTTATCTTCATAAATGCTTTTTACTGCACTTAAATATTTAAATCCTTCATTCTTCTTTACAGTTACATCCAATGTGTTCCTTACTTGACTTCCTATTTTACCGGGAATGTTGTCATATTTAGCGGAAAAGTTTCAATAATACTAATTGAGTCTCTTAAACTTAAATTTCTACTCTCTAACGAGGATATTAAGTCCGGTATAAAACTGAAATTAACCTTAATAAAAACAAGATCTTTAACTACACTTGCACTTTTTAACAACTCTCTACTTTGCACAACACACTGCGAATCGTCTTCTAAATCCAAAATTGGTTCTTTAATGGCTTCGAAATGTTCTGCGTAGAATATTGCTGCATGCCTTAATCTATGTTCCCCATCGGGTAATTACAGGTTCTGGAGGTAAACTAACTCCTGGCAATCTAATTTATTTACTAAAGGATATTCAGTTCTGACGGTTTCTGCGACTCGGTTTATTCCATGTAAAAGACAAGTCACATGTACCATATTGAGGTAGTAGATTCTTAAGTTTTGGCCTACTTTTACCATATACATACTGCATCAGACAAAAGCACTAAAAACTTCTCATCTGGGACTGGATTTGGTAAGAAAAAGTTCGATTGGGACTGCTGAATAAATCGGGTTACGGTCACAGTATTAATTTTGTCTAGCTGTTTAGAAGCTATTAAATATGGTTTTATTGCTTCATCTTCTTGAAGTGCTCCATTCATAAGATGTGCGATATATCTGCCACAAGCATCTGTGCTTTCATCATGAATAGACATTCTTCTTTCTAAGCGTGGATTCGTCAGGAATAATTTGTTGACAACATGTTTGCAAAAATCCTCTAAATTGCGGATTTTGCAATTCTTTTAAGGGTATATGTTTGCTACGCCCAAAGCCTTGCATAAGTCTTCTTGAAAAATTTCCTTTTCAGATTTCGATTTTTCTCCAACATTTTGAAATGCGTTTTTTACACTCAGCTGAACTGGCTCAGATTTCATTTTTTGTAACTTTGATTTTTGCAGCGGTTTTTTCAAATGTTGAAACTTCTTTTCACAGACAATAATTTTTGCACAAGCTTTACAGAAGACTTTCTCTCCACTAAACTCTAACTCTGGGAAATTTTTAATCCACGAAGACATTTTCGCCACTTTAGACATTAAGAACACAAATTTGAAATCACTAGTTTCACACTGAAAATACTAAAATCTTTCGACAAACTAAAACAGAAGTACGTATTACAACCCGCTATAAATACAGTTTGTTAAGCAGGTAATAATAATGCATTATTAAATGACAATAAATAACCCCTAACAATATGCTTGCAAACCCCGGAAACCCCCAATAAAAACCTTGTGTATAACCGAAATGTAAATATTAATTATTATATAATTATCTTCAGATTGGAAAATCCCTGAAACAAGTGCCGGACTGGACATTAAACCTATGAGTTTACGAGTTTTCATGACAGGGCGTTTTAATAATTTTTTGATAACGCCGAAAACATACAAATATGCTCATAAAGTAATAATTTGGGAAAAATATGCATTTTATTATAAAATTGACAAAATATGCAAAAAATGCATATACACAGTGTGTAAAAAGTCCCGGACCGGTCAATTATTTAGAAAATGGCGCACAATATAAAAAAACTTTCGGCATAAAAGTTGTAGGCCTTAAAAAAATCTATAAAACTTGGACACCTGTAATTATACAGGGTGCCTCAAACAGTCATGGTAAAAAAACATAAAAATTGTACTAAATGTACCCACGCAAGTTTTGTCAAAAACTTAGTAACAATTAAATTAAATACAAGCAGTAAAATTAATAACAAATTTACAAGAATAAAAATAAATTTAAGTAAGTCGTTATTTAATTAAATGTTGTAAATGTCCCCCTTCCACAGTTCGACAATGGGCTAGGTTATAATAAAATTTGTCGATGACGTTTTGTAGCATTTCTTGGTTAATAGATTCATCAATAATTCTTCTTCTCAATTCGTTCAGATCTGCAGGTTTTGTCACACACTTTATTTTTTAGTTGCCCCCAGAAAAAATAATCAAGGGATGTTAAGTCTTGTGACCTAGCGGGCCATTCTATGGGGCCCCTTCGCCCTATCCAGCGGTTAGGAAAAGTATTATTTAAGAAAACTCTTACAGCTCGCCCATAATGAGGAGGAGCTCCGTCCTGCTGAAACCACGTATGTCGTAATAGTGCTCCTACTGTACAATTTGATTTTGCAGCATGGAGATAATATTCTGCATTCAAATTCCCCTCTATAAAGAAAGGTCCCACTAATCTATTGCCAATAATACCGGCCCACATATTTACTTTCTGGGGGTGTTGAGTGTCCAATGAGTGTCCAATGTGGGTTCTGATCAGCCCAGTAACGACAATTATGTCGATTGACATTCCCGTTTAACATGAATTTTGCCTCATCTGAGAAAACTATTTGATTAAAAAAATTGTTATTTTCTTCCTGTTTTTGCATCATTAATTCGCAAAATTCCATTCTACGTTCGAAATCGTCTTCTGATAATTCCTGGACTAAAGTTATTTTATAGGGGTAAAAATTACTGTTTTTTAAAATAATTTCAACTGATTTAAAACATACATTAACTTGGGTAGCAGCTTTTCTCAACGACAAATGTGAATCCTGAAGAAGATGAAGTAATGTCTCTAATTTTTTTTCATCACTAGTTGCCGATTTTGGTCTTCCGGAACGAACTTTATCTTTGCAACACCCGGTTTCTTCGAATCTTTGAACTGTTCTCACAACTGTAGATTTTGATATCTATAGGCTGTCGGTTTGGAAAAGTTATATTGAAACATTGCTTTGTATCGGTAAATGATCGTTGTCGGTCTCCAAAACCTCTGATCATTAGTAAAGTTATACGCTCCGTTTCGTTGAGCGACATTTTCAGAAATTAATATGACTGTGACGCAAAACATTCTGGTACCAGCTTGTAAAAATGCAAAAATGTAGGTAATATCTTACCTGTTGTACTTATGTAGTTATTATTTCGTAAACTAATGGGTTTAGCCATATGACATGTTTCATAATTGTTGTTTAGAATGTTTAGAGGAATCAGAAAACGTGATTAAAAAGGGGTCATTCCATTTAAATAAACCAAAGTTTTGTTTACCATGACTGTTTGAGGCACCCTGTATAATTACAGGTGTCCTTGTTTTATAGATTTTTTTAAGGTCTACAACTTTTATCCGGAAGTTATTTTATATTGTGCGCCATTTTCTAAATAATTCACGGGTCCGGGACTTTTTACACACTGTGTATATGCACTTTGCATATATTCCGTCCTTTAACTATAACTAATAATAACTATACAAGTGGATGTACGTTAACAAATTGTCCGGCTGTATACCTATAAATTCGATCTAGTTCAGCAGCATTTCATCAGCATCAGCAGGTAAACTTTCCTTTGTTTGGGTCGTCGCGGGTTCATAGTCTCCTGCAACCTGCAATTTGCAAATCAGGTAGTAACAGCCACCTGGGGGGACTGAGGTAAGAGGTTAAGCCCTGTTTCTTTAAATTGCGTAACCCGGTCTGGCGGCCGCGGCCAGACGGGCTCGCAAAAAACTAGCCGGGTGAAGGACCGCGAATTTCTTAGGGGCGCCGCGTTGCCAAAGTTCGTGGAAGATTTGTCGTTGAATTGATTAGCGTCATGAATCTGTGGATAGTCGCCGAATAAGAAAGAGTGTGACCTCTGCAAACAGTCAATACTGGCTGTCGTGGCGAACGAATGTTGTCAATATATTATCCAGAATCATATTTTAGTACGTGTACCTATGTTATTTTACTTATTTTTGCATTTTTTAAATCTTTAAGTATCGAACTCTTACAACTAAATTGTAAAAAGTCCGTCTATCTATCTTACAAACTCATTATAAACGCTAATCCCTAATGCCGATAAGACCCAGTGGGCGATCGAATGAAAGCAGGGACGCACTCGTTGCTGATAGAATAAAAGGTTGCGCTGCTTTAAGATAATAATATACAGTGTGTCCGCTTAAGTTCTGTACATATGGGAAACTTTTTTAATATTAATTTTACGAAAAAAAGTTACTCTTTATAAAAAGTTCTGCTTACTGAAAAAATATTATTAGACTATTCAAACTTAAGATAGTATGTACAGGATGATCAAAAAGTAAAAAGATCAAAATTGAGCTACGAGAAAAAAACCCTTAATTTTAATTTAAAAGCAAAATGGAATAAGAAAATGTTGATTGGCTTTAAAAATTATATCTGTTTTTACTCTTAGGCCCGGTATTTTCACGGTCTGTCAAATGGAGAAATATGTAACAGTGGATTATCATTTAACCGACATTATAACAGTAGAATAAGCAAAATTAGTATTTTGATTGCTTTTTAACAGACAGTTAGCTAACGCTAGATTTAATCGGAGTACGTTTGACAACGTTGCAATGCACTGGAATTGCAAGGTTATATGCTTCTTTTTCTATCGTACGTACTGGAAAAGGACATAGAAAATCTTCCAGCGAATTATACACAGAAACGAGCAAGAGTTGCAATAGCAGGGCAGTCACCGCCAGCAGCTGATCAGCTAACCTCAAAGTTTTAGTGAAACCGGCAGAGGCGGCAAGCTACAAACTGTTGAGCTCGTTGAAAAAATTCTGCATCATTCCAAGAATTGAAGTGGTCAATGCGTTCTTTTACATTATACACTCTTATATGTTCCGCCACTTCTTCCTCTATTATATTGACTAAATCAATATCATTAATAATATCAAAATATTCATCCACATCCATCCTATAAAATTTTATTTTATTACATTACGTTTATTGCATACAAATGGGTAGGTACCTACCCATCTATATACTATAATAAAATAAAAAGTTCTATGTTACTACCTACCTTATTTATTACACACAAAAGCTGAACAAACTTCCAATTATTCAAAAATAAATAATGGCTATAACATTCTATTTTATAGGTTAGATACACATTTATTCTCCTGTTAACACCTTAACCGCCCAATTTACTACGGGCTAAGTTACCAAAGAGTTAAGACACATTTAACCGACAATTAAATTTATTCAGTAGTGAAAATACCGTATATTTCGTTTAATAAAGGATTATAGTTTAACTGACTTTTACCGGATGATGAAGAAACCGGGCATTAGTAGACTATTATTGAAAATAAACTTAAAAATTTAAATCCTTATTCTTAATGGCATGTCCATTATCTTGCCACCATTTTCCACCTGAATTTGAATTTTAACTGTCAGCTATGGTATTTGTGTGAAACATCAGTTTGAATATTTAATTAGCTAAATATGCCGTTGAAATTGAGTATGCAAGATTGAAATAATTTTAATTGTTGGTGAAAATTACAAAACGTATCGGGGTGCTGCCGAAATTTTTAACTACAGATATCCTGATAAAATGATTTCTACAACAGTAGGGAACATAGTGACTAAATTCAAGACCTTAGGAAGTGTGGAAAATAACTACAATGAAAAACGTAGACCAAGGGTTGCAAATAATGAAACTGTGAACCAAGTAATGTTGTCTGTAGTAGAAGATTCTAAAAAATCATTGCGAAAAAGGTCAACAACATTACCAAATGATGTAGGGAAAACTACGATTTCAAAAATATTAAATGAAAACAAATTTCGGCCTTACAAACCAAAATTTATACATACCTTGAAGCCAGGTGATTTTAAGCGGCGCTTAGAATTTTGTTTTTTAATACAAGGAGAGTTAGAAGATAACCCTTTTATGACAAGAGATATAATACTTACCGATGAAGCAACCTTTACCTCGAACGGGACTGTAAGTTCACAAAATTGTCGTTGGTGGAGTAACGTTAATCCTAAGTTCATTATGCAGACACGTGGTCAGTACTCATTTAAAACAAAATGTGTGCTGCGGAAATTATAAAAACAGAATAATATGACCTTTTCTTTTCGACAAAATTTAAATGGTAAACGTTGCTTGCGTTTTTTAAATTATTATTTGTTTAATTTTTTTCATGGACTTCACATACCCGATAGACTAGGGATATGGTACCAACAAGATGGTGCACCATGCCACACTACGAGGAATGTAAGACAATAGGTACTTAAGCACCCTTTTTAATGGAAGAGTTATCGATAGATATTCTGACCTTTTTTGGCCCGCTAGGTCTCCGGACTTGAGCCCCCTCGATTATTTCTTGTGGGGCTACTTAAAACATTCTAAAATGTGGACCATTTAGAGAGGGTAAATTAGAGAGACAATTACAAATATAACTCCTGCCATGATTAGAAATGTTTTTTAAGAGAATTTTCTGCAAGAACGGCTAAATGTATTATGTATTGGAATGGAGGGAGGATATGTCGAGGCAAATATACAGTGAATATTTTTATTTAAATTCATATTTTAATGTTTATTATTATAATTGTATTTTTCCAAAATAAATTGTCATGTTTCTATCAATTATTTAAATGCGTCATAAAATGTCTACAAAACAGGGATAAAGAATCAAAGGTTACGTTTTGAATGAAAATAATTGATAAATGTTTATTAGCTTAAATTGCATAATAAATACAATTATTAATTATAAATCATTTCAAAAAATGATATTTTTTGAAATGTCAAATCTATTTTCAATAATAGTCTACTAAGAGTAGAAACAGATATAATTTTTAATGCCAATCAACATTTTCTTATTCCATTTTGCTCTAAAATTAAAATTAAGGGTACTTTTCTCGTAGGTCAATTTTGATTTTTTTACTTTTTGATCATCCTGTACATACTATCTCAAGTTTGAATAGCCTAATAATATTTTTTCAGTAAGCAGAACTTTTTATAAAGAGTAACTTTTTTTTCGTAAAATTAATATTAAAAAAGTTTCCCATATGTACAGAACTTAAGCGGACACACTGTATATAAAAGCGTGGAGAGAAATATTTTTTTTATCTACCTGTATGCAACAAAAGTGTCGTACTGATTTATTATGTTAGAAAGAAAACGCAAAAACATATTTTAAACGTAATTTAATAATAATAAAATAATAATATAACAGTGTATTTAAAATTATAACATATAGGACTGTTATTAATTAAAACAAAATATACATATACCTACTACCTACAAAAAAGTGCCGTGACAGAAAAATAATTATTACATTTTACCTAAGTCAGTTTTACCTTCACTGTCGTCATCCAAGTTCACAATAATTCTTTCTCTGGGCAACAGATCTATATTTACGTATGATTTTTCTACTTTTTGAACATGCGCCACACAATTTTCCCAGCCTTTGTTTAGAATATTTTGCATCTCTGACAGTACTAAAGCTGTCACAGAAGAATTTAAGGTTGGCGAAACATTATTCCTCCTTACCGATGCTTTCAGCTGGTGCCATATAATATGTTCAATTGGGTTGAACATGCAAAGATAAGGAGGAAGTCTTAACGTGGTCTTAACACGGTATGACCCATTTATGCCGCCAAAGTGTCAAAATAATATTGCTTATTTATTGAAAATAATTTTAAAATTTCGAGCAATTGCTTTTTTGTGTAATTTTCCTCAAAATGCATATTATTCTGCATTATATAGTCCTGGATGGTAACTTTGTGTCATTGGAACACGGAACTTCATTTAACCTACGACTGTGGTAGCTCGCATTATCCATCACTATCACACTATTTGGTAATAATTTGTTTTTAAACCAGTCTTCAAATAGTTCTGCCGTAGTATCATCGTGATAATCAACAAGGGAGTCCTTTATATTTTTGGCTGATAAGGCGAAAGCGTTTGGTATAAATCCGTTTTTTTTTCCACCCTGAATTATTGTTATACGCTTACCTTTGTTTTATGGAGCTTTGGTTCTGCATTGACCCGATAAATCTACCCAACCTTTATCTGGAACTTCGTATGTGTCATACCACGTCTCGTCCAAATAAATAATATCCCTTTCATCCTCCCTTTTCTACGAATTATATCGACATTCGTCGCGTCCAGTTTCCTAAAAGTAAAAGGGTCTTTCCTCTTTCTTCTCTCCACTATAGGTTTATTTACAACAAACCACACTGTGCTCACTGGCCTGCGTGTCAAAGCTGCCGCTTCCTTCACTGCACCAAATTTTGAAAAATCACGTTCAAGAAGGGTGGTCTAAGTCTAAACGTCAAAGATTACTTTTTTGTGTCAACTGATAAAATATCACGCTTTAATTGATTTTTATTACGTCCCGTAGATCCACTTGGCGTACTGGTTTCTTTCCACGGACGAAACATTCTTAGATATCACGTTTAATTGGCAACAAATAACTTCTTGTCTAAACCAATACAAAAATCTGACTGAATTTTAAAACCAAAAATCAGCATATTTAAATAACTAAAATCAACCTATTTTATTTTACCCTAATTATTTTAAGAGGATTACTGAGAAAATATAATAATATAATAGTCTTTAAATAGATCCGTACCTGGAGTCCCCAGATCAGGTGGCCGAGTTTTACACCTCACACAATAGGTTATTATGACAGTAAGGGATTACCATTTATAATGAGTTTGTAAGATAGATAGACAGACTTAACACCTATTTCCTAACTTCCTAAAAATTGACTGAGGGATATTCAACATTTGTCTTGTATTCAGGGTTGGAAAAAACCCGGGTTTTTTATATAAAGCCCAGCCCACTGGGCTTTTTTGGGTTTTATAAGCGGGTTTAATTGTTTTTTTTTGTTTTTTTTTTTTTTTAATTCTATCAAGATTTTAATAAATGAATAGAATCATTTATGACATTTATGTAGTAGTAGGATCCCCATTTTTTTCTTCCTATTTTTGTTGGTTTTGTGTTACGTTTATTTTTTATAACAATGTGTTTTATTAATATGTTTTTTTTTTTTACAAAATATAAAAATGTAAAAGGTATACAGAGTTTCAGTTTAAGAAAAAACATTCAAAAAACATAGTTTTAAAAAAACCCGGCGGGTTTTTTTAAGTGGGTTTTACGCAAAAAAAAACCACTGGGTTTTTTTGGGTTACCCACTGGGCAGCCAACCCTGCTTGTATTACCTCTGATCATATGGCAGTGAGAAAGGCAGTCCGATATAGGTTTGTCTTGTGATCGCACGTAACCACACACCGCATGAACATACAATGTTTTTATATTACACAATTCCGATGAGTATAGCATACAAGTAGAATACATCCTGGGTTTTCTAAAAATTACCAGCACAATGTAATTCTGAACAGTCCTTACCTGCTTAATGTGAACATCATAAATGCCGCCCCACACGACTATACAGAGTGATTTAGAAGTACGGTACGTAACTTAAGGGGGTGATTCCTTAGTTCATCCAGTGGCGTCCCGGGGAGCACCTTAACGAATATTATTGACAAAAAAATATACGCCACTGACTTTTTTCTAATTTTGATATTTTTTCGGATTTGCCAACTAATAATACAACTTTTTTATTTCCTGAATTGTTTTCTTATCTTGCTTCGTTTTCGGGTGAAAAAATAGAAACCATTTTATTGCATATACAAAAAAAATACCTATGTTACCTAAATACCTCAAAATGCAACAGTTAATCAAAGCAAATGTTGAAAATGGCCACATTCTGATAAAACGCACGATTGTAATCGTCTTACCATTGATTCTCTTACACGTTCAAAAATGCCTGCATTATTTCGTATCGCATTGCAACTTTCAATAATCCGAATTCTTAAGCCGTTTTCATCTAGTACAGGCGTCTTGTATACAAGAGACTTTAGGTGACCCCATAAATAATAGTCTAGAGATTCAAGTCGGGACTGCGAGCTGGCCAACCTTGGGGACCTGCGCGTCCAATCCAGCAATTAGGAAAGGTGTTGTCGAGGTATTGACGAGCAACTAGGCTAAAATGAGCTGGGGCGCCATCGTGCAAGAACCACATATTAGTTCTTATTTGTAGAGGTACGTCTTCTAACAGAACGTCAAATTCTTCAGATAGAAGCTGCGTATAGGAGTTTCCATTTGATCGAGGTGGTAAAAAGTGTGATCCAATAAGATGTCGCCAATGATCTCTGCCCATACATTCACCGAAAATTGTTGCTGAAAACGACCTTCTTTAATTTTATTATCGTCCGTCCAAAAATGTTCGTTATGAACATTCATAATGGCTTCTCTTGAAAAAGGGTTTGTACTCTTTGTACTCTGTTTGGATAACGTTCCTGATAAATTCTCATCAGTAAATAAAATGTTCGGTAAAGAATTGTTGCTATGTGTTACTGTTTGCAGCAACTACCTACTAAAATTAAACCTTGGCTGAAAATCACGGGGAAACAGAGCTTGCACACGTTCAATATGGTATGGGTATAATTGATAAAGATGCAAAACCCTCCCTACAGTTGATGCACTTGTTTGAAGTTGCACTGCTACCTTTCTGGCACTAGTTGAAAGATTATCTTCTATCTCTCGAAGTATAGCCTCTTCTAACTCAGGCGTGATTACTGTTGCAGGTCTGCCAGGAAGTTCCGTACTACGTTTAAAACTTCCAGTCTCACTTAATCTTGCATGGAGCTGTCTAAATGTTTTGGCACATGGCAGTACTTTGTTTGGATAACGTTCCTGATAAATTCGCCAAGCTTCTTCAGCATTTCCATTTGCTAGGCCATAATTGAAATGCATCTGGGCCATTTCAACGTTAGTAAAGTAATTAATTTTTGACTTGGTATTGATAATACAGGTATTTATTTTGTACATGCAATAAAGTACGACTGTTAAATAAAACATTCATTATTGGGCAATTTTAGATAAATAACGATTATCATTATTTACAGGTGTTAAATAATAACCATTATTCAACACCTTGTAACAAATCACAGACTAGCATTTTCATTATTCAACACTTTACGAACCAATCAAGTGCTATTTACAAAATCTGTTCAAGATAGCTATAAATACAATTGACAAGACCATAATATGTCAAAATCATTCAAGTTCTTAATTTAACCGGTAAATACTTTTTTGTAGTATTTTTTGTCAGAAAATACGATTTTTTAATGATGAATTAAGGAAGTAACACATTGCCGCAGCTTTTACAATTATTCCCAACAACGCAATTCCAATTTTATTTGCCGAAAAACAAAGAAAACTTTGAACTTTACGTCAATGAAATCCCATCCATGGCCAACGTTAAAAATATTAATATAGGCCATAAAATTTTGGCATTACAGTAGCATACTTGATTATTTCGATGTTTTCATCAATCTATGAAATACATATGATTTTCAAATGGATGGATTTTAGATTAATAGTCGTAGAAAAAGCATAGTATTCTACTCGCGCTAAAGACTATTATTTACGAGGATGATATTTGCGACACGAGCCGTAGGCGAGTGCCGTAAATCATCCGATCATAACTGTCATTATTGCTCGTTGAATAATATACTATTTTATTTTTTTTCTCGAAAACGAAGCAAGATACGAAAACAATTCAGGGAATAAAAAAGTTGTATTATTAGTTAATAAATCCGGAAAAAAATGTCAAAATTAGTGGCGTACATTTGTTTGTCAATTATATTTGTTAAGGTGCTCCCCGGAACGCCACTGGACTTAATAAATTTAATCTAGTTATGGCTAATTGAGCCTCTTATTAATATGAATAACGGTACCATATTTCAATAAAAACGACAAAAGGATATTTAAAAAAATTATAAAAAACATTTTTTTTTAAACTTTAACACCCTCCGGACACATGTTCATATGAACTTTTTCTCTTAGATAATCGCAAGGAATCACCCCCTTAAGTTACGTACCGTACTTCTGGAAAACACCCTGTATATACCATATCTCAATAAGGACTCAACAAGTGCCTTATAAATCATAGGAAGCAATTTTTTATTTAATATTGTTCGAAGCATTTAAAATTTGTGGATTAAGCAAGGAATTCTTTTTACATAAGTAGAGCACGTGTTGATCTCATTAATAATAATAATACTAATAAATTATCTTTATTTAAGAGTGAATACAATTAAATAGTGTCAGACAGAAAGAAAATAAATATGTTTTAAACACCTAATGCATTGTATATACAGTGTGTGTATAAAGTCTAGAAACGGCTTAATAACATCACAATTTATTGGCCGATTTAAACCAAATTTGGTATAGTTATGTAAGAGGATCTGACGCACCGAATGACGATATTGGCGTTGTTGCCAGCTTTTTAGTTTGTCTGCAATTCAAACGAATTACATATTTTTAAATATAACACCCTGTATATTTTTTCGTTTATAGTTTTTACTTTATATTTGTTACACTTTTGGTATAACATAATTTGTTCCTAATATCAGTAGTTTTCGAAATAACGACGTGTTTTGAAAATATCAACAAATTGTGTTTTATTTATTAATAAATAAAGCACCAGTTCAGTTTTGATGTAAAGCCATAAAAGCTGTCATTTTTACATGCAAAAATGTCTTTAACTGAAAGTGAAAGAATTACAATTCTTATAATGAGAGGATATGGCGATAGGGTCAGGTCTTACGAAGAGGCTAAAAATCTATTTAATGACGCATTTCCAAACCGAAATCCAATTTTAAAAGCAACTGTTCTAAAAACTGTCCGACGGTTCGAGGAGACTGGAAATTGTAGAGATAGGCGACGATCAGGACGACCAGCAGTAGTAGATGAAGAGAAAAGTTTAGAAATTTTACAACATGTTGTTGAAACCCCAGTTTCTTCATTAAGAAAAATTTCTCAAGTAAGTGACGTCTGCTTCAAATCCATTCATAATGTTTTAATAAAACATAAATATCACCCTTTTAAAATACATGTAGTTCAAGAGTTATCAGAAGATGATTATGAGCGAAGAATTAAATTTTGTGATATATTATTATGTCAAGGTTCGACCAAAATAACCAGTTTTTCAAATTTATAGTATTTTCGGACGAAGCAACATTTATGTTAAATGGTAAAGTCAATAGACACAACTGTAGGTTTTGGGCAAATGAAAATCCCCACTGGATGAGAGAAGGTCATACACAACGCCCTGGAAAATTTGATGTGTGGGCTGAGCTCCTGGGTAACCACAAGATCGGTCCATTTTTTATTGATGGAAATTTGACATCACAACTTTACCTTGAGCTCTTGGAAACGCAAATAGTGCCTACTATACGAAATGTGATGGGGCCAAATTATGCAAGTACGTTCTTCCAACAGGACGGAGCGCCTCCCCATTTTGGTCGAAACGTGGGCGAAGTTTTTAAACAACACTTTTCCGAATAGGTGGATCGGTAGAGGGGGTACAATCGAGTGGCCACCTTGGTCCCCTAATTTGTCGCCTAACGACTACTTTTTATGGGGACACTTGAAGAACAGAGTTTATACCACAAAACCTCAAGTTTTGGCGGATTTGCAGCGTCGTATTTTGGATGAATTTGAATTAATAATGCCAGAAATGATTTACAACACAATTCAAAAATTTTATTTTCAATTAGCACAATGTACAGGGAAAACAGTTTGAACATTTAATATAAAAAATATATTTTTTCTAAATTATACTCGTTATTTCGAAAACTACTGGTATTAGGAACAAAGTATGTTATACCAAAAGTGTAAAAACTATAAATTAAAAAACATACAGGGTGTTACATTTAAAAATATAAAATTCGTTCGAATTCCAGACCAACTGAAAAGCTGGCAACAAGGCCAATATCGTCATTCGGCGCGTCAGATCCTCTTACACAACTGTACCAAATTTGGTTTAAATCGGCCAATAAATTGTGATGTTATTAAGCCGTTTCCAGGCTTTATACACACACTGTATGTGTAAGTATATTATTCTCTATGCTATGACCTAGATCACTGAATACGATGAAAACAATCTCTATCCAGGACCAAAATATCTGTAATATTCATCCACATTGTAGGGTTCTAGTTCCAAGAGTAAATAAAAAAAATTTTCCTTTAGTTTTCTCAAGTTATCTATCAGTTTTATGTCCTTCGGTAGATGATTATAAAGTTTTATGCATTGATAGTATAGTATTTCAGTCATGGCCAATCTATGCCTGGGATATTTGTATTCTAGACTTCTTGTCGGATATATTTGTTGTGCTTCACTATTTATAAAAAACTACCTATTCTTAAATAAGAAGAGTATGCATTCCTGAATGAAAATTGCAGACGCAGTCAAGACTCTATACTCCTTAAGTTTTTCTCTACATGACTTTACTGATGTATTGGAAAAAGCAATATAGTTAGATTTTTTAACGCTTAGCGTATCAATTTAAAGCTATCCAAGATCGCATAACTAAATCTTTCGTCGGAGTTCTCGTTCCCAGTTGTAGTTCTCCATATTGGTATTCACCTCATAAAATACTGCATGAATATGTTGAATGCTATGGTCCATGTTATTAGGCTTTCCCATTGAATAAGTAAGTGTCTTCACATGTCCCCCACATGAAAAAGTCTCGTGGGTTAAGATCCGGAGATCGCGGTGGACAAGCAGTGGGACCACCACGACCTATCCATCTATTTGGATACTGTTCATTGATGAAATTAGTGACACCTCTTCCATAATAGACCGGAGTACCTTCTGATTTGAAGAGGAATGCTCTTAAGTAGTAGAGGTAGATAGTGTTACCGGTACATTTCGCTGTTCAAATTTCCGTCGAGGAAATGTGGTCCGATAACTTCATTATTAATTATTCCAGGCCAAACGTTTACGGAGAATCTTCTCTGGAAACAAGTGGACTGGAAGGCGTGATACCATTGAGTGGCCACCTAGGTCACCAGATCTTACTCCCATAGACTATTTTCTGTGGGGTCATTTGACAAATATGGTATACAAAAGTAGACCAGCTAGTATGGAACATTTAAAAAGTAGGATAAGAATCGAATGTACCAGAATATCTGAAGAGACTATAAATAATGTGCAACGAGAATTTATTGATCGATTAGGATATTGTCAGGTGCAAGAAGGAAGACAATTTTAATATCTAATTAATTAATTGTTAGATATTAACTTTTTTTAGATTTTTTGCGATTTAATGAAAATAAATTAGTATTTTAGTGGCTCTGGTCTCTGTCTATCTTCTAAACGCGACACCCTGTATAAATGTTGTAAGTGTCAAAGAATGCGCATTTATATAGGTTACTTGACGTGTTCCAGCGTTTTTCTCAAAACATATTATCGGAATTTTAATCGAATTTGTTCCATATATTATTTACGCACCGTATATAAAGAAATCCGAATTCCTTAAATTTCTCAAAATCCCTAAAAAATTTCCTAAAATTTCTGACAATATGCATGTCTGTGAAGTTGTCCCCCTCCAAATGTAAAATATGCTAAAAAATTAATGAGTTCCGGGTTCTAAATAAAGAGTTCTAGAGTTCTTCCTACTTTTTATTAATATTTTATTAATAGTTCTGGCTATACAAAGAAATTAAACATGTTTTTCAAATGGGGGGCCACGTGCCCCCCATTTATTTCGAAAAAAATGTTTAACTACAGTTTCAGGTAGACCTAAAGGAGTTCTACAGTTCTTTACCATTTTAAAAGTCAGAACTCTTAAAAATGCCCAGGGATACGACTTTCTATTTTGTTAAAATATATAAACTAAGTTCTAAATGGAATAAAATATTTCTGTTTAGGTAGCCGCGTAGAACTATTGCAGAACTAACGGGAACTCATGAGTTCTAATCCAGAACTCCCACTATAATGGTGAAATTCGTCTATGGGTCATCCGGGGACCAATTTTAGTTAGCCCTCCATTTAATTCCAAACTAAATTTTAACTACAGTTCCAGGTAGACCTAAAGGAGTTCTACAGTTCTTTACCATTTTAAAAGTCAGAACTCTTAAAAATACCCAGTTGCCGTTGCAGAATTAACAAAACCTCCCACCCTATTGCCTTAATGGTCATATCCTTGAATAAATAAATAAAGAATAAATAAAGTTGGTCCCCGGATGGCCCATAGACGAATTTCACCATTATAGTGAGAGTTCTGGGTTAGAACTCATAAGTTTTATATCTATTAATAAAAAGTAGAAAGAATTCTAGAACTCTTTATTCAGAACCCGGAACTCATTCATTTTTTAGCATATTTTACATTTGGGGCGGCCAACTTCACAGACATCAATGTGTACACCTATTTCACCTACCCCTTGACTAAAATACAGTATTTTCACTGGGTGTTTCAGGAGTAACCAATAAGCTATAATTAAATATAAGAGTATATGGCAACATTGTTGAAATACAAAACCAGTCGCTATTCTTATGTCCAAATGTAATTGAAGAAAACTAAAAATGTTTGCAACAAATGTGGTTAGAGAACCGTAAATGACCTAGTGCGGTTAGTGCCTTTAGTTTTACGTTTAGATATAGGAAGTAAGAAGAATCTAAATTTCGCTATGTTTTGTAACCGATAAAAGCAATAAATCATAATATGTATTGTAAATGAAAGTTTGAAGTGCATAATTTAATGTAATCTTAAACATTTGGCCTAGGTATATATTTTAATATAGCATAGAGTATATTTCTTAATGCGAGAGAGAAATAAATCATTATTGAACTATAAAACCCAATGATCTTTGCCGTATTCCATAGGCGTAGTCCAATTATTTTTCATATAACATTCTGAGTTGCAAAAATATTTGAAATGTGTTCAAATATGACTGGAGTCGGACAGTCAACAATATACCGACTTGTGCGCGAGGATAAACGCGGCCCCATCAGGTCACCAAAGAGAAGTACAGGAAGAAAAGAAACTAATAAATAAGGATGGAAAAACTGCCATCAAAAGAATCACACACTTGTTTTACTTAAAAAAAAAGAAATACCTTCCTTGGACAAAATAATGTCTAAATGAAAAAGGATGGTTTCATTCCACCCATGGGTAAGAAGAAACTATGGAAAACTTTGAAGGAAATTAATTTTTGTTATGAAAAAATTCAAAATAGAAAATCACTTTTAATAGAGAAAAACGAAATCATCTGCTGGCGACGACGATATTTAAGGACAGTTAGACAGTTTTAAATGGAAAACAGGAATATCTATTATATGGACGAAATCTGGTTAAATTAAGGTTATACCGTTGGTAAAATATGACAGGATAAACATATAAAAACCGCGAGGCAAGCTTTCATCCGTCCACTGGAATAAAAGTACCCCCGGGAAACGGTAAAAGATTAATAATTACTCACAGTCTTCCGCCATATCACTGTGAATTAAACCCCATAGAATTGGTGTGGGCGGAAGTAAAAGGGTTTGTAGCAAGGCATACCACCACTTTTAAAATTAGAGACGTTAAAAACCTCTTGCAAGAGGGAATAAAGACAGTGGGTTGTGAAAAATGGAGTAAGTGCGTCGAACATGTGATTGAAATAGAATAAAGAATGTGGGAAGATGCTAGAAAACACTGTAGAGCCCCTTATTATTTCTCTGGACCCCAGATAGTTCATCGGACTACTCGGAATATGATATTTTTTTAAATATTAATATTTAAACTACCTGTAGTAACGCCGCTGTTACTACAGGTAGTTTTAAAAACTATTATTGCCCACCCTGCTTAATGGGTCCTGTCATTGCAAATTTACATTTTATTGCTCTCTCACATTAAGAAACAAAGTATAAATCCAAATCAGCGTTATCGAATTACGGACAGAATGTATTCTATGATATTTAAATAAATAGGTATTCCGTTGAATGGTGCGATAACTCCCCATAATTAAAAACTACCTGTGAATGGCTGCTGATATTTCAATTCCTGGTATTTATATCGGTTTTCTATGAAACCTCAATTTGTTGTGTTTACAGCAGTTCGCGACGGTTATGTCGATTAAGACTGGATTATTCAAAATATGTATGAGTAATTTTTAAGAAGTTAGGATAGAACAATACCTGTTTTATACAGAGTCGTATAAAAGTTTTATCAAGTCATCAAGAAGCTGTAGGAATAAGAATCAGTGTCATATATGACTTTATGGGATGAGAAAAGCTAGAGGGGAGAATGGGAAGATCATAGTGTACGTACAGAAAGAAAGCTGGGACGGTTTGGGCTACCTGGTAAGCATGAAGCCTGCTTTATTTCTATACGTACAAAATTTGTGCAAGTTCGAGTTCTGTGACCTGCTATACTACGATCCCAAAATAACTGGCAAAACTGTTCTTATCACCATTGACGATGTGCGGAGAAAATAATTAACATCGATTCACACACTTTTAACTGAAATAAAAGCATTCAAAACCGCTTGGGAAGATTGTGCATTAATAAGTCGTTACATGTTGCCAGGTCTTAAAATATTTCATTTAAATTCTCATAAAATGTACCAAACTCAGCATGTCATTAAAAGGTCCTTTACACCCTACGGTACCTGTTTTACTTAATTTGGCAATGCAGGTAGGAAAAACCCATGTCTAAAGGCGCTCGCACGCTTTCTTATCGCCTCTAAACAACGTTCAGTGTCGTAGACAAGTTTCAATAAAAAGAGGATATTAGCAATTCAGTTTTATTATTTTGGTGGTTATTCAAAACAGCAAATATTATAATGCAGGCGAGTTCTTCAAGTGATAGTAACCAACAAGTTACAAAACGACGCAATTTAAAACCTGGGGAGCGTACAAAGGTAAAAAATGTGTATGAGGGAATTCTAAGTACACACAGTGGAATATCATTCACTGATGCAGCAGAACTTTGTGCCACATTGACTAAGACAACTTGCCGTACTGTTTATAGAACTATCAAGGACAATAGGAATACTAAAGTGTCCGATCAGAAGGAAACAAGAGGACAGAAAAAGATTTTTATTGATTAGCAAACAAAGTTAGCCATTCGTCGGATAGTGCATGCATTTTTTTTTTTCGAAATGAACGTCCGATATTTTTGACGAGCCCGTTTACGGGTTATCGCCGATTTCTTTTTAACTATTTCTCCTTTTATGACCCCGTATTTGCGGGCACCAGTCAAGGTAAAAGATGACTGTCAAATAAAGTTGTCATTTTGAGGAATATTTGAACATCTTCTTAAATCCTAAAGTTCTAACAATTTAATAGTACCTACCTATTAATTAGTAAAATATTAAAACATGTAAAATGTCATAATTAACCTTGTAATTGGATACTTTATTTTAGTTTTATTCAGATTAATTTGTACTCATAAATACACCTTTGATATTTTCGATGTACGAGTTTTTATAACAATAAAGCACACATTTCAAAATGACAACTTTATTTGACAGTCATCTTTTACCTTGACTGGTGCCCGCAAATACGGGGCCATAAAAAGGAGAAATAGTTAAAAAGAAATCGGCGATAACCCGTAAACGAGCTCATCAAAAATATCTAAAGTTATTCTTTTGAATGTGGGTTTTAGTGCTCTTTAATAAACCTAAATAGAATTTTTCTCTAAAATAATTAGGGAAGCCAATAATTGACCCCATTTAAAATTACATGGGATTTCCTATGTCCCGCTCGACGATGCAACACCCGGTATGTTATTTTCATAATGTTTTTTTTTTCGTATCTCCGAGCCTCTGTCATACATAGTCAATCTTTGTTTTAAAACAGGCGTCTATCCGGATCTTTTAAAGAATGCCCTTGTAAAAGCAATATATAAAAAAGGCGAAGTTGACGAAGAAAAAAATTATAGGCCTATCTCTCTTCTTTCTAACATTGGTAAAATCTTTGAAAGGTCAATTTATGATCGTTTGTCGAGTTTTCTGGAAAAGCACTCACTAATATCTGATAGTCAGAATGGGTTCAGAAAGGGGAAATCTACTATAAGAGCGATTTACCAAGCTATTTCAAATGTTTTAGACTCTCTTAATAATAAGAAATTTACTGTGGCTATGTGTATGATGGACCTGTCAAAAGCTTTTGACAGCGTTAATCATAAGACTCTTTGTGCAAAGTTGGATAATTACGGTATAAGAGGAAACGGTCTTAGGTTGATCAAATCTTACTTGGCTAATCGCACACAACAGGTATGTGAGTATGACATTTATGGCAGACCTATTAAGTCTGATAAGATCAGCATTGCTCGGGGTGTCCCTCAGGGATCCATCTTGGGACCGCTGTTGTATATTTTATATACAAATGAGCTGTCAGATGTAACTGGCGAATATACAGTTCTGTATGCTGATGATACTACTCTAATTTTCGGTAACGATAGCCCTGAGGCGGTGCTGATCGACATTCAGAGAGCTTGTGGCGTGCTGGACAGGTATACTTCTCTGCTCACGATCTCCTCTTAAATGTGTCAAAGACGCAGTGTATTGTTTTTGGCAATAGATCTGATAATGCATTTGCTTTCACTTATAATAATTCGGATATCCAAACTTCAGAGCACTTATCTTTTCTTGGACTTATTATAATAGACAAAAGATTGGACTGGAGAGCGCATGTCGAGCACGTGGCAGTGGCTACGTCTAGGTACTGTTATGCTTTAAGGGTTGTTGCTGAGAACGTTGGTGTTGATGCTGCGATTTCAGCATATCATGCCTTCATTCAATCTAGGATAAGGTATGGCCTCATTTTTTGGGGGAATTCAATAGAAATAGAGAGAGTTTTAAGACTTCAAAAAAAGTGCATTAGGTTTATCTTTAGAATGGAGAAACGCGAAAGTTGCAAGGGAATATTTATTAGTAACAAAATTTTAACTCTAATTAGTATGTATATATAAGATTCTTTTATGTTTGTCCATAATAATAAAGACTTATTTCATGATACTATTAATAACCACCAATATCTTACCCGACATAAGGCCAACCTTTTACCGGAAAAATGTAATTTTAGCTATATACAAAAAAATGTTTCTTACTCTATTATAAAAATATACAATAATTTTCCAGAGAGCATACGTAACCTACCTCATGGCCAAGCCAAAACAATTATAACTAAATTTTTAATTAAAAAGGCATATTATAGTCTAAATGAATTTTATAGTGATTCTGATAGGTCTGCTATTCTCTGAACGTTATCTTGGATTGTAAATTACATTTTTGCCTGACTTTCTTCTGTGTATTTTCTTCTCTTGTTAAATCTTGTTAAATCTATTATCACTACTACCTGTGTGTATGTTAGGACGTATGTGTCAGTTATATGTATTTATTTTTTATATATTATAAATTTTAACAGTTATAATGTAACTTTTGTAATCATTGTACTGCGACAATTGTTTTATGCCTTTTGGCTTTTTCTTAGAAACAAATAAAACATTATCTATCTATCTATCTATCTAATAGAAACATATAATAGTGGATTAAGGGCAACACCTAAACCTAAATTATAAATGTTTATAAATTTCCTAACTATTGTTACCTAATGAACAATAATTGATAATAATTTGACAAATTATATTCCACGCCGACATTAAAAAGTGTTATAATGACAATACGTTACAATTTTAAATTCATTATTACTATTACAGCGATTATTCACTATCTGACGATGCAAACATTTCATTACTGTCGCTACTGCTGTCATCTGCAGGATTTATAATAATAGGTTCTACCATGACTTCAACGCGTACATCTAAGTCCCACATTTTTTTTCTACGCCTTCGACATGTAATACGCACTTATGCCAATCTGCTGCTAGTACATTCGCTATTGCCGTTTTTAACAGTTCTTTGGCATCTTTTAATTTAAAAGTTTTATTTTCACGCGCCACTTCGCCTTTTATCTGTGCCCATATAAGCTCGATTGGATTTAGTTCACAATGATAAGGCGGTAAACGTAATATTGTAACACCTCGTTCACGAGCCATTTTATCCACTACATATTTCGTATTTTTTTTTGTGAAGTCTGGCAAAATCGAGCAACTGCACTTTTAGCATTTTTTCGCCAAATGCAATATTTTTTTCTTCGAGCCAGTCAACAATCTTTCCTTTTCGCCACGCAGAAGTTGGCAAAGCTTCCACCCGACGCCGACGGCTGTGGTATGGTGCATTATCCATCACGATTACCGACCCACGTTCAATACGCGGTAAGATGGATTTAAACCAACCTTCAAACACTCCCGAGTTCATATCCTCATGATAACCCTGGTTTTACGAGATTCAAACACGTTTAACCCACCTTCAAGAAAACCAGAATCACTCCCGATGTGGGTTATAATTAACCGACGACCTTTTCCTGAAGGAGCTTTCAATCCAGTGGACAGTCCATTGATAAAGGCGTTACGTGCATCTTTAATGTTGAGATCTTGCTAAATGTAATTCACAGTATGTCCTTCATTTAACCATGTCTCGTCCGTAAAGTAAATCCTTTTCCCTGCACAGCGATATTGTTGTATTTCTTCTAGATACTTTCTACGCCACAGTACGATTTCTTTCTTTTCCACCAAAAGACTTTTGCGATTTCGTTTTAAGAATCGAAAATTCAATTCTCGTAGTGTACGCATTAGAACTCTTTGGTGGAATTTTTTGCATAGTTTCATCCCTTTCAATTTCGGCAGAAATTTCTTTAAATTTATAATATTATATTTATTATAGTAAATGTCAATATATTATAATAATAAACAAAAAATTTATATACTTTTTGAATTATTATTGTTTAAAATGACACGCCTCTGGAATTGGCGTTCCCCTTACGTCTTGCACACCCCCGTAAAAATGAGTCACTGCCAATTATTTTGGTACCAGAGTATAGGGGAAATTTATTTTTCGACATGTGACACAAAGTTTTTGTTTCAGATGTGGCGAGTCCTTAGATCCTCTTGTTCCTGATGGATTAATATTTGTTTTGTCATCCGTGGATCATTTCAACGAACATCTCTAAAGCTTTTTTAAATCACTTTTTACAGGTAAGTATTGGATGAATAATATATTTTTGATTTTAAAAATAATACGAATAAGTAAATATTAGATTTTAAGACAATCTGCTTTTTATTAAGACTTAGAGCAAGTTTTAACTTGATCGTTTTTTCTTCGATACTTAAATTGAAATTTCTTATTCTGTGCTAGTTTCTACCCTAACTCGTTTAAAAAGTATATTTGCTAGACCCTTAAGTCTGAATCCACATGCATCCGTGATCACGGATACCCGTATGCGTATTACGGATAGGTAAAATTGGCATCATCCGAATGGAGACGCGTGATACGGACGTAACTGAGTTATATAAACTTGAAAACTATATCAAATAAAAATGTCAGATACTCGCATCTATTCGCAAAATCAAATTTGTTGCATAAACTAACCACAAGTACCGAAAAAGAACAGCCTAAAATTCTCCATTCAATAGACACTTCAGAATTCTAACCAAACAATTTATAGTCTATCTTTAAATAATGCAAAGTAATAATTCAATCAAAACCGTCTGCTCCATGGGCGTGCAAGGTTTTTCGCATGTATAGATTTAAATAGGCCTGCATTTTTAAATTCGTGCAGAATTAGTACAAGTATCGACATTTAATTCAAGTTTTGTCTTCAAATATACATTTTAATATTAAATTTTTTAAGTTTAAAATTATGAACAGCCGACCATTTACCTGAAATTTTAGAAAGCAATTTTATCAAAACTAATTAGAGTCTAGGTATTTTTTCCGTTTCTGCTCTAATAATTTTATTCCTTTTTTTTTGTACCTAATCCTGATTACCTGATTGCTAATTATGTGGTTATTATGCCTTTATGGGTGCCTCTATTGGAATAATACACCTATTTCTATCTATACATACCTTGGGTGTTTGTTTCTTAGTGAAACTAGTCAAAGTGTGAAGTGTCAGTGTTGTCATGTACAGTAAATGAAAAAAAAAATAATTCTTAACTGTTACGATTCTATTAAAAGGAAGAATGCGGATTTAAGTGTTGACCATGCAGTGCAATTTACAGTAGATATGCTTAACGTTGCGAGTACAACAATATAAAAATTGTTTAAAGAAGAAAAAAGTGTTGGCGTCAAATCTCCAAGAACTTCTCCAGGTCGACCAAAACTTGAGCTGGATTCCGTTTTAATGCAGAGAATAAGGCGGAAAGTTCATAGTTCCTTTTTAAAAAAAGAAATTCCCACGCTGGACAACATTTTGTCCTCGATCCGAGAAGACCAAGACTACCTACCCATTTATGTGTAGAAATACGTTTTGGAAATTTTTAAATTTAATTAGACCGAAGCGATATCGTCTGTTGTAGAAGAAATTACTTAAGAAGCATCCGAAAAGCCAGAGAAGAAAAAAAAATATTTAACCTAGACGAAACATGGCTAAATGAAGGCCACACTGTGACTACTTTTTGGCAGGATGAAAATATTAAAAGTTCAAGGCAAGCTTTTTTGAAAGGATTGTCCACAGGATTAAGACCGCCATTTGGAAAAGGACATCGACTTATCATAACCCATATTGGAAGTTCTAAAAGCTTCGTTAAAGATGGTCTACTGATGTTTCAATCTAAAAATACAGGAGACTATCACGAAGATATGAATGGCGATGTCTTTGAAGAATGGTTCGAGCAAATGTTGGATCTTATACCAAAAGATGCAATAATTGTATTAGATAATGCAAGTTATTACTCTAGAGGCTGACGGAAAAATTACCAACAAGTGCGTGACGTAAAAGTGAAATAGCTTTAGGTAAATGGCTAAGTTTATGACAAATAGAATTTCCATTAGATTCCTTAAAAAAAGAACTATTGGTACTAGCCAATTTACATAAAAATGCATTCATAAAATATGTAGTCGATGAAATGGCAACGTTACGAGGAATATCTGTGCTCAGACTCCCTCCTTACCACTGCGAATTAAACCCGATCGAACTTATATGGGTCAAATAAAGACAGATGTCGCCAGAAAAAACACGACTTATAAAATGGTGGACTTAAAGAGACTCTTTTATGGAGCTATGAGTAAAATCAGTGCGGAAAAGTGGAAAAAATGTATCGATCATATTGTGAAAGAAGAAAAGCCAAAATGTGGCAGGTAGATATAATAATCGAAGAAATGGTTATAAACAATGTTAAATTAAAAAACACAAACTTAAAATAAGTTTGTGTATAGAGTTGTCCCTTATCCTTTCCGTCAGACCCAATCCTTGGACGCGTTTCGCCGTTTACGGCTCCTCAGCAAGGCTCCGGGTCTGACGAAAAGGTAAGGGACCTCAAAGTGCTTTAACACAGAAATGCAAGTTGACGAATGAGAGTTGCAGCACGTGGCTACATCTCGTGGCAACCACACGTATCAACCCAACCAGGACAGCGAGAATCCATATAGGTTCAAACGATGGCAAGGCGGCCCATTGCGGGCAAACTACGTTGGGTGTCGCTGGAAGCCAGTGTATCGGTTCAGCCTACCGAAAGCATGTTTAAATTAAAAAACACAAACTTAAAATAAGTTTGTGTATAGAGTTGTCTCTTATCCTTTCCGTCAGACCCAAACAATGTTAATAAAAGTTCAGGTTAGTTCAGGTTATCTTCTTAATCGGACTATGATTAAGCCATAACGACAAAGTATTATTCGATTTTTGAAAATGCTTTTTTGTAATATTCTATAGTACCTATATCTTATTTTTGTAATTATATTATGTAAACTAGTACCACCCATTGTTATTAAACTTCCCCAATACAAGCTCCTGGCTAAGGGATTTTCCCAATAACATTGGTAAATCCTCAAATATGACGATAGCTTGCCATAAATTCTAGGTGGACCTACCTAAAAAATGCTCGTTATTTGATTATTTGAATCCTTTAATGTTAACACAGTATTCATTTTAAGGGATGGTGTTTAAATTGTTCTTGACACCCCGGTATGTCTTTTGGATATTTAATGACCATTTATTACCTCGCGCCATTTAAAGATAGACTATAAATAAAAACGTCAAGATAGACAAAAAAGTTAAAATTAACCAATTTTTATCCGTGACGACCTTGACGAGCTGTCAGCTCCCTAAACAGCTATTTGATTGATACTGATGATCACGTGCTAACAACGGATTCATGTGGATTCAGACTAATGAATAAAAGTTCCCGTAAAGATCTGTTATAGACAGTTTATGTTTGTGGCACAGTATGTAAAGGAATGAGATAGTCAAATTTGCTTTGGGCCTTAAATAAAAGCCTTACACTTAAGAAATTTTATAAACACATTAGATGTTGTCATTTTTAGTTCTATTTCAGGTTAGTTCAATTGGACACGGGACGCCAATATTTATTGATCGAATTGTTTTTGTCATTTTGACCTTTTTTGCGAGGACGAACCCGTAGAACCGAACTTGTGTGGGTTTTTGATCACGGGTTCGATTTTAAGGGTACTTTCTTTCGAAAATATTGCAGGGGCACAAGTCTGGTCTGCGAAGTGATCGGAAATTGGAAGAAATAGGGATGGTAAGATTCATACACGCATTTTAAGGTAATTAATTTAGGTCTGACGAAGGAGATATGTAAGTTTTACTAATCGCTTGTAATTCAGAGGCATATTGAAAAGGTACTTTCACCATGGATGTAGATTTTAGGTTAAGAAAGGGGAACGATGTTTTAATGTTTAGTTATAATAATTAATATGATATGTAGAAAAACAGTTGGACAAGCAACACATAAAGCACTTTGCTGCCTATGCTAGATAAAATAGAATTTTACCTAACATGCCACCTAGTGCGTTTGGTGGAAACAGGGCCGGCGTTAGGGGGGAGGGGGTAAGCGGGGTAAAACTACCCCGGGTCCAGGCCCCCGAAGGGGGCCCGCGTACCCAACTAAATTCTTATAAGCTCTTGTAAAGAGATCTGGATTTATAATCCTGAGGAGTATTAAATTGATTATTAAATAATTTGATCTTCGTAGTTGTATTGTTGACTAGTGCTGGAAAGTTTAGTTCACTTTGCCGATTTCAGTCTTTCGAAGTCGTGTTCAATAAAGTGACTAGTACAAAAGACTAGTTCGTTTAGTTAATTTAGTTCACTGATTTATAATCGCACACGCGCAGTGAAGCGAAAGAAATATATAAGGGAAATATTTCAAAGTGATTTTATAAATAACAATGAAACTTAGTAAATAAATAAAAGAGAAGCGTGGTGCTTCGTGGATAGTACAGTGCAACTATACCGTTCTTTACTCTATGAAAATCTCGATAAATATGACAAATTTTGTCTCTAGCCAGGGCGCATCGAATGAGCGGTACATATTTGATATTGTCATATCTTACGCTATCTTGGCCGAGTTGTACGTGAGAAAGCAGTCCATCTGTCCGACAACCGACCCCATCGGTCGGTCTCCAGACCCGGGTAGTTCAGGATCTGCTTCACGGTCGCCTCGCTCTCGTTCACGTTTTGCGTATAGTACAAGGCTTTAGTTCGCGTTGATTGAATTTTTAAATAATTACTGATTGAATATTTTAGTTCAGTTATCAAATTCGACCTTTTGAGCTAGTTCGTTCGCGAACTACATAGCTCTATTATTGACAAATATCAAAGCAACGCTCCATAGTTTATACTACCTATGATCAGTAAACTCAATATACACTGTACAGCACTTTTCACTTGCACTTCACCCTATGATTATTTGGTAATCCTATGTGAATTATTCTAGATTTGCGAGGAGCGGAGAACAAATATTATAGATACAACTTTTCAATCTTGAGTTAAGGTGGAATTAGGTGAGAGAGCGACGTGACTATTCTAAAAACAAACCCTTTATGCCCAACCCCTTGCCGCACGACTCGTACGAAGCATCTTTTGTGAAGGATACCACTGCCGTATGAAGGCAAGGTTGCCAGATAAACTTGTTCTTTTAATTGTTATAAACCGTTTTGGAACATGCACCTCACTTATGTCGTATGTTTAATAAATACCTAGTACAGGGTGTCCAGTTTTCGATGGTTTTACGAGGTATCTCCGTTATTAGTAAAGATAAAAGGATACAGTTTTCGTAGCACTGTGCTTCTTTTTTGCGAAACAAAAGATGCCGCAATCAGAATTTTTCTAGTCCTCCTTGTTATTGATATACGGGATGTTTTTTAAAATTTTACATTTTGGGGCACCCCCATATTTAGGTTATCCTGTAGCTTATCAAGGAGAAAATAATTGTTCTTTTTGTAGTTTTTTTTTTAAGTAGAATCCAGTGACGTACTCAGATCTTTTCTACGTTCAATAGTCTCCGAGAAAAAAAAATTTACAGTCCTTTACAAAGATGCAACCGGGGAGGACATTGAAAATGCCGAAGCAGAGTGCAACGCTTGTGACTATTGTGAAATTTGAGATCTGCGAGAACTCATAGATTTGAATGTAATATATACGTAGTTGATATAGATAAGTTTTATTGATTCATAATATAAAAAATAGTAAAATAAAGGTTATAAACTTTAACGCGCCTCTAACTCTTGACTTGGTCTGATCCCGTCGTCCTTCGTCCCTTCTCCCTTCCCCGTCATCATCGGGCCACCGGCCACTACCACCGAAAAACAAGGCCTCGAAGCGAGAAAGTATCATCACACATGTCGACCTCCTGATTAAATAAATTGCAAAAAAGTATTTTAGTACTTACAAATGTATAACCTAAGTATTTTTATTTGAATTGGTATTATTTCTATATACACAAAGCACTTTTATTTTATTTTGCCTGGATAGGAGATTAAATTGGAAAGTAAACGTGGAAAGAAATAATAGTTTAACTGTCGGTTATATATTTTAATAAAAAAATATGAATTATTTCACAAAATACAAAAGAGAACATGAAAATAAATCATATTCCAGTAATCATTTCAATCGCAAATTTTACATTGTTCGAAAAAGAAATTTACACAGCGTATAATTACAAAATGCATAGATAATGCTGTCTATTTTCTTGACATACCTATGTATTTAAACTAAAGTAGGTAACTTAAACTGATGGGTGCACAAATAAGTATTAATGCTTTTTTGGCCGCTTCAGATTTGGCATGCTTTTTGTAATTCCTGTATCATTTCATATTTTCATTTTGTGAGGATGGAAATATAAAGTCTATTTGCACTTCTTAAAAATATATATGCCTGAGGAGAGATGAAGTGTAATAAACAAGCAAACAGTGACAGCTTGCAAGAATATCTGAGGCAGGTTAGTTAACTTAAGCTTTACTTGAATAAAATGTAAAACTCCTTTTCTTTCTTTTCTTGTAAAAACTCGTCAGATATGGACTGTAAAAGTACAAAAATAAAGTGTTAAATTTTTGTGCTTCGATAACACAGTTTTTAAGGTATTAATGTTAGTCACTTAGTCATTTTAGAACACTTTTGTCACTACACAGAATTTTTTTCACTTCAGTATAAATCACTTTTATATTAAGTTCGTCATTTAAATACACCTACAATTTTGGGGCTAGATCATTCTGTGATTCATTTATATAGAAAAAACAAATATTTTCTTTTCCTTTTCCCTTCACTCACCCACAGCCTGGTTCTGTCAACTTGTCAAAAGCTTCAACCAAGTTGGAGAAAGTAATTGACTCATTAGCCGCGTTCGGCAAATACATCAGACCGCTTAGATTTGATCTGAATCGTTCGTTTATGACATCTGGATGTAGGGGAAGTAAATGTCAACCGTTCGGCAATTAAAATCTGAGAGCTCTGACGATGATCTTTTTGCTCGGAGTTTTTGATCAATCTCAAATCTCAGCCAGCTGAGTTAGTGAGGTTAAGTTTGATTTGAAGTTTGTTCTTAGTTTTGGTTTGAAATTTGCTTTGGCGAGGACCTTATAAGAAAGCTAACTTTAAAAAATGAAGGAAATAGAACTTTATGATGCGGAAGAACCAAAACGGTTTACCCCTGAACTAACCTTAGTGTTCATTGGTTTACCATATTGGTGACAGACGAAAGTTTACCAAAATCTTTACGTCTTCCTCATCATCGTCTTCAAACATAAGTTGATAGCAAAGAGGATAGGACAGTTGATCTATTGCCTTCAATTAGGGCCAATACAACAGTAGGAATACTCATTTTTAGTAGAAAAGGGGAGAAATAGGTTATATTTCTTGAATTAAAACAAAGCAGTTTGACTTTGACAGAGATCAGTTGTTTGGTACCGTTATTTTATTACAAATTTCTCAGACTGATCTGTGGCTACGTGACAAAAAATCAATTCAATCGCAGATGTATTTGCCGAACGCAGCTATTGTAAATTGCTGATGCTCTTATACTTTCTGTAAGTTTTCTCAAAATTTCATTCGTAGGCGTTTAATTTCTGGAGAGATTCGCATAGGGATATCATCTTTCGACAAGTACGATGGACATGCAAGCATCTGGGTTAGGACAGCTCCTAAAATAAATAAGAAGTATTTTTAAAAATAGTACAAATTAACAATAACAAGCATACAATATTTTACCTACATCAAACATTTATGTTTATGTTTACATCATATTTTCTAATATCTCTTACCTATAACTAATCGTGGAATTTTTAGTGCTGCCTCCATAACTTCACCAGTTGCCCCAATCTAGAAGGTTGTTTTTCTTTTAGTGAAGTTGGGTTGAAAGTGTAATTCACACACCAAAAAATAATTTTATTTTCGATAATTACAAGTTGTTAAAATATTCATAGACACAAACCTACCTTGCTTGCTTTAGTAGGAACAAAATATTTCCTTTTAATTGCCCATAACCATTGTTTCTGCATCCCGGGGTCTTGAGAAAATCCAAAAACTGTCATTTTTCTCACTGGTATCATAATTTCCCCTACAGTTTGGAACACAACAACTATCCGGCATGAGTTTTAATTAAAAGTTCTATCAAAATAACATAACCTCACTGCCTCAATGTTTTTCGTGTGTTTTATGTGTCTAAGTAAAAGTAAACGATAGAAGCACAGTACCTAAATACAAGCACACTTAAACACCAAAAAATATCTGAAATTTACAAGATTATAGGTAGTAAATACCATAAAATACACAAATAAAAAACATGCTCTAGCACCGCGTAAACCTATATTTTAGAATTTTTGGGTCGACTTGTGCCATCGGTCCATAAAATCGGGCGTTTCACGGCCTTGTCTTTTCGGTGGTAGTGCACCGGCTTGACGGCGGCGGTTCGCGTAGTTCCTTGCGCTTGTGGATCATTTTAATTCGGTGTCGTTAGACTGTGTGACGTAAGGGACAAATGCAACACAAGAATCTCGTTGAATTCCGTACCCATACTAACGTGCCCGTGCGATAATATAAACATTTTCAATGTTAAAACAAACTTGCTTTTTCTTTAAATGAGTACCCTATATATTTTTTGATAATATAATTTAGTTTATAACAAGCTTCTCAGAAATATATAATACTTTATTTTTATTTTTAATATTGAGCACGAAATTTACGTTTAATTAAAAAATATACATTTTTTGTTAGTAGGCCATGGCGGGTATTTAAAAAAACTATTACTGGTATGATAATTACTGCAGAAGAAATATATTTTGGACTCCTTAATCTAATTAGCAGTTATATTTCAGTAAGAATAATACCAATGCATAAATCGAGTTGTGTTTTACTAAGTAAAACATTAGAAACAAAAGCTGAAAATTTATAGAACTTTCTCATAAACATTGCTCAAATTGTTCTCCATTATGCCTTAGACATGTTTCACATATAGTTCTTATCCGCCTCAACGAATTTAAAATAATAAAAGGCCGCGTTTCTAACTTCCTAAAAGCTCTTTCAGTGGCATATCTTAAATCTGCAATTGTTTGGTACTGAATAGAATAAATTTTATTTTCAAGGTATCCCCACAAGAAGAAATCCAAAACCGACAAGTCGGGTGACCTTAGTGGCCATCTTACAGGTCCATTAGTTCCATTTTATTGTTAAAGTAGGCCCTGATAATTAGCGCATTGTGAGCGGGTGCTCCATCTTGTTGCAGATGCAAGTTATTGAGACCCGCTAAGGGCACGTCTTCTATTATTTCCGGTACAACGTTTTCCAGAATTTCCAAACATTTATTTGCATTAAGGCTGCCTTTAAATATATTATAAATTATTTTGGTTCCTAGTATAAAACATAAAATGTTAAAGCCAAACCTGCCTTGCCGTTCGAGTGGAAATATTACATGCTGATTTTCCTGAGACCAAAACCTCGTATTGTGCCGATTAAATATACCAGCACTGGTAAAATGAGCCTCATCGGGACCATATAACGGTTCTTTCAAAATTATTTTCCCTGTTGATATTTTGTAAAAACCAATTACAGAACTCTTATACGGCGCTGTGCATCACCAGAATGTAAGTTTTGTACTAGGTTGAATTTATATATATTTATATAGTTTAGGATTATTTGAACTCTTGATTTAACTTCTCCGATCGATCCTTCAACCGTTCTGCAAGAACTAGTTGGATTTGTTTCAATTGAAGCTAAAACATTTTTTTCATTAGTCTCGCGGTTTTCCTTGTAGTAGATTTTAGACCGAGGTTTAGAAAATGAACCGTGTTCAATTAAATTTGATTTCATCCTTAGAAAAATTCTTTTATCCGGCTGTCGTCTTTCGGGACATCTATAAGTAATTTTAAGAAATTTAATAAATCTTCACAGAGATACTACAAAAAGGCGTATATGTACCTATTAAAATACACTTTTAATGCTTCATCTGCAATTTCATTGCAATGGACATAACAAACGAGCATGTGGTATTTTTCATTATTTTCAATATTTACGTTTTCTGTCATAATTAGGACAAACTGATTTTTTACTATTAATTAAATATTTTAAAACAACTTAGAGAACCTGAATACTCTGACCGAAACTAAAGTAGTTTTTAATATGACATAAATGACTGTCCTTTTCTTTTTTTAAATACACGTCATGGTCTACTAACAGAAAATGTATATTTTTTAATAAAACGTAAATTTCGTGCTTAATATTAAAAATAAAATTAAGGTATTATATATTTCTGAGAAGCTTGTTATAAACTAAATTATATTATTAAAAAATATATAGGGTGACTGATTTAAAAATAAGCAAGTTTGTTCTTTTTCTCGGAAACTATCGAACGTAGAAAGAATCTGAGTTCGTCACTGGATTCTACGGAAAAAAATACAAAAAGAGCATTTGTTTTCTCTTTGATAAGCTACAGGGTAACCTAAATATGGGGGGTGTCCGGAATTGTAAAATTTTCAAAAACATCCCGTATATCAAAAACAAGGAGGACTAGAAAAATTCTGATTGTGGTATCTTTTGTTTCACAAAAAAAGTAGCAACGTGCTGCGAAAACCGTATCCTCCTATCTTCACTAATAACGGAGATATCCCGTAAAACCATCGAGATCTGGACACCCTGTATATTGACTACTGTGTTTAAAACTGCGAGCATTCAAATATTTTTCCAAAAAGGAAAGGCGTTATTTGATTTTTTGAGCTAAATTTTTCTGACTATTTTTAAAAAACCAAATTTCAGATTAAGAAAAATTTAGGGGGGCAGGGGCCTGAGAACGCTTACCTGGGGCCCGAAAATCCTAGCGCTAGCCCTGGGTAGAGATCAAAAACATGTTCATGATTAAAGAAAAATTCCTTTGTCCAACCGTATTTATAAAAGTTGTATAATAATTATTAACCGTTAAGCCTCGTCCATGCGTGTGTAATGCAACAATTATTAATGTAATCCTTACTTGTAGTGGGTTCCTAATGTATGATTCGCGTTGTTGTGTTATACCTGTCGACGCGGCTTTAGTTTTTTATTTTATGGTCGCTCTTCTTTTCACCGCATATGGCGTTGTAGGCATAAAACCGTAGTAACTACTAGAATGTAATTTACGCAAGATTTTAGCTTCAGTGGATTTGTTTGGGTGTCAGTTGAGGTAGTAGGTTGTATAGTATGTAAAAAATATTTCAGCAATTACTGTGCAGCCTGCTAACTTTCCTGATCTCATTCTTGTACAACGAAGTCAAGAGGTCGAAGTGGATATCGCTACGAACTTTAGTTTTAAGATTGTCGTAAGGAAATTAGTAACAGGTTAAATAATATGTGAAATAGGAGTAAATTAGATATAAGTATGTGAGATTTAGGTGAAAAATTTAGACGACGTTTGTTTTATTATAAAGGTAGACTTTTGATGGTCGCGGCCTTGCATTTAATGCATGGCTTAGTTGAACATAGGATATCCCATGTAAATTTTGAGGTGGCTAAATATTGACTCCCCTGTACATTTAAGAGAAAAATTGAATTATAATTTCTTGAAGAGGCCGCTATAATAAACCCATGTACCAAGTTTGAATACATTTTAATAAGTCAATCCCAACTTATTTAATTAAATGTGATGGCAAGATTACGAAATTTTCATAGTTTAGGTAACACAGCAAACACCAGCAAATAATTTCTATGACGTTATTGTCAAAAATTGACGTAAAGCTGGACATACGAATAATAGTATATTATTAACCAAGGTTTAGACAGCCATCATTATTGCCCGAGCGGCGAGTTTAAATTACGAGGAGCGAAGCGACGAGGGATCTAAGACGCGAGGGCTATAATAAGCTGTATAAACCGTGGTTAATATATTATTTTTTCCACTACTACAAACTTTTATATGACATTTATCTTTATAGTATTAATAATAATTATAAAAAATTATAGGTAGGTATAAGTATATTTTTTAATCAAGTTACCTGCGCTTTGGAGTTGGCAAAATATTTTGTTGTTTTGTCAGGTGGCTTTGTCAATGTCAATTTGTGTTCATTTGTGTCATCAGATTTCACGAGTTTTGCGTTTTTTTTTTTAATGAGCGAAGAAAATGTTAGTGATAATATTATGTGTACACCTCCCGAATTAAGGATGGAAGCAGAAAAAATGTTGATTGTATCGATATTTTACAATATCAAGTAATCTAATATGTATTGATAATTATCTAGTTGCCTAACCACAATGAATTGATGTTGTAGAATTAAAAAATCAAGTTACCTGCGTTCAAACAAAATTCGGTTAAGGTCAAAGATCGGTCAATAATGGATTTCAATGGCTTATTATTGACCATGGTCAATAATGACTTATAAGGTAGAGAAAAACGATTTCTAGCGTTAATAATCGGTCAATAATGGCGATGTTATAGGTTAGTAGTGGAAAAAGATTATTTCACTTTAAAAACACATTTTCGTTTTACCAAAGCTTTATTAATATTAGATATCTACATAAATTAATATAATAACAAGGTAAGTTTTATACCTAGGATTGTGCTGTAAATATTTAACATAGGAACAGCGTTCAGTTTTAAACACGATCCTCTTCTGCCATGCTCAATTTTCTGGTCATATTCAAAATGTGTGTGACAAACTCTATAAGTTCTTTGAATGCCAATGTTGTCTTTGCCACAGAGTAATGGATTTTGAATAGCATTTACCCAAAAGTTTATGCATCTAAAAATACACGGACATTATACTAAGATCGTAAACTGTCATAACTCTAAGAAAATCAGTATATAAGTAATGTTTATGAATATTCAGGATCAAAAGGTGTCCTGCATTCATTTTTTTTTAGATAGCAACAGTACTTTGTAAACAGAATAGGTGCAAGGTGCCTTTTTGGCTCTTCACGATACACCCTTTTTATTACTTCGCTAAAACAACAAAAAACTTACCTGGTCGCTTTATGGAAACCTGTGTATTTTCACACGTTTCCCACTTTGTACTTTACATCCGGGAACGCAACAATAAATCACCATTTTAGCAGAATAAACTTAATAAACTTATACGTTGCGCCGCACGGTGGGGTATTTGGTTATTATACCTGGCCAATATTCTATTTACGAAAACGCTGTAAATACACCCTTTCATGAATAATTAAAGATGCGAGATGGATGCGTCCGAAAATCCCGTTTTAGGTAGCATTAAACGGAGTAGGCTTAGTCGAAATTTTGGCGTTAGCCATGGCACAAGTGTGACAATTGCGGTTTGGGTAAGTGAGCAATAGTTTACAGCAAAATAAAACAATTCAGGCTTATTGTATTAAAGTGAAAGTTATGGACAAGTTACCTGCAGGTTTGTACATACTTAAGATGCTATTTGTATAATGATATTGTTAATACTTTTAGAAAAAAATTCACAGAAAAGTGTTTAATTTTTGTTTATGTTTTTTCTTTTTAAATCTCAGAAGTTTGGCTAGTGTTTTAGTTATTGATACCGTGTTATTCCGTAAATGTTGCTGCTGAAAATGGATATGGCATATTTTATTTACTAAAATACGTTTAAAACACCTGCCCTTTTTTGCTCGTTAAAACAGAAGCGGTATATTTAAAAATATGTTTTTTTCTAAAGAATATTCATTTTGTTATAGGCCCTAGCTGTTCCTATTGGGAAGTAAGCAGAATGGATTTATTTAATCGTCTGAGGGTGTGCCCGTTTAAAAACAAACAAAAACAGTTTGATGAACTTGTTAGTTATGTACCGAATGAGACTAACAGCTCAGATGAGAACATACAAGATATAAAAGCGAAAATTGCAAAATACATACTTTATATAATATGACTCTAAAAAAATGGAAAGTTCCCAAAGCAGAGAAAAATATAGAAGAAGACAGATAGCGAGACATACAGAAAAAGTTTAAAGACCAATTCGGAATTATGACTGACCAACCAAAACAAGGATTTGGTAACACAAATACTGGTAATATGGCCAGACGTTTTTTTAAAAATCATCAGATCACAGCACAAATTACCCAGTTAGATGAAGATCTGATTAAACGATTTTACACTATATTGCAAACCATTTCTTGTGAGTTTCGAATAGACGTAGAAAAATTTCAAGATTTTTGCCATGAGACAGCTCGTAAATATGTCAACCTATATGAATGGTATCCGATGCCACCAAGTATACATAAAATTTTACTCCATGGAGCAACAGTGATTAAGAACGCGTTACTTCCAATTGGTCAACTTAGTGAAGAGGTGCAAGAGGCAAGAAATAAAGATTTTAAACAATATCGGGAGGGTTTTTCACGAAAAACTTCCCGAATACAGACAAACCAAGACGTTTTGAATAGGTTACTCATATAATCTGACCCTTTCATTAGGAGCTTGAGCAAGAGTAATGCAAAAAATAGGAAAATGCTGCCACAAGACGTGTTAGATATGTTGCTTGAACCAGAAGAACCCATGTCCGCAACGCAATCCGCGAGCGATAGCAGCTCTGAAGAATCAGAAGACGAATAAACACATAACATCATTTGTTAGGTTTTCACTTATTTATTTACTATACCTGGCTACAGTGGAAGGAGAAACAATTGTCATATTATTAATAAATATGTGAAAATGTTCATCGTTTATAATTTGTCCTAAATATATAGCCCAAACTAAATATAATATTTTTTAATAAAGTTTCACCACGCATACTTTTTGTGTTATTTTGGTCTAAATATATGTGTAAAGCTATCACCTATTATTACTCTGTCTAAATAAAAACAGAAGACTCCTAACTTATTTATGACCAACTTTGAACCCCCAATACCCCACCGTGCGCCGCTTCGTTTAAAAATTTAATTTTAAAATGTCAATGTCAGTTGGGTCCGACTACGGAATATATTTTTATTATGGATCAGCGCATAAGTCATATTTTTATCTTTATCACACCTTAGCTGGTACGGTTAAATGCAGAGAAAGACAGATACAGAAGGTTCAACACGCTCATTCTAAATACATATTTTGTCGCTACCAACGTTAGGATATGAACAACCTTATGAAACAAAATCCCTACAATAGCGCCATCAGCGTCTTGTTGAAGAACTAAACGAACGGGGAACGATCTTCATCATTTAAGTTATCCTAACCTGGTCGGTATCAAACAATACAATAATAAAATAAATTCATAGCAACGCTAGCAGGTAAAATTCGAAACTTCACATTTTTAAATGAAAGAAATTTAAAATTTGTATTTTTATCTTTCTATATTTTAACGACGCGACGTTTGAAGAAAAAATAGTATGTTTTATTGTAGTAAAAGCAACTTGTTATGACTCGTCTGTAATTGCCGGCCTCACTTTGTTCGTCCGGCAAACTGTCAGACCCGTCATAAAAAATATTGCTTTTACTTCTTATAAAACAATAATAGCTATTTATGTATCAAGGGCGTTACGGGGACTATAATGCCCTGAAGGTAGAAATAGCCCGAGGGCCTCTGGCCCGAGGGATAGGTTTCTGCCTGATGGGCATTATAGTCCAGTAAAGCCCGTGGTGCATACAATGCTTTATGTTTTACCTAAAAAAGAGTTTTTCAATGACTAATTACATTATTTATTCGCAATATAAAAAATAAGTTGCACCTGTACCTGTATACGTAAGTAGATAATGACTGGTGTTAAGTTTGACTTTGATGTTTCTGTCAGTTAGTCAGTTGGCATTTTTTATTTAACGATTTGCTCAAAATGGAAGAAATTCCACAAAATATAAGAGAAAAGGTCATAAAAGCGACCGAAAATCTTTTGCCAGTTAAATCAAGGCAACAGTATGATCGGGAGTATGGCATATTTGGTATTTGGAAAGATACGAACACAATTCTTCAAATAACCGAAAACGTTTTAATGGCATATTTCCAGGAACTGGTAAGTTATTGATTTTATTTTAATACATATGTTTAACAAACTTTATTATTTTTAGTCGGAAAAATACAGTCCGAACTCTCTCTGGACCAAGTATTCTACCCTAAGGTCTACGTTGATGGTCTATGAAAATATAGACATTTCGCAATACCATCGTCTCATATCTTTTTTAAAAGTTAAGTCGAAAGGATACGTCCCGAAGAAGTCTAAAGTTTTGGAAGGAGAACAAATATTAAAATTTATTAAGAAGGCTCCTGATGATATCTACTTGGTACACAAAGTCATATTGGTAATGGGTGTTTTTGGAGGTTTAAGACGAGATGAGTTGGTCAAAATGACCATTGATGACATTGAAGATAGAGGAACAGTCTTGGTTATAAAGGTACCAGAAACTAAAACTTCAACTTCAAAAAGTTTTACTATCATCGAAGAAGATTTAGGCGCTTTAAATTTAATAAAAAAGTATACAACATTAAGACCAGCTGGAATAAAGGAGCGAAGATTCTTTCTTACCTATAGAAAGGGTCGATGTACAGTACAACCCATTGGAAAAAATACCATAGGAAGCGTCCCAACATTGATCGCAAAATTTTTAAAACTGGATAATGCAGAAGCTTACACCGGCCACTGTTTGCGTCGCACATCGTCAACTTTACTTGTTGAGGCAGGTGCTTCGTTTGAAACGCTAAAACAACATGGGAAATGGAAAAGCTCTTCAGTAGCTGAAGGATATATAGAAGAAAGTATTTCATCCAAAAACAAAATAGCCAAAATGATTGCCAATTCAGTTAATTCCGAGGTTAATTCCGTAGCGACTATTGAAAATTCTTTAATAGACTGTTCTTCTATACAAAATAGCGTTAGTGCTACCACCGCTGCTACCATCACAAAAAACACCGACCATTCTATAGTGGGATCAGCTACATTTTCCGGGACATTTCAAAATTGTAATTTTTATTTTGGAAATAAAGTTTAATTTTTAGTATTGTTTAAAGAAAAAATTATTTTTTGTATAAACTTGATCTTTATTGTGAGAGAAATAAAATTGGATAAGCAATAAAATTTCCATATTAGCGCATTAGGGTAATATAAGCGGGCATTATCATAATGCCCGCTTATAATGCCCTAGGTGTGATAGCAGGTATTATTGCTATCATAACATATTCCGTTTCTAAGGTATTATAGATCAATAATAGATAGGTAAAACATAAACTATTTTCTGACCAAGCCTTGAACATAACATACCTAAGACTACAGATTTTCACAAAAACATTAATTATTAAATGTTCAAACAACCTCCATTAACAGCTAAACAATATCCTAACGGCCTAACCGATCATAAAATTCATTTCTAACATTACTGAGTTGATATTGAGAAATTCTGTCATATCCTAACAAAGTACAGTTTTTTAGCTGGTCTAGATTTCCAAATTTTACATTTTTATAAATAAAATTTTTTAAGTCGCCCCACATAAATACTTAAGTCGTTTGGCGAAAGGTCAGGAGACCTGACTGGCCAAAGGATTAGATGCCGTGGACCAATAATATGTCCGTTAAAAATATTTTGCAAGTATTCCCTAACAATGAGAGAATTATGGGCATCCATTTGATACCAGATCTCCTGATTTTCGCGTACTAGTGCGGGTTCAATTCGATTTTGTAGTAAGTCCAAATAGGTTATTGCTGTAAGGTTGCCTTCCATAAAAAATGGTTCAATAATGTGCTGTCCTACAATTCCCGCCGAACATTTATTTTTTGTGGATATTGTGTCCGAGTATGAACAAGACGCTCCAATACCTGCAATTTTGAACACTTGGTTCGTTGTTAAGTTTGTACATTCATCGGTAAAACAAATATTTCTCAAAAAATCCCTATTACTTTTTGCTCTCTCCATTACCTCAAAACAGAATACCATTCTCCTGTCTTCATCACCTTGCCGTAGCTCTTGATGTTTTTCATACTTGTAAGAAAAATATTTATGTTTTTTTAAAGTGCGCAACACTGTGGTTTGATGTTTTCCTATACGGTTTGCCCAAGAATCCTCGTGCTAATCATTTTATTTTCCTCCACGTGCTCAGACTTAAACTGTTTCCTGTATAATACCACTTAATCATAAGTAGTTACTTTTTCTTAACGGAAAAGCTCATATTTAGCTATAATTAAAGCGCCTTCAATGAAAACGTTGTCACTGACGCTACTTTTCGTTTTGTCAATGCCAAATAGTAATTTGCTGGTGTTTGCTGTGTTACCTAAACTATGAAAATTTCGTAATCTTGCCATCACATTTAATTGAGTAAGTTAGGATTGGCTTATTAAACTTTATTCAAACTTGGCACATGGGTTTATTATATCGACCTCTTCAAAAAATTACAATACAATTTGTCTCTAAAGTATACAGGGGAGCCAATATTTAGCCACCTCAAAATTTACATGCGATTTCCTATGTTCAACTACTTAAGCCATGAATCACCCGGTATGTTTCTTTATTGGATATTTTACGGTTAGCGTGACTTTTAACTCCAAGATTCATTAAAGAGGTTTGTGTTTTATTTTTAGAGCTATTTTATTTTATAGTGAATACGCTGATCAACCATAGGTTTCAAATCAATTATTGAAACCTCTTTCGAGAATCTAGGGGTCGAAAGTCGTAACAATTTGCTGTGAGACTAAGGTTAAGAAAAAAATTTTATATTTGTGTTGTTTGCTTCATTCCATAACGAGTTTTTTTGTTCCCCTCCCCAATTTCCCTATTTTTCCTAATCATTTTTTTTTACCTGGAGGGACATAGATAACCTTGGCTCCTTTCATACGCCTCAGGTTTTCGCTAAAACATGTACTATGTGAAAGAGGCTTTAACGTGGTTCGGTTTTATTTTTGCGGGCTTACAGTACGAGTACAGGTTTCTTTTTTTTATTGATTTACCTGTCTCCATATCTATATCCTTTCTTGCTTAACATGTTACTAATACTCCGAGTCTAGTAGTCCCAACTTGTGATGGATAGACACAAAATCGCAATCACAATTAATATAATATTAATCCAGTTTGTTTTGACAATCACCTTACGTCAGAACGCCACGACTTGCTTTCCCTTTCACTCCAAAATTATCGATTTTCTCAACCTAACCCACAAGCCCACTCACTCCAGACGCCAATCGTTACTTGAGCCATATTTTTGTGGTGAAAATTTTGTAATACACTGGTACGTTGCGACGTCATTTGATTATCTATTTTTATGTATCGTCTTTTTGATTTAGTCCTAATCACTTTCAATCGTTAGGTACATTTCTTGGCCTTAAGATTGACGTATATTTCAACCCAAATAAGAATATAGAATATTCGTCTAGGATATTTTGGAATATTTGTTTTATTGCGTAAAAGATGTAGTCTTCTTTGGGCAAAATTATGACGTCATTTTCAAGTTTACGCATGGGCAGCATGGTTTTATTCCATGTTACGGTTTGTTAAAAAATGGCTGAGGTCTATTTAAAAGAAGACCGTTAAAGGGATTGATATTGCGACATGAGACCTGCCGATATTTTTATTCTCCCACATTTATCGTTGGCCAAACCCGACTAATTGTACGTAGACATGGCAGACAAGGTGCTTTTCATAAACAGTAACTAAATATACAGTGTGTGTATAAAGTGTGGAAACGGCTTAATAACATCACAATTTATTGGCCGATGTAAACCAAATTTGGTACAGTTGTGTAAGAGGATCTGACGCACCGAATGACGATATTGGCGTTGTTGTCAGCTTATAGGTTTTCTGGAATTCGAACGAATTTTATGTTTTTAAATGTAACACCCTGTATATTTTTTCATTTATAGTTTTTACTTTAAATTTGTTTGGTATAACATACTTTGTTCCTAATATCAGTAGTTTTCGAAATAACGAGTACAATTCGACGCTGCCAAGCCAGAACGGCATAAACGCCATTCGTAAAACTTTCCAGGAAACACAAAAAACTAATTATTTTATCTAGTTCTATTTTTTACGTAGTCGTTAGTATTTTAAAATAATGTTAGATTTTTTTGCCGATTTTTAATGTTATTACAGTAGCAACAGCTTTCTCTAAATAAACAAAAAACTTAAAAAAGGCGCTTGCACAGGCCGCTTGTGCCAAACGAAATGTCGCAATGGTGCATATGCCAAAAGAATATCTGTCGTTTAGGTCAATCAGTCCTAACGAAAAACGTCCAGCATGGCGCTTGTTAAGTCCAAGTGCCATTTGCAAATTAAAAAAGTGGGTAAAATTATGTCGGTTGTGCCAAACAAAAAAAAAATAAACAGGGCGGTTCCTAAGATTTTTTTATTTTATAACAACTGTAAAGATGAACTTTTAACAAAAAATATTATGTTTTGGCGCTATCCTATAAACTCCAAAAAAAAAATAAAGATTCGCTGGCGATCTTCTTCTGAAAATAAAGTGTTAAAAGTTATTTTGTAGTGTCAGTGACGTCATTATTTTCTTGCTTCTAGCACTCATCTGCAAACAAAAATAATGGCATAAACGCCAAAAAACGATCGCTGTTCTAAGACCGTTTTAAACGTAATTAATCACATAAATATATGTGTTTATATACAAACTAAAGGCAATGGAATCATCCTACCACAAAAAAAAACAAGAATTATAGGTCCCAACAATATATTTTTTGACTTATAAACTTCCATAAGAATGTACCAGGGTAGTGGCGTTTGTGCCAATCGTATTTTAAATGGTTTGTTTTGGCACAAACGCCCTACACTTTTTAAGGAAATATACCTAATTTATATTATGCAGGTAACTAATAACATAAAAATATCCATGCCTACATTAAACGAGTGATGCATACTAACAATAGTTAGAAAATACACATACTTTAACATGAAAACGAGCACGCACACTTTCACGTGTTACTCTTATGGCCGTCTGGCGATTATGCCGCTTGTCAACCGCCATCGGTTCAGCTACGTCACTAGATTGGCGCTTGGCGAAACTTTAAAGCAATATTCTAGCGAACATAAATTTTTGTCGGTTAAGTCCCATACACAGTTCAACGCGAAATAAAAAACTCTATCCAACAGTGCGCTTAACTAAAAAGTGACCAGTGTGGCGTTTGTGCCGTTCTGGCTTGGCAGCGTCGAATTTAGAAAAAATATATTTTTTATATTAAATGTTCAAACTGTTTTCACTGTACAGCTTGACAGTGTGCTAATTAAAAATAAAATATTTCAATTGTGTTGTAAATCATTTCTGGCGTTATTAATTCAAATTCGTCCGAAATCCGACGCTGCAAATCGGCCAAATCTTGAGGTTTTGTGGTATAAACTATTCTTCAAGTGTTCCCATAAAAAGTAGTCGTTAGGCGACAAAACAGGGACGCTAGGTGGTCACTCGATTGTACCCCCTCTACCGATCCACCTATTCGGAAAAGTGTTGTTCAAAGATTCGCGCACGTTTCGACCAAAATGGGGAGGAGCTCCGTCCTGTTGGAAAAATGTACCGATCTTGTCGTTACCCAGAAGCCCAGCCCACAAATTCAATTTTCCAGGGCGTTGTGTATGACCTTCTCTCATCCAGTGGGGATTTTCGTTTGCCCAAAACCTACAGTTGTGTCTATTGACTTTACTACCATTTAACATAAATGTTGCTTCGTCCGAAAATACTATAAATTTGAAAAACTGGTTATTTTGGTCAAACCTTGACATCATAATATAACAAAATTCAATTATTTGCTCATAATCATCTTCTGATAACTGTTGAACTACATGTATTTTGAAAAAGTGTTATTTAGGTTTTATAAAAACATTATGGACGGATTTGAAGCAGACGTCACTTACTTCAGAAATTTTTCTCAACAACATGTTGTAAAATTTCTAAACTTTTCTCTTCACGTACTACTGCTGGTCGTCCTGATCGTCGCCTATCTCTACAATTTCCAGTTTCTTCAATCCGTCGGACAGTTTTTAGAACAGTTGCTTTTGAAATTGGATTTCGGTTTAGAAATGCGCCATTAAATAGATTTGTAACCTCATCATACGAATTGTTTTTCTTTCACTTTCAGTTAAAGACATTTTTGCATGTAAAAATGACAGCTTTTATGACTTTACATCAAAACTGAACTGGTGTTTTATTTATTAATAAATAAAACACAATTTGTTGATATTTTCAAAACACGTCTTTATTTCGAAAACTACTGATATTAGGAACAAAGTATGTATGTTATACCAAAAGTGTAACAAATCTAAAGTAAAAACTATAAATGAAAGAATATACAGGGTGTTACATTTAAAAATATAAAATTCGTTCGAATTCCAGACAAACTAAAAAGCTGGCAACAACGCCAATATCGTCATTTGGTGCGTCAGATCCTCTTACACAACTATACCAAATTTGGTTTAAATCGGCCATTAAATTGTGACGTTATTAAGCCGTTTCCAGGCTTTATACACACACTGTATTTTTTAAGAGTTTTGACAACGTTAAGACGCTGAATTGGTTAAAATTAAAATGTTCAAACTCATTTCTTCTGTTGCTGCAATATTGTCAATTCCAACATAACTTTCAAGATTTTCTTGTGTTATGTTCATTTCTTTGGCACACCTTTCCATTTGAACTATCGTAGATAAAGGAAGATAATCTTCTTGATCCCATTGGAATGAAGTAAAATCGCCATTATTTTTGTGAAAACCAGCTTTTTTAAAACAATTTTGTATTGTTGCTGACGAAACTTTATTCCAGGCTGTTTTAATGTAATAAAATGCCTCTAAAACATTTATGGACTTTGCTAACTCTGAAGCGGATCTTACTTCATCCATTTTTGATAAAATGTGCTTTAATATTAACCCTCGATAATAGAATTTAAAATTCTGTATGATACCCTGGTCTAGAGATTGACACATTGATGTAGTATTGGGAGGTAAAAAGATAGCTTTTATGTTTTGTAGCTTTACTTCACGAGGGTGGGACCCTGCGTTATCCAAAAATAACAAAATTTTTCGGTTCTGCCTGATCACTTTTTTATCAAATTAAAAGCCCTAAAGGTCCGCCTTTTCGATCACCAGCATATATTCTTTTTGCCCTGCCATATTAGCACAAAATAAAATTGTAAGCCTTTCCTTGGAAAGTTTTCCACCGCTACATTTTTCATTCCTAAAGGCAAGGGTTTTGTCCGGTAAAGCTCCAAAGAAAAGGCCAGTTTCATCGGGGTTGTAACATCTTCTATCCGATACCCAAGGAGTAGCGATGGCAACTTAATTCTAAACTGATTAACGTCATCTTGACTGACATCTGCTGATTCTTCGGAGATACACTTAAAACTTATCGCGTGTTTCTTACGCCATTTTTCCAGCCAACCATTAGATGCTCGAAAGTTGACAACATTTAATTTTTCTGCTGTTTCCTGAGCTTTAGCCTTCACTAAACTTCCTGATATTGGAATGTTTTGGCTGCGAGAACGAGAAAACCAATTAAAACACATTTTGTCAATTTGAAGTCCATCAGCTCTAAAAAACCCCTTTTTTTTATCAGTATTGATTGCTTTCTGACTCCCATTGTAGACGAATGTTGTTTTTATTTTTAATAATTTCCGCGGCTTGAGTTTTTCCGATCTTAAATTTTTCGGCGAGCTTCCGCACTGATAAATGTTCTTTTTCTGAAGTGTTAATAACTTCCATTTTTTCACGCAAACTAAGAAGTTTTTTACTAGGCACTATTTCAAAAATCTTTAGCACTATTACAGTAGCCTATTTGCACAATAAAAATACGACAGAAATCCCCAACAAATCAATACTCGCATTAAAACTAAAAAACGGTAATTTCCCGGTTACAGAGTGCAGTGTCGCGAATATACACACATTATTTTACTACGTACAGTTCGGTTGTTACGGGTTCGCGCCCGGTTAAGGGAGGTCTTAATATTTTTTGTACCAAGAAAATTGCCCGCGTCCGGTTATGAGAGTGTCCGGTTATAGGAGTTGGTTTTACATGCAAAGAAATAGGCAATACTTTTGTTCCGGTAAAGTTGTCCGGTTAAAGGGGGTATCCGCTTAATAGAGGTGTTCGCGAGGAGGCGTTTCACTATAATTGAAATATATTTTCTTGAACAACCCTTTGACCACCTCCTATGCGAGGGCAATATTTGTACACGGATAATTTGATTAGCTTTAATTGCTTCTAGCTTACGGGACTTAACATTATTGGGAGACCGCAGTATTTATTCAACCACGCCTTCACTTGGATAAATCTCATTATTGGAACGGCCAGGCTGCCATTACAATGCAATAACGTTTGCATTTCTGTGTGATCTATGCTCACAGTGACTGCATATTGAGTACGACTGCTAGCTTTCGTAAATTTTGAACAAATAACAAAGCCATTGTGGAAACTAAACGGTTTATTAGTGAGCATAGTACCTAATCATTTTGTTCTTAGACTTTTTGAATTGAACCCTTCTCTCCTTCCCTCTCGTCTCATCAGATGTCATTGATCCAAATTAGTTTAAATAGGATGTCAGTTGTAATATTTCATATCCTTGCTTATTTTAACTTGTTCGCTTTTTTTTCTGTTCGCAGGTGTTCCCACGGTGGTTGGAGTATTTTAACCACCGACTCCCTGAGACCCTAGCTTGTGACGTCTTTTGAACACTCACAAGTTTGATTCTCGGGATTGGGTGTTTAAAAAACGACTGGAAACAACTAACGCAGCATCTACTAGACTTGTTTTCATTATGTTTATAGTTAGTTTAATGCTTCAGTTCAGTAGTTGTTATTAGTTTAAGGTTTAGTTTCTGTTAAATGACATCAGACCAGTCCGCTCTATTTTATAACGTAACAGCATACGAGGCCGAAAATTCAGCCGCTTAAAGAACAAAAATAATTGAATAAAAAAAGCTACTTATTTATTACTAACTTACTCCTTATATTTGTACAGTGGGATTACTCGAACTTTAAACATTCATAACCTTTGGTGAACCTACTGTTATTAATATGCACCCGAGGTCATATCCGCTGATTCGCATTTCCGCGAGTACGTGAATATGTCTTATCTTTTATTCCGGTGCTTACAAGAAGGGTTTTTCCTCGACCTCACCACAGGTAACCACGCTTATTTCTTTGAACATGAGATTATACCAAGCCAGACGCAAGCGAAATAACATAAATATGGTAATTTTCAAAAAAACATTTGTAGTTTTCAAGGATTACAATAGTTATTATCCTAACAAGTGCGGAAAGAGCCACTTTCCCGCACGCGACTGCCGTTACCCGAACGACGCGAAGCGGAGTTCGGGTAAGCAGTCGAGTGCGGGAAAGTGTCTTTCCGCACAAGTTAGGATCAAAATTTTTCCTACAGGCGTTGGAAAAACTACAACAAAATATTTCTAAAAATTTAATTTTACTGAAAAACAAACACAGATTTAATTTCTAATTATAACTAATATTTACATTAAAAGTACAATTTGATGCATTATGCAAATTGATTGCGGATGAAGCCATTGAAGCCAACTGATCCTGATGAGCGGATGGTTGCAAAGAAAGAGGTATCGAGCTGTTGTTAGCGCTGCTGGGAAACTGTGGAGTTTTTGCTTCTAAATTATAGCTCAAACTTGATGGACTATTGAGATTGAGAATTTTGTTAGACATGTTTTTTTTGTGTGTGATGGATTCCTCCAGGTAGCCTTCGGCAACAGACGTGGATTTCCATCCTCCTAAACGTTTAATGTTTGTTATTTCTTCGCCAGAATTAGCAAGTAGAGTGGCCGAGGAACGTCTAAAACTGTGGCCTGTGTATAATTCTGGATTTTTGAGTCCTATATAAGCTGCAATGTTGGAGGGCATTTTTCCTATGGTATTAATTCCAACACATTGGGTACTGCATTTTCCATGTTTGTAGTTCAAAAAGAATCGGCGGTGTGGAGTTTGCTGTGGACGTAAGTTTGCATATTTTCTGTATAGATTTAGAAAAATTTCATTATTGACTGCCATAGTTATTACAAAGGATCTAGCAGAATGGTTTTTGGAGTCGTTTATTGTGACAATTATAACGTCTCCTTTGTCGTCTATGTCGTCAATGGTAAATTTAGTTAGCTCCTCACGGCGGCAGGCACCAGCCAGTCCAAAAATCGTTACCACTTTAATTAGAAGGAAAATTTCATCAGGTGCTTCTTTCATAAATTTCGCAATCTCTTCTTGTGTAAAAACTTTTGCTTTTTTTGCTCGAAAACCTACATTTTGTCTCTTGATGTACGCAGTAACTTTATAGTATTTACTGATATCTAAATCTTTCTTAACCTTAAGTACACTTTTCAACATGGAATATCGAGACCATAAAGTATTTGGCTTCCAAAGTTTAGACATTTCCAAGAAATATGCCAAAAGTACTTCTTCTCTTGGTGCTTTTACATTTTTCGCTTCACACCAAGTAACAAAATTATCGTATTGTTTTTCATACCTGACTATTGACTTTTTTGGTAGCAAATCCAAATTTGCGACACTTGCAGCTTCTAGAATATCTTCTGGAAGCTCATCGTCCGAGAAATTATCTATGGAAGACATCTGTATCAGAATCTGAACGAAATTATAAATCAAAGCCACGCTCCGGTGAAATGTTGTAAGGTGTCACTTTGACAATTAAATTTTATGTGTGTGTCGTGGTTACCATGTTAACATCTATGTACGGGGTTTTTGAAATAAACCGTTTTAAATCAGCTTTTTTAAAAATGTTTAAAATAAACGGCAAAAATTAGTGTTTCTGTAATATACCTCATTTACTTTCAATAAAAATTTATATTTTATTTATTAAAGTGTCTTTCCGCATGAGTTAGAATCAAAATTGTTTCTACAAGCGTTAGAAAAACTACCACAAAGTATTTCTAAAAATTTAATTTTCCGTGCGGGAAAAATTTTCCCGCACCGTGCCGGAAAAATTTTCCCGCACCGTGCGGGAAAATGGGTCTTTCAGAACCAAAACGAGTGCGGGAAAACGGTATATCGCGCACGCTTGTAGGAAAAGAATTTTTTAGTAAATGGTTTTAATAAATCCAAATTAATATGAACACAACAGAAAGTTACAAAAACAGCCAGACTCGTTGCAATTTTTGTGTAATTTTACCTATCTTAGGTAGTGATGAGTTTATTTTTCTTGTAAACAGGTAGTTGGCTACGCTTGCTCGGGGTGGAGGGGGGCTGCAGCCCGGTAGTAGCCCCCCCCCTCCATTGGTTGCGCCACTGCACATCACCTATCGAGCAATAATATGAAACATTTGGTTGTACCTTGTACAGGGTCTTCCAACGAGGACTGAACAGGGGCTCATTTTTGAGCTTCCTTGTATTTAAAGAAAAATCCAAAATAGCCAATCGATGTACTTTTTCCTGCAGAATTCAAAAATGAGACCAAAAATTTATTTGAACCAGAAACAAAAGAGTTACGCTATGGATAAGGTGTTTTTTAAATGGAACATAGCTTTTTTTATACGATTTTTGGAACGAGTGATTTTTTTTTGTCCGTTCTGATTAAAATATTTAATATTGTGACAACTATTTTTATTAAATTTTAATGTTTTATCCAGTATAATTTAACTTTAACCTGTTTGAAACATACACTAGGTAATAAAGGTATAATCACCTTTGAATCCTTCAAAGTCAAAAAATTTGACAAATTTACTATAATATTGCCGAAATGAAATATTCATTAGATGAGAGATTGCAGATTGTTATCTTGTTCTACAAATGCCAAGAAAATGCAAGAGAAGCAAGGAAAAGATTTATTGCAAATTTTCACAGAAATATATCCGTCAATACTATTCTAAGGATAAAGAACCTATTTGAGGAAAATAAAACATTACATGACAGAAAAAGAAATCCAGAAAGGAATAGAAATCGAGACCGTGCCATTGTGAATTATTTTCGACTGAATCCAACCAAATCAATTTCAGACGCAGTTCGGGACGTTCAATACGGCGGCGGTGTAAGACGCAGAAGAGTTACCCAAGGAACTGTTCACAGGACTTTAAGAAATCATAAATTTAAGTCTTATCATATCCTTCCACTTCAACATCTAACACCGGCACAAAAAGAACTTCGCCTCCAATTTGTTTCCCAAGACCCTAATTTATTCAGAAATATCTTATGGACTGACGAAGCCACATTCACAACATCGGGGGTTTTCAATAGACATAATAATCATCACTGGGCCGTTGGAAATTCAAGAAAATTTCAGACAATTAAATTTCAAGGAAGGACTTCAATCCATGTTTGGTGTGGCATAAAAAATAATAGAATTTTGGGACCAATATTTTTTAACGGGACTTTAAATGGACAGAGATACTACGAGTTCTTAGAAAACGAAATTGAGAACTTTTTGGAAGATTTACCATTGAAAGAATATCAAAATTTAATTTGCATGCCGTGCGTGAGGTTACTTAATATTTAAACGGACGCCATGAAGAATGGATTGGTAGAAATGGAACCTATGCTTGGCCACCCAATAGTCCCGATTTGTCAATATTGTCATATCACATTTCTTTGGGGCCATTTAAAGAACGTGGTATACAAGCAGCGAAACCACGATATTGAAGAGATCATGCAGAAAATTGTGAATGAAATAAATCGCCTTAACCAGGAAAATCACAGTATAATAGCAAGTTTGGAAAGGCTACAAAGAGGTTATCGCACATGTTTCGAGAACAACGGAGGTCACATTGAACAATTAAATTATTAATGTTTTTTTTTTAATTAGTATAGAGTTCTTTTTCTGTCATGTAATATTTTATTTTCCTCAAATAGGTTCTTCATCCTTAGAATAGTATTGACGGATATATTTCTGTGAAAATTTGCAATAAATCTTCTCCTTGCTTCTCTTGCATTTTCTTGGCATTTGTAGAACAAGATAACAATCTGCAATCTCTCATCTAATGAATATTTCATTTCGGCAATATTATAGTAAATTCGTCAAATTTTTTGACTTTGAAGGATTCAAAGGTGATTATACCTTTATTACCTAGTGTATGTTTCAAACAGGTTAAAGTTAAATTATACTGGATAAAACATTAAAATTTAATAAAAATAGCTGTCACAATATTAACTATTTTAATCAGAACGGACAAAAAAAAATCACTCGTTCCAAAAATCGTATAAAAAAAGCTATGTTCCATTTAAAAAACACCTTATCCATAGCGTAACTCTTTTGTTTCTGGTTCAAATAAATTTTTGGTTTCATTTTTGAATTCTGCAGGAAAAAGTACATCGATTGGCTATTTTGGATTTTTCTTTAAATACAAGGAAGCTCAAAAATGAGCCCCTGTTCAGTCCTCGTTGGAAGACCCTGTACCTATAGTTTTTCTGGATTTTTAATCTTTTTGCTTTGCCTTGTTTAAAATTCTAAATTCATGGGGAGGGGTGGTATTACCCTATCCTCCCCCCGTAAAGCCGCCCTTGTATTAACGTCACGATTTAACTAACCACCTAACCCGTGCTAAGGTCAAGGAAAAATCCTTCTCTAATGGCGAATTCAATTACTTAGTAAAAGAAGTGCGGACGTGTGCAAAATTTGTAAACCATTGACCATTTTCAAACACGTGGCTTTGACAGGTCGGCCATTTTGCCTGGAGGACAAAGGTTCATGACCGCTTATGCTAATGACTTATTAGACTGTTTTGGTGTAGTTTAATAAGTTTCCAAGTTTTGGGATTCATTTGTGACCATTTCTAGAAAGTACCAATACCTGTGCTACCTGGACTTAAATAATTTTTCGTGTTCCAACTGTATTCCTATCGTAATACTTATATTAACACTTCCTAGTGTGTGCTTCGAGCTCTTAAATTGTTTACATTCTAGATTTAAAATTTCAAAACATGGAAAGAATAAGTGAATATTTAAGACTCTTAAGTGCGATGTTAAATGTAGATACGATGCAAAACTTAAAATTATTAGTAACGTTGATCCTTATCTGCTTGAAGAGACTGATTTTGAAAATTTAATGTCTGCCGGAAGTAGCAATGATGGACTTGGTAAACTGCCTTATATTAACACATAGTTTTTGCACTGGCCAGCAGCTGAAGGCATACCTATTTAGGCTTGCAAGCATTGAAATTTTATGAATCTGGTTTAGTGGAAAATGTTAATGCGAAGGAAGTAAATCCCAATGCTTATGTTGTAGTTCGTAGGTGGCAAGGTAAGATTAAGTTATAATAATAGGTTTGGGGTTTGGATAACTCTGTTACCATTTCATTGGGGTCTAAGTCCACAGTTTTATGTTCATATACTTAGGTAGTTTATTTATGCTGTGTACTGTTTTTTGAATATATAAAAGTCAAATTAATGCTCAGTAAAAATACTTAATATATATTCAAAAATTTTAAATTTGCAGTTTAAATAGTACACACTATACACAATACAGAATTAACAAATTAAAATGTTATATAAAATTAAGTTATCATAGGGCAAAAATTTGTTAGGCGAGTACAAAGCTCTAATGCCAGAAAATGTTTCAGTCTTTCCTTGTACTGCCTCATTAGTAGATCCTGTACTGTCTTAGAGAAAGAAACATTCATGAATAAATAAAAAATCACAATAATAAGTAAATAGAGTTTTCATTTATTATTTATACTAATAATGCATAAATCATTCATATTTAATTCAGTCTGTGTGTCAACATGTAAACAGTTTTCATTAATTTCAACATTTTCTTCCTCTCTACTACTTCCCGAAATATCTTCGTCAGGTGCTTCAATCTGCTGTTCATCTACAATAATGCATTACTTAATAAAAAAAAACTTCAGCCTAAATCCCTACCATAAGCGCATCTCCCTTGTCTATGGCCTAAATAAATACTCTGGTCGTCTTCATTTCAGAACTCTCATATCTGTTAACTTGGGCCGAGTTTCTTTCTTTGGATTAAATTTCCTACCCCCATATTTTAATTAGGGATCCAGTCAGGGTTGCCTTTGTTTGCTAATTCTGCTGGAGCTCCTAAAAATATTTACATCAGCATTTTATTAGGTCAATATACCAAAAATCAAATATAACCACTAATAAAATGTCTGGAGCAAATTCTTCAATACTTTAATTAGCTATCACTTAAAGGACTCCTTCTTAAAGCTCTTATCCACATTTCACGTCGTTCTTGTGAGAGTCGATTAGGGTTTTCTGCAGCGTCTTGAAGAACTGCAGGAATTCTAAAAGTTCGTATATTGTCCCTGTTCCCCTCAACCACTGAACAAAATTTCAAGGCAAACTGCAAAGAAAACTTGAATTTATAACCCACACGCTTGTGTTTATTTACTTTGTTTGTCCTCCAAGCAAAATGGCCGCCGACCCTGTGACGTCATATGAAAAAGATCAATTGAGAAACCGGTGCACCGAGAGCTGGATGAATATGTCAAAAAATACCAGGTTTTGAAAAATATCTGACTTGTATATTTCAAATACTATTTTGATCAATGGTACTGATAGCGATGAGGAGTAGCTAATTGGAAAAGTGGACTCACAAAATCTGCAAACCATTAGAGTAGTGAACTCTTGCAATATTTTTTGTGCACTGAGTTGCATACCAGTGCCGCACTTCTTTTACCAATAGAATTCGCTATAATTTTGAGTTGTGAGCCGTCAACGGTAGAGATGTATAAGATAAAAATAATTATAACTGTAGCGGCTGTTGCGCTTTGTGTTACAGAAAATAAAAAGTTGCAATAATCGTAGGCATTTAGAGCAAAAATTAATTATTGTAATGACATTCACAGTTACGTTTATTTATTTGAAATCTTACAACCAAAATCGCAAGCGACCAACACGATCAAATATCCGATGCAACCCAACCAACATTGTTGTGCTACTGCAGAGTACTGCAGACTATTATTATTATCTATAGTCGTATCGAACCGGTGGAAACGCCAGCTGCCAAAACCCTGCTTGTGTAGACTTTATTAGGTAAGCCTTATAAAAGTATTGCTAAGGCACTAAATAAAAAACGCTTTCTCATGTCTAAAAGAGAAATGCATGCCCACGTAAGTGCGTTTAAATTGAAATCGCTTGCAACAATTTTCTTGGGAAAAATAAATCGAAGAACTACTCTCTGCCTACTCCATTCTCATTTGGATTTCTTTCCCAAAAATTTAGGATCAGTATCAGATTAGCATGGAGTAAGATTCCACCAAGACATTGCAGCAATTGAAAAACAGGTTATTCCGAAAAATTAAGCCCAAACATACTGTTCGATATTGTTGGAATTTAAACACTAAAATATCCTTTAAAACACCAACGGAATTCGCATCTATATGAAATAGGATAAAGTATAGTTCATATAGATGCGAATAATGCTCTGATTGGTCAATTTCTTTGAAAATTGACCACTCGTGATTCGCGTCTACATGAATTAAGCTTTATGCGGCTCTTACCGCTAGTAGTGGCTAGATACATTGTCGTCGTGTTATGGCTATTCAAAATGAAAAGAAGAGTTGTATAACTTTTAGGTTATGTTATTTAAAAAAAAAACCGGCAACGTTCTCTCGGTAAAAAATTTTAAAATAATTTATTTACAAGTATTTAGGCAGCAAACATGACCCAAGTATTAGATATTCTACTAAAATATCCATTGATTGAAAGAAAGATTACCGAGAACAGTGATATAATCCTGTTTAAAGGACAAATTCTTGTTTATGTAAGTACCAAACTAAAGAATTTTAATAAACTGCATAAAACATCGATCCAAAACCCACAATGATTCTTTTTTATAGAGCCAGTGTTATGATGTCGTTGTGGAACAAACTCCAACGACAGATGAGCATTACAACTACACACTAACAAAATTGCAAAGCAAAGAACTTGATTTACATAGTGAAATTAATGAAACCCTATTAAATAACGACTTTCAGAGTGCTCTTGAAATCCTGGACTATGTTAAAGAGTTTTTAGAATCTAGAAGTAAACCTACAGTATTAGACAACTATTGTTATACCTACAAAAAAGTTTTGAATGAATATGCAGAGTTTACAAAGTTTTTCTTAAGCTTAAAAAGTTGTAGACTCCAGGAGGATTTAGCAACCATCTATGCATCTGTCTTAGGTATATAATGGATTTTATAATGGCCAATAACTTTAGCGACTACAGAGTTTTATTGTGAACATTTCAAAACTCCTTGTTTAATAGATTTCAATCAATAATCTTGGAAAAAATTTATAAGATTGCTGTATAATTTACTTTATATTCGTTTCTGGAAATAATCTAAAATTTAATTTGTCTTCAGCATAAGGTATAAGACCTAAGTGTTTGTCAGTTAAGACTTGATGACCCCCACTACCAGACATATCTTTAGACGTAGAAGGCAGTTTTAGTATTAATATTAGTTTTATGCATATAATTTATTTTCAATTTTTGCAGATGAAAAACATAGAGAACATTTCATAAAGATCGCAATCAATTACATCAAGGACGATAATGAAAATATATTTTATTTAGCAGATTGTGACTTTCCTGAAAAGGATCACCAAGGTAAAGTGGGTAGAAAATAATCGTTACTTTGGACAAAAAAAATCAAGGTAGTTCACAGACTAAACATTTACAACATAAGAAAATTGTTTAATATTAGGTATGTGTTTAGACTTGAATTATTATGTGTGACTTTTTTTATTTTTCTGGGTGTAGATACAGAAAAGAATGTACCGGGTGTCCCACTAAGAAAGGCTGTCGGCCTTATCTCAGAAAGTGTTACATAGTCGTATGGCTTGCGGAAAAAAAAAATATATCGGGTAAAGTGGTCATGAGAAATTGCTGGAAATTATTTTCAAGTTTCTCAGACTGGCGCTAGAGGGCGCAACAGTAACGGTAAATATGAATCACGAAGCTTCCTCAAAAGTCGCCTAGTTAAGGTATCCTGAAAATAACATTTTTGTATATTTCGAAGATTTATCAATAAAATTCACCCTCGAATTCACCTATAGAAAGTGTTCGTCACTTTTCAAATAAAGTGGTGGGGGAAGGTTGAACATTATTTGTAATAAATTCTGATAACTCCAATCTGGCTTAATATAATTTAGTAAACTTAGTTTTGTTAAAAAGGGCTTTTCTCACTCTATATATCATCTTATGAACTACGGCAATATGTGTTTTACACTAGGCGCTAGAGGGCGCTGTCTTGCAACTTCACAAACATTGCGCGTTTTTTTCCATAATTGTAAATATAATAGTATATTCAATTTCACCTGATTACAAGGATGATTAAAAGTCTAAGAACTCGGCGAAAACCGCAAGTTAATATCTATTTTCAATCTGGAGATATCAACAACAATAATCATAATTACGGAACATTATGATTTTATTTTCAAGTTGCCATTGTAAAGGTTTTTTTAAGAGTCAAATAGACCTTGGTAAAACAAAGTATGAAGGTACGTATGTTTCAAGCAAATATAGGTATATCGTTACGACAATAATTCTCAGTTGCGCCCTAAATGTTCAAATTGTCGCCCATCGTTCTGTATACACGACTCCTTGATAATACTGCAGTTTCCACCTCTGCCATAGGGATACGGCGGCTGCTGTCCATTATCCTTTCTATCATGTTTTCCCTTGTGGTGGGTCTGGTAACGAAAACAAGATCCTTCAATCTCCCCCATAGATAAGAATCTAGGCATGTTAAGTCAGGTGATCTAAAATAGAAATTGCCACTTTTATTAACAGTATCACAATATATCCTATAATATTACCTGGCAGGTCACAGAAATATACTCGCTCTTCCTATCCACCTTGCAGGAAATGTGTCGTCAAGAAATTGACGAACGTTTGCCGCAAAATGTGCAGGACAACCATCGTTTTGGAAAACCATAGTTTTGCGAATATCCAAGGGCACATCTTCGAGAAGAATTGGGAGTTCGTAATTTAAAAAATGTAAATATCTTTGCCCAGTAAGCGACTCATTAAATACAAACGGTCCAATTATTGGTGATTATCCCGCGACCAATAATGCATATTATGGCGGTTTACTCCTCCATTACTATGGAAAGTAGCTTCATCAGTCCACAAAATTCTGGAGAACAGATTTCTATCTTCCAATATCATATTGAGCAACCAATAGCAATGATCCAATCTTCTATCATAATTTTGCGGGGTCAAAGCCTGGTGGAGCACAATATGGTAGGGATGTAGCCTAAAGAAAAACAAAATACTTATGACATTGACTCGAAAACTATTAAGAGAAATATTGGCATTATTCTAAACTATTTAAGAGTTATAACATATAGATATAATTACTTACCCTACTTCTAATAAAATCCTATGCACAGTAGAGCGAGTAACGCCCAAGTCTCTTACAATTAATCTAATACTATATTGTGGATTAAATTCCACACATGCCAAAACATTTACAATGTTTTCCTCGGTTCGACCTCGGTGGCGTCTGCGATATACAAGGCGACGAATACTTCCAATAGTACGAAAACGGCTAGCTAAACGATTAAACTTTCTACTGTCGTATCGGCGCCTTTGAGGGTATCGTACTGCGTAAACCCGTTCAGCAATTGTTGCATTTCCCAAACATTCAAAATACACCGCAATGATGTCGACCGTTTCTTCAAGTAACAGAGGCATTTTGAAAATCAAATACGACACAACACTGTTGGCACGACAAAAATTTTGACGTAGTAATGAAAGGTGACACGCGTGCACAGTTTCAATTCATATTTTGTTTTTCCAAGACCTATTTGACTCTTAAAAAAACCTTTACAATGGCAACTTGAAAATAAAATCATAATGTTCCCTAATTATTATTGTTGTTGATATCTCCGGATTGAATATAGATATTAACTTGCGGTTTTCGATGACTTCTTAGACTTTTAATTATCCTTGTAATCAGGTAAAATTGAATGTACTAAGTATTATATTTACAATAATTATGGAAAAAACGCGCAATGTTCGTGAAGTTGTAAGACAGCGCCCCCTATCGCCTCTAGTGTAAAACACATATTACCGTAGTTCATAAGATGATATATAGAGTGAGAAAAGCCCTTTTTAACAAAACTAAGTTTACTAAATTATGTTAAGCCAGACCGGAGTTATCAGCATTTATTACAAATAAAGTTCAACCTTCCCCTACCACTTTATTTGAAAAGTGATGAACACGTTCTGTAGGTGAATTTTATTAATAAATCTTCGAAATATACAAAAATGTTATTTTCGGGATACCTTAACTAGGCGACTTTTGAGGAAACTTCGTGATTCATATTTACCGTTACTGTTGCGCCCTCTAGCGCCAGTCGGAGAAACTTGAAAATAATTTCCAGCAATTTCTCATGACCACTTTACCTAATATATTTTTTTTCCGCAAGCCATACGACTAACACTTTCTGAGATACGGCCGACAGCCATTCTTAGTGGGACACCTGGTACCTAGGAGTTTTTAAAAAAATATATCCTTTTTCAATTTTAGATGTTTTAAAACCAAATGATAGTCTTATTGCCTTGTTTGATGAATGTTTGGGGCAAATAGAACTTTTCCAGCCTTATTTTAACGTAATGGAAGAGTTTGACAGAAATTGTACTATTTTGGACCCAGAAAAGCCCAGAAGAGTTGATGCCTATAGACGAATTTGGATAGGTAATGTGTTTTCAATTTATTAATAAAAGCTGCAGCTGTTTTTTTATTTAAATACCTCTTATACAGGGTGTTTCCTAAGTAAGTACAAACAATTTAAGAGCATATTCTGGAGCCAATTTTATAAAAAAATTTAATTTTCAATAATGTTCTAAAATGTTGCGTTTCGTAGATTTAAAAAAAAAATAAGAAATTTTTTTATAAGTTTTGACACTTTGTATATTGGAAACGAAGCTTTTTAGTCCACATGTTTTTATGAACTTTTTTTTCATAAAATTGGCTTAAGGGGCATATTCAGTGAACCGCGTGGTCCGACTTGGGAATTTGCCGCGAAGGAGGATAAGTCAGTGTTATTGAACAATCATGCAACATGGCTATTCCTACATTCGTCGCCGCGCCGCGAGACTAATATAATTTACCGCTCCGAGCGGCGAGTGGCGGTCAGGACTGGCTAGATAAACCGCAGTGTTGCCAAATCGCTTTAGATAGTTCCGGTTTTAGGTATTTTTTTTCTCAAAAACTCGGTTTGACGTTTTTTCACATTAAAAAAAAAGGTATAAAATTAATTGAAATTGTAGATAGTTGAGGAAATACTTTTAAAAAAGACTGTATGGGAACATTTTCTCAGCTTCACCTATATTTATCGTTTTAAAAAAAAATATATATTTTTTTTTAAATTCAAGACCATATAGTCATACAGCACCAAATTGCGAATCTAAATTCAAAATTTTAACAGATTCTATTCAATAGTTTTCTTGTAGTTTGTCAAACCTTTTCACCTTAATGGAGGTCACTGATAAGAGCTCTTAAGAATATGCCCTTGGATTTTTTGCACTTTCTTAGGATACACTCTATATACTTGTACACGGTGTCCCATATATAAATGCACACTACAGGGATCTCGTAAACCACAGGAGATACAGAGATGGTTAAATTAGAGAAAAGTTGCGCTTTGCTAAACCCTTCAAAGTCACGATTCGAAATCTAAAAAAATCCGATTACTTCCGAAGATATTTGGGAAAACCGAATTTTCCCGATTTCGTTTTTATTTTTTTCTGACTCTATTTAAAAAGATATGACAAAATAAATTTCACATTCTCGTTGCCACTTTTTCTATTCTACAAGCCGGCGTTCTTAGATTTTCAATACGACGTTTCGTTTCTTCGCAACCATCATTAACTTCACTTTTTTAAATAGTCGAAAAATTTTGTGTTCTCCCTAAAAAATTCTAACTTTAATTCTAAATCCCACGACATATCGTTTCTTACATTTATCCGACGTTTTGGACGAAAAAATCATCATCAATATTATTTGATGATTATTACGAAGGAACGAAACGTCGGATCAAAAATTTAATTACGTTATCATGTAGAGGAGAAAAAATTACATAGAAATGAGGTTTTTATTTTGATCTGTCTTTTGTAAAATCAGAAAAAAATTAATTGCCAAAATTTATGTTTAAAATTTCAAGAATGCGTAGATTTTTTTCTGATTCTACTGTAAGAGATAGATTAAAATTAGTTTTACATTTTTATTGTCTTTTTCTCCTCTACAGCATGACGTCATTCAATTCTTGATTCTACGTTTTGGCTTTTCTCGACCATTATCAACTTTTTTTAAAATAATCCCAAAATTTTAAGCTTTAACTATTATATAGAGCAAGTAAGCAAAATGTTATTATCAAATAATTAATTGCGAGTTATTCCAGTTACAGCGTCTTGAAATAGTAGGCTTTGAAACGCATTTGTTTAAATAAATCATGGCGATCTGTCAGTATTGCCGATAAATCGAAATTTTTACGGAAAGAAGTAGATTTAGTTCGGAAATTACTGATTGAATTTAAACCTTTTCTTGTCTTGTGATAGTTTGAGTGTTTTTTAATGAGGGCACATTTTTCAAACGAAGAAAAATCGGACACGTTATGTTGTTATATTGAAAGCCATAAAAATTGTTTCTACGCTGAAAGGCAATAATTCCTTAAATATCCAGAGCGACGCCAACCTAATATATCAATATTCAAAAGACTTCTCACAAACCTAAGGGAATATGGCGCATTTCAAAAACCAGTGTCGCATAGAGTAAAGACGAACGATCTAGAAGAAATATTAACCGTTTTGTTGGCTGTACAAGAAGAAGATACTGTGGGATTAAGATCAATCGAAAAAGAGCACAATGTTCCAACAACATTGAATATCTAACAGAACGTTTCCAGAACAAAGTAATCGCCACCAATGGCCCCATAAGATGGCCTGCACGATCTCCCGACATCACTCCGTTGGGATTTTTTCTTGTGGGGCTTTCTCAACGATGAAGTCTGCTGGAAAACGTACGAAAATGTAGAACAACTTAGAGCCGAGGTTCAAGCCGCTATTGCAAATTGCAAGGATAACTCCAATGATGCTAGGAAACGTAATGAATGAAATTGTTTACCGTTGCTACGTTTGTTTAGAGAATGAGGAAGGACTTTTTGAACATATGATTAAATAAGATTGTTTCAATGAACATGTTGTAGCGTAAAAATAAAATATTTTGTTTTTGGATAATAACATTTTGCTTACTTGCCCTAATAAAAGTTAAAGCTTAAAATTTTGGGATTATTTAAAAAAAAGTTGATAATGGTCGAGAAAAGCCAAAACGTAGAATCAAGAATTGAATGACGTCATGCTGTAGAGGAGAAAAAGACAATAAAAATGTAAAATTTATTTTAATCTATCTATTACAGTAGAATCAGAAAAAAATCTACGCATTCTTGAAATTTTAAACATAAATTTTGGCAATTAATTTTTTTCTGATTTTACAAAAGACAGATCAAAATAAAAACCACATTTCTATGTATTTTTTTCTCCTCTACATGATAACGTAATTAAATTTTTGATCCGACGTTTCGTTCCTTCGTAATAATCATCTAATAATATTGATGATGATTTTTTCGTCCAAAACGTCGGATAAATGTAAAAAACGATATGTCGTGGGATTTAGAATTAAAGTTAGAATTTTTTAGGGAGAACACAAAATTTTTCGATTATTTAAAAAAGTGAAGTTAATGATGGTTGCGAAGAAACGAAACGTCGTATTGAAAATCTAAGGACGCCGGCTTGTAGAGCAGAAAAAGTGGCAATGAGAATGTGAAATTTATTTTGTCATATCTTTTTAAATAGAGTTAGAAAAAAATAAAAACGAAATCGGGAAAATCGCTTTTCCCCAAATATCTTCGGAAGAAATCGGATTTTTTTAGATTTTGAATCGTGACTTTAAAGGGTTTAGCAAATCGCAACTTTTCTCTAATTTAACCATCTCTGTATCGCCTGCGGTTTACGAGTTCCCTGTAGTGTGCAAAGTGTGCATTCTTATATGGGACACCGTGTATAATATCATAGTTAGCTACAGTGGCTCAAATTTTCCAGATTGCTATACATACCTTCCAAAAAGTAATATTTAACGTACAAATATTGACGTTTTAATTTAAAAATTTCTTTATTTCTAATTTTTTTCGGGTCGGACTATCGAAACGTAAAAAAATTCTAAGTTTTGACAGTCCAAAAAAGGGCGTGTCACCTAAAAAAATTTTCCCTGCGGCGCATTTTTTCATGGGCAAACAAAGATTGACCAATTAGTGACACAATCCTAAATACGCCACTGGTTGGCTATAAACAAAAAAAATTAGATATAGTGTCCCTCCTTACTTGTGTAATTAAAAGGTCAAATATAAACATTTTATTTATAGTCTATCTTTAAATGGCGCGAAGTAATAAATGCTCATTAAATCAAGAACAATTTAAACACCATCCCTTAAAACCTATTGTGTTTACATTAGAGGATCCAAATAATGAGCATTCTTTAGGTAGGTCCCTCTGAATTTATCGCAAGCCATTGTTATATTTGATGATTTACCATTGTTATTGGTAAAATCCCTTAGCCAGAAGCGTGTATTGGGGAAGTTTTTAAATTAAAAATCTTAAATATGCGTATTCTCCTAAAATTGTATTTTATTATATTCGTAGGTACTTATAACATATGAAAACATTTAAAAAATCGTATTATAGCTATTAATATAACGAGATTATTAGGCGATTTATAATAGTCGAGGACATTGCTAGGTGACGAGGCGACAGCCGAGTCACCCGCAATGTCCGAGACGGTGTTAAATCGCTAATAATCGAGTTATATTCAAAGCTTTATCGTATCATTGACAACGGCGATGCGAAAGTAAAAACAAGGTGTTTTGTCATTTCATTTTGGCATTTCAAAAAGTCATCATTAAAATCATGCAAGATTTTGATATTCGTGACGATATATTAGCTGCAGCCAACATTATAAGGTTGAACTTGCTTCCGGACAAATCTAAAATCCATTATGAAAAAGAATATCGGCAGTTTTGTGAGTGGCGAAACAAAGTACATGTTCAAGGTGCAGAAGAAACGGTATTGCTGGCGTATTTCGCAAAACTCTCTGAGGAATACTCTGCTTCATCCTTATGGCCGAAATATTCCATGTTACGAGCGACTTTAGAACTGAAGGAAAGAGTGGAAATCGACAAATACGGCGCCTTAATACGTTTCATCAAGAAGAAAAATGTTGGATATAGAGCAAAAAAATCAAAAGTATTTACAAGAGAACAAGTCAACGAATTTGTGTGTTCTGCCTCAGACGAGAAGTTTTTAATGATGAAAGTGGCTTTTTTAATTGGAATTGGAGGAGCCTGTCGAACTAATGAATTAGCGAAGATGACCACGGAAGATGTTGACGTTTTAGAGGACAAGCTGATTGTTACTATTCCCGACTCAAAAACCCACAAGAAACGTATTTTCGCTGTGATATTTGACGGCGAAGTCAATCCTGTGCTTTTATTTAAAAAGTACGCAATGTTAAGGCCAGACCATGTCACTCACCAAAGATTGTTTGTATCATAATAGAAGAAGGAAATGTACGGTACAGCCCTGCGGCATTCATTTCTTCTCTAAAATACCTCAAAAAATAGCTGAGTATCTCTCACTTGAAAATCCTAATTTGTATACTGGTCACTGCGTTAGAAGATCTTCGGCAAATTTTCTTGTTAATGCTGGAGGAGATATATTAGACCTACAAGAACTTGGTGGATGGGAATCGGCGAAGGTTGCTAGAGGGTATTTAGAAGAAAGTGTGACCAAGAAAGTTTCCATTGCTCGCAAAATTCAAATCGGCGATGTTTCCGGCAGTGGATTAGGCACTGGGGAACCGCACGAAATCGAAAGAAGTGCTTTCTCGGTCATTAATCAGTCTTCAGAGGGGATCGTGGACGTTAAAGACAAAGGTGTATCCATCAAATTTGAAAACTGTCAAAATATTGTTTTACATGTTCATGAAAAATAGTTCTAATATTATTTGGTATCTAACGTATTATGCTTTCGTAACTAACGTATTAAATTATGGTAACTAATGTATTATGAGTAACTAAGGTTTTATGTAGGTTTTAGTACGTTTATGATGTTAATAATTATTAATAAAGATATCATATAAAAATTACTTAATCTTCAAGGATAGGATAAACATATGAAAACATTTAAAAAATCGTATTAACTAATAAATATTAATGGGTGGTACTATTTTACCTAATATAATTACGACAACAGGATATAATATAGAATCTTACAAACGAAGCATTTTCAAAAATCGAATAATACTTTGTCGTTATGGCTTAATCATAGTCCGATTCGGAAGATGAACTTTTATTAACATCTACCTGCCACATTTTGGCTTCTTCTATCACATGATCGATACACTTTTCCACACTGATTTTACCCATAGCTTTATTAAAGAGTGTTTTTAAATCCACCGTTTTATAAGTCGTGCTTTTTCTGGCGACATCTGTCTTAGTTTGACCTCATAAGTTCGATCGGGTTTAATTTGCAGTGGTAAGGAGGGAGTCTGCAGCTGCATACAGATATTCCTCGTAACTTTACCATTTTATCGACAACATATTTTTTGAATCCATTCGTATGTAAATCAAATCAAATCAAATCAAATATACTTTATTGTCCAAAGAATACAAAATTCTCATTAACAAAGTCTATCTATATATATATTTATATCTCTATATCATTCAATAACAACAATAATATATATTAATAACATTTAAAAAAACAAAAAACAAGGGTAGGCATTAAAGTTTGGTTATTTAATTACAATTTGGTTATTTACGGTATGTCAACAATTATCTAAAGATATTAAATAAAACCCTTAAACAAAACTCGGAACATCGGAATAATATTCCTCCAGGCAATAGTAAGCCTTCTCCAACAACATCCGCGTCACAGACCTTTTAAATAATTTAAGTGACTGTAGGTCCTTTAAGTAATTAGGTAAATGATTATATATTTTTACACTTTCATATATAATCGATTTTTTTGTAAGGGTTGAGGATGGTAAAGGCAAAGGCAGATTACGGTATTGTCGTGTCGTGTAGGAGGAGTCAGTATTTATAAACCTATATCTCATCTTAAACATTAAAGTGACAGTCTCCAAAATAGACAATGATGTTAGTGTCAATATTCTTTTCTGCAAGAACAATGGTCTGCATGAGTCTCTGGGTTTGGCCCGACAAATGCATCTCACTGCGCGTTTCTGCAGAACAAACAGAACACCGAGCAATTGCTGACTAGAGAGAAGATTCTTCCACCATGTTTAAGACCTCTTCCTCAAGTTATACGGTTCTAACTGTAAGTGGTCGTCCGCCTATTTTGCTTTTTGCAAAGCTACCTGTTTCCTCTAACCTGAGGTGCAATCTTGTAAATGTTTCCGAACACGGTACTCGTCTATTAGGAAAACGTTCTGCATATAAAGGTCTCGCTTCTAGCGCATTTCGATTTGCCAAACCGTACATAAAATGAATTTGAGCCATTTCTTGATTGGTAAACTCAGCCATTATGAAAAGTATGTAATGTAGTATAAATAAATTGAAAAACATTTCAAAAGGATATTATTTGAAAGATGTTAAACAGGAGACAAATGTTACGGAGAAAACAAATGTGGTTGCCATGGAACGAAGCAAAGCCTACTCGTATCATTTGGCGCAACATAATGATAAAAATACGAAAAATAGCTAAACAACTACAACATTTTCTGTTACGATATATGTGAAAACATCAGAATAGACCAGTCTAAATACATCCTCCAATTTGCAGATGATACAGCTCTAATAACACATGCAAGATCAAGCACCGACGCCTCGACCATGCTCCAACACTTAACAAACGACATAGACTCATGGTTTGAAAAATGGCGCCTAATCCCAAATCCTCACAAATCACAATACCTCCTATTTAACCACTCAATACAAGTTAGCTCACCCCATATCAATCTATTTAACCAGGCTATTAGACCAAAACCATCTGCAAAATATCTTGGTATCGAAATTGACTCTAAACTTAATTTCAATAAACATACAAAAACAATTAAGAGCAAAACTATTAATCGAGTCAAACACTTTAGATCACTAACTTACAAGAACCAAGGAATAAACATACGAACAGCTTCAAAGATTTATAAATCAGTATGCAGACCCATTTTGGAATATGGCCACGTATTATTTTTAAACCTAAAAGCTCCAGCAATGAAGAACATCAAAGTAGCAGAGACAACAGCGTTGCGTGCAATAACAAAATTAGAAACCCTCAGAATCCACTACATAACCCCACCAATGAACTGTTATACAGAAAAACAGATATTCAGCCAATCGAGAGAAGAGGTCAGCAATTAAATATGAAGTTCGCCTTAAGACCTCAGAACATTCAAACAATCGAACCCCATTGCAAAAGAAGAGAAATCGGAGAATCCAAATACAGATTTCCAACCCAAACAATTTTAGAGAAATTGCTGGATTAATAATTTTTATTAATTTCTTTTAATAGCAAGAATACTTACCTATATTATATTCCATTTTTTTTTGTTCCAAACAAATTGTTTTGTAGTACAGTTGAATCAAATTATTATAAATTGTAAAATTATTATATTGTCAAATTTACCAAGGCTGAAGGACTTCGGTCGATGGCCAATTGGGAAACCAATAAAGTTCTTTTAATAATAATAATAATAGCTAAAAAATTAAGGCACTCTTTTTAACCAGATCCCCGCCAGTAAATTGTAAAATTTGAAATTGACCCAGAGTATAGTGCTCTAATCCCTTATGTTTAACAAATATCATTAAAATATCGTTTGGCATAAATTAATAAAATGAAAAAAAAATACAAAATTTTTTTTTAACACCCTGTATTTTGAAAACGAAGCGACATGCAAAAAACTTTTATACCACATTTTCGTCTTAAAATAAGGCGAGGATTCACCTCCTTCATTTTTTCAGAGAGGTTAGGAAACACCCTGTATAATAATCTGCATAACTTATTTAGTTTCTGGCTCGGATAAATCGTCGTCTGTGTCCATGTATGGAATATTGTCGATGTCATTGTCATCGTCAGTCTCAGTATCACTGGTTTCCATTTCTTCATCCGTTTCATCACTTTATTTTTATTAACATTTGATTCACTTGATTTCTTTATAATTTGTGAAACTCTATCATCTAAATGAAGTGATTTTCTGCTTAAATTATTGCTCAGTCCAGAAGGACCTGGTTGTGGTGTCGGAGTTGATATTCCCGACTCTATTATCACTTTATTTTATTATGTTTTTTTTATAAAATCATTATACATCGTTAAACATTCTTAAGGAAAAAACCCAATATTCCCACGGGTAAATACACGGTATTTACCGGGTATTTATGATTTTACTCATCTCACGGCCCATCACTAAGAGGCATCCATAATAACCACATAATTAGCAAACAGGTAACCAGAATTGAATATATGAGGGTTTTATTGACTGGCAAATATCTCCAGAGCAGGCAGGTTTCGTTAAGGGACGTGGTACGCGCGAACAGATCTTGAACTTGAGACAGATTATTGAGAAAGCCAGAGAACATTATTTCCCAGTCTATATCTGCTTCGTGGACTACTCTAAGGCCTTTGACAACGTAAAGTGGCCTAAGCTTTGGGATATTCTTTTATCCATGGGAGTTCCTTATCACTTGATATTTCTCATACAACAGCTCTATGAATCCAACACAGCCCGAGTAAGAGTTGACAGCAACATGTCTGGTCAAACCACAACAAAAAAAGGAGTTCGCCAATGATGTGTATTGTCGCCGATGTTGTTTAATATCTATTCCGAGTTTGTAATGCGGGGGGTGCTGGACGGATGGCAGGGTGGTGTGACTATTGGTGGTGTCAGGATATCCAATTTAAGGTTTGCTGACGATACAACCCTTATTGCTGCTTCTCAAGGCGAACTGTTAACTCTACTTAACATCTTGGAACAACAGAGTGAAGCATATGGTCTTAGTATCAACTACAAAAAGACCAAAGTTATGATCGTGGACAGAGAACATGATAATCACCCTGCAATAACATCAGTAGGCCGCTGTCAGGTAGTCCAAAGTTTTGTATACCTTGGTTCTTCGATCGATAACTCGGGAGGTTGTGAGGTTGAAATCCGACGGCGCATTCAACAAGCACGGTCAGCTATGACTAAACTGACTAGAATATGGCGTGATAATAATGTCACCAAAGCCACCAAAATGTCGCTGGTTCAGTCTCTTGTCTTTTACGAGTTCACAACATGTCTGCTAAGACATTGTGACTATGATGATGAACCAGAATTAGGTACAAAAAAAAAGGAATAAAGTGATTAGAGCAGAAACGGAATAAGTACCAAACTCTAATTGGTTTTGATAAAGTTGCTTTCTAAATTTCTAGGTATAACTTGAATTTAATGTCGATCTTTGTACTAATTCTGCACAAATTTAAAAATTCAGGCCTATTTAAATCTATATGTGCCGAAAAATCTTGCAGGCCCATGGAGATTTCGGTTTTGATTGATTCATTACTTTGCATCATTTAGATATAGACTATATGGGGAGATGCTAATGTTGGACTGCAGTTTTTAAAGAATATTTTTGGAATTTTGTCTGATCTCGCTTCTCTTTTTAGTTAAGGACCATCCTGTATGATTATTTTAATTTTAATGCTTTAGGTGACAATGTTTCGATAATCATCACTGTCGATGCATTCGCCATTTTCCAGAGACCAGACATCCGGTTTTTGGGCCCCGACAGACTAACAGAGCCGTACGTTACCCGTCTGAATGAGAATCTCGAGAATTGGGTCTGCCAGAATGATGTTTTTCAAGGAGTTTTAGACTTGCTCGGTAATAAAAGTTTTCATCGTAAAATTTATGCTTATTATTGTAAAGCTGAGGCTTTTTTTGTTTGTAGGTTTGGACGAGTTTCCAATATGTGAATCAAAAAAGAGACGAGTTGACTTGCTTGTGGAATATGGGGAGTGTTGCATTTGTTACTCTCTGAGATTAAACGAGAAGTTGCCGGAGATAATTTGTGCCAATAAAAGTTGTGAGCGGTTCTACCACAACGAGTGTCTGTATGAGGTAAGTAGATCCTTCACTTGATTTTTCTGTCGGGTGCCTACATGTTTTTCGTTTTTACAGTGGTTAGTCTCATTAAACGCCAAGCGAGTCTTCAACAATATTTCTGGAAACTGTCCCAATTGTGAGAAAACCATCACTTGTCATGTATTAGATTAAAGTTTTAAGTTTTTGCTTTCGTTATTTTAAATATAGTCTAATGTCGTAGTGCTGGAGAACTATCGATACTCATTACTATCGATTATTTGACATATATTATACAGGGTGTATATTAAATCTACGGCAAAAATTAAAGGGGTTTCGTCCTTCGACAAATTTTGACAGCCTCTAGCGACTTTATTATTCCAGATAGAAAAAAATTGTAGGGTATCATCCAAACCGTCTGAATTTACTACTTAAAGAAACAATTAAGCATCACTGGTGACCTTTTTGGCTTATTGTATACTTTTTTTAATGGAACACCCTATATATTATGTGTTTATTGGATAGCGCTTAAAATTCTCTTTTCAAAAATATATAAGTTACCTATAATTACTTCACCTATTGTTGAAATATCCGCTATTAAAAAATCAAAATATTACTAATTTACTATATGAAATAAATAACAGTAACCATTGAAATAATCAACAATTTTAATACCTAGAACAATACAAAATTTGATTTAACAGTAACAATTTAAAGTTTTTACAAATTTTTTATATGCCCGCCATTATTATTTAGGCACTTTGTGTAATCATCTTCTATTTTATCAATAGCATTCATAATAAAATGCGGCTTTTCCTCGACTAAATAATTTATGCAATTTATAATTTTAATTCTTAACTCCACCAACGATGCGCTTCGTTCTTTATAAACTGTGTTTTTCACATAACCCCAAAAGAAATAATCTAAAATTGTTAAATCTGGGCTGTTGGGTGGCATCCAATCCTGCCATTTCTACCGATCCATAAGGGATATCAATTGTCGAGAAAATTGCGGAGAACCAAGACATTATGGGGTGGCGCTCCATCTTTCACCATTTAAATTAAATTCGTAAAAAATTGGACCTATAACTTGAGTGTTGAGAATGCCGCACCAAACATGAACTGCTCTTCGGCCTTGGAATTTAATTTCACACATTCCGCGGGGGGTTTCTAATGCCCATAAATGACTATTTCGCCTGTTAAACATCCCAACCGTGGTAAAAGTAGCTTCATCGCCTTATAATATCTTTTTTAAAAAAATCGTTATCCCTTACTTTCTTTTGAAGCATATCTCTGCCGAAATTTTGCCTGCTAACTTTTTGTTTCTTCGTCAACTTCTGAACAGGTAAAATTTTGTATGGATGGTATCCATATTTACAAGGGGTAGTAGGTACTAATTTTCTTTTTAGACCTATTGAAATATTTACTGGCATCTTCAGTTGAAAAAGTAGGATTTTCTACAAACACACATTTAAATTAATTTTACAAAATTTAAAGCCCTAATTAGTTATTTACCTTAAAAATATAATAACATTCTAATTCTTCGTCCTCATTTATCTTCACAAATCTTTTTTACCTTTGCAGATTTTTGTGAATCCTAAAATGTCTTTCTATATATGCTATAGAAAGTGCCTCTTGATAGCACCGGCATACCTGGGTGAAAAACTCGATAATCGGCTTGTGCTGCACTCGCATTTTTATTATTCTTATAAAAGAAATAAATTATTTCCCTATTTTCCTCTTCAGTATAACCCATTTTGCGACTTAATATTATCAAAATTTAAAAACGAATTGACAACTAAATGTTCCATGTCGCATGCCGTCTGTAATGTCATTTGATAACTTTGTTTTCCAATGGCTGTGATTTATTTTATACAGGGCTTTCATTTCAAAACTAGCCACCCGGAATAAGTTTTAAAATACTTGAAGAAGAATTGAACAAAAAAACACGTCAACTTAGATTTACTGGGGGATTGTGACTCTGTAGTTTAAACCCCTAACGAGGGGCAAAAGGCACGTAAAAATTTCAAATGGTAAGGGGTATTGAGTGATAGTTCACTTGAAAGCCCTTTTCATTAGCAGTCTTTTGGCGCTTCATTTTTTAAAAGCGGATTATTTGTTTCCAAGTTATGCCCTTTTAAAATTTAAAAAGTTAACTTTGATATTTTAGTAAAATTTTACTTACTTATTTCAAGAGATGTTCAAAATGCCCACCATTATTGGCAAGGCAATCGTAAAGCCGCTGCTCGAACTCCTCACGCACGTTTTGAAATGTCTCTTGGGTAATCTAACTGTTCACAGGCCTCCCCTATTCTACGCCTAAGATCAGGAATATTTTCTGGTTGAGTTTTGTATACTATTGTCTTTAGATGCCCCCATAAGAAAAAGTCAATGGGCGTTAAGTCTGGTGATCTCGCTGGCCATTCTATAGCGCCCCTTCTTCCAATCCATTTGCCTGGAAATCTGTCATTAAGCCAATTTCGCACAGGCATAGCATAATGTGGAGGGGCTCCGTCCTGTTGAAAAATTAAATTTTCTTCATCTAATAATAAATTTCCATCTTCATAAATTTGATTTTCCAGCGAGTCAGTTATAACATTTTCTAATACATTTAAATACAGTTCACCGGTTAAATTTTCTTCCATAAATATCGGACCAATAATTTTATTTCCAAGAATTCGGCCCATACATTTATTTTCTGAGGAAATTGTGTATGCTCTTCACGAAAAACATGTGGATTTTCATTGTCCCAATATCTGCAATTGTGTTTATTAACAAACCCATTTAAAAAGAAAGTTGACTCGTCACTAAAGCAAATGTTTTTAATTAAATTAGGATCTGCATTTGCCCTTTCACTCATTAATTTACAAAATTTCATTCTTCTGTCCTAGTCATCCTCCCCTAACTGTTGTAAAAGTTGTATTTTGTAAGGGAAAAATTTATTGAATCGTAAGGCTTTATGCACAGAGCCGACTGAAACGTTTGTTAATCTTGAGACTTTCGGTATGGATGTTTGGGGATCAATGGCAAAATGACGTAAAATTTCTACTTGTGCGGCTTCATTTAAGACTAGGGTTCTTCACAATTTTATTGCGTACACTTCCAGTTTCTTGAAATTTATTAATCAAATTTAATACATATTGGTGCCCAACATTTTTGTCTGGATACCTTTGATTAAACACCCGGGCTGTTCTACGTGCACAGCGCTGTTCCTCCCCGTAAATTAAAATTAGTTCAATTCTTTTTTGTAACGAGTAAACCATTGTCGTCGTAATTCGATGGTCAATACACAACGAAATCAAGTTCAAAACTAAATCGTTTTAAAATGTGGCAAAACTAACATTTGCATTTGTAATTATAGGCAACTTATATATTTTTGAAACGAGAATTTTAAGCGCTATCCAATAAACACATAATATATAGGGTGTTCCATTAAAAAAAAAGTATACAATAAGTCAAAAAGTTCACCAGTAATGCTTAATTGTTTCTTTAAGTAGTAAATTCGGACGGTTTGGATGATACCCTACAATTTTTTTTCTATCTGGAATAATAAAGTCGCTAGAGGCTGTCAAAATTTGAGGAAACACCCTGTACAGGGCGAGAACATTTTTTGACAACATTTTATTACCAAAAATTAAGTGTAAAGTTTCCTAATCTACAAAAACTGTTTAAAATGACTACCTCCAACTAGGATGCAAGAATCCAATCTTCTCCTCATTGGCTGCCGAACTCTTTCAAAAACACCAGGGTCGTTTCTTATTGATCTTCCACATTCTCCACTGGAGTAGTATAAACTAAGGACTTTAGATGGCCCCATAGGAAACAATCCAGGGGGTTTAAGTCCGGAGATCGAGCAGGCCATAAGTGAGGTGGTCGACCGATCTCCGTATGTTACTGTTAAAAACTCAAGAGCAACCACACTAAAGTGCGCTGGTGCACCATCGTGCATTTCTTGTTGCCAGTGGTACATCCTTCAGAAACTGAGGTAGCGTTTGTTCCGAAAAGTTGCGATACACTTCGCCGGTAAGTCTTCCTGGTAGAAATACTGGCCCGATTGGCCAGTCACCCACAATTCCAACCCAAACGTTCAACGAGAAGTAATGTTAAAAACAATCTTCAAGTACCTCATGGAGATTTTCTTAAGCCCACACATGGTTGTTGTAAAAATTCCTTATTGCATTTCTTGAGAAATTCAATTCATCGGTAAAAAGAATCAGTGTTAGTAGTTGAGGGATTTGAACCAATGTTTGCAAAAGCAATTGACAGAATGCAATCCGTGGAGGAAAGTCAGCAGGAAGAAATGCCTGAACGCATTGTATTGTAACAAATAGTCACTAAGGATATAGTCCAGGGAATAAAACCTTCAATTTTTGCCGTATGTTTAATAAACACCCTGTACACATACAGGGTGTTTCATTAAGGTCGAAGAGCGGCCATATCTCGGAAACTATTGGGCATAGAAATTCAGGAAAAAAAAATTAATGACTAAAGTGGCCATGAGAAAATCCTGGAAATAATTTTTAAGTTCCGCATTTTGCCGCAAGGGGGCGCAATTGAAAAGTAAATTTTTAAATTTTAGATATCTCCGAAAATTGCACGTTAAGGTATATTTTTGATAACACCATTAAAAAGCTTGGACAATTTTGCATAATTTTGGTCCCATGCTTATTGGCGTACCGACTTTAGTAAGAGTGGGGGAAGCTGTTGAATGTGTAATCATTTAAATCGCTGTAACTTATCAACGACTTATCCGATTTTAGCAAACTAAAACTTGTTTGGAAGAGAAATGTAAGTACTTTTAACTATCGTCTTGAGTGGTCCATGATACTTCTCAATAAAAATACAAGAGGGCGCAATTTGCAATAATAACACATTTCTTAACTTTATTCATTTATTTCAAATCATACGGTATAATTATGATACCATAATCGAAAAGTAGATGAAATTTGCTACAAAAAATGTCAAAACCGCAGTTCGATATCTCCATCCGTTTCAGAGTTATTGCCAATAGAATAATTTTTAAAACTTTAAATGAAGAAGCGGTTGTTTTCATAGTTTTGTGATCAAGCATTCCATGACAAAAAATATTTTTAAACTTTATGGTTAGGTAGGTTTGTTTCTCATTATTCCAATGTCAAACTCCGTGCCTTCCTTCACACTTTATCTAGGCTTAGGACTAGTCCAAATCATGTAAAATACAAAATTTGGAGCGTGTTTGAAGGCCAACGGGCCATAAAACAGTATTGAAATAATTATCGGAAACTATTGAAGGAAACAATATTCATGGAAAGCTTCTTAGGAAAACAATTGAGAGACTTTATAAATGTTCAAAATGACCTCCGTTGTGCAAAATACAACGATTAATTCTTTTTCTAGAACTAGAGACAGCTGTTTCAATTTCAGCTCGTGAAATCGAATTTAGTGCATTTTCAATTCGCTCAATCATGTTGTCTCGTGTGGTTGGTCGCGTTTTATATACAATGTCTTTTATTCGCCCCCACAAGTAAAAATCTAACACAGTTAAATCCGGGGATCTAGGTGGCCAAGCAAACAAACTACCCCTTCCAATCCAGCGATTTGGGTATCCAATATCTAAAAAATCACGGACCATATGCGAAAAGTGTGCCGGGCATCCATCATGTTGATACCACATGGATGTTCTTAGGCCAATAGGAACATCTTCTAAAAGGATAGGCAAGTCATTTTGTAAAAAGTTTAAATAAGATTCACCATTTAGATAATCATTAAAAATAAACTGTCCGATAATTCTGTGTCCTAATACTCCGCACCACACGTTAACACTCCATCTGTTTTGGTGATCCACTTCGCGCATCCAGTGAGGATTTGTCTGTGACCAATAGTGCATATTGTGTAAATTAACTTTGCCACAGCTACTGAAAGTGGCTTCATCAGTCCATAACACGTGGGAGAGGAATTGAGGATTCTCGTTACACATCTCTCTTAGCCAATAGCAATAGTCGAGCCGTCTGTCATAATCACGTTCTGATAGCGCCTGATGTAAAACTATATGATAGGGATGCAGCTTAAAATCCCTTAGAATTCGGAACACTGCAGTACAACTTATACCTAGGTCTAAAGAAATTGCTCTTATGCTTAAATGCGGATCGGCCTCTACGTACGCAAGAACGTTTGTAATGTTGACTTCATTTCTTACTGGACGTCTTCTAAAAGCAACTGAAATGCGTCGTACACTTCCCGTTTGCCTTACGCATATTGCCAGCCGCTGAAATACTGCTCTGCCATAGTGCCTTCGTTCAGGATATCTGAGAGCATATTCGCGTTCCGCTATAGGCGCATTTTGAAAACATTCAAAATATACGGCCAGCATATCGTAAGCTTCGGCATTGGTATAAGCCATTTTTGAAAGGTACGTATCACAATTTTCTATCAAGAAGTTTAAGATGAATTACGGATAAACTTTTGTCAACACCTTTCAAAATGAAACTAGTTGACAACTATTTGCATTATTTGTCTTATCTCCATGGAAACTTTCAGATTTTATTTCACAGCTATCTAGATTTATTTTTTAAAACACATCATATTGTTAGAGTTACACCTAAATGACACGTTTTCCATGATTGCCATTAATTCTAGAGTGGTTTCTGGGCCATTGGAATAATGAGAAACAAACCTACCTAACCATAAAGTTTAAAGATATTTTTTGTCATGGAATGCTTGATCACAAAACTATGAAAACAACCGCTTCTTCATTTAAAGTTTTAAAAATTATTCTATTGGCAATAACTCTGAAACGGATGGAGATATCGAACTGCGGTTTTGACATTTTTTGTAGCAAATTTCATCTACTTTTCGATTATGGTATCATAATTATACCGTATGATTTGAAATAAATGAATAAAGTTAAGAAATGTGTTATTATTGCAAATTGCGCCCTCTTGTATTTTTATTGAGAAGTATCATGGACCACTCAAGACGATAGTTAAAAGTACTTACATTTCTCTTCCAAACAAGTTTTAGTTTGCTAAAATCGGATAAGTCGTTGATAAGTTACAGCGATTTAAATGATTACACATTCAACAGCTTCCCCCACTCTTACTAAAGTCGGTACGCCAATAAGCATGGGACCAAAATTATGCAAAATTGTCCAAGCTTTTTAATGGTGTTATCAAAAATATACCTTAACGTGCAATTTTCGGAGATATCTACAATTTAAAAATTTACTTTTCAATTGCGCCCCCTTGCGGCAAAATGCGGAACTTAAAAATTATTTCCAGGATTTTCTCATGGGCACTTTAGTCATTAATTTTTTTTTCCTGAATTTCTATGCCCAATAGTTTCCGAGATATGGCCGCTCTTCGACCTTAATGAAACACCCTGTACAAAGTCGCGCATAGTGCCTGTAACTTTTAAATTACCTCGTATACGAAAAAGTGACCTTTATGAAAGTTGATCAGTGAACTATTCCCTGCATTTCTACCTGCATAAATTTTTTCTGTCATTTCTGATTTGGTTGCCATAGAGACCAACTTACTTTTTTTAACTGGAACACCCTGCATATGATTGCATATTTGGATTCTACTGGGAAAACTCTGAATTTCTTGTATTTCAAATTTTTATTTATTTAAAATTGTAACAAACTTTATAATAACAAAATAAATAGCCTAGAAAATTGAAAAACTTAACATCGGAATAATAAACAAGTGAAGCCTTTTCAGTGGATCAGGCGTTCAAAATGACCACCATTTTCTGCTAAGCAGAGCACCAGTCGATCCCTGAACCCGTCTACAACGTTTAAAAGAAAGTCCTTTGGAATGGCCCGAATTTCGGCACTAATTCTGACTTTCAAAAATTCTAAATAATTTGGACGGTTAACGTAGACTTTGTTCTTTAAGTGTCCCTACAAAAAGAAGTCGAGCGGGGTTAAGTCCGGGGATCGCGCCGGCCAGTCAATAGCATCTCTTCTACCTACCCAACGTCCTGGAAATTGTTCGCTTATGTATTGTCTAACATTTGCCGCATAATGCGCAGGTGCTCCATCTTGCTGGAATCATCCCTGTTCATTTATGCCATTATTTACACCCGGTAACACCATTCTGCAAGAAGGAATTATGTGATTCCTGAGAAGGTCCAGATATTTTTCGCCATTTAAATTACCATCTATGAAAAAAGGTCCCACAATATGTCTACCAACTATGCTCGCCCAAACATTAACTTTTTCGGGCCTCTGAGTATTACCTTCCTCGAACCAGTGAGTATTCTCAGCAGACCAATAACGATAATTTTGTCTATTAACAATGCCATTTAAATGCAAAGTAGCTTCATCCGAGTAAATGATATTTGTTGCGAAGTTATTATCGTTATTGCATCTTTCCATCATCAGCTCAAAAAATTCATCTCTTCCATCAAAATCGTCCTCGTTTAACTCGTGCACCAACTTTATCTTGTAGGGATGCAACTTCTCCTGCTTCACTGACCGATGAGACACATTAAAATCCATTGCCATTGTCCTGAATGATTGTATTGGATTTTCATGTATTGAGAGCATGATATCCAAAGCTTTGTCTCCCCCGGTTGCTGTTTTAGGTCGACCTGATCTAGCGCCTTCCCTAACACTGCCTGTTTCTCGAAATTTCTTTACCACTTGACACACCGTCGACTGATTTATTGGAGACCTATTTGGATGTTATTCATTGAAAAGTTGACAAACCTGATCTTGCGATCTCTTCACATTTCCGTAACCGCTAATTATTAAAATTTTAACTGGTTGTTTCTCATTCAAATGAACCATAGTGTAAACAAATTAGAAATCAGACTACAGAGAATTAAACAGGAACTCAAAATTGACACCTCTTAGGTCCCTGTCATGAAAACACCTCGACTTGTTCTCGTCATTATCTCGGAAACACTTGCAGATAGGTGAAAATTTGAAATACAATAAATTCAGAGTTTTCCCAGTATAATCCAAATATGTAGGGTGTTCCATTTAAAAAAAGTAAGTTAGCCTCTATGGCAACCAAACCAGAAATGACAGAAAAAATTCATGCAGGTAGAAATGTGGGGAATAATTTACTGAAAAACTTTCATAAAGGTCACTTTTACGAGGTAATTCAAAAGTTACAGGCATTATGCGCGACTTTTTTGCCACTCTGTATACATCACATAAATAGTAGATTCTTTGAAGAGCATGTATTATTATTTATAACTCGTTTAATAATGCTGGTATTTCACTAAGAATTTCTTCTCCAATGTAAAACAGGCCTAAAAAATTCGCGAATTTCTTTGCGATACCAACCTAATCAAAATAACTGGTTATATTTCTTCAGCATTACTGTATGTTTCTTTGTTTTTTTTTTTTTTTATGTTTACTGCTTTAGGGTTTTTCTGCCTGTTCTTTGTTGATTGTATCTTACTAAATTATTTCCATTTGTTGGTACAATGATTTATTGACATTGAAATTGTCAAAATGATTTTCTGTGCCATTAATCCTCGCTCGTTACAAACCTAGTAATTTATTATAAATATCGGTATAAATGAGCCTGGGCAGCGAGCGAGAGTAGATCACAAGAAGAAAGCATAGTCGTGCCTTAAAAGAGGTACTCTTTTAAGGCAAACTTTTCTTTTCCAATTTAATTTAGGAATAATTTGTCAAATCCGAATTTAGAGCTATGAAGTATTTTTTTCAAAATTATGGATTATGTTGACTTGAATAATAAAATTAATAAAAAGAACTTTTAAAGTTTCTATTGTTGTTTTATTTACCATTATTTTTAAATTCAAAGCAAATCGAATAATTTGAATAATTGAATTCTAATAATAATGAACGTGACCTTAGAAATGATCTTAAACGTGGCCCTAGAAGTGACCTTGGACGTGGCCTTAAACTTACCTTGATCGGGACCCTAGGACTGACCTTGATCTCACCTTGCTCGTGACCCTAGGAGTGACCTTGAACACCCCCTTTATCGTGACCCCAGGAATGACCTTGAACTCCCCTTTTAGTGACCCCAGGAGTGATCTTGAACTCCCCTTCTATAGTGACCCCAGGAATGACCTTGAACTCCCCTTTATTAGTGACCCCAGGAGTGACCTTGAACGTCCCTTTATTAGTGACCCCAGGAATGACCGTGAACCACCCTTTATTAGTGACCCCAGGAATTACCTTGAACTCCCCTTTATTAATGACCCCCAGGAATGACCTTGAACTCCCCTTTATTAGTGACCCCAGGAATTACCGTAAACTCCGCTTTTATAGTGACCCCAGGACTGACCTCGAACTCCCCTTTATTAGTGACCCCAGGAATTACCTTGAACTCCGCTTTTATAGTGACCCCAGGAATGACCTTGAACGCCCCTTTATTAGTGACCCCAGGAATTACCTCGAACTCCCCTTTAATAGTGACCCCAGGAGTGACCATAGACTCCCCTTTATTAGTGACCCCAGGAATTACCTTGACCGCCCCTTTATTAGTGACCCCAGGAATGACATTGAACTCCCCTTTATTAGTGACCCCAGGAGTGGCCTTGAACGCCCCTTTATTAGTGACCCCAGGAATGACCTTGAACGCCCCTTTATTAGTGACCCCAGGAGTGACCTTGAACGCCCCTTTATTAGTGACCCCAGGAATTACCTTGAACTCCCCTTTATTAGTGACCCCAGGAGTGACGTTGAACTCCGCTTTTATAAGTGACCCCAGGAATTACCTTGAACTCCGCTTTTTTAGTGACCCCAGGAATGACCTTGAACTCCCCTTTATTAGTGACCCCAGGAATTACCGTGAACTCCGCTTTTATAGTGACCCCAGGAATGACCTCGAACTCCGCTTTTTTAGTGACCCCAGGAATGACCTTGAACTCCCCTTTATTAGTGACCCCAGGAATTACCGTGAACTCCGCTTTTATAGTGACCCCAGGAATGACCTCGAACTCCCCTTTATTAGTGACCCCAGGAATGACCTTGAACACTCCCCTTTATTAGTGACCCCAGGAATTACCGTGAACTTCGCTTTTATAGTGACCCCAGGAATGACCTCGAACTCCCCTTTATTAGTGACCCCAGGAATGACCTTGAACTCCCCTTTATTAGTGACCCCAGGAATTACCTTAAACTCCGCTTTTATAGTGACCCCAGGAATGACCTTGGACTCCCCTTTATTAGTGACCCCAGGAGTGACCTTGAACTCCCCTTTATTAGTGACCCCAGGAATTACCTTAAACTCCGCTTTTATAGTGACCCCAGGAATGACCTTGAACTCCCCTTTATTAGTGACCCCAGGAGTGAACTTGAACTCCGCTTTATTAGTGACCCCAGGAGTGACCTTGAACGCCCCTTTATTAGTGACCCCAGGAATGACCTTGAACTCCGCTTTATTAGTGACCCCAGGTTCAAGGTCACCCCTGGGGTCACTAATAAAGGGGAGTTCAAGGTCATTCCTGGGGTCACTAATAAAGGGGCGTTCAAGGTCATTCCTGGGGTCACTAATAAAGGGGCGTTCAAGGTCACTCCTGGGGTCACTAATAAAGGGGAGTTCAAGGTCATTCCTGGGGTCACTAATAAAGGGGCGTTCAAGGTCATTCCTGGGGTCACTAATAAAGGGGCGTTCAAGGTCATTCCTGGGGTCACTAATAAAGGGGCGTTCAAGGTCACTCCTGGGGTCACTAATAAAGGAGAGTTCAAGGTCATTCCTGGGGTCACTAATAAAGGGGCGTTCAAGGTCATTCCTGGGGTCACTAATAAAGGGGCGTTCAAAATCATTCCTGGGGTCACTAATAAAGGGGCGTTCAAGGTCATTCCTAGGGTCACTAATAAAGGGGCGTCCAAGGTCACTCCTGGGGTCACTAATAAAGGGGAGTTCAAGGTCATTCCTGGGGTCACTAATAAAGGGGCGTTCAAGGTCATTCCTGGGGTCACTAATAAAGGGGCGTTCAAGGTCATTCCTGGGGTCACTAATAAAGGGGCGTTCAAGGTCACTCCTGGGGTCACTAATAAAGGGGAGTTCAAGGTCATTCCTGGGGTCACTAATAAAGGGGCGTTCAAGGTTATTCCTGGGGTCACTAATAAAGGGACGTTCAAGGTCACTCCTGGGGTCACTATAAAAGGGGAGTTCGAGGTAATTCCTGGGGTCACTAATAAAGGGGAGTTCAAGGTCATTCCTGGGGTCACTATAAAAGGGGAGTTCGAGGTAATTCCTGGGGTCACTAACAAAGGGGAGTTTACGGTCACTCCTGGGGTCACTATTAAAGGGGAGTTCGAGGTAATTCCTGGGGTCACTAATAAAGGGGAGTTCAAGGTCATTCCTGGGGTCACTATAAAAGGGGAGTTCGAGGTAATTCCTGGGGTCACTAACAAAGGGGAGTTTACGGTCACTCCTGGGGTCACTATTAAAGGGGAGTTCGAGGTAATACCTGGGGTCACTAATAAAGGGGAGTTCAAGGTCATTCCTGGGGTCACTAATAAAGGGGCGTTCAAGGTCACTCCTGGGGTCACTAATAAAGGGGAGTTCAAGGTCATTCCTGGGGTCACTAATAAAGGGGCGTTCAAGGTCATTCCTGGGGTCACTAATAAAGGGACGTTCAAGGTCACTCCTGGGGTCACTATAAAAGGGGAGTTCGAGGTAATTCCTGGGGTCACTAATAAAGGGGAGTTCAAGGCCATTCCTGGGGTCACTATAAAAGGGGAGTTCGAGGTAATTCCTGGGGTCACTAAAAAGGGGCGTTCAAGGTCATTCCTGGGGTCACTAATAAAGGGACGTTCAAGGTCACTCCTAGGGTCACTATAAAAGGGGAGTTCGAGGTAATTCCTGGGGTCACTAATAAAGGGGAGTTCAAGGTCATTCCTGGGGTCACTAATAAAGGGGCGTTCAAGGTCATTCCTGGGGTCACTAATAAAGGGGCGTTCAAGGTCACTCCTGGGGTCACTAATAAAGGGGAGTTCAAGGTCATTCCTGGGGTCACTATAAAAGGGGAGTTCGAGGTAATTCCTGGGGTCACTAACAAAGGGGAGTTTACGGTCACTCCTGGGTCACTATTAAAGGGGAGTTTGAGGTAATTCCTGGGGTCACTAATAAAGGGGAGTTCAAGGTCACTCCTGGGGTCACTAATAAAGGGGAGTTCAAGGTAATTCCTGGGGTCACTAATAAAGGGGCGTTCAAGGTTACTCCTGGGGTCACTATAATGTGAGTAGATATGCAATGCTGCCAGATCGTCAAGAATATCTGAAATTGAAATGATTTTTACAATAGTGTTTCTATTTCCTTATAAATATAATATCCTTGAAAATTTGGACAATTTGGCGACATGTCACAGGGAGGAAGCGAATTAAAAAACAGTAAAATATTTTAAATACATTTATTTTGCGCACCTATATTATGATTTCATAACAATGTAATAATGAATACAGCTGTACATTTGCAAGTAGTAGCAGGCACGGTTAGTGGAAAGCAATCCACCGTGTAAAACCGCAATTTATTACACAAAACAAAAAAAAACATTTTTATTGACGACTTCACATTTTTCGCTGTGTCGCTTAAATACAGGGCGACAATTTTAAAACTTACAACTAATTAGACCAAATTTCAATCGAAATCAACTTAAGGGGATAGGACGGCTCGAATATCGAGCCGTTTTTTTGGGACAAATGTAAAGAAAATTAAGTAATATTTTAGATTTCTGTTGCCAGTAATTGAAAGGTATCACAAAGTTATTTTTATATAAAAAAATTCTCAAATTAAAATAGTATGAGCCGTCAAAAACACCCAAAAATTAGGTGAGTTTCTGGGTGTATTAAAAATAGTTAATATTACAATTTTTCATGGTAGAGGAAATTAAAGTCTTACTTGTTATATTTCACAATTATAATCTGACACGAGTTTCGACCCTTGCGGATTATTATCGAAGGAGTACAAGATAATACTAAATTCTACGTGTAGTTACAAAGTTAATATTTAAGTAATAGTAATGGTAAACATGTAATTAAAATAAAATTAGGGAGATGAAGTGAATTGACAGACAGATTATGGGTTATTTTGGTCCTTAATTTTCAGGTATTGGCCTAAGGTACAACTAAGTTACAGGTGTGATTACAGAGGAGGTATTTACATCTATGTAATAAAATTAAGAAAATGATATTGTGTATATAATTATGGGTTTTTTCGACAGTGTTTATTGTATATTTATCCTAAGTTATTAGACTAATAATTATAAACCAAAAAACCCATAATTATACAGGGTGTTTCAGAATAAGATGCTGATCCTTAACGGTGTGAATCCTTCATCCGCATTTAATGCTTTTTATTTTTTTGTCGGAAACTGTTAGTTGGACGATAAAAAGGCAAGATATTAAATTTGGCCTAAAATGAATGAGTATTTTAAAAATAATTTTTATCTTGAGAAAAAGCAGTGGCGTACATAATATTTTTCCAAAATGTCTAGTCCAAACCCTTTCAGGACGCCACTGGTTTAAAAATTTTAAAATTTTTCTACACCAAAAAATGGCTATTGATGCTTAGAGGGCATGTGAGAAAAATTCATAAAAATAGCTAGAAAGTTGTTAAAGTTATGATAGAAAAACTTTAACGCCCTGTAGTTCGAAAGTTGATAGATTAAGGATATATGTTAATTTGAACTTTTCTTCTTAAAATCACCTAAGGATTCACACCGTTAAGGATCAGCATCTTATTCTGAAACACCCTGTATACACAATATCATTTTCTTAATTTTATTACTTGACATGTTTACCATTACTATTATTTAGATATTAACTTTGTAACTACACGTAAAATTTAGTATTGTCTTGTACTCCTTCGATAATAATCGGCAAGAGTCGAAACACGTGTCAGGCAACTGAATTATAATTGTGAAATATAACAAGACTTTAATTTCCTCTACCATGGAATATCCATTTCACCAAGTATGTAGCCCATCACAAATCAATTAAATTTTTTCAATAGAAATCCCTTTCTGTATAAACTCATCGTATCAAAAATAATTTTCAAAAATGATTAATAAAAACGGCCACAATTCATAAAAAAATAGAACTGTCGCTACTGTGGTGACCTTAATCCTATACACTCGATATCCCCAAAAAGACAATGCTTGAGCGAGAATACTGGAAGACAAGATTATAGGTCCTCTTTTTCTTGAGGGAAATTTTACCGGCCATAGAGCCCTCTATGTTCATACACTTGAAAAGCAAATGACTACAAGTCAATCTAAATTTAAACGAAGATCTAATACACTTCCCATAAGGTGGTGCATCTCCGACCAAGCACATACAAACTCCCCAGAGATTGGCTACCACCCTGAAGATGATTACAAACCCAAAAAATCGAGACGTCGCATATTAGGAAAAATTCCATACACACATCAAAAAATAGCTTGACAAACTAAACCCAGAAACAAGAATCAAGGGTTCAGCAATAAGCTTCATATAAACAAACAAGAGTAAAAGGCCCCGCCTAACTCACGAGGAACAAATCGTTTAACCATTGGGGAGAGAGTGAGACCACTGGATTGGCGGCAAAGGAGGTCCAAATGAGTGGCCGCCAAGATCACCTGACCTTATCCCCACGGACTTCGTTTTGTGGGGATCCTTATTGACAAAATGAAAATCATTTTCAGCACTTAATAAAATAGTCCATAAGATGTCTTTATTAATGTGATCATCATTCAAATTGCTTTACGATTACACTCCTTTATTTCAGACCATACGGCTCAAAAGTTGATACTAGTCTGTTGCTTAATGCGAGTGAGTAATAAATCATTGTTGAACTATAAAACCCAATGGTCTTCGCCGTATTTCATAGGTGTAGTTCAATTATTATTATTTAATTATGTTTATTGTCAGGGGCTCCGAGATCGGGTAGGTCGAGGCACAGGTAGTTTACCTACATTCGGAGTTGCAAAAATATTTATTAATGTTATTATTAAATATTCTAATAAACTACCTGCAGTAACGTCGCTGTCACCTTACTTTAATTCACCAAACTCGTCTTTCTATTGTATGCAAATTAGGGTGGCCCTAATTTAGGACCGATTCGGGGTGTGTAGGTCTTAAATATTTAAAATACGGAATTTTTATAAACTATCATTGCAGTTTACCTGAAATTTCCAATGCAACCTTTAAGTTGTCCACTCTGCTTAATGGGTCCTGTCATTGCAACTTTACATTTTATTACTCTCTCGCATTAAGCAACAGAGTATATACAGGGTTGTGATTTAATAACGGATAAATTCAATACAAATTAAATGACAAAGTGTCACTGTATTAATCGAAAATATTTACAATGCGTTTAATCGAGACTCAGAGAATCGAAATATTAACTATGCTTGGCTGTGGTGAAAAAAGTAGAACACACAACGAAGTTCGAATAATGTTCAACGATAAATATCCGAACAAAGAACCTGTAAGTCGATCTACAATCAGTAGAATTGAGGCTAAGTGGAGAGAGACTAGCACTGTTAAGGATGTTGGCAAACCTGGAAGGCCTGGCGTTCCTAATGACAAAAAACTGGACATCTTTGTTTCATTACACGAAAATCCGAACCTCTCAAGTACTCAGCTGGCTTTAGATAACACGATTCACAGGTCGACTGTAACAAAAAAGGGGCACCCATATAAAAGTCGATTAGTTCAAGAGCTATTTGAAGATGATCCAGACCGCAGAAATGAGTTTTGCCAGACCATGACCGAGCGAACTGATAATGACCCTAGACTAGTAAAACTGATATGCTTTTCAGACGAAGCAACGTTTTGCTTGAATAGAGAAGTAAACAGGCATAATTTTAGATTCTGGGCACCAGAAAATTCACACTGGTTTAGGGAAAGTCATTCTCAGAATTATGAAAAGGTGAATGTATGGGCAGGGATTATTAATAACAGAGTAATAGGACCATACTTCTTTGAAGGAACTTTGATGGGAGAACGTTATCATGACTTTTTAGAAAACGACTTGATTCCAGCACTAGCGACACTATATCCTGATGAAAATAATCCAGACATGCCAAACCAAGCGTAATGGTTTCAACAGGATGGAGCTCCGCCTCACTATGCTGCGATTGTTAGAAGACTCCTAGATAATGTTTTCCCAAACCGATGGATAGGCAGACGTGGATCAATAGAGTGGCCACCTAGGTCACCCGACCTTACTCCACTGGACTACTTTCTTTGGGGTTATGTTAAAAATGAAGTGTATAAAGGTAAGCCACGCACGCTTGATATTTTCAAAGAGAGCATTCGTAACGTAATTAGGAATATTTCTCCAGAAACCGTGGAAAAAGTACAGCAGGAATTTATTGATCGTCTGGGGTACTGCAGAGCTGTTAATGGCGGACACTTCCAGCATTTGCTAAAATAATTTTTGAGATTTCAAAAAATGTAATTTAGCTGTAATAAAGTGTTATTTTAATATTTGAACGTAAATATTTCGTGAACGGTTGAAGATAGATTTAGGATATTATACATGAAACATGTCTAGAATTTTCCGGAGAATCCGAAAATGCAATAATTTTCCATCCATTCATTTAAGGAAAAAATATTTTTTCCGTCACACTTTTGTGGGACATCCTGTATACCTACATTTTATGTCAAAATATGCGCAATCCAAAAAGAAAATCGACTTGTTTGAGCGTTTTTCCAGACACGCCCTCATTTAATTTGTATTGAATTTATCCGTTATTAAATCACAACCCTGTATACCGAAAAACCAAAACCTACTAATAACAAATTCACACGTTCGCTCCACTGAAGATCAAAGACATAAATACCCAAAAGATTGGCTCCCACCTTAACTGTACAGAAATAGATAAAGAGCAGTAACAGTAGCCTGCACAATAAAAATCAAAAATGAACTAACAAATACGAAATAAAGAGAAAAAAAAAATATGTATAAGCAAAATCTAAAAACCTTCCAATATGTAACCGCAAAGGAAAAATACAATTGAATAATAGGAGTAAAAGTCTTAATTTGACTAACTCAATAAACTAACCATACAACGGAACCTACTTTTATCAAAAAAAGAAATTTTAATACAAATAACGAACAAACATTTAAAAAGACTTTCCAAGAAATAAATTGGCAAAAACTTTATGCACATGACAGACATCCGAGACATCTAGTAAACGAGCAGTGATGTGATCCACTTTTATGACACTCTTTTTGGATTAAGCTAAATGAATGTTTTCAGATTACAAAAGTAGCACCTAGAAATTTTAGTAAAGCTAAGTATATACCCAACAATCCCGATATTAATGAGTGTAAAAATCATCTGAATATCCTGTATATGATGAAAAATGTAAATATAGATATGGTATTATGACATATAAATATGTATACATGTGAGCACTTTGTTCTCTAACCACTTGCTGAACCTGAACTAACCTTATACAATAAGGATTAATCAAATTATGCTAAAACAGCTATTCTCTGGGCTACATGCCCCAACGAGCGCTGAATGAAATAGCACAATTTGGCGTATTTTGACTAACACTGTTAGTAGTTAGTTAATAGCTGTTTTAGCATAATTTGATTAATCCTTATTGTATAAGGTCTCAGCAAGTGGTTAGAGAACAAAGTTCTCACATGTATACATATTTATATGTCATATTATGATTACCACTTGCCAAGTAGTATTCTCTTACTATTTATTAGATATGGTATTTTGGTATCTGGTCTAATGTAGAAAATTAGCCCTTGCAAGTTTTAAAATTGTCACTCTGTATGGTAAATTAATAAAGAAGGCACCTCTACTTTGCTTGCATTTGTACAGCTTTGGGCTAGGAACAGACAGGGCTTAGATAGTTACAGCCATGTTTGGAGAAAACCCGTTAAAATGACGGGTCGCTGTCAGTGCTGTCACTCACTCAGGCTCATCTAAACGGGTTGGTATCAAAGGATACAACAAGTACAAACAGGTAACAAGTTTGTTTATCACTACAGGGATCTCGTAAACCACAAGAGATACGTAGATGGTTACATGAGGGCAAATGCTTAATGCTTAGTAGTAATTCAGAAATCAAACACTTCCGGCGATACTGAAAAATTGTCAAATAGATTTTTCCAGTTTGTGCCTTCAATGTAAAAGATAGAAGAAAACCAATAACACTTTATCGAGGTAACTTTTAATTCCCTTTCAGAATCTGTGAATAGTTTCGGCATACAACGTTTTATTTTTCTGGAACCATCATCAGTCACTTTTTTAAATACTGACTTGGACTCCAGTAAGTTCCAAGGGCCAACACCGTTTTAATTTTCCTGGCATTATCTGTATATTCTAGACTAGTCGCCGAGTATGCGCCCTGACCGAGCATACGCTTGCTAAATTTGCTAGTTCAATCATTATTGTGTTGTACTGTATTGTTACGACCGCGACACTTGACGACATCTGGTGGTTACACGCGGAAATAGATAGTGTACCCTCTATCAATCGCTAACAGATAGCGCTCAAATCGCGTCGAACCTCGTTGGTTCGAGAAAATTCTGGTGTATTCCACTCGCTTCTAGATGGCAGTGATTGGAGTATGAAAAGGCTTGCGGTGCGACCACATGTCAGTCCGTCCACTTAGGAAACGTGAAGGAAGCGAATATGTGTGTTGTGAAGTGTGTAAGACCTTAAAACGTGTTTGTGCGTGTTTAAAATCATCTTTGTAACAGTATTTGGATTTGACTTGTTGTTTTTGTGTGTGATTTACTACTATGGAAAAGAAGCGAAAAATAGACAGTGAATGCAGAACATTCAAAGATCAATGGAACTTTCAATGTTTCGTAATTGAAACCATAGCCGTTCTCAAAGAATATAACGTCATTATGAAACGAAGCATTTTAAAAATTACTTAAAATATACTGGTTTGCAGACAGAAAACTTTGAAGCATTGAAGCGCGGATTGAAATGGCAGCTATCTTCGTTTACGAAACTCAATACTGAACAAGAGGCTGCAAACTCGTGCCAGCTTTTGTGCGACTCTTGAAATCGCAAAACTTGGAAAACCATTCATCGATGGAGAAATGATTATAAAGAATGCGTATTTGTAGTAGCCGAAGAAATGTGCCCCGAGAAGGTAAATTTATTTAAATCTGTCAGTTTGTCAGCAAACACCGTGGCTCGGAGGGATGAAGCCATCGCAGAAAATATATTAACGCAACTGTCTGACAAAATTGGACATCTTGAGTGGTTTTTTCTGGCCTTGGATGAGTCAACGGATGTGTCAGATACTGCTCAGGTGTTGATTTTTATTCGAGGAGTAGATAAAAGCTATGAAGTGTATGAAGAACTTCTTGATATTGATAGTATTCACGGCACGACTACTGGTGAACATATTTTTAAGGGAGTTGAAAATGCCATTAATAAAAACAACAAACAACTGATGGTGGCAAAAACATGTGGTAAAAATAAAAGAGTGGTCGCTCTTGTGTTAAAGGCCGTAGAAAATGATGGTGGTTCAGAACCGTTAGTCTTACATTGAATCATTCATCAACAGTCTCTGTGCGGGAAATGTTTGGATATGTCTAAAGTTCTAAAACCAGTTCAATCAATTGTTAATTTCATCAGATCCACTGGGCTGAATCACCGAGAATTCCGCGAGTTTACTAAAGAAATTGGAGAAAATGATTTACCATATCATACTGCCGTACGCTGGCTTAGTTGCGGAAAAGTCCTTCAGCGCTTCTTTGAACTTCGAGCAGTGATCGGAATTTTTTTGAATGAAAAGCAACGTAATTAACCCGAATTACAAAATAGCGAATTGCTGTGGAAGTTAGCATTCTACGTCGATTTGACAAAACATATGAACAAACTGAATTTGAGGTTGCAAGGAGAAAACCAGCTTCTCCCTGATTTACACATTAATATCTAACCGTTCCGGCAGAAAATAATACTGTTTCAATCACAATTGCGTAAAAAATGTTTCACACATTTTAAAACATGTGAAATATTCGGCCACACTACTGAGACTGGGTTTTCCGTCAATTTTGCAATCGAAGCTTTGAGCGATTTTAATATAAATTTTGATACTCGTTTCTCAGACTTTGATGTCATTGCGAATGAAATTAAGATTCTTCGACACCGACATTGAAACCCTAGCCCCAGAACTTCAAGTGGAAATTATTGATCAACAGTGCAGTGATATAGTTAAGAACAAATATCAAAACTCATCTTTGTTGGAATTTTATAGGAGTCTTTCACTGGCACAATTTGATAATTTGCATAAATTTGCTCGTGGGCTGTTTTCTGTTTTTGGTACTACTTGTGTGAGAAAACATTCTTCAAAATGAAGTACGTAAAGGGTGTTTACAGATCTAAGTTAACCGATGAGCATCTTAAATCTCTTTTAATAATTGGTACAACTAAAATTGGTCCACAACTACAAACTATTGTCAGTGTAAAATCACAATTACACAAATCTCATTAGTATTTTATATGTTATAATGTTTATATATGTTTATATTGTTAGTTGGATTAATTTTAATTATTTGTTAGTAGTATGCTTAAGTTAGATTTTCTGCGTATTATACTTGTCATTAAGCTTTACCTAGCAAGTAAATAAAACCGAGTTATTATCATTCTGTGTTTCTTTTATCCAACTTATCACAACAACAATAACAACAATAAGCCATTAGTTGTTGCGGGCTGGATTGATGACACTGGTCATTAGCTGTCGCGGGCCGAATTGATGACACTGGTTATTAGCTGTATACACAATATTGAATATTTTACAAAATAATTAAACTAAAGCTTTTAACTGTGGCGGACTAAATATAACGTTGATATTACTTTGTTGTTCGATTGCTGCATTGAAATTTCCTATTTTCCCTGACCATGGAAGCAGGCCAATGTGACTCTTATTTCCAAAGTAAATAACTTTACTAACTTTAATCAACTCAAATGATATTATACCAAAGACACAGTTAGGTTTCAGAGCTGGATATAGCTGTTCGACAGCCCTTTTTAAAGTTACAGATGATATTATTCATTTTGGAGGGAAGTAGAGACCTCAAAAGAAACAGCTGCTAACGGAGTCTATAATGAAAAAAATACTGATTTGGGCAAAAAAAAATGTTCATTGGAGAGAAAAACACTAGAGAAATGTCTTGTTTGAGGTTCGTGCAGAAAGGTGTGGTCGAAAAGTTGACTGCAGCTCACTTAGTCCAAACAGTGAAATATCCAGTCAAAAAGATGTTTTGGGGCTGTTTTTCATATAAGGAAACAGGAAAACTTATACCCATTGAAGGCATGATGAACAGTGAAAAATTTAAAGAGATGTTGGAACTGTGTTTGTCCAGAGAACTGGAAAAGGTTCAAGTAGTTGGCGAACCAATCTTCCAGCAGGATTCAGTACAGTGTCATGTTTCGAAGAAGATGGTGAAACAAATCAAGGACAAAAAGGTTACCGTTTTAGATTGGCCTGGAAACTCACCGGACATTAATGCTATTGAGAATTTGTGGACTTTATGAAAGGACAGATTGCTGAAAATGGATTGTACAACAAAAACTAAGATGATTGAGGCTGTCATTCAGTTGATGAGATGACAAAATTAAGGAAAATTGCAAAAATTTAATTGATTTTATGCCAAAACGGTATATGTTCCCCTATTAAATAATAATCAAATATTTAAAAACTAGTACTGTTTGTATTTTTTTCTTTCACTTATCTGTATCTATATTTACATCCTGTACATTATTTAAAAAAGTGACTCTGATGATGGTTCCAGAAAAATAAAACGTTGTATGCCAAAACTAATTACAGATTCTAAAAGTTGCGCTGATGAAGTGTCATCACTCTCTTCTATCTTTTACGTTAAAGGCGCAAACTAAAGAATATTTTTGACAATTTTTCGGTTTCCTTCGGATATCGCCGGAAATACTCGGACTCCAACTGTTCTAGACTATTACTAAGCATAAAATTACTCAACTTTCCCCCATCTTAGTATTTCTTAAGGTGTACATGATCCCTGGAACGAATTTGTTACACCCTGTACAGGGTGTTTCCTCAAAAAACAGCTTCTGGCGACTTATTATTCCAGATAGAAAAAAATTCTAGAGTATCATCCAAACCGTCCGAATTTACTACTTAAAGAAACAATTGAGCGTCACTGGTGAATTTTTTGACTTATTGAGAACGAGATAGAAAATTGTTTGGAAAATTTGCCTATTCGTCAGTATAATGACATCATCTGTTATCAAGATGGAGCGCCACTCCATAATGTCAATCGATATCCCTTATGGATCGGTAGAAATGGCAGCATTGGATGACCACCCAATAGCCCTGATTTAACAATTTTAGATTCTTTTGGGGTTACGTGAAAAACACAGTTTATAAAGAACGAAGCGCATCGTCGGAGCAGTTAAGAATTAAAATTATAAATTGCATAAATTATTTAGTCGAGGAAAAGCAGCATTTTATTATGAATGCTATTGATAAAATAGAAGATGATTACACAAAATGCCTAAATAATAATGGCGGGCATATAGAAAATTTGTAAAAACTTTATATTATTAATGTTAAATCAAGTTGTTAATTGTTTTTGGTATTAAAATTGTTGATTATTTCAATGGTTACTGTGATTTATTTCATATATCTAGTAAATTAGTAATATTTTGATTTTTTAATAGCGGATATTTCAACAATGGATAAAGTAATTATAGGCAACTTATATATTTTTGAAAAGTGGATTTTAAGCGCTATCCAATAAACCCATAATATATAGGGTGTTCCATTAAAAAAGTATACCATAAGTCAAAAAGTATACCAGTGATGCTTAATTGTTTCTTTAAGTAGTAAATTCGGACGGTTTGGATGATACCCTGCAATTTTTATCTGAACCATTTTTTTCTATCTGGAATAATAAAGTCGCTAGAAGCTGTCAAAATTCGAGGAAACACCCTGTACAGCGTTTAAATAGGCGCCATACAATTATCACCTGTAACTATGCTGCTCTAGTGTGTCCCCAGCCTCATACAATAAATTTTCTTTTACAATACAGTAACAAAATTCATAACCCAATATGCATAATGTCCACTAAACTTTGATCCAATGCCGACGTAAATCCTTAAATTTCACATTCAAAATATTCAAATAAAATGGACGGGCACTAATACTAAGAGAAAATACAGAAAAGATGAACCGATTTCAAGCAATGGAATGGTCATGATAGTTTGTCCCAAAAGAAGTAGAGTCCGTCCTCAAACGAGACGGATGAAGTCATGGCACCGATTGGATCAAGTCAAGTCCAAAATCCAGACGTTTGGAGAAATTTAGGAGTGGCTTACATCCGAAGTTGGATGTTACAGCATAAGTGAACACCGATCCATTGCTTGAAACAGGCCTTAATTTTACCTTTGGCATTTGTTGATTCAAAGCAACTCCTAAAACATATTAGGCGCCACAAACACAACGCTTGTGCTGTCATTAAAATTTGTCATTATCACTAATTCACAGATGAAAATCACATGGTTACAATGAAGACGTCAATTTTAAAAAGTTGTATTCTTAATATTACCCCCATATTTATTTACCAACTCGGCATACACCTATGGCAAAGTAACACTTAGGGTGGGCACTTCTATGCAACAATTATTTTAAAGTAAAGGTATGCAAACACTACAGTGCGACGCTCCGGCATGCCTTGCATTTCAACAGTGGCGATCTGTAACATTTATTTACATACGTTAATGTAATCCCTAGATTAGATGCTGCCGGACGTGTATACGAATACAAAACATGCTGTTCAAACCGCTTCTGCTTTTAATACACTGCGCGGCTTAACGCATAACGAAAAATTTGCCTCAATTTTGATGTTATGTATTTTCCAAATTTGTGGTTCGTTTTTAATGATTTCTTTTTCTAATTGTAGTTTTTTTTAAAGCATATCACTGCCTTTATTGTTTTGCTTAAAAAAGGAACTTTGGTATTATACCGGGTGTTATAACAATGTGTTTTTTTTTCTGGAAATCAAAACACCCTGTGGGATTTACTAGCCATTGCAAGTTATCGCAACTATAGCCAAATAAAGGTCTTATGTTTCCTTTACATTTTCTTTATTAATTCATTTGTTGATCTCTGTTTTTTCATGAAATACACAATTTTTAGTTCAACGTGTTTTTGTTGGCCTAAAATGCATTTATCGGAAAAGTAGCAGGCTATGAAAATGAAAGATTACACAGAAACGTCATAAAGTGAAATGTAACAAAAGCGTTATCAGGTTTGATTCTTCACTTTATCACTTTTTAGTTTGCCTTGCATACTTGTATTGGCAATTTATAATTTTATTAAGTGTAATTAAAAACAAAATGGCCCAAAACGCACGTGTAAGACGAAATCTTTCGCCTGAGGAATGTGCTGGAGCCCTAGCACTTGTGGAAGAAGGCTTGCCACAATTTCAAGTGGCCCAATGATGTAGAGTGACACAATCTGCTATCTTCAGAGAATGGACACGATTTCGGGAGACTGATGCTAATCAAAGAAGACCTGGACAAGGACGAGCAAGGGTCACAACCAATGACCAAGATCGCTTTTTGCGAATACAGGCATTACGAAGTCGGTTTGTTACAAGCACTGCACTGCAGCAGGAATTTTCCCGTCGGTATAATTACCGTATTAGTCAAGATATAGTGCGTAGAAGGTTGGCAGAAAGCAGTATTACCCCCTATCGAGCCGCAACTGGTCGCCTCCTAACCGTAAACCATAGAAGGCAGCGTCTTCAATTTGCCCAGGAGCACCAAAATTGGGGAGCTCGTGAAAGGGGCAATGTATTGTTTAGCGATGAGTCAATGTTTTATCTTTTTAGTGATGACCGTCGTCGGAGAGTGTATCGACTTCCTGGCGAGAGATATGCTCAATGCAACATTGTCGGAACAGTAAGCTATGAAAGAGGATCTGTTATAGTCGCATGGAGTTAGTTGTGATTCAGGGAGGTCCTTTGACAGGTGACCTATACATATCAGACATTTTAGAACCCCATGTGGTACCATATGCTCCATTGATTGAGGAAAACTTTTTATTCATGCACGATAATGCACGCCCACACGTGGCAAGAGTGGTACAAGATTATCTCCAATAAACAGAAATTTTACCTTGACCGTCAAGAAGCCCCGACATTAATCCTATTGAGCATTTATGGGATAACATGGGTCGACATGTTAGAGCCTTGCTTCCTCCTCCTAGAAACTTAAATGATCTGTCATTTAGGCTTATGGAAATATGGAATCAGATTAATCAAGACGAAATCAGAAATCTGATTTAGAGTATGCTAAGAAGATGCGAAGCAGTAATTATAGCAAGAGGAGGCAATACCCGCTACTAAATGTTGTAATTTAATTTTTTTGAACAACTTCAGAAATTACAATTTTTTTCCCTGTATTTTTTTTGCTATGCTTTGTGGATTCAATAAAATTAATTAATACCAGATACTGATTCTTTATTTACATAAAATTTTTGTTTTTTTTTATTGCTGTTGCATTAGTTTAAGCATTTCGTTTATTTTGTATTTTTTAACTAAAATTTTTTTTATGAAAAACAAGTTGAACTAAAAATTGTGTATTTCATGAAAAAACAGAGATAAATAAATGAATCAAAAAAGAAAATGTAATGGAAACATGAGCCTTCATTTGGCTACAATTGCGATAACTTGCAACGGCTAGTAAATCCCACAGGGTGCTTTGAATTTCCATAAAAAAACGCAACATTTTTATAACACCCGGTATAATACCAAAGTTCCTTTTTTAAGCAAAACAATAAAGGCAGTGATATGCTTAAGAAAAAAATTTACAATTAGAAAAAGAAATTATTAAAAACGAACCACAAATTTGGAAAATACATAACATCAAAATTGAGGCAAATTTTCGCTATGCGTTAAATAAGCCGCGCAGTGTATGATAATGAGCTTTCCTTAGTATATTTATTAAGCTTGCTTATCGATAATGTAGCGAGCAGTCGCTTGTAGTCACAAGATCCCAAGAAATACTGATATTTTTGAACTCTGACATACTAAAGCACTGAAACTTAAATGGGAGTTAGGCAATACCTGGAGGCTTGGCCAAGAGTTGCAGTATACTGAGTCGTCAAAAATATAGGTATTTTGGTTACAAAAAAAATGGGTAAAAGTACACTTTTTTCAAATCAAACACCATACTTGTTGCTCATGATTTGAAACGCTGCTGAAATTTGTTCTTTATTTATCTATACTATACCTATACCGGGTGTTGCATCGTCGAGCGGGACATAGGAAATCCCATGTAATTTTAAATGGGGTCAATTATTGGCTTCCCTAATTATTTTAGAGAAAAATTCTATTTAGGTTTATTAAAGAGCACTAAAACCCACATTCAAAAGAATAACTTTAGATATTTTTGATGAGCCCGTTTACGGGTTATCGCCGATTTCTTTTTAACTATTTCTCCTTTTTATGGCCCCGTATTTGCGGGCACCAGTCAAGATGACTGTCAAATAAAGTTGTCATTTTGAGGAATATTTGAACATCTTCTTAAATCCTAAAGTTCTAACAATTTAATAGTACCTACCTGTTAATTAGTAAAATATTGAAACATTAAAATGTCATAATTAACCTTGTAATTGGATACTTTATTTTAGTTTTATTCAGATTAATTTGTACTCATAAATACACCTTTGATATTTTCGATGTACGAGTTTTTATAACAATAAAGTGTTCTCGATCACCCCCTCCGCCTACTCACCGACTTTCGCCTTGATGATAAGCTGTCAAAAAAAATTTTCGCACCAAAAGTCGCACCTCCTCCCCCACCACGACTACATTCCGAATTTCGTCTCTTAAAATTCACAAATAAACATTAGGCACCTTATTAAAATAATTTAAATTCCATTGACACAAGCTGGAGGCCACAAAAATGTCAAAATAAAAATTGGAATCTTTCAAAATCAACATAATTTTGAAACAGGTTAAGACTAGTAGACTCCGATTTTGTCATAAAAGTCTAACCTTAACTATTTTCTTAGGTGAAAAATAGTTATACTTAAGTAGCCAAGCTTCTGACTTAACAGCTCCACCTCGTGGTAATAATAAGACTTCCTTTGTCAGATCCTACAGCTCTACTGACGTGCCGTTACACGGCCCCTGGGGATGGATCTGGCAGAAGGAAAAACCCTTGTACTTTATTTAATATAAATTGTTCTACATAGACCCACCCTAAGAAAGCTTACATACTTTTTGAGAGAGCCTTCGTATGACAATACGTCCACCCCCTGTACTGGCTCCAGTCATATTTATCAATGGCGCCGGCGCCTTGACATATCTGACATATGTTAGTATGACTTATAATAATTGCGCTTTTCTCACTTCTTGCTTCTAAATAGTCAGCCAACCCTCAGATTTCCTATGTATAAAATACACGGGTAAGTTCTCTGGAACCTCTTGATAATACTAGACGTCGACACTGACATTTTCACGTCTTAAACCTAAACTTAAGTGCCGTCATAAATTCCATAATGCAGCTAAATATAACACCATAGCAATGAAAAGCATCGTATAGTTTATCTGGTAAACCTGGATGGTTTTCTGTTCAGATATAGAAACGGACTCGGCATCAGAGTGCTTTTTTTAGTACGCGAATGCAATCGATATTTTCCTCTTCTTTCTGGACTTGGTAAAGTATCCGATGAAAAACTCATATACATGGAGCGGCAAATAAAATAGTGTTTGCGAGAATGACAGTTCAACTAAGGATATGTCACTAGAAGAAGAAAATAACGATGCCTCTGTGATCGTCTAGGTCAAGCCTAATTTACACAAACATTAGTGCGTTCTAAACATAAGAAATCTGAAGGGCAGCTCCAGGATTAACGCCCATTTATCCCTTAGAACACCGGTATTTGTCCATGATGCGTGTGAGATAGGTCGTCGTCCAGCGTGAGCAAAACCATGAAGGTGAAAAACATGCCGATGGCGCTGAGGAAGTGCCAGATATCGTGGAAGTCGTAGAAGCGAAGCAGCTTGCACTCCATGTTGAATGTGCGTGATTGAGCTGGCGTTTGCTAAAGAAAAAATAGTACCGTTAGTACCTTTAAAAGGTGTAGGCATATATATTATATATTATACGAAGCCCGTATTCCACGGGTCAAGAAATTGTACAAGTCGATCTTTAATTTATTAACGCATGTAATCACCTAAAATTTCGCCCAATTTCTTGTCACGATCTTTTGGCGAGCCAGGTTGTTCCACGTTTGAAACAAATATGCCGACAACACATCCCGCAACCGGAGTTCGAAGATATTGGTCGATAACACTCGAGTGAGTTGACAAGTTGGCCAAAAACTTGGCCCGTGGAATAGAGGCTTAAAGGTAGTTCAGGTACACTTGCACTTAAATCGCACAGAAGCTTTTATTGTGACGCAATTCACCGAATTTTGACGGCCGCTATATGACGGTGCTGCTTACAAGGAAACCCCATAGACATCCTAACTATTAGACCGAACAATAACAAATAAACGTGATGTCATCATTGTATTCCAGTGTAAAGTAAATCAACATACAAGCTGCTCCCCTCCACTTGGTTTGCCAGACTTACGCCACAGAAAACGTAGTTTTCTGGGCTTACTCTGTTAAAAGTATTAACTTCTATGATTAACTAGATTAACATCATGTGGGAAATATATAACATTGCCTAAAACCTTGTAAAAAATCTGTAGTATGGCAACGCAGCAATAAGGGTTCGGCCAGATTTAATCATTTTCGTGACCAGCCGCATCGACTCGACAATACTCGGCATAGCGGATGTTGTTTTCCTGGAGTTTTGTCGCATGCATATGTAAAGTCAGCGTAATCTTCACTCCCGGCCCCACCTAGCTCCTCACAGCGTCTCGCCACCAAACTATGTTGGCATCACAATTTTATAGCATTTATGAATGGCGTGTCGGATCTATAGTTACGATGCCTATGGGAAACCCCAGCTTAACTAAGTAATTACATTTTTATATATAGGGTGTCAACGATTTATAATTCTGTTCTGTGCAAATATGAAAGGTGAGAAGGAAGAACCACTTATAATAAGCAAAGACAAAAATCCTCGATGTTTTAAGGGCGCACATATCGATAAGTTACCTCTCCAATTGCTCTCGAACAAAAGAGCGTGGATGACAGCAGACATCATGACTTCACAGATTTGATACCAAGATGAAGAAGCAGAATAGAAGAGTGGTATTGTTTCTGGATAATACAACGTTTCATCCCAAAATAGGAGTCCGCCAGGGTGACACCATATCACCAAAACTGTTTACATAGGCTCTGGAAGAAGTCTTTAAAACACTACAATGGCAGGGAAAAGGTCTGAAAATCGATGGATCGTATCTTAGCAATTTACGATTTGGAAATGACATAGTGCTCATCTTAGAAGACCCATACGAGTTGAGAGCAATCAATGCTGGAGCAGCTAAACGAGGCATCTAAAGCTATAGGTTTAAAAATGAACACTGCAAAAACCAAAATCATGAGTCCAGAACAACTACATGTATCCCTAGATAATAGCATAATCGGAAATGTCACAATACGTACCGGGTGTCCCACTAAGAATGGCTGTCGGCCGTATCTCAGAAAATGTTAGTCGTATGGCTTGCGGAAAAAAAATATATTAGGTAAAGTGGTCATGAGAAATTGCTGAAAATTATTTTTAAGTTTCTCAGACGGCGCTAGAGGGCGCAACAGCAACGGTAAATATGAATCACGAAGTTTCCTCAAAAGTCGCCTAGTTAAGGTATCCCGAAAATAACATTTTTGTATATTTCGAAGATTTAATAATAAAATTCACCCATAGAACGTGTTCGTCACTTTTCAAATAAAGTGGTGGGGGAAGGTTGAACATTATTTGTAATAAATGCTGATAACTCCGGTCTGGCTTAACATAATTTAGTAAACTTAGTTTTGTTAAAAAGGGCTTTTCTCACTCTATATATCATCTTATGAACTACGGCAATATGTGTTTTACACTAGGCGCTAAGGGGCGCTATCTTACAACTTCACAAATATTGCACGTTTTTTCCATAATTGTAAATATAATAGTATATTCAATTTTACCTGATTACAAGGATGATTAAAAGTCTTAAGAAGTCAGCGAAAACCGCAAGTTTGCAGTATTATCAACCAGGGAGAGAATGGAGTCGTGTATACAGAACGATGGGCGACAATTTGAACATTTAGGGCGCCACTGAGAATTATTGTCGTAACGATATATTTGCTTGAAACATACGGACCTTCATATTTTGTTTTTCCAAGGCCTATGTGACTCTTAAAAAAGCCTTTACAATGGCAACTTGAAAATAAAATCATAATGTTCCGTAATTATGATTATTGTTGTTGACATCTCCGGATTGAAAATAGATAATAACTTGGGGTTTTCGCTGACTTCTTAAGACTTTTAATCGTCCTTGTAATCAGGTAAAATTGAATATACTATTATATTTACAATTATGGAAAAAACGTGCAATATTTGTGAAGTTGTAAGATAGCGCCCCTTAGCGCCTAGTGTAAAACACATATTACCGTAGTTCATAAGATGATATATAGAGTGAGAAAAGCCCTTTTTAACAAAACTAAGTTTACTAAATTATGTTAAGCCAGACCGGAGTTATCAGCATTTATTACAAATAATGTTCAACCTTCCCCCAACACTTTATTTGAAAAGTGACGAACACGTTCTATGGGTGAATTTTATTATTAAATCTTCGAAATATACAAAAATGTTATTTTCGGGATACCTTAACTAGGCGACTTTTGAGGAAACTTCGTGATTCATATTTACCGTTGCTGTTGCGGCCTCTAGCGCCAGTCTGAGAAACTTGAAAATAATTTCCAGCAATTTCTCATGACCACTTTACCTAATATATTTTTTTTCCGCAAGCCATACGACTAACACTTTCTGAGATACGGCCGACAGCCATTCTTAGTGGGACACCCGGCACATATTGGTAAATTGGCTTAATCTAATTTATTTTTACTTCTGATAAATTCACTCCTACAATAAAATGTCCATTTGACATTTGCATTTTTATCACTTTGACATCGATAAAAAAGGTGCGTCCTTTTTTATCGCGATAAAACCCTCTCCAGCTAATAATTATATGGCAAAAACTAAAAACCTCTCCAGCTCAAAATCGAGTAGCTTTTCTTTTTCATTGCTTGGCAACCTGACATCTTGTTACAAATTAATTTGATGCTGTCAAACATTTTTTTAGTGAAGTATTATTTTTTTTAGTATCTATTCATGCCAAAATTCGTGAATTTCTCTAGCTAAAAATCACTCGATCTTTTTTCTAAGATCGGATAAACTTTTATTTTTTAAACTCAAACTAGATCACTTTTTTGAAATTTAACGAGAATAAACGAAATGATAAAAACGGGACAGCGAAGCTATCTAAGTAGTTTCTAGTTTTCGTAAAAAATAAAAGTTTATCCGATAAAAAAAAAGCTCTTGTGGTTTTACGTATGATAAATTTAAATAAAAATATTTACATATATGTAGATACTTATTAATAAACAAACACTATAAAATGCAGACCAGTTGTTTTAATTTTTCTCTATTAACCGCGACCAACATTTGATTCTCCGTGTTTAGGCCCATCAATATAAAATTTTATATATTTTTTTATGAGCTCTGAAAATCTGTTCATTTTAAGGATTTTTTATAATAGCTACGGCATCATTTAAAATTTACTGAAAATCTAAAAATTCGACACGAACTTTCTGCCTTTAATAATGAAGACAGATGGTAAACACTTGAGATGACCAGTATCCAGTCAGATTTATGATCTAGCAATAAAATTACCCATCAGGGTGAGATATTGGCAGGCTGACAGTAAGTTTTAAATACTCGCTCATTTAATACGTACAGTAAAATAATGCTCTACAATTTTAACTACGATATTTTTTTAACTGTAAATAGATGTATATATTAACTAATTTAGTGCTATATTAAATTATGATTTTAAAACACGCGTGTTTAATTTCTTAATAAATATTAAACAAAACTACATCTAAAGTAAAACCAAACAAACAAGTAATTTATCTAGTGTGGTTAAATACGACCGCCTTCAAAACGTTCAACTGAGGAATTAAATTAATTCCTCAAACAAATCACGAACACTCCGAGGGTGGTCGTTATTGAGGGATTTTACTGTAGGTATATTAAAATAGAATTGTTCGCGTTTTAAGCAGTTTGGCAAATAAATATCGTTCTATTGTATCTAGTTCTAATAGAAAAAGTATTTGTGATTCAAAAACGAGCAGTAAGAATTGTAAAAAGAATGGGTTATAACGAAAGCTGCAGAACTGTTTTTAAATCATGTGGACTCTTAACTGTGTATGGTGTTTATATTTACGAATGTTTAATCTTCTTCTTCAAAAACAGAAATCTCTTTCTGCTAGAAACATTTCATATACAGGGTCGTTGGTATGTATGGAAACGGTCGATTATTTCTTAATGTAAGACAGTCAGCAAAAAATATTTTAGATAAAAGTTTTAGGGTTTTTTAAGGTGTATTAGAATTAAAAAAAAATTAGTATACAGGTTAAGTCAGAAGACCGTAGAGAAACAAAGTTACTTCCTTTTAAATGGAACACCCTATATCTTCGAATATTTTTGGATTTTACATAAAATTACAATTATTTTTCAATAGGTACGTGCATTATAAGTCTAAACTTAATAGTTTCCGAGATATCGACTTTTGAAAAATTACATTTTTGAACTTTGACAGCTTCTAGCTTTCTAACGGTACCTTTTAGAATAAAACGGCTTGCATGTCCCTATCTTACTTTTTTATTATCTTCTCAAAACATCAACTTCCGGTTAAACCGGATGTAACTTAAAAGCCGGAAATACAGTACTTCCGGTTTAACCGGAAGTTAATGTTTTGGAAACATCATAAAAAAGTAAGATAGGGACATGTTAGCCGTTTTACTCTACAACGTACCGTTAGAAAGCTAGAAGCTGTCAAAGTTCAAAAATGTCATTTTTCAAAAGTCCATATCTCGGAAACTATTAGGTTTAGAGTTATAATGTACTTATTAAAAAATAATTGATATTTCATGTTAAATCCAAAAATATTCGAAAATATAGGGTGTCCCATTTAAAAAAAGGTAACTTTGCTTCGCTACTGTTTTCTGACTCATCCTGTATACTTATTTTTTTTAAATTCTAATACACCTTAAAAAACCCTAAAACTTGTATCCAAAATATTTTTTGCTAACTATTATACTTTAAGAAATAATCGACCGTTTCCATACATACCAACGACCCTGTATATAACACAAGGACTTTAAATGTAAATTACCCTATTCACAGACTAACCCTAACCGAGAAAAATCCACGATAATATATGTGTTTAAAATTCTTTAATAATTTACCAGGACATATAAAATGTATAATAAACACATTAAAATCTTTTAAAATCACTGTGAAAAGAATGTTAGTTGAAATGGAACCTTATTCTATACACGATTATTTGAGGTAATAGAAGTTATAGGTATAGGTTGTAGAATGTAGACTTTTGTAAGATTAGCCAAGTAAGTATATTTTTATTGACGCCATTTGCTTTTTGTGTATGAGTTTATGTATGTATTCTTGTACATAATTAGAAATAAAAATTATTATTATTATTATTATTATTAGTTCGCGACTAGGTATTTACAAAACATAAAAAATGCTTCGTTCTATAATAACTCATATCGTTCATTTCTGACTGGATTTGTATGCAGCACCGCCTGTTTCTAACATCACTAGCCTCCACTGCTGTATATGGTACCAATACAAAAGATAATGGAAATACTTACCGACCAAGCTATGGCCTTATGCAGGAAGAAGTACATTGCAGAAATTGCGCACAAGGTAGACACGCACAGGAGGATCCAAGTCACTAATTTCGGTTTTTCTCCGTGTAAATACTAAAAAAATCCATGTAAAAATAAGTTGCTCAATATTGTAAACAGAAATTATGATGGCGCGAATACCCGTCGAAGAAGATAGCTGAACTGCACATCAAGAAAATATTTGTAATATAGATATAAACTAAATAGGTGGCTGTCACTGTCCAACTTTTCAAAACTTTATTTTCCTCCTTGGAATATTCTTTGGCTGCAATAAATGCTAATTTTGCATGAGCATTTATTGCAGATCAAGTTTATAAAAATGAAATTTAATTAATATCTTGAAAACGGTAAAAGATAGGCATAGGGAAATAATAAGAAAAGTTGTTAAAAAATTACTAGAGATTGGGGTTACTATACAAGGTGTTTCGTTTCAATTATCAAAGTCGCTAGTACTTTCTAGTAGAGGCGACAACGCCGCATTATCGAAAATATTTTAGTTGCCTCCTAAATATAAATAAACAAAGGCCTCACTAGCTTGAAGTCTACTCCCGCAACAAACACGCATACAACGTATTTTCGACACTTTTATAGGGTATCTCCGTAATTGTTAGTGCTATCAAGAAAGTAATCTAGGTGTCATGTGCTCTTTTCGGGTCAAACTTAAAATGGTAAAATCAAAATTAGAAAATTTTCGCTCGCTTAAGAGATACGGGGGAAAATCAAAAAATTGACAATTTCAAAATTACCCTATATTCTCTTAGTTAAAAGAGATACAGAAACATGTTTTATACAAAAGTTTCTTTATAATGATTGTTGAATAATCTCCCGTTTTCAGAATAACTATACCGAATCAGGTAAAAAAGTTATCGGACCTAACCTCTTTTTCTTAAATGGAACACCCTGTATATCTTAATATAAAAAGATAGCATTTTAAATTCTCTTTTTAAATATATGACACATCATGGATGATATTGGTTTTCTAGGCGATTTATTTAAACTTTATTACTTTAAACCACAGTAGGCCATGAAACAAAAGCTAATATCCGAGAAACAACTATGTTGACATTCTAGTTGTTATTAACATTTAACGTCAATTTCATTTTTACATGGTCCTTTGTGAAAATAACTTATCAACATTTTGAAAAATTTGATAATGATATCAGTTTATATTGAAAGTGACAAAAACGAAGAAATGGAGCAAACTTTATATTTTGTTCGTTATCCGGAAAGACGGCAACCATTTAAGAACATATTCCGATGGCTGGAACATAATTTAAAAACATACGGCTCTTTTACGATGCGGAGATCAAAAACTTATAATAAAGAAAACAAGGAAAATGAAAAAATAAGCGTGTTAGGATTTGTCGAGGCCAATAATCAGGTAATATATCCTGTGATAGCTTTGAATAGTAGTAGCTCAACTTTTATTGAACTGAAAACTTCTTTAGGCGCGTTTAGCCCTTTTAGTGGGTATTGAATGAGACTGAGCCGTCAGACTCGGCTATGCAACGCTCATGATGCAGTCGGGAAAAAAGCAAGATACTAAAATATGACCAAATGCATAGTGTATTTGCTTTTTATGGATTGATTCTTTTATCGTCTTGAATTTGAGATTTGCGGATGTTAGATTGTGAAAGGTTAATACAGAATCTCATCTTGTTGAGGTTTTCACTTCTGTCTTGTGATCTTAAGCACACATCCTAATTTTATTCTCTAAAATCACTTTGTTATTTTAGGAACAAGAATCTACGCCCGTCAGAAACGTAGAAACTGAAACTGGAATTACAGAATCTAAGGCGCAAAGAATTTTGACGTTCAATAAATATTTTCCCTATGTTGTTAAAATTACCCAATATTTGCATCCTGGTGATGATGTAAGACGATTGGAATTTTGTCACTGGTTTTTAAATAAATCTAACGAGGATCGTTCTTTTCACCAAACAATAATTTGGTCAGATGAATGTCGAATTACAAGTTGCGGTATTCATAACCGACATAATGAAAGACATTGGAACTCCATAAATCCCCACATGGTACGACCTGTTCGCCAACAAGGTCCTTTGTGTGTGTTACTTTAAATGAAGTAATAGAGATTTACTTTCAACAAGATGGCGCCCCTGCCCATAACGCTCTTCGAATAAGAGAGTATTTAAATACTCACGTTAGAAACCGTTGGATAGGAACACATGGACCTATAAGGGGGCCACCACGATCTCCGGATCTAACACCTCCAGATTTTTTTCTTTGGGGAGTATTGGAAAATAAAATTGATAAAGAAGTCATTTTAACCCGAGAACAACTTGATCAAGGAATTCATGAGGCCCTTGCAGAAATAAAACCATTACACATCATGAATGCCTTAAAATCCGTTCGAAAAAGATTTCAAGAGTGCATTGAAAACAACGGAGAAGCTTTCGAACATATGCGATGATTCCCGTTATCTTTTACCTTAATCTAAATCTTTTATTTCGGTTCAAAGTAATAAAGTTTAAATAAATCGCCTAGGAAACCAATATTATCCATGGTGTGTTGATTTGATATATTTGAAAAGAGAATTTAAAATGTTTTCTTTTTAGATTAAAATATACATGGTGTTCCATTTAAAAAAATGAGGTTAGGTCCGATAACTTTTTTACCTGAACCCGTATACTTATTCTGAAAACGGCAGATTATTCAACAATCATTATAAAGAAACTTTTGTATAAAACATTTTTCTGTATCTCTTTTAACTAGAATAATATAGGGTAATTTTGAAATTGTCAATTTTTTTATTTTCCCCGTATCTCTTAAGCGAGCGAAAATTTTCAAATTTTGATTTTATCATTTTAAGTTTGACCCAAAAAGAGCACATGACACCTATATTACTTTTTGATAGCACTAACAATAACGAAGATATCCTATAAAAGTGTCGAAAATGGGACACCCTGTACTAAACAAACAACAGCCCTCCGCGAACACAAACAAACCCAATGCGCCGACAAGCTCCGCGAACTCAATCCCCCGGACAATAGCATTTGGCGAATGCAAAAAGCACTCCGCACTCAATCCACCCCCAAAATCCAGCCCAGGGCCTCAAATATCTAGAAGCAGATAAGGCGGAAGCCTTTGCTGACACATATGAGAGGCACAGCAGGCTAAACGATAACGATGACATCGACCCCGATCATGAACGACTGGTGGAGCGCACTGCCAGACTAATCAGACACTCCCTCGAAACTGAGGAAATCCTCAGACCAGTCTCCCTCCGCGAAGTCGCAGATATCATTTACTCGCGCAAATCCAAAAAAGCCCCGGGCTCTGGCATCTCTTACAAAATTCTCAAATTTCTCCCACGCAAAGGCCTGGCAACAATGGCAACCATAGCCAATGTCATACTCCGCCCCACCTACTTCTCCAGAAAGTGGAAAGAAGCCACTGTAATCATGATACCCAAGCCCGGAAAAGACCCACTTTTCCCCAAAACTATCGCCCCATCTCTCTCTCCTTGACTCCAGGGCAAAACCTATGGAAGTTATCATTCTCGAACGCTTAAAGGAAAAGTTCTACCAGACGAACAGCTTTCGCGAAAACACCGAACTCCCCCTATACTCACAGAGTATATAACCCAGCGCTTCAACTGGAATCATTACGTCGGTATGATCCTTTTCGACATTGAATAAGCCTTTGACACCGTCTGGCACGACGAGATGGTTCTCTCCAACTTCGTCCGTCTAATCCAATCATACCTAGCCCGACGCAAAATCTGCGTCCGCATAAGCCACCCCCCCTCCACCCCCAGAAACCTAGAAGCAGACGTTCGTCAAGGCGCTGTTCTCTCCCCACATCTTTTCAATATCTTCACGACACCCCCACAGCCCCAGATAATGCCCTAGCCCTCTACGCTGACGATACCGCCTTTGTCGTAAGGTCACTGCGTCCACACATAGCCACACAACTTCGTCTCAAGCCCGACAAAACTCAAACCATCCAGTTTGCTCGTAGAAGGCAACCACCCTTCAACGAGATCAACCCGGATGCCGCGACGTTCCCTGGTGCGACACAGTGAAATACCTCGATATCAACCCCGACAAAACTCTCCACTGGCGCCCCCATATCCAAAACACCAGAAACAAAGTCAGGCTCTTCTACAGCCAACTATACCCTCTGCTCAACCGCAGCACCCTCAGCCATAAAAACAAACTCCTCATCATCAATCGTTACGTTTGAACAGCCATAGATATCCCATGGATGGTTCATCCGTAAAGTAGATCTACACCGAGATATCAAATACACCCCTCTACCCCAATACCTTCACGAAAGAGGTACCAAAATCCTCCCCGCTACCCCAACCCACTCACCAGACAAGCCTCCAATTATGACATCGGTGCCCCGCACCGCCACAATCGTCCCCGACACCAGCTCCTTTAGGTATAGCCACAATTCACCCCCACTCCCGACTCATTACCCAAAACCTTCTAACCCCCCTTCTTTCCAGGCTCCATGGAAACAGCAGAATATTGCTGTTCATGGTGAGACCCTGCATAATGTACTGCTTACTCCACCTAGGCAAGCCTAGGGGGAGTAAGCGGAGATCAGAGCTCTGGCCACCGATAACTCCTTCAACGTGGGCTCACCATACGCGAGAGGAGCTTGAAGTTCAGTTCAACATCTTCTGACCGGTATCCAGGCCAACAACTTTTTCGCATTAGGTACCTACCTTCATGATAATATAAAAGAAGAAATATAGCAGCGTGTTCGACATAAAGACAAGAAGAAGGAAGACCGCGAAATTCTTCGGGTGATAACTAAGGGCGTAGGCTGCCAAAGCCCAATTGCAAAGGTTTCCAATGGCTAACATTATAAAACGAGCTAAAACCGGACAATTATTACTAGATCAGATATAAAACGTTTTAGGTGTTCTTACCTGTGTAGTTTGGCTTAATGACGTTCAGTGGTCCGGCTAGAAAATCATGCTTTACTATGTGTCCCAATCTTTGAAAGGAAGCACAACCTACAAAAAATAGAAAGTTTTCGAAAATCGTTGCATTGCTCATAAAATTAAGATAACAGAAGTAAAGCCTTTTGACCTGTCTTATGGGAATTTTAGTTAAGTCAAAAAAAAGGCCCATATCATGTTAAATTTTTGGACAAGCTGTATGTAAGTACATTTTGTGAGTTTCCAATACTAAATAAATTTTATTGTCAAAAATACTATACAGTAAAAATGGCAACTATTAATTAAGTTCTAACTAACTTAATCATAGTCCTAAAATTTTAACATTAACAAAAAACAAATTATTGAAATATGTTTAAAATTAATGAGGCCGGCAAGAAGACTTTACCGGCCAAAAGTAATCGTCAAAATATTTTCCAACCGGCCAGTGATTGCTAAGAACCCCTACTAAATATTAGTGTTTATTTTTAGTGCGGATTTTCTCTATCATTAATGAAGTGATAAATCAAGTGAACTGCCGGTGCCAGCCTGCCGTCTGTTTACCATTCTCGTTATGTCGTCTGAATTTTGGATGTTTTTTTTTTTATTTAAACGTTTTTTTTTTCATATTTTCTAGCTCTTTGTAATGAACTTTATTATTTTGTGCCTCTATAATTTATTGCATTCTATGTACGTGTTATTTACTTGATTCTTTATTTAGCTCGGAGGTATAAGTGAATTAGGTTAAAAGCTACTAGTTGAAAAATAATATTTTTATATATTATATGCTAGTAAGAAAAATTTTGTAAGTATAGATTGAAATACTTAGATTATTATTTTTAACATTATATTTTTTGCATTAATTTCTTAATAAAATAAGAATTTCAAAGCGAACATACAGTACATTGTATAATATATGTTAGTATGCACGTGCAGTATATACATATTGGTAAATTGGCTTCATCTCATTTAATTTTGGTGCTCATAAATTTAAACAAAAATATTTCAAATTATATACATATACAGGGTTTTCATTTCAAAAGTAGCCACCCCGGTTTTAGGGAGAAATAACTATTTTGTGTTAGATTTGGCTATAGGATGTGTAATACAAAAAGTGTTTATTATTTGTAGGGGAATCCAGAAATACGAAAAAAATTATGGGATCCCATTGAAAAATACAAAAGACATACGTCCAGCTTTTTTGACGCACCCTGTATAAATAAAAATATCATGAAAAATTTACCCCCTTAAAACAAAAGTTGACATGTTTTGACATTTCGTATCAAAGTAGTTATTTCTACCTAAAACCGGGGTGGCTACTTTTGAAATAAAAACCCTGTATGTAGATACTTATTAATAAGCAAACACTGTAAAATGCAGACCAGTTGCTTTAATTTTTCTCTATTAACTGACCATCCCTGTTAACCGACCAACATTTGATTCCCCAAGGGTGGTCGGTATTGAAAGATTGTACTGTATAAACTTTTAATAACTTCGTCAAACTTAAAGATCGAAATGAATCTTTCAGGGGTTTTTTACTAATACGTACACAGCATTTTGGTCAATTGCAAACTAAATTTAAGGCAAAGAAGTACTTACTGAGTTTCCAACATCCTAGATAATACATTTTAATGGTGAGATAGAAACATGTCAAAATGTGTAAGATTATGAAAAATATCCAGAATCCTTGAGTGTTATCCATGATACCAATCATGCCTGAAAAGAATGATAAACATGTTTAGTCATATGAAGTGGGGGCCTTACTCTAGTACTACTCGAAAAAAGGTAAACCACCCCTAATAGCAAAGAAATTGCGTTATAAGATCTAGAATTTAAATTACATTATTTGCATACAACTAATACAGTCGGAAAGTGTAACTTTGACGATCTTAAGGGCAGAAAAGGGTCATGCAGACCAAATTGCGATAAGTTGGACAAGCACACATAGACGCACCGCGCGTGCGTCATGCGACGCTATTTTTTGCAAGGGGGACTGTGTATGCAGATAGGCCAGCGTCATGCAGGCACGGGAATTCAAAATTTTTCACTTGACAAAGTTAGGTTAAATTTTGGGTGTTTCGAATTTAATTTTGGTGCTAGGGGTGGACACCAATACTAATTGGTTGGATAACGCTGGAATTTGAAATGACAATAGCTTCGCTGATTTAACCGTACGGCCGAAGTTAATGAGCGAGAAGTGGTTGTCAGCAATATCCAGTATCGAGAAACCTAGCGATTATTATTGTTACAAAGATAAGCAACAATCCTTAAGAGAGCAAGTTAAGACAGACGTATTTTCTTTCACTTTGGGGAAGTACCATAAACTTCGTAACTATTAGACCGAACAATAACAAATAAACGTGTTGTCATCAATGTATTCCAGTGTAAAGTAAATCAACATGCAAGCTGCTCCCCTCCACTTGGTTGCCAGACTTACGCCACAGAAAACGTAGTTTTCTGGGCTTACTCTGTTAAAAGTATTAACTTCTATGATTAACTAGAATAACATGATGTGGGAAATATATAGCAGTGTCTAAAACTTTGTAAAAAATCTGTAGTATGGCAACGCAGCAATAAAGGATCCGCCCAGATTCCATCATTTTCGTGGCCATCCGCATCGACTCGGCAATACTCGGCATAGCGGATGTTCCATTCATTTGAGACAGCGTTTTTCTGTGGGTTCTCCTGGAGTTTTGTCGCATGCATATGTAAAGGCAGCGTAATCCCCACTCCCGGCCCAACCTAACTCCTCACAGCGTCTCGCCACCAAACGATTTTGGCATCACAATTTTATAGCATTTATGAATGGCGTATCGGACCTATAGTTACTTGAGAAACTTGGCATTGGGCATATCCAACAGTGAGCAATCTCCAATATTTTTGGAAATACATCAAGTGGTCATTATTCACATGTTATATTATTAAAATAAAATAAAATTTTTTAGTAAAAACAACTCATTGCATTAATGAAGGGAATTCTTGGTTTTAATTTTCTTCCTGTTACCAGGTGAAGAAATCATTTGATGAATTAACTTTATCATTAAAAATTAATGCGTGCTATTCAAGGCGAATGGCGTTGCAAACATTAATGCAATGAGTTGTTTTTACTAAAAAAAAAAAATTATTTTATTTTAATAATATAACACGTGAATGTATGTTGATGTATTCCCAAAAATTTTTTACCAGAAATGACATAGTTTCGTTTTGACAATTTTAAGGAGAAGCAATTTCATTTAATTTAATTTACATATAATCTAATCCACCACAACAATATACATGTCCCCTCACTAAGTCAGTTTCATTTTAAATTAAGAATGAATTTCTTCTTTTACAACATGTTCTAATTTCAACATTCTTAAATCACTGTATTATGATTGGGGTCTTTCATCCTACTTGTGTTTAAATCATCTCCTACCATTGCATAGAGATACATCGTCCTTATAATAAGCTGCTGTCTATTCCAATGGTTGCATAATCTGCATTTCATTGTATTTTATTGTTGAATCACCCATTGTTCTCCCAACTGTTTTAACTACTTTTCATAACAAAATTTTTTAAATGATTAGTTGCTGAAGATGACTTTCCCTAAAGTCGAAACTAGTACAACGTTAAGAAATTTATTTTAATTCTTCATCATTTTATGTATTTTCTATAACCCTTGTTTTCTACCCTAGAGGGGCAAATAAAGTTATTTGGTGGTAAAGACAGACCTTTATTTCTAAAAAAACATTGATTGTTCGGGAAACATATTATTCTAAAGCGTTCTCAAGGAGGGACATATACCACTTTACCGTCGTACCAAATATTAAAAAAGCACTTGCAAACACACACGGCGTAATGTACAGAGAAAAAATGACATTTCCTAACAATTACAGTCAGAATGGCCGAAATCAACAGGTGAGGAACATATCTGGGGGACAGCCAGTTTCAATGCCGATTTTAACGGTCGTCTGAAGCCGTTACAATATTTTTGCAGGTGATTGGGTGTAATATAATTTTAAAATAGAGTTGCCGTAGTGAATATTGTTGAGGTTTTATTTAATTTTACAGAGTATTTCTACTTAGTGGTAAAATACAATTCGATGTCTGCATTTTATTTAGATCTAGTCAAGTCTATTCAAAAATAAAACAGGAATAGCGATAAAATAAAATATTAGGTCCAAGTTTCACTCTAGTTACTCTTAACTTACCTAGCAAAATTGCAATAGCCAAAACTCCAAAAGTTGAATAGGCGTTTGCGTTGATGTCAGGATGTCTATTCTGATACAGTTTCACCATACATAGAACCGCCATAACATACATAAAACTTGAATCTACAAAACAAGGTACAGCACAATAAACAGGCCCACAAACAAAATTATCAGGTCTAATTACCAAACTGAAAATTGGTTTGACTAGGACAGACATGGTAGCTTCCACTGAGGACCCCTTCCATTATCAAAGCCACCCCCATTGCGTAAAACATACCATAGTGTTGAGGTATACCATATTGCTGAACACAAGAATCTTTTTATAAGGTACAAATTACAAACATTCTCTTTTACTCACCCTATCAAAATCTTGATCGTTATGACTCATCTCCCGCCTGTATGTAATAATCAAAAAAAGGATTCCCAAAAGAACATATCCGATATTCGAAAAGACATGGTTAAAGTCGCTTAATACACCCAAGGGATGGGCACATAAGAAATTATAGTAGCAAATGTCTTGTTGTCCCGTCTCATTTAAAACCTACAAAAATATATACTGCATGAACTTTTTAATCTGGTATGATAAATATTAAAAATGTGTGTAAGTGTACAAGGTGTCCCATCATTTTCGACACTTTCATAGGGTATCTCTGTAATTGTTAGTGCTATCAAAAAAGTAATATACACTATTGGACAAAAGAAGAGCAACAAAGTGCTTTTATTTCTTCGAGTTTAAAAAATTAATTATATGATTGTGATCCCCAGCTAATTTTAATGAAATATTATCCCCACAATATTAGTAATTTTTCACAATATTTTGGTACGCTTTAAACAAAATGAAGGTAGAGAAATATTTATAATTATAAAAATCGACAAAATGAAGTGCGACAAAAGTAAAGCAACAAATTGTGTCAACAGTATTTTATTTTACATATTACGATAAAAAACCATTAAGCACATTTAATAATTACAATAGCTGGAAGTATTATGTTAATAGTTAATAGAATATCCACTATTTTTTATTACTTGCCGACAACGTCGCGGCATTGAGGCAATCAATTTTTAAACAGTATTTTCGGGAAGGTTTGTCCAAACTTCATTGATTTTATTTACCAATGATTGTTTATTTGGAAATAATCGTGCACGAATTCCACGTTCAACTTCTTCCCATAGATTTTCAATGGGGTTAAGGTCTAGGGATTGTGCCGACCACTGCAAAACCCGAACGTTATTTTCTTGAAACCACTCTTGAACAATTTGTGAAGAGTGTTTTGGATCATTATCCTGTTGGAAAATAAAACGCAACGGCATTTCCCACTCTGCATAAGGCAACATTACATTTTGCATTAAATGTCTATAGACAAATCGATCCATGGTGTCATTAATGAAGTTTAGAGGACCCAACCCATTCCATGAGAAACAACCCCATAGAAAAACACTGCCTTTGCCATGTTTAACTGTGGGTGTTACTTATTTGGGATTAAACCTTGTGTTGATTGGCCGTCTTACACGCTTCATTCCATCAGAATTGAAATTTTTATAACGCGTTTCATCGCTAAACAAAAGTTTTTGTCACTCGTCTACTGTCCAATTTAAATGTCGACGTGCAAATTCAAGCCTAGCTACTCTATTTCTTGCCGAAATAAGGAGCTTTTTAGCCGGGCGTCTACTAAATAACTTTGCGTCTATCAACCTTCTTTGAACTGTCCGTGGATTAACCATAATTTCGGGAATTTCAGCAATAATTCTAGGTGCAGACACCCAAGGATCGTTTTGAGAAATCCTTTTAATGTGTCTGTCTGTACAAATTGTTGTTTTTTTCGGCCTTCCCGATTTCGGTAGATTCTCTAAATGTCCCCTTTGAATGTAACTTGAAATTATTTTGGATACGCTGTATATTGGTAAAACAAGCCGTCTTGAAATTGTGGCTTGTATTGTACATTCCAAGTGTGCATTCACTACTCTCTGCTTTAATTCTTTCGAAATTGGAATACCTCTTGGCATGATTAATACAATACAGAAATATTAATTAAATATAAAATAAACTCTGCAAAAACACGTTAACCTTTACTTATACTAAAACCTTTCTTTTTTAGGAAAATATTAAAATGTTGCTTTACTTTTGACGCATTACAATACTGTATTTAAAAGTTTACGTCAATATCAGTTCATTTGTTTTGATTGTTGGAAAAAGCTGTTGTCGCCGATAATCAAATCAAATCAAATCAAATCAAATCGTTTATTTTCCCAAAAGACAATATATAATAATTGTAGGGGAAAAGTCAAGAAGAGCTTAACCTAAGATTTACAAGCTAAATAGAGTAAAATAAATAAATAAATAAAAAATATACAACATATATCTGTGTAAAAACACTTAACACACATTTGACACTTTTATGACACACGACTTAAAAACTCATCTATGCTATAAAAACACTCAACAATTAGATAGGTATTTAGCTTATTTTTAAAATTCATAAGACTAGGAGAACTTCTTATATCCTCAGGCAAACAAAAGCCTACTTTGATATTTAAGACACGATGTATTTAAATACGATATCATGCATTTAATATTATATAATCGAGATTTCTTTCATTTTTCGAAAGTGTTGCTCTACTTTTGTCCGATAGTGTAGGTATCATGTGCTCTTTTTTAATCAAACTTAAAATGATAAAATCAAAATTTGAAAATTTTCGCTAGCTTAAAAGATACGGGGGAAAATCAAAATTACCCTATATTTTCTTAGTTAAAAGAGATACACAAAAATGTTTTATACAAAAGTTTCTTTATAATGATTGTTGAATAATCTGCCGGTTTTAGAATAAGTATACGGGGTCAGGTAAAAAAAGTTATCGGACCTAACCTCATTTTTTTAAATGGAACACCCTGTATACTTTAACCTAAAAAGATAGCATTTAAGATTATCTTTTCAAAGATATAACACACCATAGATGATATTGGTTTCCTAGGCGATTGATTTAAACTTTATTACTTTAAACCACAGTAGGCCATGAAACAAAAGCTAATATCCGAGAAACAACTATGTTGACATTCTAGTTGTTATTAACACTTAACGTCAATTTTATTTTTACATATTCGTCTGTGAAAATGACTTATCAACATTTTGAAAAATTTGATATGATATCACTTTATATTGAAAGTGGAAAAAACGAAGAAATGGCGCAAAATTTATATTTTGTTGACGGCAACCATGTAAGGACATATTCCGACGACTGGAACATAATTTAAAAACATACGGCTCTTTTACGATGCTGAGATCAAGAACTTATAATAAAGAAAATAAGGAAAATGAAGAAATAAGAGTGTTAGGATTTGTCGAGGTTAATAATCAGGTAATATATCCTATGATAGCTTTGAATAATAGTAGCTCAACTTTTATTAAAGTGAAAACTTCTTTAGGCGCGTTTAGCACTTTTAGTGGGTATTGTACACATGATGCAGTCGGGGACAAAAGCAAGATACTAAAATATGACCAAATGCATAGTGTATTTGCTTTTTATGGATCGATTCTTTTATCGTCTTGAATTTGAGATTTGCGGATGTTAGATTGTGGAAGGTTAATAAAGAATCTCGTCTTGGTGAGGTTTTCACATCTGTCTTGTGGTCTTAAGCACACATCCTAATTTTATTCTGTAAAATCACTTTGCAATTTTAGGAACAAGAATCTACGTCCGTCAGAAACGTAGAAACTGAAACTGGAATTACAGAATCTAAGGCGCAAAGAATTTTGACGTTCAATAAATATTTTCCCTATGTTGTTAAAATTACCCAATATTTGCATCCTGGTGATGATGTAAGACGATTGGAATTTTGTCACTGGGTTTTAATTAAATCTAACGAGGATCGTTCTTTTCGCCAAAAAATAATTTGGTCAGATGAATGTCGAATTACAAGTTGCGGTATTCATAACCGACATAATGAAAGACATTGGAACTTCACAAATCCCCACATGGTACGACCTGTTCGCCAACAAGGTCGATTTGGGGTAAATATAAGTTGTTTTTTGTTTTAAAACAAACTGGTGTATCGCTTTTTTGAAAACAATTTAAATGCAGATGGATATCTGGACATACTCCAATCAAACCTTTTCGATATCCTTGATAATGTTCCTTTAAATGAAGTAATATAGATTTACTTTCAACAATATGGCGCCCCTACTCATAACGCTCTTCGAATAAGAGAGTAGTTAAATACTCACTTTGGAAACCGTTGGATAGGAACACATGGACCTATAAGGTGGCCATCACGATCTCCGGATCTAACACTTCCAGATTTATCATGAGGCCCTTGCAGAAATAAAACCATTACACATCATAAATGCCTTAAAATCCGTTCGAAAAAGATGTCAAGAGTGCATTGAAAACAAAGGAGGAGCTTTCGAACATTTGCGATGATTCCTGTTATTTTTTACCTTATGTGAATCATTTATTTCGTTTCAATGTAATAAAGTTTAAATAAATCGCCTAGGAAACCAATATCATCCATGGTGTGTTATATATTTGAAAAGAGAATTTAAATGCTATCTTTTTAGATTAAAATATACAGAGCGTTCCACTTAAAAAAATAAGGTTAGGTCCGATAACTTTTTTACCTGACCCCGTATACTTATTCTGAAAACGGCAGATTATTCAACAATCATTATAAAGAAACTTTTGTATCTCTTTTAACTAAGAAAATATAGGGTAATTTTGAAATTGTCAATTTTTGGATTTTTCGCCGCATCTCTTAAGCGAGCGAAAATTTTCAAATTTTGATTAAGTTTGACCCAAAAAGAGCACATGACACCTATATTACTTTTTTGATTGACAGTAACAATTACGGAGATATCCTATAAAAGTGTCGAAAATGGGACACCCTGTACAATAGTTTGGTACTGAGACCAACTTGGCAAAGTTATAATAAAAATATATTATAAATTTACCAGTTCCTACTAAAAGCTAATATGATTTATTTATAAATATCTTACCCTTTGGTAAGTAACTACTAACTGCACTACAGGCAATCCATAGAATAATGCTACTGTCAGCACGTTATACAGGTACAAATAGCTTTTCTTAGCTAACACCTAAAACAAATTAAATAAACACCCACAGCAGCAGATCCTAATATATGTAATTTACCTTTGGTGGTTTTCTAGCCAAATCGGTTAAATAGGGTTGGCTCCTGCAGAGCCTCACCTCCCTATCAGTTTGCACTTCTTGTATATAGTCGTAGTCCTGTTCATCCAGGGAGTGCGAATTTAAAAATGAGTTTGTACCTAAAATTATCATTTTTAGTAGATATACAGGGTGATTCAGGAGGAGATGTCAATATATTAAATTATTTATAACAGGTACAGGGTGTTCGCGTATAGTTTGCCCAATAGATATCTCCATTATTATTGGTTTTAGAGAAATGGTTAAATTAGCAAAGTTATAGCATTTCCACCGAACTTTCAGAAAATGAAATGAACAAAAACAACTGAGTATCGGAAGTGATATTCAAATATTTTTTCATTGTATCCGTTAAACAATTTTATCCTCTTTTTAAATACAGGGTGTGCCAACTACTTGACTGGTGCCCGCAAATACGGGGCCATAAAAAGGAGAAATAGTTAAAAAGAAATCGGCGATAACCCGTAAACGGGCTCATCAAAAATATCTAAAGTTATTCTTTTGAATGTGGGTTTTAGTGCTCTTTAATAAACCTAAATAGAATTTTTCTCTAAAATAATTAGGGAAGCCAATAATTGACCCCATTTAAAATTACATGGGATTTCCTATGTCCCGCTCGACGATGCAACACCCGGTATATTTTTTCTCTTTCTGATTCCTCTAGAAAGAATATTTACAGTCATATTTACTTTTTTGAATTTGATTGCGACGTTGTCAGGTAAATAATTATTTCCTGGTATTTTATGATTTTTATTTGAATTATTAAAAAAATCATAGTTGTCTATGAAATCAATAGAATTAAACACAATTTTTACCATAAGTACCTTAAAGTACTTGGTACGTAACCATATTACTATTTGTTCTATTTATTATACGGGGTGTTCGTGTTGACTTGGCAAATTTCGCTAATTTAAATTTTAAATATGCATTATGTTAACTTTTTTAAATGGAACACCCTGTATTTTTTTAACTGATAAGGTGTATTTTTCAAATGCCTTTATTTTTTGTTAAATATGTCATCCACCTAAATCTTCTAGTTTTTGAAATATTGTATATTTTATGAAAAGCTACATGAAAATTAGTAATTTTATTATTTTAATCAAGAATATTTTCGCTAATTTAAATATGCATTATGTTAATTTTTTTAAATGGAACACCCTGTATTTTTTTAACTGATAAGGTGTATTTTTCAAACGCCTTTATTTTTTGTTAAATATGTCATCCACCTAAATCTTCTAGTTTTCGAAATATTGTATATTTTATGAAAAGCTACATGAAAATTAGTAATTTTATTATTTTAATCAAAAATGCCATGGGCAAAATAATTAAAATTGGAATATTCATTGGGAAACTAGACCATATATCAAGATGGTCATGACAAAATAAACTCTTTACCTTGACATAAGTTGTCATTATTATTTAATCAGAATCAGAAGGTGGGCATTTTGCTCATTTACTGTAAGGTCGAAATTGTTTATTTTTTATTTTTGGTTGTTATTTTATGTTGTCCATGGATAGCTTTTAGAATGAGTTAAAGTGATTTTTATTTTTTTTTGCCGCGAACGAAGCCAGATATGAAAAAACACACACAAGACACCAAAGAGTTGTATTTGTAGTTGCTTAATCTGAACAAATAAAAAAACTAAAAAAAAAGGCAGTGGCGTACTTTTTCTTCTCAATAATAATTGGCTGTGGTGCCCACTGACACGCCACTGGACCTAATAATTTCAATCTAGTTAGGGCTAAATAAGCGCCTTATTACGTCAAATAACTGAACCAAATTTCAACCAAATCGGTTTAAGGATATTTATGACCGTTTTTTTTTTCAGACATGTGTTCACAGGAATTTTTTTTTTAAACGACCTTACGTATCACCCTCTGAAGTTTCGTACTGTAGTTAGGAAACACCCTGTATACAGGGTGTTTCAGAATAAGATGCTGATCCTTAACGGTGTGAATCCTTAGGTGATTTTAAGAAGAAAAGTTCAAATTAACATATATCCTTAACCTATCAACTTTCGAACTACAGGGCGTTAAAGTTTTAAGAAAAAAATCGTTTTTCTATCATAACTTTAACAACTTTCTAGCTATTTTTATGAATTTTTCACACATGCCCTCTAAGCATCAATAGCCATTTTTTGGTGTACAAAAATTTTAAAATTTGTTAACCAGTGGCGTCCTGAAAGGGTTTGGACTAGACATTTTGGAAAATATTATGTACGCCACTGCTTTTTCTCAAGATAAAAATTATTTTTTAAATACTCATTCATTTTGGGCCAAATTGCCTTTTTATCGTCCGACAAACAGTTTCCGACAAAAAAAATAAAAAGCATTAAATGCGCATTCGCTATGTGCCTATGGTTTATTTTTTAACATTAAATTAAAACAACTAACATTAAATAACGTGTGAACAAAGACGAAAATAATTTAGATTAGCTGTTGAAAGTGGCCACCACCTGCAAGAATGCATGCTTCAGCTCTTCTCCTCATTGAGTCTCCTACCCTTTGAAAAATTCCTGGAGTATTCCTGATAGTGTCGAAACAAACTATTATGCGGTTTCTCAACTCCTCTTCAGTATTTATTGGGATGCTGTAAACCAACGTTTTCAGATGTCCACACAGGAAAAAAATCTTAGACTGTTTAGATCAGGGGATCTAGGTGGCCACGATTGTGTTCCTCTGCGCCCTATCCATCGATTACTATAATGTTGATTTAAAAACTCTCGTGCTAAGAGACTGAAATGGGCAGGTGCACCATCGTGCATAAACCACATACGAAGTCGGGTTAAAATAGGGACGTCGTCTAGCAAATTTGGTAAAGTGTGTTCAAGAAATTGGCGATAATTGATTCCGTTCAATCTGGCTGGTAAAAAATAAGGCCCAATTAAATAATCACAAATAATTCCAGCCCAAACATTTACAGAAAAATGCTTTTTATTTTTTTTGTCGGAAACTGTTTGTCGGACGATAAAAGGCAAGATATTAAATTTGGCCTAAAATGAATGAGTATTTAAAAAATAATTTTTATCTTGAGTAAAAGCAGTGGCGTACATAATATTTTTCCAAAATGTCTAGTCCAAACCCTTTCAGGTGGCCACTGGTTAAAAAATTTTAAAATTTTTCTACACCAAAAAATGGTTATTGATGCTTAGAGGGCATGTGTGAAAAATTCATACAAATAGCTAGAAAGTTGTTAAAGTTATGATAGAAAAATTATTTTTTTCTTAAAAATTTAACGCCCTGAAGTTCGAAAGTTGATAGGTTAAGGATATATGTTAATTTGAACTTTTCTTCTTAAAATCACCTAAGGATTCACACCGTTAAGGATCAGCATCTTATTCTGAAACACCCTGTAGATAGAAATATTTTCAAGCCGACCCTGCACCCATTTATTGCGGCTTGAAGATGTTGGGACCCACACGGGATTTAATCAGGTAGTTGATTTATTGCGGTAAATGTCAACGATATAATGTAAACTTTACTATATTTAAGTGTTGCGTAAGTGAGGATAGGGACCAATGTTAAAAATAATCAATTTTGTCTTAAAATAATTATTGTAAGGATTGAACACACTCAAATCTTATCGGATATTAAAGGTTCTCTAAAAATTTTACACTGCAAACAAAAAGTAAACAACAAAAATGCGTAAGATGTGGTGAACTCTGACAATCAACTGATTTTCTCAGGTATCAAATAAAGCATCATAATTGCTTAAGTGCGAATCAGTCTTAGTTTAGTTTATATAAAAAAAAGGCTTACTTGAACTGCATGATGCAGTAGCAGCTTCGTGTTCCCTCGCATACTCCATTTGACGTGGTAGGTAATATCTTCTTGAACAGAAGAAGAACGCCAAGCCAAACACAATATAGAAAGCGCCTAAAAATATTAAAAATTCCTAAAGCACAACCTCATCTTAAAAAATCATTAATTAAGTAATTACTGTTATATTGGTCACAACATTAACTTTTACGAACTTTAGTAATGAGGCAAACATTTGTAAGGCCTGGTTAAGGATTTACTCACCTATGGCAGTAAGTGTAAAGATTACAGCATAAAAGTAATCGTTATAGCCAATGCTCGGCTTTATAGTAATAGTCAGTGTTTTACGTCTATCATTGTGGTATTGTGGATTATCAAAGCTTCTGGTACACTCATAATCGTTAGCCTTAACGACGAAAACTAGGTAAAACCCATAAGGAAATTTATATTTCTAAAATAAAAAACAAGTGATTTAAAACTACTATTTCTAGGTCACTCACTTTTCTTAAAGCCGTATTAAGCTGGCTTGACATGGAGCAAGACAACCTGCAAGAAATTGCAGCAATTTCTTGCAAAGTCAAAATATTGCCGATTCATGTTGTTTGACATTATGCAAGTCTCTTGCCATTACAACACTGCTGCCAATCCCGTTTCATTAGTTCGAAATAGTCATAGAGTCATATGATAAACTTCAGCATTTTTTGCTAAAAATTCGACAGTCGGAAAGGTAATGTAAAAAAATGATAGAGGGAAATATGCAGAGAAGTAACACTGGACAAACGAAAAAAAATGTATACTTACTTTCTGCAGGGTACTTTATCCATTTTTTTCACAGCAAGCAAAATACAAAAACAAAATGTTTATAATAAACTTCAGTTCAATCAGAAAAAATAAAACAACAATACAATCTAAATCAGCAGCTGATCTGACTGACATTTGGTTGGTTGGTAAACCAAAAGTAACTAGATTTTTCCCTAGAATTGCAACTTGCAGGCAATAGAAATGGCGCCAAACCGATAAAGTTGCAATGGCAATATCTTGCAAAAATCGATCAGCTGGGCTTCAACTGCGCATGCCTGTGATCAAGACAAATTGCGTCTTGCATTGCCTTGCAGGTTGTCTTGCTCCATGTCAAGCCAGCTTTACAGTCACGCAACTCGATGCAAGTCCATGCAAGACGCAATAAGAATTGCCCAAAGGCATGCGCAGTCGAAGCTCAGCTGATCCCTTGGTGCAACTAAGTTGCACGAAAATTTTATCGGCCTGGCGCGATATTTATTGCATTGCTCGTGCAAGTCTGGGGAAAAAGCTAGTTACTTTTGTGTCACCAACAGCGCTAAAAGCTTCTTTCTGCCCTTTCCTGTCCATTAACGTCTAGCAGCAAGGCAGAAGCAGCAACAATGGTGCATAATGATGCAGCGAGTACTTTTCTCCGCTTTAATTTATTTATTTCATTTCAAACAAAAAATATTTCACAAACACCAGAAAATCACAAAATAAAACAATAACAATAACAAGTTTGAGGTTAGAAGGTTTGTTGCAATTAAAAAAAAGTTGCATGGACTTGCACGCTGTTTTACATTGTGCAACTTTCTTTCATGCAATATCTTGACCTTGCCATTTATTGCTGCAATTAGTTGCGTGACTGTAATACGGCTTTTATAAATAAATTTTTTAAAGCAAGTATACAGAGTGGCAAAAAAGTCGCGCAAATAATGCCTGTAACATTTGAATTACCTCGTATACGAAAAACTGACCTTTATGAAAGTTGTTCAGGTTAGTTCAGGTTAATTCTTAGTATCTTTAATTCAAAATAAAAACGCTGAATTTTTTGTATTTCAAATTTTTATTTATTTAAAATTGTAACAAACTTTATAATGAACAACTTAACATCGGAATAATAAACAAGTGAAACATTTTCAGTGGATCAGGTGTTCAAAATGACCACCATTTTCTGCTAAGCCGAGCGCCAGTCGATCCCTGAACCCGTCTACAACGTTTAAAAGGAAGTCCTCTGCAATGGCCCGAATTTCAGCACTAATTCTGCCTTTTAAAGATTGTAAGTCATTTGGACGGTTAACGTAGACTTTGTTCTTTAAGTGTCCCCACAAAAAGAAGTCGAGTTGTGTGTTTCTAGCATGGCCAAAATGGATCAATAATCCTCCCACACTGGCAAGACCACTGGTCAGAAAAATGGCCAGTCGTGCAACTTTCATTTTAAGACACAAGTGACAGACACGAGACACGCCTAGCCAAAAATACTAATTCTTTTCCTTCTCCGTTGCCTTAGCGATTAATTAGATTTGGCCTGCTACCTACCACCCCGTCCTTTTCTTTCGCTTTATCCCCCTACCCCCATATATGACCGGGATATTACGGAAAATGCCTCGGATTTTCACATCTCGCACGTCCGGCGTCCGGCGTTAAGTCCGAGGATCGCACTGGCCAGTCAATAGCACCTTTTCTGCCTATCCAACGTCCTGGAAATTGTTCGCTTATGTATTGTCTAACATTTGCCGCATAATGCGCAGGTGCTCCATCTTGCTGGAACCATACCTGTTCGTTTATGCCATTATTTACACCCGGTAAAACCATTCTTCAAGAAGGACTTATGTGATTCCTGATGAGGTCCAGATATTTCTCGCTATTCAAATTACCATCTATTAAAAAAGGTTCCCTAATATGTATGTCTACCAACTATGCCCGCCCAAACATGAACTTTTTCGGGCCTCTGAGTATGACCTTCCTGGAACCAATAAGTATTTCTAGCAGACCAATATAATTGTGTCTATTAATATTGTCATTTAAATGGAAAGTAGCTTCAACCGAGAAAATGATATTTGTAGCGAAGTTATTATCGTTATTACATCTTTCCATCATCAGCTCACAAAATTCAGCTCTTCTATCAAAATCGTCCTCGTTTAACTCGTGCACCAACTTCATCTTGTAGGGATGCAACTTCTCCAGCTTAAACACATTTTTCACTGACTGATGAGACACATTAAAATCCATTGCCATTGGCCTGGATGATTGTGTTGGATTTTCATGTATTGAGAGCATGATATCCAAAGCTTTGTCTCCCCCGGTTGCTGCTTTAGGTCGACCTGATCTAACGGCTTCCCTAACACTGCCTGTTTCTCGGAATTTTTTTACCACTCGACACACCGTTGACTGATTTATTGGAGGCCAATTTGGATATAATTCATTGAAAAGTTGACAAACCTGATCTTGGGATCTCTTTATATTTCCGCAACGGCTCATTATTAAAATTTCAACTCGTTGTTTCTCATTCGGATGGTCGTTATATTGTCAGTTTCTTAAGTTAGTCAGATTTGGCTTTTACTTTTATTCGTTATTCGTGTCTTCCTTTTCGGTGACTCTTGAAGCTGGGTTTAGGTGTTCTTTTTTCATTGTTCTTCCAGATGTTTATTGCTTCTTTGTTTATTTTCATTATTTCTTGAGATTAATTTGATGTAATTTTTGAATTTGTTCTATTTCATTTAGTTGAGCTAGGGTGGGAGCCAATCTTTGGGGAAACAATATGAGTGTAGAGGATTTGAGCGTATGTGTGAGTTTGTTATAAGTGGGTTGGTCGATACGTCTGTCCGTCTACGGTAGTTTGTTATTAGTTTAGTCATGTGTTGTTCCATTGTCTCTAAGTTTGCATCGTTATGAAGTACTGTCACTGGTACATGTCTTTGTGAGTTAGTTATTATTCGTAACGTCTTATTTTGCATTATTTGTAGTTTTTTCAGTCTCGTCTTGTTTACTGTGCACCATGTTGATGCTCCGTATGTTAGGACAGGTCGTATTATTGTCTTGTATATTGTGAGTTTTGTCGAGTTGTTCAATTCAATTCAATTCAATTCCATTTATTGTATATAATTTCAAGGTATAAAACATTACAACGTCAATATTTTACAATATATAATAGTCTATAACTAGGTATTAAGCTAGTCGTAACACAGAGAGAAAAGTAAATTTGACTAGATAAACGTACAAGCAATAAGTGCATAAATAAATACAATAAGAATAAAATGCAATACTTGAAGAAATAACAATAAAATATAATACATAAATAAATATTAGGTGTCAACTTGTTACACAAACTAAAAGTAGTCAAGAACAAACAAACAAACAAACGAGAGTTCAACCAGCAGCAAGAGACCCCCTCAAAAACGGCTACTTAGGCCTTAAATTTGAACCAGAACTTAACCATTTGAGAAGCCAAATCAACTCAAGCAGCCTCATAAAATTCGGTTAGACTATAAAATGTATTAGATATTAGGTGCTTTTTTAGCTTATTTCGAAAAATGCTCAGTTCGGGAATTGTTTTTATTTCATTTGGCAGAGCATTAAAAATTTTTATACAGTTAAAGTATGGACACTTTTCGTAAAAAGTTGTTTTATGGATTGGTACACTAAGATTGTCATTTCCTCGTGTTACCATATTATTATAATAGTCTCGATTCTTAGGAAACCTATTGAGATTTTTTTTGTGTACACCGCTATGTTGAAGATGTACAGAGAAGGAACCGTTAAAATCTCTAACTTTCTGAAGTAATCTCTACATGATGTAGTACGAGGCAATTTCATTATTGCACGAATCACTCTTTTCTGTGCCAAGAAAATTTTTTGTGCGTCAGCGGCCCTAAACCAAACCATAATGCTGTATGATATGATGGATTGAACATAGGCAAAATAAAAAAGTTTTATTGAATTCTTACCAAGCTGATTATGCAAAAATCTAATAACGTAACAGTATAATAATCAACCCAAAAAATTTTGTTTTGCACATTTGTGGAATCGATCGTCCATTCTGAGGAACATACAGGGAACTTGTAGGGTTCTTAAAACAAAGAAGTACTGTTTTCTCATTATTTAGTTTTAGCCTATTAAGTTTACACCAGTCAATCATCATTGCGACAACCAACGTAGCCTGTTCCGAGACCCGGCCGATACTAATGTCTGAGACAACACATGACGTGTCGTCGGCGTACTGAAATGTACTGCTCCTGCCAATGAATCTTGCCAAATCATTGGAAAAAATAAGAAACAATAAAGGGCCGAGAATAGATCCCTGAGGCACGCCTGATGTTATCAAGGCCCTATTTGAGAAAACGGAGGATCTTTTTCCTGATTTTAGTGATGCTAACTTTACTACTTCTAGATATATAGTTAGCCATAATTTACTAATTAAAAAATTGAAAATATTGGATTTAGAGGAGAGCAATTAGAATTAATTAAAAACTATCTTAAAGATAGACTAACTTATGTCAAAATAGATAAAGAAGAAAGCTATTCAAAAGTATTTAATTATGGTGTTATGTGGGGGGGGGGGGGGGCAATGACAGCGGATAGATAAATATTTTGTTCCCCTTGCTCCATTGGTGGTAAACGATTTCATGCTAATGCATGATAATGCTCAACCGCGTGTTGCGAGAGTAGTTTCCAAAAATCAATTGACCAAAAAACAAAAATAATAAGAATAGATGTGACTTGACCACTTAATTTAGAACAATATACTGTTTTGCCATTCCATGGTAAAAAATATCTTTTTGTTAGAATTTTTTTAAAATGTGAACGATTCTCCATTAATTTATCTACAATATTCTTTAAAATTCGTTTAAATCCAACATCAAATGAAAAAAGCAACTTGCGATTTAATTTCATCGAAAATTTGCGTGGATCGATTATTTTGCCTGTGAGTGTATTTAAAAATAAAAGCCTTATACAATTTAAAGACCGTAACCATAATACACGTTATAAAACCAAAAATAAATAAGTCCGTAGGACAAAAAACTTTTAAATATTTATGTTTTTATTGAAATGATTATTTACCAACAAATATTAAAAAAATTATTTCATTAAAAAAATATATAATTGAAATAAAAAAATTTATACTGAAAATAAACGTTTTGAAAATATTTCTGGAAATGCTTTAACTAATTAATGCTATTTAATATTATTATGAATAAATTGTATAAGTAATCTTTTTCAGAATTTTTATAATCTATCCTCAAGAAAGTAGCGTTTATTGAATACTTGCAACTGTTTATAAAAATATTCTTAAATATTTATAATTTTAAATACTTTAAAATAAATAAGATTTGCCCTTAACCAGCACGTCTTCGGGGAATTTATAAATAGGTTTATTAAAGAACATAACACACCAGGAATGGACGAACTCTGCAACAACATCTCAAATAGTATTCAAATTGCAACAAGAAATATATGCTTTAAACAAAAGGGGAATTTGAGCAAAATCAGCCCACACAAAAAAAATCTAATGAAATCGAGAAAAGAAATGGATCGAGAGGACCAAGGATATAAGAATCTTAACAAGGAAATAAATAAGAACATCCGAAAAGACCTAAGAAACTACAATAATGAGATAATTAAGAACACAATCGAAGACAATAAAAGCATGAAAGTCCTAAGATCCAAACTATCAAATGGAAGGTCAAAAATGACTAAAGTAAAAAACAAGGAGGGAATTATGGTTAGCGAGCGTAGTGAAGTAGTGACAGCAGTTCAAGACTTCTACAAAAACCTGTACAGTTCTAAAGTCCAGGGCCATCCATATCAGAGGAAAATAATACAAAATGTGGGATCCGAAGAGGTCCCTGAAATAAACATCGGAGAATTGGAGTCAGCATTACATCAAATGAAAAACAGAAAGAGCCCAGGCGAAGATCAAATCACGAGCGAAATGATTAAAATAGGAGGTGAGACGCTGTGGGAGCATGTAAGATTGCTGCTTAATGAATGTTTAACAGAAGGCAAAATCCCAACTAAGTGGCAAAATGCAGAAGTCATCCTACTATACAAGAAAGGTGACAGAAACAACATAGAAAATTATAGACCTATCAGCTTATTATCATACTTATATAAACTGTTTACGAAAATAATAACCAACCGGTTGACGAATAAGATGGACTCATACCAACCGGTCGAACAGGCGGGATTCCGTAAGGAGTTTAGTACTATCGACCACCTACAGACACTTCGCACTCTTATTGAAAAAGCCACAGAGTATAATATAACACTTCATTTAGCCTTTGTCGACTATCAAAAGGCTTTTGACTCTGTCGAAACTTGGGCAATTCTGGAATCCCTGGACAACGCAAGGATCGACTCTAGATACTCAAACCTCATCAAACAAATCTATAATAACGCTTCCATTCATGTAAAAATAGATGACGATTTAAGAACCGATAATATTCCAATCAAAAGAGGAGTAAGGCAAGGAGACACCATCTCACCAAAACTTTTTACCCTTGCCTTGGAGGATGTCTTCAAAAAACTTGACTGACAGGAGAACGGGATTAATATCGATGGAGTGCGCCTAAACCATCTACGATTTGCCGACGATATTGTTGTCATTGCCAGCACAGGTGAAGAGCTTAAAACCATGCTTTGGGAGCTCCATCGAGCATCGCTACAAATCGGGCTTGAAATAAACTTGAGCAAAACAAAGATCATGAGTACAGAAGACATCCAGGTAACTGTCAACGACCAACCCCTAGAAGTTGTCTCGGAATATATTTACCTAGGCCACAAAATTCAACTTGGCAAAGAAAATCAATCTTCTGAAATCACAAGAAGAATAGGCCTCTCCTAGGATTTATCCTTAAAGCTCGAGAATTTCCCATAAATTTAAAAAGGAAAGTGTTTGATGCCTGTGTGATGCCGGTCCTCACATATGGACTCGAGACAATGGCAATTACCCGCAAAGTTGCTAATAAACTGCAAACCACCCAACGAGCAATGGAGAGGGCTATGATAGGAATCACTTTAAGGAATAGAGTCCGAAACGAGGAAATTCGTAGAAGAACCAAAGTTACGGATGTACTAAGGCTTGTGGCACTACTGAAATGGAGATGGGCTGGTCATATGGCAAGGCAGGACGACCATAGGTGGACGCACAGGATATTGGTTTGGCGCCCAAGAGAGACCAAACGGAGCATTGGCAGACCCCGGAGACGATGGCGAGACGATATCCAGAGTGTTGCAGGAAGGAATTGGATCCGGACTGCAAGGGATAGAAAAGCGTGGAAAGATTTGGAAGAGGCCTACATCCAGGAGTGGATAAGCATGGGCTGAGAAGAAAGAACATGTTAACATACTTATTATACCGGGTGGTGCATGGCTTAGTTGAACATAGGAAATCCCATAACTAAACCAGACACATATTTAATTTAATAACGAAGAGATAATTAGAATGAATGAAATTATACAGGGTACCTGAAAATGACGATGATAAATTTTAAGGTATGATTCTACATAAAAAAAATGAAAAAAAAAGTTGCGTTACGTTAAAACGGTCCTCTAGACCTAGACTAATGGTCGTATAGCCGACCGTTTTAGAATTTAATGCTAAGTAACCTTTTTTCGAGGAATCATAATTTATTTAAAAAATAGTTTACAATGTTGTTCACCTGATATTCTAAATAAGTGACCAAGTAAATATACTTACAGGAATTGTAATCCCTCCTCGTGTAGTAAATGTTTCGTAGAACCCTCGGAAAGTGATATCCTGGTTCAAATCGAATACGGGGCACTAAAAATAATTTTATAAAAATTAAGAGATCGTGTAAAACAGACCAACGAAAAAAGGTGGTGTAAATACTTACACTGATATTTTGAATACTGACAATGGTACAATACTTGTCGTCTGAGTTAACAGTTAGAATAACTGTGTCGTAATTGGAATTTCCCGCCTCAGAATCGCTGACATTATCAGGCGATGAAAAATTATAAAAGAAATATCTAAAAAAAAAAAGAAGCACCTTTACAAAAATCACTTCTGTAATAATTAATAATATTATTGAAAAAATCTACAGTACAGTACATTAAACGAGACAGTTTAAAAGTTTCTTTGTAGTAGAATAGTAGATTTAAAAAAATTAAAAATTACTTGTGGACGAAGACAATTTTATAAATTAAAAATTCAAGAATCAAAATCAAATGAGTAAAAATATTTATCTGCACAAAATTCGACTACTTTAGGCCAAAACCTCCTTACTTCCCTGATATTCCTTATATTTATGGGTTACAAATTATATGCTAATATATACAGGGTGTCTCAAAAGTAAGGATAATAAGTCATTTTATTGCACGCCGAAAAATTATTTTTCTCGAAAACGAAGTAAGACACGACAAAATATCAAGAGACAAAAAATTGTATTTTTAGCTGCTTAACCCGAAAACATTATAAAATCTTTGAACAAGTCAGTGGTGTGCATTCTTCTTGCCAATATTATTCGTGAGACTGCCCCCCAGGACGCCACGCCACTGGAGTTCATAATTATCACCTACTTAGTGCTAACTTAGCGTCTTATCACAACGAACAACACTGCCAAATTTCACCAATATCAGCAAAAGGATCTTTGAGATATTACTAAAAAAACGATGATTTTTTGAAAAGCAGACTTTTTAGGACACATGTTTATATGAAGTTTTTTACTTGAATTTGGTCCAGGAATGCGCCCTTGGAATTCCGGCCTATCATGAAGTAACACTCTGTATTAGTGATGAAAAATAAATATCTACCCGTTACTAAGTAACGGATATTTGCCCAATACCCAAAGTACTCATTCCCTGATATTTAAAATACTGGTTACTTTTGTATATATTTATATTCATGTTTTAGAAATACTGCCGCGTATTGCGTTCGCGATGTTGAGATGGTCGGCAGTCGGCATCGGCTCGCAGTGTCGGTCGTCGGCGTCGATACAAATTTGTTTTGGTTGGTAGTTATTAAGTATAAACATAATACTTTAGACACATATTATACTTAGGTAGTTATTAATTTTGTTTGTTGTGTTATGTGTTACTTTTACCTTCTTATCGTGTTAAGTAATAAATGAGGAGAGAAAAAAAATGAATTCGAATTATTACCATCTAATACTTATCAGAATAACATATGGAGCGAATATATTCGTAAGGTAGATTAGGTACGAATAGCAATATTACTATTACTCGTTCTATTCTCATGTGAAAAGATACTAAAAAGTATCTAACTAATAGATCTACCCAAAAGTAAAAGTAACAGTAACGGGTACTGATATTAAAAGTAACTACCCATAACAGATATTTAAAAGTAACGGAAGTTTACACCACTACTCTGTATGTTCATACCACGTTAGTGTATTCGATATTTAGACTCGGGTTCTTGAAGGTATTTTTACGTCAGGATTTTATCCTTTAACATCTGTTACTTATTGCGTACTGTTTAGGTATTGTCGTTTATAGAAATTTTGATATCGGCTTTTGCCTTAATTAATTTTGGTTCGTGCGTTTTCTTGTAAAAGTTTTTGTCTGCAAAGTTTTGGCGCCTTTTTCTATTATATATCATATATAGTGCCTCTCTACTATGGATTTGGATTTGGACCAACAGGGAGCCAGTCTTTTGGTAGTTTAAATATTAGAATGCATTTCTTATAACAATAAAGCGTAGTTTTAGTTTGAGTCTGAAAAATTCGTCATTATTGATAAATATAACATAATTTATTGTAGGTTGGCCTATCATTGCGCAATGCGGTCACTAGATGGCCCCACTGTATAGTTATGGGTTAAATCATTTTTGCTTATTGTAGAATGACACTTCATTTCATATCAAAACTGTATTAAACCATTTGGAGGTGCTTGTTATTGAGCAAACTGGTCCTAAAATTCTTAAAATTAAATACAGCTCTGATACATACCCCAATAAAACCATCAGTAATAAATACAGGGTTGATAAAAATCATGATTTTTTTGATTTTTTTAAAAAATTTACCAGCTTTTACAAATATTATTATTTTTAAATATTTCTAACTGCTTATATTTTGTTTTGTTAAGTAAACAAATATTTTTAGGCAGGAATAGTATAGATACGAAGCAAAACTGGAGAAGTTTTAAAATGCAAATTTAGTTTGCGTAGTTTTTGCAAGTTTGCGCCTTTGTCGAAACTTGTATTAACGTGAAAATTTCGTCCGCGCAGTATTGCAAGTTTGCCGCTTTGTCAAAACTTGTAATAACTGGCAGAAAACGCCCGGCTATATAAACGACATGCACTTATTTTAATTATCAGTAATATTTTTGCTTTAGGGGTTAATCTATCAAAACATTTGAACTCATGACAAGCCGGGGCAGAAAGGAATTTAGTGCTTGGCAGCATTTTATAATAAAGAAAGTGGTGGGCAAACTAGGTTGTAGAGCAGTATGTAAAAAGTCTGGTAAAGAATTGCAAGGTCTAGTGGACAGACTAAAAAGTCATTGGGAAACCTGCAAAAGTGAAACTAGTGATATCAGCAGTGGTCTTGAAACTCTGCATGGTGATTGTCAGTCACAGCCTGGAACTAGGCAGAGTGAAATTATCCAGTTGGCAAAGAAACAGAAAAGCGATAACTGTGAAAAGGGAAGTGTAGGTGGACGTGAAAATAGTGGAAGTAGCGGTCATTTGGATTCTTTTGTTGTGCGAACTGGACAAGATAAGAAAAAATAATTGGACAGACAAATAGCCAAAGCCGTTTACGCAACAAATTGCAGTTTAGAGCTATAGAAAATAAAGAGGTTCGAAAGACCATAGAAATGCTAAGACCTGGTTACCTTCCACCATCTAGATTTCAGTTATCATCAACGCTCTTGAATGAAATATTTGAAGAAGAAAAATATAATTGTTTTAACAACTTATCTGGACAATCTGTTTGCATGTCCTTAGATGGATAGTCCAATATACATAATGAGCCGATAATCTGTGTCGTTTTGACTGCAGAGGATGGAAACAGTGTTCTTTTAGAAAGCATAGATACATCCCCATACAGCTGACTATCTTGCCGAATTGGCTATTAACTCAATAAATAAGTGCAAAAATGAATATAACTGTAAAGTTACCAGTATTGTTACAGATAATGCGAGCAACATGGTCAGTATGAAGAAAAAAATTACCGAGTCGTCCAATTACCCTATAATTACATATGGTTGTTCGGCACACTTACTTAGTTTGCTCTCCAAAGATTTATTTAGAAGCATCGCAGATAAAAGAACATATAGTACATATTGTGAAATACTTCAGAAATACCCATTTGCCAAATGCTTGGTATAAAGAAAAAGGGGGCAAGAAATTGGTCTTACCTCAGAATGTTCGATGGAATACACTTTCAGATTGTCTTGAGATCTATGTAAATGAGTGGCCAAAATTGTTATTATTATGTGAAGAGCATAAAGATCAAATTGATCCAGTGATTTTTAAAAAAGTTTCAGATATTTGTATTAAAAGGATGGCTGAAGATTTTCTACAGTTGCTAAAACCAATTTCTATAGCACTGGATGTAATGCAACAAAAAGGTGCATTTTTATCTCAAGCAGTTTACATATGGAAAAAGTTACTGGCTATTTTTGCCAGTTTTGAATTTTAAGAAAAAAGAAGCTTGCGTCAATATCAATTATTTAAGAACAGATATGTTCAAGCTCTAACCCCCTTTCCCCTTTCACTTTTTGCGTATATTTTAGATACTACAATAAACAAAGAAGAATATCCATAACTAGCTGAAGAAAAGAGAGATGCTCTACACATTGTTTCCAAATATTTTGCAGACACAGGATTATTACCATTACTAATTAAGTTGGAAGCTAAGTCGGACCCTTTTCACAAAACTCTGTTTTCAGAGGAAATAATCAAAAATGTAACAGCAGTACAGTGGTGGAGATCTTAAGAAGATGTTTCAGAAATTAAGCAAGTGCTCCCTATAGTAATTTCTGTTTTGTGTGCCTGTGCATCGTCTGCTGATATCGAAAGGATGTTTTCTACTTATGGATTCGTACATTCAGATATAAGAAACAAACTTGGCAGTGACAAAGCAGCTAAACTAGTATTTCTATTTAAGCATTATAACACTTTTTTTTTTAATTTTTTTTTGTTTAAATTTAAATTAAATATTTTTTTGTATTAAAAAGGTTTTTTTAGTTTTAATTTTTTAATTTTTTTAAAGTTTTATTTTTGTAATAACCAGCTGTTCTCTTCGATTATTATAATAAAATAATAAATAACACCACATAAAAATGCGTCTGGGTTTTATTTTTTGTATGAACAAATACATTTTAAGTGTTAAAATTTTAAAACTCTTTTTTAAATTAATCATGATTAAAAAAAAAATCATACTGATTAAAATCATGATTTTAATCGTGATTTTAATCATCTTAACCCTGAATAAATATGATAATGTCAAATGTTACTAGACATTAAATTTCTTATTAGTTTCAACATGTTTGCAGTCTTCAAGAAAAAATAGTTATCCTACCAATTCAATAAAAGGCAAATACTTGGAACGAAATAATTAAATAACTTTTAATTGGCTTATTCCCAAATAATATAATTTGGTGTGGGAGTCCATCATACAAGGGCCTTCAAAAAAGTCTCATACAATTTTGATGTAAAATTGACAGGGCAGTGATATTAGAGGGTAGCAAAATTTACATTGGATTTCCTAATGCCAGCCTGGCAGTGTACTACTATGGTATACCGCAAGGAAGAACAAATTTTAGTAGCTTTTCAAATCAGTAAAAATATAAAGATAAATTCATTGAAACAAATTACGTTTAAAGTTATTTGTTCAAGTAACCAATATATTTGCATTTTAAAAATACAATAAAATGATAGGTTTAGAAACTAATTATTGTGCTTACAAATAAAAAAAATGAGTACTGTATACTTACTGAGGCTCACTAGGACTTATTTTAACAGTGTACGGTGTAGAATGGTTCAAATTAAAATATTCAGGAAAATCTACAGTCACATTAAAGTGTATGTTTCTATCTGAACCTGTTGAAACAGAAACAATAGGATTTTCATGTTCCAATTCCCTGAAAGCTAAAAAAAAGTAATAATAGATTACAGGGTCATCAGAAGTCGATTATTATTAAAAACACAAGGCTCAATAACAACCTTGCCTGCATAACTATGAAACTATCCCAACTTTAATCAGGGTTTGTTATGTCTCCCTTTACATAAACAGTTATTTGGGTTAGGGCCTCTGGTTATTTACTTAAGTACAGGTTATGTTATGGTCTCTTAAGCATGTTGCCAAAATATTAGATCGACATTTAAATTAGTACTTACTTAATTTGTTATGCTTTAGAATATCAAAGCACAAAGTTCTGGATGTATGATTGTAATACTTGTCTCCACTCTCAGTTTGCACGGCAAGTGGTAGCTTCCAAGAAAGCAATTCCTTTGGTTGTCTGGTAACAATCATAAGAGGAGCATTCAATGTTGCATTTTCAGTCATAACCGTTACTCTTGGAGGCCCGGCAGTCTGTATACAAAGATTGATAACATATTTAAAGAATATACTAACAGAAAATGATGGTACGATCTCCAGAAAGATTTTAGAACCAGTTAATGTACAATTAAAACACAACAAAAAGAATTACGAACCTTATTTGTATCATCTTCCTTTGAAAATTCCAAAATGTACTCAACAGAACTATTAACAACACTTGTGAATGGTGTCGAATAGTTAACTGGTTGTATAATTGTTCTATTGATGAGGGTAGATTCACAACAGTTTAAAAATAGTCCAAATATAAAGGGAAGCAATATTCTAACCATTCTTAGAGGAGCTGTAACCTACAATTAGCATATTTCTTTTGATGCAACTCTTAATAGTTTTGGGACTTACTGTAATGTTTTAGTCGTAAACAAACTGAAAGCGTTTTGCATTACATACACTATGTCATTTCATAGACTTACATAATGTAAGGGCATGGTTGTGTGTAGGGTTAAGCAAAATTGCCAAAAACTTTGGAAAGATAGCATCAAAAAAACACAATTTTATGAAATAAATCGTAAACAAACTAGGTATGATTAGTTTAGACAAAATTATAGTATTTGAGACTGGTCTAGGCAACGTAAAAAAATACGTAATTACCGTTATTATTCTTGAAAAATTACCACAATTTCCTGTATTTTACTGTGAGCAATAAAATTTAGTCAATAATATTTTCATTTTCTATAACTGTTTTAGAATGGGTAATCACATTCAAAGATAAACAGCACAATGCACAATCACTAAAATTAATTACGAAACCTTTTCCGGGAATTTTCTGAGATAAAAACAAACAACACAAAAAACTAGGTTAGGATGGATTTCTGAAATTGACAGGCTACGTTAACGCTTTATCAGGACCTAATACAAATATATAAAAATCCAACACGTCGAAGAATCAGATAATCCTAAAAGCCAAACCATCGAGCTTTTAATTGTCACAAATTCGAGGTTATGGTTATGAGGTTAATATTGTGATTTTTGTGTTTACCTTGTGATACCATTTTTAGTCGTCGCACCCAGTATAATTGTATAAATAAAAAAACCATTGCGTAAATAATTAGCAAATATGTATGCAGCTTTTGTATTTTTATCGGCGATTGACGAAATGAAAACGACGACTTTATAATTATAGTCTGAAAATGTTTTCCGAGGAGCACAACAGATACATTTTACTTCACCGGGATCGTAGGTAAGTTTTGCTGTAATAATTAATTGAAAGCAGTAAATATAGAAGGTCACCACTTAATTGATTTAGGTACTGTATCATATATTTCGGCTAGATTTACTGCTAGAAGGCAACAGGTAATAATATAGTTGAATGGTTTTCGAGCAAGGAAGTTGGATACATACTCCTTCAAAGTTGCTTGGTTTCAGTTTATATAAATATACAACCGCTGACTTTAGTAGCTAGATCCTGTGCCAAAATTAGGTATAACAAGAGAATTGTGGCCAAATTAAAACCCTCGTATTTTAATTAATTGTTAATTGGTTTATAATAGGTAATAGTTCTAGAGAGGTTTCAAAAGGTTCTAATAAAGGCCCTTGTTTAGGGGTTTTTGTGTTCGTTTAACTACTGAGAATGTGTAAAATTTATTTTCTAATAGAGAGTGAGATTATTTCCACCCACAGATACTGTCTTCACTTTACCTCATCCCTGTATATTTACTTTAAGCACAATATATTTGTTAACGTCTATTATTGTTTTTAATTAAAAAATATTGTTTTTAAATTGCATATTTCCTTGTTTAGGATTACCTACACAATGTGTACCCAAATTTAAATATATTCTAGAAAAAAATGTGTTTGTTACATTACCCTTACAAAATAAACACAGAGTTGAGAAGTTCAAATAAGCAAACGAGTTAAGAGCTTGAAAATATTAATATTTAAGCACAAAAATATTAAAATGGAGACCATCTCCAGGTAAGTATTTCTGGGGAAGTAAATCCATATTGCTATACCTATTAGTTAGATGAAAGCAATTTTGGTTATATATCATTGCACATTTACATTTAGGTCATTATTCACTCAACACATTGACTAAAGGTTTTAAGGACTATAGCAACACTTGCCTGGGTTAATTTAATTACTAATAATTAAAATGTGCCATTGTTTCAGAAGTGCCTGGCATCTAGACAAAAAAACAATACTTATTGTAGGATGTCTTATTCTACCAGTCACTCTATTCTGTGCCACTTACATGATTCTGTTTGGTATTTACGAAAAACTGGTGTATCCTAAAGCTTCTTTGAGTGGCTTCAACACTATTGGTAAGTTATTAAAATTAGTATCGAAATAAACCAGCACATCCCTTACCATAAGTTAAAACAAGAATATGTCTTGAAGAAGAAAGAAAAATCCAAAATTCTTCACAAATATTTAATATTTTGCTCTATGCGTTTCGGTTTCTTAAACCATTTTCAAGAGCTGTCTAAAAAGTTCATTTATATAATAATCTCAATTCAAAATCAAAATTGTTAGATATTACTTACATAATATAATCACAAACTTTACATTAAGGACACAAAAGAGTTCACCATGGCAAACACAGGTTAACTAACTATATAAAATTGATCAACGGGATAAACCCAAAAAACATTTAAAAAAATAAAACAAGATATATACAGGGTGCGGTAAAATGATAGGTACTATTTGGAATATTGATTGAATGTGGCAACGTGGTAGAGGTTGTGTTTACTTGTGGTGAGAGTGAAAGTGCTTTTTGTCGTGAAAAAAGTGCATAAAATTGATATTAGTGCCGTAAACAGACACTTTAGTGTCTCATCTGTACCCACAAATAAGGGTACCTCTTGTTTTTCGAGCAGGACGGTGAAAAAAAAACAATCTAGCTAGATAAATACCAAAACAACTCGAGATAAAATCTGCTGCCGAGGCGCAACGTTGCCAGCTCAAAACGGATAATATTCCTGTAAACAAGAAATTCTAATAGCAGTAATGACCGATAATTGTGGTATATGTAAAAAATTGGTTAGGGACAATGAACAAGCCCTTTGCTGTGATATATGTGAAAGATGGTATCACAGAGCATGCCTTAACATGGCGAAAACCACTTTTTTGCGTTACGAAAAGAATGCTGATGCTGAATGGAAATGTGATGGATGTAAAGACAAAAAGCAACAAAACAAGAAAGATGATTACACAATAGGAGACATTATGGCAAAATTAAATGAAATGGACAACAGATATAACAAGTTATTTCAAAAGTATGAAGAACAAATAAAAATTAATGAACAACTTCGAGAGGAGGTCCAAGATATTAGGAAACAGTTAAATACCAAAGAACAGCAAGAGCTAAATAATAATGCAATAATCCAAGGAATTCCATATAAGGAAAATGAGAACCTAGATGGGATCGTCGACAAACTGGCATCCAAATTAAGTATACCGAAGATACCAAATAGCATAAATAAAATATATAGATTGGGATCTCGCAGGGAAGATAAATCATCGCCAATTAGAATAATTTTTGGATCTGAAGAGGATAAGAAAAAATGGATGGTGGCAGAGAAAACAAAAACACTTACAACTAGCGATATAGGAGGATATCCAGATATTAGAGAAACAATTTATATCAACCATGACCTTACCAAATATAATGTAGAACTCTTTAAAAAGGCTAAACAATATAAGACAGAAAATAATTACAAGTATTTATGGATAAATAATGGAAAAATATTATTGCGTAAAGATGATAATAGTAAGGTCACATTGATAGAAAGTCACAAAGATATAAAAAACTAATTGAACCGCCAAAAATACTTAGCATAGTTTATTATAACATTCAAAGCTTACGAAATAAGTTCGAAGAATTCCAGGTAAATATAAAAAATGCATCAAATGACGTAGTGGTATTAGTAGAAACATGGTTATATCCAAATGAAACACTTTTCTATAATATCGAAGGATATCATGCGATACATTCTTGCAGAGAGTCGAGGGGCGGAGGTGCAAGCATATACATAAAAAATAACATACAATATAATAAAATAGACTCTAGTGACCCAAAAGACCCATATAACTGGATTTGTATAGAACTGGATAAACTTAAATTAAGTGCCATCTATAGGCCACCATGCTATTCAGGTAACGACTTTCTAGCTAAACTTGAAACAGTGATCAGTAAATATAAGACAAATCATATTATACTAGGTGATATTAATATTAACTTATTGGATCAGGAATCGACAATTGCCAAAGATTATAAAACCATGATTGCGCTAAATAATTATTGTATTGTCAATAAGATAAACGTTGCAAATGCGACCCGTATTTCGAACACGGTTTCTATAATAGATCATGTAGTTTGTACTACAAATAAAAAAAACGAATGTAATATTAGGATTGAGGATAGTTCACTATCGGATCATAGAAAAATTTATTTAGAGATAAGCGAAAATATTAAAAAGTTTAAACCTAAAGTATTTATTCAACATCCTATTCTAAATGTCCAAAAATATAAGGAAAAAATTCATTGTAAGATAGCACAAATAAATATTGACTCATTTGCGGACTTAATTGAGGTTGCCTCCGATTGTAAAAAAGAATCTACAACTATAAAAAAAATAAAATGTCACCAAAATAATGAGTGGGTAACACCAGACCTTTTAAACATGTTAAAAGAAAAAGAAATAGTCTATAAAAAACATAAAATCGATCCAACAAATAACATACTTAAGAGAGAATTCCTAAGCTTAAAAAACTCTACTAATAATAAAATAAAATCATCAAAAAATCTATATTTTAAAAATAAATGGATTCATGCAGAAAAAAATGCAAAAAAGCAGTGGAATGTAATTAATTCATTCTTAAATAATACTTCTCAAAAAAATAACATAACCCAAATCGAAATAAATGGCATTCTTGTAAATGATACTAAAGAAATAGCAAATAGTTTGAATAAATATTTTACGGAGATAGGTGCGACCTTGGTCAGGGAAGTTCAAAGTGAAGCAAAAAATTTAAATGTAATCCAAAAATTTAATGAAATCAATTGTGACAATAATGTATTTTTTTACCCAGTGGATTGTGGCGAATTGGATAATGTACTATTAGGCCTGAAAAGAAATGCGGCCCCGGGCCATGATAAAATTAGAGTAATTGATTTAATCCATATAAAAGAATATATAATGAAATTGTTGGTAGAGCTTATAAATAAAGTACTCAGCACTGGACTGTTTCCTCCGGAACTTAAAATTTCTAAAGTGTGCCCAATACATAAAGCGGGTTCTAAAGTACAACAAAATAACTATAGACCAATCTCGATAATCAGTGTATTTTCCAAAATAATAGAAACGGTAATTAAAAAACGCATGATATCATTTATCGAAAGATTTATCTCATATGATCTATATCAATATGGATTTCTCAAAAATAGCAGTACCCTGAGTGCAACCGTTGACCTTCTTAACTATATTTCCCCGAACTTGGACGACAGTAAAATCATAATAGCAGTTTTTGTTGACCTACAAAAGGCTTTTGATGTGGTAAACCATACGATTTTGTTGAATAAGTTGGAGAGAATGGGCTTTAGGGGATGCGCGCTCTCCTTGATTAGGTCTTACTTACTGGATAGGAAGCAGTATGTTTATGTAAATGAACAAGAAAGTGACATATTAACTTATAACTGTGGTGTGCCTCAGGGTTCTGTTTTAGGGCCCTTGCTCTATTCTCTTTATGTTCTTAGTCTGCGGGTATCTGGGTTGAGTGCCCAATACTACACTTTTGCAGACGACACAGTTCTGTTGTATGCAGACCACTGTTGCGACGTGTTGGTCAATCGAGTGAACACCGACTTGACTAAATATAGTCAATGGCTACTACAAAACAACCTTAAAATTAATTTGACAAAAACAAAGTATATAATGTTTAAACAAAAAAACAAAAAAATAACACATGTTAACATATCCTTGAATGAAATAAAAATAGAAAACACAAGCAGTATAAAATATCTGGGACTCATACTGGATGAAAAACTTAACTGGAATGCGCACTATGAACATATAAAAGAAAAAATTATACCCTTTATGGGAGCATTTCACAGATGCAAACATTTTTTAAGCAATGCAGCCAAATATAAAGTCTACAACGCGTATATCCTTTCAATCCTGCGATACCTTATTCCAGTATGGGGCACCTGCAATAAAACTACATTTCAAAAAGTTAAAGTTCTACAAAATAAAATACTTAAAATACTTTTTAATCTTGACTATCGTATACATACAAATGACTTATATAAGTTACTAAAAGTGAACTCGATTGACCAGATTTGTGAATTAGAACAGGCAAAACTAATCTTTAAAATTATAAATAGACTACAAAAATCAAATTACACTATACTATATTCAAATGACATACATACATATCACGTAAGGAACAACAATATCAGACTAAAGAGTGCGAGAACAAATGTTGCCTTGAGAAACCCTATTGATGAATCTTCGAGAACTTTTAATAGCCTGCCGAGGGAACTTAGACAGGAAACCTCTTATAACAAGTTTATTAAGAAAGTGAAACAAAGATTTGATAGATAATTATACAATTATACAATTATACCTTTATTGTTGGCCACACAAAGTTTATAAACTCTATATAACAAGCTCCGGTACCAATGCTATAATGCATTGTTTAGGAGTTCAGTTCATTTAGATAAGCTGTCGATAACATATATGTTAGCTTTAAATTACGTATACAAAAAAATTATAAATTATAAATTGTAACCGATTGCTTTAATAAATGATATGTTCTAAAAAAAAAATGTCAATAAAAACCAAACCACATAAACCATTTTTTTTTATTTTTATTTTTGAAATCTACATTTCATGCCATTTAGGAACGTTATTTTTTAAAAATGATATCTTTAAAATGACGGCCATTATTGTCGATGCATTCTTGTAGGTTCTCACGGAAGCGCGTCATTACCCGATGGATCATTTTCTTGAGGAATTGCGGCAGTTTTTTGTCTTATGGCTGCCTTTAATTCTTCCAAAGTCCGCGGACGATGTGTAGAAACTCTCGATTTGAGGTAACCCCAAAGAAAAAAGTCGCAAGGCGACAAATCAGGCGAACGCGGCGGCCAGCCGAGATCACCCCGTAAAGACACCACCTTTGTTTGGGAACATTTCTTAAAGAAGATTAAATGAACGACGCGTGGTCTGCGATGTAGCACCATCCTGCTGGAACCAAAGATGTTCTCGGTGATTATCGTTCAACTCGTTAACTTTAGGACGCAGGAAATTGTTAAGGATACCAAAATATCGATCTCCGTTGACTGTTACCGTTATTCCATCTTCTTCGAAAAAGTAAGGACCCCACACGCCGAACTCAGATATTGCACACCAGACGTTAACCTTTGGACTGTGAAGTGGTCACTGATGAAGTTCCTGTGGATTATTTACCGACCAATAACGGAAATTTTGCTTATTTACGGTACCCGATAGGTGAAAGTGAGCTTCATCGCTAGACATGAATACAGCGCCTCGGGGAATGTTTTCAAGAATATCCCGGCATGAATTTGTACGGGTTTCAAAATCTCTTTCACTTAATTCCTGCACTACCATCATTTTGTATGGATGCATTTGGACTGAGTTGTGTAAAATTCTTCGAACACTTCTATCGAAAATTCTCAAAGCAGCTGCATGTTTACGAGCTGAACGCCTTGGAGACTGTTGTACGGAAACTCTTACTGCATCCACATTTTCCTGTGTTCTTACTGTCCTTGGTCGGCCAGTAGATTTTCGTTTAAGCGCAGAACCTGTTTCCCTGAAGTGTAAAACCCACCGACGAATTGTTCTTCCATCCGGAACCGCGCCATGCCGAACAACATCAAACTGATTACGGAAGGCACGCTGCGTCGCTATTAAAGATTCCCCATTTCTGATAAACTCCTCGACAACGAAAGCACGTTGCACTCCGCTCCAAGCCATGTCGATAACTGAAAATTGCATACTTTTGTCTACCTAACGCGACCGCGTGCACAGTGTTGCCGGTTTTACCAACCGAGCAACCACTATTTGAAATCCTGCCTACCTTTTTGCCGCACCCTGTATGTACCGAACCAGAGCGGCATCTAGGTTGCACAAAAAGAGGTACGATTATTTGAACAAACATTCACTACTTAAACTCATTCACAATTCTCGCTGCTTCTTTGTAGTGGGCGTTGACAATTGAGAAGTAGCGTTTCTGCAAATTTTCCGCGAAAAGCAATGAGAGACCAACACTGTTAGACCACTTATCTTTTGCCTACCAGAATGTTAGGGGTCTAAGAACTAAGCTAAACGACTTTCGCTGCACAGGCTCAGGAATATTCCGTTATTGCGCTTACTGAAACCTGGTTGGATCCCAATATAAAAGATGCTGAACCCCTGGACTCTAATTTACTTACTTCTTACTTACTTAATTTCTTTATTTCAGATCATGTTACATAATTTACATAAAATTATAAACACAAAATGGAATGACGTCATATAAAAGAAAAATCCTAAAGAATTACATATCTAAAAAATCATTCATAATATAGAGCTCCAACTTTACTAAAGTCTTTTTAATTTCTTTCTTAAATTGTTTTTCATTGCTTATTCTTTTTATTCTCTCTGGTAGTTTGTTGAATAGTTTTAAGCATAAATAATTGGATGACTTTTCAGTAAGGGCTAGCCTGTGTATGGGATAATTGATATTTAAAGTTCTCGTTTGGTGTTGATAACTAGCTGGTGCTTGAAAACAGTTTTTGTTTTTAAAGAGGAACATTAAACACTCATAAATGTACAATGCATATACCGTCAATATTCCCAATTTTTTAAAAACAGACCGACACGATACATTGAAATCTAATTTTTCAACTATTCTAACTAATCGCTTCTGAATTACAAATATACTTTGAATTTGACTATCCCTTCCCTAAAACATTATCCCATATTTCAAACAGGATTCGAAATTAGCAAAATATAACATTTTCAAAGTTTTTTTATTCATGTATATGTATTACCAGTAACACGAATACCATAGCAAATAGCATTTAGTTTCTGTGAAAGACATTTGATATGAAACGACCAATCTAGAAATTCATTAATCTGTACTCCCAGAAATCTTGTGGACTCCGAAAAAATAATTTTGTCTTTATCATTATTAAAGTTGGTTGGTTTTTCCACCTTTGACGCTTTTGTTCCGAATAGAATTATATTTGTTTTGTTTTTATTTAGGATAAGTTTATTTTCTGTAAACCACTGTGTGACCCTGTTAAGAAAGTTTCTGCACTCAGTGACAAGTTGATTAATACTCTTGCCCCCTAAAAGTAAATTAGTATCGTCAGCGTAATTAACCATATCTTGATTAGCTTGAATTAGATTACTCAAATCATTGATGAAAATAATAAATAGAATAGGCCCCAATACACTACCCTGTGCTATACCTACACTGTTATATAATGTTTTGGAGTTGTAAGATTTTCCATTCTTCAGAATGCAAACTTTTTGTCTTCTGTTTCTAAGGTATCCCTTTATCCACTTATGAGCGTTCCCTCTTATCCCATACTTTACAAGCTTCCCAATCAATATATCTCTATCCAAGCAGTCATATGCTTTAGATAAATCCAAAAACATTCCTACATCTACATTACCATCTTCAAGGTGTTTCAGAACTGTTTGAATAATTTGAAAAATTGCAGTTTGGGTGGATCGTCCATTTAAATATCCATGTTGACTTTTACTAAATATATTACAGCTTGTCAGAAAATTTATTAATCTTGAACACATTGCCATCTTAAACAATTTTGAAAAACCTGTTAATAAACTAATAGGCCTGTAATTATCCATTAGTTCTGGATCACCCTTTTTTAAAAGTGGTTTTATTAGTGCTATTTTTAAATTTTCAGGAAATATAACGTATTTTAAGGAGTTGTTTATTATATAACATAGAACATCTTTACATACCCTAATAGAAATTTTAACAATACTAATAGGAATTTCGTCGAAACCGGAACTATGTTTATTTTTTATGCTATTCGCTATTTCGCATAGTTCAATAGTTGTCACTGGCCTTAGAAACATTGACTGATCGTTTCTGGCAATGTTACAGTTAAAGGGAACACTAGACAGATTTTTAATTAGATCGGGTATTACAGATATTAGATACTCGTTAAATTTATTTGCTATGGTTTCAGACTTTCCCTCGATTTCTATGTCCGAGTTGTTGTTAGCGTTTCCTGTAATTTCTTTACAAATCGTTCACATGCATTTCATCTTATTATCCGAATTATTTACTCTTTTGGAATAATGGTTTTTACAAGATTCGTTTAAAAGTATATCATATTCTTTTTTCTTTTCTTTATATTGACCATTAAAATTTTGTTGCTGTCTTGATAATGTTTATAACAAGTCCAACTAACGTTTACAATTAGTAATTTCCTTATTCTGAAATATTTTTGGATTTTTTGCTCTCGAACATAGCTTTAGAGGGAAAATCTGTTGGAATATATTTATAAAATTATTCATAAATGCACACCACTGCTCATCAACATTCTTTCTTTCAACCGCATAAACATTCAGCAAATCTTGCTCACTCAAACAGTGCAGAAATTCATTCTTGTTCTCGTCTCGAAAGAAACATCTGTAGATGTGGGCATCTACCTTTTGATATTCCGTTTCAAAAATAACTTTCTGCGCTGTATGGTCTGATATAAAATTTTCAAATACTAAAGTTTCTACTTGATCAAAATTTGTAAATATATTGTCAATACAACTAGACGTATTACTAGTTATTCTTGTGTTTTGCAGTATTTTTGGTTAAAGGTTAAAAGAAGACATTAATGATTCTCTAGATTTGTTTTATTACATTGTATATAGAGCTGACAAAGGCCCCAACAACAGTCTCTATGCTCGAGGCGGTGGGGTCCTTTTGGCTATTAAATGTGTGTTGGTTGTGGGAGATTATAATCTATCTCATTTAACCTGGGCTCCCAGCGATGACTGTCTTGGTCTCTTGCCAGGTAACGTTAAATCTGCGAATGAAATCTTATTGTGTGACACGACTGCTTACTTGGACTTATCCCAGTTCAATTGTGTTGTGAATGATCATAATACTATTCTGGATCTATGTTTTGCCAACTTCGAACTTGACTTAAGTGTAAAGTGCAATGAATTCGTTCGTTGTGATCCGTATCACCCATCTTTTGAGCTGTCACTATGTTCCAAGAATAAAAAATATATGGACAGTGCTAACTACTCTTATTTTGACTTTAAGCATGCAAATTTTGTTCTGATTAACAATTTTTTCCACTCCTATGACTGGCTGTCAATTGTAGATATTAATATTGATGTAATGTTACGTCATTTTTATTCTGTGGTATTTAACTGTTTTGAAATGTTTGTACCTCTAAGACAGTCTCAATCTGGCAATAGATTTCCAGTCTGGTTCTCACATGACCTTCAAAATCTTATAATAAGTAAAAAATTGCCCATAAAAGATACAAACAATCAAACATATACAATATACAATGTAAATCACTTTCTAAGGATTGTTACAGTCGTTACATAACCCATGCAGAAGACACTATAACTGGCAATTCTAATTTATTTTGGAACTTCATTTGCTAAGTCTAAGTCAATCAGGGTGCCTTTCCTAAGGAAATTTTTCTCGAGAGTAAAGGATTCCATTAACGTGCTTGACAAAAGTGGAGTATATTTGTTGTCCTGTAACTCATGCACAGCTAAATATGCTGGACAGACGGGACGTAGTTTTAATATTAGAATAAAAGAACATTTAAACTCTCAGAAATCGCCTAATGACAAGAGATCAGCTTTTGGCCTACATTTAAGAGAGAATTTACATAATTTCAATACTAAAGACAACTTTAAAATGTTACGAATAAAGGCCATTAGCTGAATTTTTTAGAAAATATAGAAATAGCCAAATTAGAGATTAATAATCAGATTGAGTGTTTGAACGATCCTGTCAACGCCCACTACAGAGAAGCAGCGAGAATTGTGAATGAGTTTAAGTAGTGAATGTTTGTTTAAATAATCGTACCTCTTTTTGTGCAACCTAGATGCCGCTCTGGTTCGGTATATCTTGTTTTATTTTTTTAAATGTTTTTTGGGTTTATCCCGTTGATTAATTTTATATTGTTAGTTAACCTGTGTTTGCCATGGTGAACTTGTTCACACATGATCATTCACAACACAATTGAACTAGGATAAGCCCAAGAAAGCAGTCGTGTCACACAATAAGATTTCATTCGCAGATTTAACGTTACCTGGCAAGAGACTAAGACAGTCATCGCTGGGAGCCCAGGTTAAATGAGATAGATTATAATCTCCCACAACCAACACACATTTAAACGCATCACAAGCACTAGAAACTGAGCTTAGGTGGTGCTTGTACACGGATACATCCATTGACGGCGGAATGTACACACAGCCGATACAGTAGGTTGAGTCCCCGATTGTAACTATCAATTTGTATATAGTTAGTTAACCTGTGTTCGCCATGGTGAACTTATTTGTGTCCTTAATGTAAAGTTTGTGATTATATTATGTAAGTAATACCTAATAATTTTGATTTTGAATTGAGATTATTATATAAATAAACTTTTTAGACATCTCTTGAAAATGGTTTAAGAAACTGAAACGCGTAGAGCAAAATATTAAATATTTGTGAAGAATTTTCGATTTTTCTTTCCTCTTAAATACAAACCTTTTTCAGATATACTTGAAAAAAATCAGCAACGGGCAATATCTTACAACAGCATCTATCCATCTCAAAACTTCTCTGAAATACCCAGGAACCTGCATTTCAATCCGAACGAATATGTTCCGAAAAAATTCAAGCTCGTTTGTTACTACAACTTTCCAGGCAGTGCGCAGTCTATGCAGATCAGTGAAATAGATCCGAATTTGTGTACACATTTGAACGTGGCTTTTGGAAGTGTTATGAATAACAGTGTGTATTTGGATGATGCACATTTAGGTAGGTAGAAATTATTCTGTGATACAGCTTGGTTTTTGTCTCCAGAAGGTTCGCACAAATTCCTATTGCTAATATTATGACAATCTAGCCCAGTCTTTCTCAAAGTAGGCGCTGAAGGCCCTCAGGGGGGCAGTAGAAGGCTCAGAGAGAATTAGAGGGCATTAAGGCGGTCTAGGGGGGGGGGGGGGGAGGACAGATTAAAAAAACGACTAAGGTAATATAGGTTTATATTTTTTATTTTTGTATTATCGTCGGTTCTTATCACGTGTGTATACAGGTGACGCTAATAAAAGCGTGTCAATTGAAAATAGCTAAAAATATTTAGTTATAGTTATCTGGTTGTATAGTTTAATAACAAAACAAGTATCAATATAGAAAGATAGGCAACGTTGCTGTCTGCAATCTTTCCGAGAATATACGCCGTCTACAACGTCAAGACTAATTTCCTAGAATAATATTGAGATAGTATGTACAGGATGATCAAAAAGTAAAAAAATCAAAATTGACCTACGAGAAAAGTACCCTTAATTTTAATTTTAGAGCAAAATCGAATAAAAAGTTGATTGACATTAAAAATTATATCTGTTTCTACTCTTAGTAGACTATTATTGAAAATAAATTGGACATTTCAAAAAATGATATTTTGTGATTTATAATTAATAATTGTATTTAATATGCAACTCAAACTAATAAACGTTTATCAATTATTTTTATTCAAAACGTAACCTTTGATTCTTTATCCCTGTTTTGTAGTAATTTTATGACGCATTTAAATAATTGATAGAAACTTGATAATTTATTTTGGGAAAATCCAATTATAATAATAAACATTAAAATATTAATTTAAATAAAAATATTCATTAACTTTCCCTCACTGTACATTTGCCCGACATATCCTCCCTCCATTTCAATACATTTAGCCGTTCTTGCAGAAAATTCTCTTAAAACATTTCTAATCATGGCAGGAGTTGTATTTGTAATTGTCTCTCTAAATGGTCAACATTTTGAAATGGCCTTTGTAGGTATACATTCTGTTTTAAGTAGCCCCACAAGAAATAATCGAGGGGGCTCAAGTCCGGAGACCTAGCGGGCCAAAAAGGTCAGAATATCTATCGATAACTTTTCCATTAAAAAGGGTATTTAAGTATTGTATTACATTCCTCGTACTGTGGCATGGTGCACCATCTTGTTGGTACCATATCCGTAGTCTATCGGGTATGTGAAATCCATGAATAAAATTAAATAAATAATTATTTAAAAAATGCAAGTAACGTTCACCATTTAAATTTTGTCGAAAAAAGAAAGGTCCTATTATTCTATTTTTGTAAATTCCGCACCACACATTTCTTTTAAATGAGTACTGATCACGTGTCTGTATAGTGAAATTTGGATTAACGTCACTCCACCAACGACAATTTTGTGAACTTAAAGTCCTGTTCGTCGGTAAAAATTATATCTCTTGTCATGAAAGGGTTCTTCTAACTCTCCTTGTATTAAAAAACTAAATTCTAAGCGTCGCTCAAAATCACCTGGCTTCAGGGTATGTATAAATTTTGGTTTGTAAGGCCGAAATTTGTTTTCATTTAATATTTTTGAAATCGTAGTTTTCCCTACGTCATTTGGTAATGTTGTTGACCTTTTCCGCAATAATTTTTTAGGATCTTCTACTACAGACAACATTACTTGGTTCACAGTTTCATTATTTGCAACCCTTGGTCTACGTTTCTTATTCTAGTTATTTTCCACACTTCCAAAGGTCTTAAATTTAGTCACTATGTTCCCTACTGTTGTAAAATAAATCATTTTATCAGGAAATCTGTAGTTAAAAGTTTCGGCAGTTTCCCGATACGTTTTGTAATTTTCACCAACAATTTAAATTATTTCAATCTTGCATACTCAATTTCAACGGCATATTTATCTAATTAAATATTCAAATTGATGTTTTTGACAAATAATATAGCTGACAGTTAAAATTCAACTTCAGGTGGAAAATGGTGGCAAGATAATGGACAAGCCATTAATAATTAAGATTTAAATTTTTAAGTTTATTTTCAATAATAGTCTACTAAGAGTAGAAACAGATATAATTTTTAATGCCAATGAACATTTTCTTATTCGATTTTGCTCTAAAATTAAAATTAAGGGTACTTTTCTCGTAGGTCAATTTTGATTTTTTTACTTCTTGATCATCCTGTACATACTATCTCAAGTTTGAATAGTCTAATAATATTTTTTCAGTAAGCAGAACTTTTTATAAAGAGTAACTTTTTTTCGTAAAATTAATATTAAAAAGTTTCCTATATGTACAAAACTTAAGCGGATACACTGTATATGTCTTGGTTGAGTAGTGCAACCGCGGTAAGAACAGGAGTTTTGTTGGTAGGCAACTAGATATACTTACGTGTTAATTGAAACAGCGGTACCCTTCCGACGTTCCCAAAAGCTCTAGACCGGAAAACGGATAGGGGTTCGAAATTATTGAATTCGGTTTCATAGCTAATTTTAGCCTACGTAACTGGAAGCAGACGGAGAGATCTGTAAGAGCTTTCGTGGCAAGCAGACGGTTTCCCTTGCGCGGTTTACGCGAGTCTTTTTACGGTACTCAATCCAAGCAATTAAGTCGGTCAATTCGCGGAGGTATCCCGAAGATATACTAATGTAAGTATTATATCCAGACTTAAGAGAGATACGTAGCAACCTTCGTGTGAAGAAGACGGTCTCCTCGCGGCATTTTGCGCGGGCTTTATTAATTTATGGTATTCAAGCCATGAAATAAGTTGGAAAATTCGCGGAAGTACATCCCGAAGGTGTGGTAATGTAATTACTACATCTCAACTCGAGTTCAGTTTATCTATAATAACAGAACCTAGAATAACAAAAGTAAATAGACATATTTTGTATGAGAAAAAGCCTTTTATTTCAACTGACATATTTTGAACCACGCAAACTATAGAAATACATTAAACAAGTTATGTTTGGCCAACGCAAATAAAGGCTCGGCCAACAATAAGTTGAAACACAAGTTTTTGTTAAATAACGCGATTTTTGCAATCCTGCAAAAATTGACAGGATTATTTGTGATTGTTCAAACCTGCTTATTGCCTACAAATTCAGTCACACCTTCGGGGGCATTCGGGAGGCAGCGAGCGCGCATGCACGCGTCGACAGGACTGATTGATAAAAACCAAATAAGGTGTAAAAACGCAGAATGTGTAATTAATAGTCTATTTTTTTTTTATCGTGCTGCATCTTCCTTGTTTGTGTTTTATACAGGGTGTTTCCTAAGACATATAGAATATTTCAAGTAACTATTTCTCAGAACTTTTTATGAAAAAGAAGTTCATATTAACATAGGTCCAAAAGTGTCTAGAAGTTCCTAAAATGCAGGGTGTTGAGATTTTATTTTTGCTAATAATCTTCTGACAATAATGCTTATTTAAATTTGAAATTGAATCGGAAAAATATTTTTGGTATTGATATTAACGATGAATATAAAGATTAGAGAAAAAGCAAGCGGATAAGCATTCCTAAAGATTTATAATCTTATTGTAGAATACCTACAGGAGATAGTGAACCTAAAGGAACTCAACAAAAATCTTAAAATTTTGTTGTCGATTGGAGGTGCCAACAATGAAAATGGATTCCCGGAAATGGTCAAAAACCATTCTAACAGAAAAGCGTAAGATACACAAAAAATTACCTTGTTTTTACTTCCATATTTTTGTTCTATGATGCTAATAGTACAGGGTGATGCACCGTAATATCCCACCCCTTAACTTCTGTATTTTTCATTCTCGGTAAAAATAAAAGATATTAGCATGTAGGGTATTGGAAATACGTTTTGCAGTGGTGTCCACAACTTTACTTAGTTACTTCATATTCAGGATATCGCACCCAATGTAAACTCCGTCTATCTATCTTACAAACTCATTAAGTAAATGCTAATCCCTTACCGTCATAATAACCTATTGTGTGAGGTGTAAAATTCGGCCACCTGATCTGGGGACTCCAGGTACGGATCTATTTAAAGACTATTATATTATTATATTTTCTCAGTAATCCTCTTGAAATAATTAGGGTAAAATAAAATAGGTTTATTTTAGTTATTTAAATATGCCGATTTTTGGTTTTAAATTTCAGTTAGATGTTTGTATTGGTTTAGACAAGAAGTTATTTGTTGTCAACTAAACGTGATATCTAAGAATGTTTCGTCCGTGGGAAGAAACCAGTACGCCAAGTGGATCTACGGTTCGTCATAAAAACCAATTAAAGCATGATATTTTATCAGTTGACACAAAGAAAGTAATCTTCGACGTTTACACCACCCTTCTTGCACGTGGTTTTTCAAAATTTGGTGCAGTGAAGGAAGCGGCAGCTTTGACACGCAGGCTAGTGAGCACAGTTTGGTTTGTTGTAAATAAACCTATAGTGGAGAGAAGAAAAGGAAAGACTCTTTTACTTTTAAGAAACTGGACGCGACGGATGTCGATATAATTCGTCAAAAAATATATGCCATGTACAGGGAACAAATGATCCCCACTTTAAAAACCCTATTGCAACGATTAAAAAAGATGATACAGGAATAGAGTGTTGTCGTGAGACTCTAAGGAAATGTATTTTAAGAAACGGTTATAAAATGAAAGGATAAGTAATTATCGAATCGACCCGGTTAAAATGATGGAGGATTGAACACCTAATTGCAGTCCATGGATATAGACAGGATGGAAGGGATATTATTTTTTTATTGAGACGTGGTATGACCACCAAGTTCCAGATAAAGGTTCCACGGGTAGATTGATCGGGTCAATGCAGAACCAAAGCTTCATCAAATAAAGGTAAGCATCTAACAATAATTCATGTTGGGACAAAAAACGGATTTATACCAAACGCTTTGGCCTTATCAGCCAAAAATATAAAGGACTCCCTTGTTGATTATCATGATGATACTATGGCAGAACTATTTGAAGACTGGTTTAAAAACAAATTATTACCAAATATACCACTAAATAGTAAATAGTGTGATAGTGATGGATACTGCGAGCTATCACAGTCGTAGGTTAAATAATGTTCCGTGTTCCAATGACACAGAAGTTACCATCCAGGACTATATTATGATGAAAGATAATATGTATTTTGAGGAAAATTACACAAAAAAACAATTACCCGAAATTTTAAAATCATTTTCAATAAAAAAGCAATATTATTGTTACACTTTGGCGGCAGAAATGGGTCATAACGTGTTAAGACCTCCTCCTTATCATTGCATGTTCAACCCAATTGGCACCAGCTGAAAGCATCGGTAAGGAGGAATAATGTTTCCCCAACCTTAAATTCTTCTGTGACAGCTTTAGTACAGTCAGAGATGCAAAATATTCCAAACAAAAGCTGGGAAAATTGTGTAGCGCATGTTCAAAAAGTAGAAAAATCATACGTAAATATAGGTCTGTTGCCCATAGAAAGAATTATTGTAAACTTGGATGACGATAGTGACACGTGAAACTGACTTGGGTTAAAATGTAATAATTATGTTTCTGACACGGTACTTTTTTGTAGGTATATGTATATTTTGTTTTAATTAATAACCGTCTTATGTTATAATTTTAATTTTATTGTATATTATATACATATTATTATTATTTTATTATTATTACTTATTATTATTAAATTACGTTTAAAATATGTTTTTGCGTTTTCTTTCTAACATAAAATATCAGTAAGACACTTTTGTTGCATACAGGTAGATAAAAAAAATATTTTTTTCCACGCTTTTATATATCATCTTAAAGCAGCGCAACCTTTTATTCCATCAGCAACGTGTGCGTCCCTGCTTTCATTCGATCACCCGCTGGATCTTATCGGCATTAGGGATTAGCATTTATACCTAATGGGTTTGTAAGATAGATAGACGGACCATAACTCGAAAGCCGGAAATATAGTACTTCCGGGTTAACCCCAAATTTATATTTTAGATAGCAAGATAATAAAACCGTTAAATAGGGGCATGTACGCCGTTTTGCTCTAACACGTACCGCTAAAAGCTGTCAAAGTTCAAAAACGTCATTTTTCAAAAGTCGATATCTCCGAAACTCTTAAACTTGGACTTATAACGCACTTAATAAAAACTAATTGTAATTTTATGTACAATCCAACTTTATAAACATGTTAAAGCAAAAAAGAAACGGTAACAAAGAACCCAAAGCTTCACGTTTTCTGTGACAGCAGTGAAAAGGCCTTCACTGCTGTGTCCTATCTTAGAACTGACGATGAGAAAAATTGAGGCTTCTATTATTGCAGCTTAAACAAGCGTTTGTCCACTTTGTGACTACAGAACATTTCTTTGGTGTGAACATTTTCGACTAAACTTTTGTGATTAATAAGCTCTCATCTTCTGCATCCCACCACAGCTCAAGAATTCCGTGGAGATTTGTATCATCTATATTTTTTGTAGTTGTTTTCTTACTGCAATGATTGAATGAAATATGAAAAAGTTAAGGGGTGGGACGTTATGATGATTCACCCTGTACAAACAATCAGTGATTGAAAGTAGTTATTGCTTTATTGAACTAACCTAAGGCAGATTCTATTCTAATTTTTTTAGATTTATAAAATCCGTTATAAATTACGTGAAAACGTACAAAATAGATGGAATAGACCTTGACTGGGAATTTCCTGGAAGGGATTCCACCGATGACCAGTATCAAAAGATGCACTTTACCCAACTTTTGTCAGAAATAAGGAAGACCATAACGCGGTAAATATCCTCTGAAATAAATTTACAATTTTTACCCCAGTTTAAATTTGTATTAAAGCGAATATTTGTCTTGGGTTTTAGACAACAAAAATATGGATTTTTGATTACTGTCGCTGTGGCAGCTCCAACCCAAATAGTTGATGCATCCTACGACGTTTCCTATATGAATGAGTGAGTTTTCTTTAGTATAAAAGTATAAAAATACACACAAAATAACACTCAACGACTCAAAGATTGAAATATTTAATTTTTTTTTCAGTTATGTTGATTTTATTAACTTGATGTCCTATGACTATCACTACTTCACAAGACTCACACCCTTCACCGGATACAATTCACCACTTTACGCAACCTCAAGTGAGAAATTCTATTTAGCGACGCTGAATATAAACTATTCTAGTCATTATTGGAACTATTTGGGCATGGATAAAAACAAAATTGTGATTGGGTTGCCTACATACGGACATACATTCAGGTAAGTTAATAAACTGATTTTTTCCACTACTAACCTATAACATCGCCATTATTGACCGATTATTAATGCTAGAAATCGTTTTTCTCTACCTTATAAGTCATTATTGACCATGGTCAATAATAAGCCATTGAAATCCATTATTGACCGATCTTTGACCTTAACCGAATTTTGTTTGAACGCAGGTAACTTGATTTTTTAATTCTACAACATCAATTCATTGTGGTTAGGCAACCAGATAATTATCAATACATATTAGATTACTTGATATTGTAAAATATCGATACAATCAACATTTTTTCTGCTTCCATCCTTAATTCGGGAGGTGTACACATAATATTATCACTAACATTTTCTTCGCTCATTTAAAAAAAAAAACGCAAAACTCGTGAAATCTGATGACACAAATGAACACAAATTGACATTGACAAAGCCACCTGACAAAACAACAAAATATTTTGCCAATTCCAAAGCGCAGGTAACTTGATTAAAAAATATACTTATACCTACCTATAATTTTTTATAATTATTAATACTATAAAGATAAATGTCATATAAAAGTTTGTAGTAGTGGAAAAAATAATATATTAACCACGGTTTAGACAGCTTATTATAGCCCTCGCGTCTTAAATCCCTCGTCGCTTCGCTCCTCGTGATTTAAACTCGCCGCTCGGGCAATGATGATGGCTGTCTAAACCTTGGTTAATAATATACTATTTAAAGGGCGGAATATATGCACTTAAATTCAGCCAAAATCTGCGCATATACAGGGTATTCCATACTCGATGGTACGTTAGAAGTGTCTGGAGAACCAAAAGAAAAATAATTTTGAAATTTTCACTACGGCCATAGGAGGCTGCGCTCTAGCTTTTAAAAATAATTTCGCGGTTGCAGTGGTGTCAGATCTATTGATAACTGACATCAACTTTGAAATTTTAAATGCGACACCCTGTAGTTTATTTTATTTTTTCTACGAAGCAACCTATGTTTTTTTTGTATAGGACATTTTTCCATTTCTCTTGCCGTTTCTTAAATATTAATTATTTTGTCTTTTTTTTTACCGAAACTATGTGAATTAAAACTTCAATATTTTCGTCTCCAGATGTCAAATCAACGTAACATTTTAACATCATTTAATCAACATGTGGTACTTTAATTTTGGAAACATAGGATTGCTGACTTATATACAGAGTGTCCTAAATATTAATTGCAATTCAGATTTTATAAATTTGATCAAAGTTTTTAAAGAACACCCTGTATATTATTGAAGTGTTGAATAGAGTGGACTAATTGAATTTTTTTCATATAAAGTGTTCCTCTACCTATTTTGAACCGCTTTCGATTTATAAGCCATTTTATGAATAATTACTAATTTACTATTCATATTCGAGAACTAGACATTAAAGATCTAAATCGATAAGTGTGCCATGATGTAACAACTGCAATACATAACGATGGTGACATGACGTATCTCACTTTTTAGTTTGGGTTTGCTTATGTCAGATTAAAATAGCAAAAGTGGAGAATAATAAGGTTTGTTCCAACACCCAATTTTTGTACCGTCCGAGAACCGCCACAAAACTGTTGGGATCGATTTTGTGCGCAGGCGTTAACATTTTATCGTTTCGTGACCTTACAAAAATGGACATGAGTTGGAACGGTTTTTCTACTGATTGGTGAACGTGGCGCACTCGGTGGCGCGGTAGCGTCTTTCTAAAACTAACCTTACTTTTAAATGTAAATACTATTGAAAATTGGAAGTTTGCGATACGACAATTAAAAATGTAAAATTACTCAATTGTTGGTAAGTGACTAGGTACCTATTTAAATTTTAAATTTTGTAAATAATGCATTTTTTTCTAAAAATACTCGTAAGTAGACTAATGCGCAAGTCAATCCAAACGATACTTGCTCTCGACCAAGTATCGAAATGACCGTACAGAAACCGATTCACGAACTATCCACAATAGTGTAGGAACGCCAACAAGGGTCGTTCGATAAACCATCACGGGTTCGTTGGAACGCTTTTTTCTTTCTGCGCATGAACCCAACGATACAATGTACGGTTTTCGGGGGTGTTGGAACAAACCTATAGTTATTCAAATGCGGATATTTTAAATTTGTTGTATATTCACGGCGAGTGTCAAAGAATTGCTTCAAGAACCTGCAGAAGATTTAACGCTCTTTTGCGAATTTGCCGCCAATGAACCCATGGAAATGTCTCAGATTTAAAGGTAGTTTTTAAATTTCGGAAATGTACAGGCTCCAAGATATCAATTTCACCTTGTTACTGAAAACAAAGAAAATGAAATTAACGTTTTGGCGTATTTTCATGCCTATCCCCATGCTTCATTGCCAATAATGATTTAGGAATAAATCGAACATCAATATGGATTGTATGGCGTTGCAGACGTGATACCACTAACCAGGCCTGTCCTAAGGTGGCAGTTATTGCAATGCCATTAGCAAATAGATATAATTGTGTTTGGGCATGTCGAGGGATGTCAGCAGTATAGATATTGTAAAGGATAGCAGTTGGGGGCACCCTTGCGAGACCCCTGCTTTATTTATTTTTTTTTTATTTACTATTTTTTACGGTCGTCGGCGTATCAGAGGTCATCTTGAACCGGTCATCGACCGTACGGTTTTTAATCGTGCGGTCTACCGACTGGGGAGTGTGAAACGGCACCTTCATCCTACGAGATATCCGATCTCATCCGGCCTGTCCGGCGTGAATAGGATGGTTTTGATGTCGATTCATTTTACACTCTTCCCTAAGACAAGAGCACGCGGTGTTTCCCAAGCGGTCACCCATCCAAGTACTAACCGCGCTCGACACTGTTTAACTTCGGTGATCTGACGGGAACCGGTGCTTTAAGTGTCGCTAGGCCCTTGCCTACCCCTGCTTTAATTTGCCTCGTCTTTGATATCGCATTTTCTGTTGATACTGCAAAGATTCTGTCCTCAAGATATGCCACTAATAGCCTATTCAGGTAATCAGACATACCTGCCCTTATTAACTTGAGTATAAGTCCGCTATGCTCGACCTTATCGAAGGCTTTGGAGACATAAAAAAAAAACTGCTCCTGTTGACATGCGAACTGCTCTGGTGGTAGAAGAATTCGACCTTACTTTTTAAGAAGTAATGAGAGAATCTTGGTTATATAGAAGTGAGCCACCTACCTTTTGTTGATGTCGTCGGTGGTAAACCAATTAGGGTTACGTACCAATCGGAAATTATTAGAAATATTAGATATACTTGTAGTATATTAGATATACTACAAATTTTACTACTGCTGTTGGGCGCTTGTCAATTAATTTGTAACGTACAACAAAGACTGTTAAGCTATAAATAGATTTGTTTTCGAGTCCTGTACGCTTTTTGTCGTAATTCAAGAGATAAATAATTTTTAAAACAGAAATTATATTAAGTGGTTTCCTTTTATTGGTTATTTTAACTGTGTCTTGAGACTTTTATACCTTTCTGGCGGCATTTTAGGAATATAATATTTTTAAAATAGGAACTGTAAGATAATATACATTTTTTCGTTAGTTGTGCCGGTTTTAAACTGCGTATAGATACTAGTTGAAGTTTTATTTAAATTAGCATAATATTTTATGTCGTGGCAAAATAGGATTGTATTTATGGATTTAATTTATATTAAAGTATGTTTCTCAAACACTAAGTTTTTATCAAAAATTTTGAAAACGTTTTGAGATATGACAGACAATTTTGGTATAGACTAGTGTGACACAAGAACACATATTTTGACATAAATTAGTTTTTTTTTTCTTATACCTATGGAGTATTTATAATCTGGGTTTGACTTTCTTGGCTGTACATCTGTCTGTTCAAATTTAAAAATCAACCACCGTAGTACAAGTACCAATCTCATTAGACAAGTTATTTGTAGGCTAACCAACCCCAGAAATCACGACCTGTACGCCCCCACCTCAGGTTACGGCAAGCTAGGATCCGTAGGCTTCGCCTCGTTCCCACAAGTCTGCAATTTCCTCCAAACCAACCACATAACCCCCGTTTTCGACATGGAGAGTTTCAGTCCATACGCGGCCAAGTTCTACGAATGGATCTCGTTCGACGACCAACAGAGTCTCACTTACAAGACTGAGTTTATAAAGAGCAATAATTTCGGAGGTGCGATGGTGTATTGTCTAAATACGGACGACTATATAGGGGTGTGCAAAGTGGGTGTAACGGGGGGAAGGAAGTATCCGCTGATTGGGGCCGTTAAAAGTGTGTTGGATGGTCCGGATTGAAGGTGTCCGGTTTTTGACGTTTAGTTTATTTTTGGGAAACTATAAGACGTTCCAGGGAAATTAAAATCGTAATTCTTACTAGTGTTTTTCTAAACTACTGGCTAGTATACATTTCAAAGGAAAATATTTTTCATATTAATAGAGGTAGATGCCTACAGTTTTTAAGGCGCTTTTTCAAATTTCATTGACAAGAGTTTGTGTCGATCATGAGATCTAAATATGTATGTTTAAAGGCAGATAACGATAATACCGTGTCTTGTAGACTAGAAAACCCCCAAAATGCAACTCCATATCTCAGATGAGATTTTATAAGCGCATGGTAAACCGGTTTTGCAATATTTGAACCAAGTTCATCGACTACCACTTTGACTGTAAAACATCTCGAAGCCAATTTCCTGCTCAGGGCCCTGACATGATACTCAAATTTAATGCCACTATCAATGACAAAGCCCTGAGACTTAGTCAAGCTGTGACTCGCTAATGACCAAATACCCTCCATAGGACATTTAAAACTAATTAATTTGTTTTTTCGACGTTTAGAGACAACAAGTTCGAACCATACCATTCTTTGACCTTAACCAAATCTGAGGCATTAATATCATTTGACAAAGAGCAAGTGTCATACTATTGTAGTATCGTCAGCGAAAAGTGTGAACTGTCCCCCAATGTCGATAGACGGCAAATCGTTAATATATAAAAGAAAGGGAACTGGTCCCAGCACTGAACCCTGAGTCTCCCAGTCAATTAAATGACTAACAGAACCCTTGAAAACTCTCTGACTTCTGCCCCCAAGACAGGATTCAAAGCAGTTAAATGTTTTTCGCCTGAAACCATAGCAACGAAGTTTCTGCAGCAGTATCCCATGACTCACGCAGTCAAAGGCCTTTGATAAGTCACAGAACGCTGCCGCGGCAAACCCCCCTCTATTCATATGGCCGTTGACACACTCCGAAGGACGAAATATAGCGTCTTCGATATTTTTATTCTCTTGGAATCCGGAATCCGAACTGATTTTTAATTATTTAACTTATATCTCGGTTGAATCATCTGATATAGAAGTATGTCTTAAATACGGCGCTACATAAAGAATAGTACGAATTTGACAAATTTTGGGCTGGATTTTAGAACATGAGATAATACCGTCAAAATGGGTCAGTTTTTTCTCTAACGGTATGATTATTCAAAATACAGATTTGTTTAAAACAACGAATTATTCGATAAATTAGGAATAAATGTAAAATTTATTTTAAATGTATATGAGTGCTGTAACCGCAATTTTGCTTAAACAGTAGGTGTTTTTCAACATTAGAAAGATTAACCGAGTTAGCGCAAGCGCGTTGATTTATTTAATTCTGCTGTCGAAATCTTCAATTAATGATTGAGACTCTTTGCTTTTAATATTGAAAAAAGATTTTTTTACATGATAATATTGATAATGTAGATGATAATTTGTGGGAACAAATTAAACGAAGGAAACCGCACATTTAGAAGCTCTTTTTGCTAAATTGTCAAGACCTTTTCCTGAAGTCTCTAAGGTCAAACCTATCAGAAAAAATATTTTACCTGAAGCTTTGATCGATATTGATACTGTTTCTGAATTTTCAGAACTTTGTCGTAAGTTGAAAGGGTCAGATTATAAGCAGGATAAGAGTATACCTAGAGATAAAGTAGCTGGGATTGATCAGGCTAGTAGTTTTCATAAAAATTCTAATATTAAATTAAAAAAAAAATTCCATACGCAGTCCTCGACAAGAAAGTTCAAATAATAAAAATTTTACAGTTAATACAAATGATAACAAAAGGCGGAATAATGATAAAGTTAAAGCTTCAGGGGTTTGTTGGAATTGTAAATTACCTAACCATACCTTTCCGAACTGTGGAGTCCTAAAAGCATATTTTGTTGCAAATGTGGTAAGGCTGATGCCAAGACTAATACTTGTTCCAATTGTAAAAAAAAGTAAAAAGGGAAGTGTCTCTTGGAGGCAGTCTCACTACTCCCAAAACATATGTCTCCAATGTTTTTTACAATTCGAGAAGATATTTTTTAAAATCACAAACATTTTATAATTCCAATTCAAATTCTTAAAATTTTTTAAGTACTAGCAAAGATTTAATAAATAAAGCATATTTTAACCAGACTGCTTGGAATAATTGGTTGAGAAGAGTTTCTGAATATTTTAAGAACAATAGAGCTTCTTGTAATAAAGTTTCATCTATTACAACATCTATTACATACATTATAAGGCATCTATGTCGCAGAGTGCCTGAAATTTCTTGATTTTGATTGATATCCTTAAAGCAACCAAAAAAATAAATTTCAGCCCCACAACGGATGCCTTAAAAAAATAGTAAAAACAACTACTGTTCAATCAAAACTACAGTTAACAAACATCTATACATTAATTTACATTCTATTTTTTTATTTCGTTGCTTTTGACGAACCTGTATTTTAAATAATCATAACGTTAGAGTAAAAACTGAAAAACCATTCCGACGGTGTTGTCCCACGTTTTAAACGATATACCGCTATACAGGGTGTTACTTAATGATAGGCCGTAACTCCAAGGCAAATACAAGTAGAAAAATTTATATAAATATGTGTCCTAAAAAGTCTGGTTTTCAAGATATATGATGTCAAAGTTTAAAAAAAATTGTTTTTTTATTAATATCTCTAAGATCCTTCTGCCGATTTTGGTGAAATTAAGCAGTGTTGTTTGTTGTGATAAGACACTAGGTTAGCACTAACTAGATGATAATTAGGAGTTCCAGTGGCGTCCTGGGGGGGGGGGGCAGTCTCACGAATAATATTGTCAAAAAAAATGTACGCCACTGACTTGTTTAAAAATTTTATATTGTTTTCGGGTTAAGCAGCTAACGATGCAACTTTTTGGTCTCTTGATATTTTTTTGTATCTTACTTCGTTTTCCAGAAAAAAAATAATATCCAGTTCATTGCATGTCGAAGAAATTAATTGTTTTCTCGAAAACGAGGTAAGATACGAAAAAATATCATATCAATTTAAACAAGTCAGTGGCGTACATTTTTTGGTCATTTTTATTCGTAAGACTGCCCTCCGGGACGCCACTAGAACTCATAATTATCATCTAATCAGTGCTAACTTAGCGTCTTATCACAATGAACACACAAGGATCTTTGAGATTTTTTTTTAAACTTTGACACCCTGTATTTTGAAAACCAGACTTTTTAGGACACATGTTTATAAGAACTTTTCTACTTGAATTTGGTTCAGGAATGCGCCCCTGGAATTAGGGCCTATCATTAAGTAACACCCTGTATAAGATGATTTAATCACGATATTAATCAAATCTAGGTAGTTTTCTGTACACTCTGTATATTGCATCTGCACTGCAGGTGTCTAAGAAATTAAAAAGGGATCTGGTTAATCAATTCTAAACATGAAAAGTTTTATATAGTTTTTTGTCAAGATAATGTAGGCCAAATTAAAAAAAAAAAATTATTTATGGAATAAAACACAAAGTCTGCTCCACTAATTTAATAAAATAAATTTATATTACATGCCCATACATGTTTCGAAGGCATAAACCTTCATTTATTTATAATTTATTAATTAAACAAAACCTTTTATTAATAAATTAAAAAAATAAATTTAAAACTCATATTAATTAAACAAAACCTTTTATTATTAGTTATAATGTATTATTAAATTAATTCACGTTACATATGTATTCTTATAAAAAATTAAAAATATTTTTCTGCAACATAAGTTTTAATAATTTAAGAATGTCATTGGTCTCTTCATAATATACTTACATCTTAATATTAACCCACTGAGGATGAAGGTTTATGCCTTCGAAACATGTATGGGCATGTAATATAAATTTATTTTATTAAATTAGTGGAGCAGACTTTGTGTTTTATTCCATAAATAAAATATCACTTCACTGTGAGATGAACTACTTCCATAAAAAATAATTAATCTCTTTTTCCTAATATTACAGATACGACAAAACCACTAAAATTGGGTTTTGCAATTTGTCTAGTACGAGGTCTTCTTTGGAATCTTTACGTCAGGTAAATACCTTTGACATTTTTCTGGTCATTGTTTGCTTATTCAGCATTTTTGTTTAATTTTTTAATGTTCAATCGGCCGGAGCTTTGAATTGTCGTGTCTCGTGCTTGCGTGTTTTCTCTAATATTTTAAGCTGCTTGCGTTGGCGCCTGTTTTCCATCTCCTTGATGCTGTCGGATAGTGCTTCTCTACTGCCTCCAGTGCTTCTCTACTGTATATTGGGCTCACGCACAGGGAGCCAGTCTTTAGGTAGTTTGTATGTTGCGTTTGGTCTAGTTCTTGTATGTGAGTTTGTTATCAGTTCGTTTGTCGATACGTCCGTTCGTTTGTAGTAATCAGTTATAATTTTCAAAAAAAAACTCGTTAATCGTCTGTATTTAAAAGTCGTTATGGAGCACCCTGTTCATCGTATACCTAGGGACATTTGCTATCGTCTTTAATGCTCTATTTTGAATTACCTGGAACTTATTCAACTCGGACTTACTTATGTTGCACCATGATGGCGCTCCATAGGTAAGTACCGGCCTGACCAGGGCCTTGTAGAGGTTAACTTTCGTTCTATTACTAAGTCTACTCCGCCTGTGAAGCAGGGGGTAGATTGAGCTCATTTGACGCAACGCTAACTTGATTCTATTTATCGAATTTAACCTCCAGTTTAGTCTTTGGTCAAAGATAAGTCCAAGGTACTTCACTTCCTGGCACCAGTCAATCTAGACTCTATTGACACGAAGCCTTGTCTCAGGTCTTCTGACACGACATTTCGAAAAATAAATAGCCTTTGTTTTGGCGGGATTCAAACGAATCTTCCAATCCGAACGCCATTTTTCTAGCTGGTTTATATGGCGTTGCATACGGGTGACGACGAGCCGTGGCTGTTTAGAAGTCGAAGTTATTGCAGTATCGTCGGCGAACAGATAGAGCTGATTTTGCCTATCTCGCGGAATGTCGTGAGTGTAAATGTTGTACAACATCGGAGACAGAGGTGAGCCTTGCGGCACTCCGGCCCCGATGCGTTTTATCGAAGAAATCGCTAATCTTTTAATCTCTTTTTCCTAATATTACAGATACGACAAAACCACTAAAATTGGGTTTTGCAATTTGTCTAGTGTTCATTTGTGTATGCAACAGTTCCTATTTTATTTAGATCTCACGATTAACACAATCTCTTGTCGATGACATTCGAGAGAACCTCTTAAAAACCGTAGGCGTCTATTTCTACTAAAATAAAAAAAAAACAATTCGAAATGTATTTAACAATCTGTAGTATCCGTTTCATCTGGTCGGAGTTTATATTAAATGTACTTATTTTGTTCTTTTTGCCTTATTAAAAAAATATACTTTACGGTATCTAGTTACCAAAAGTAACTATGTTGCTATTTACATGTCTGGGACTGTAACTATATTTTAGCTACTTTTAATTGAATTTTATATTAGATACTTTTAAGCAATAACGAGTTACCATTAAAACTATCGTACATTAGTTTCGAGTATCTTAAATACTTTGCTACAATACATATGAAAAGAAAATATTTTCATTGGGACATTTCTCTCTGCATCGTAATACACACACACACACACACACACAGAGACACCATCCCAGTCTATCTTTAAATGAGGCAAAGTAATAATTCAATCAAAACCGTCTGCTCCATGGGCGTGCAAGATTTTTCGGCATGTATATATTTAAATCGGCATGAATTTTTAAATTTGTGCAGAATTAGTACAAGTATCGACATTAAATTCAAGTTTTGTCTTCAAATATATATTTTAATATTAAATTTTTTAAGCTTAAAATTATGTACAGCCTGGAGTTTTAGAAAGCAATTTTATCAAAACTAATTAGAGTCTAGGTATCTATTCCGTTTCTGCTCTAATCATCTTATCCTTTTTTTTTTGTACCTAATCCTGGTTACCTGTTTGCTAATTATGTGGCTATTATGCCTTTATGGCTGCTTCTGTATTCTATATTTATACATACCTTCCTTGGTGCTTGTTTCTCAGTGAAACTAGTCAAAGTGTGAAGTGTCAGTGCTTTTTTTTGATTAAATACGGAGAATTTTCAACAATTGCCTAAACGCCCTAGAGTCGGTCCATGTACAGTAAATCAAAAAAAATTAATTCTTAACTGTTACGATTCTATTAAAAGGAAGACTGATTTGAGTGTTGACAATGCAGTGCAATTTACAGCAGATATGCTTAACGTTGGGAAAACAACAATATATAAACTTTTAAAACAAGAAGACAGTGTTGTCGTCAAACCTTCAAAATCTTCTCCAGGACGACAAAAACTTGAGCTGGATGACGTTTTAATGCAGAGAATAAGGCGAAAAGTTCATAGTTTCTTTTTAAAAAAAGAAAGTCCCACGCTGGACAAAATCTTGCCCTCAATTCGAGAAGACCAGGACAACACCTTAATGTGTAGAAATACGCTTTGGAAATTATTAAAAAAAATGGGGTTTCGGTGGGAAAAAACATAATAGGCAATCGATTTTAATAGACAGAAGCGATATCGTCTGTTGGAGAAGAAATTACTTAAAAGCCGTATTACAGTCGGCAAGTCTATCGACAAGTCGCAATTCTCTTGCTTATAAGCATGCGCAGTTGAAAACAGCTGATCGGATTTGGCAATTCTATTGCTATTGCCAAAAGATCGGTCGGGATCGATTTTGGTTGCAAGTGCGTTTGCAATTCTGGTGGTTTTCTAGTGACAAGTGACCAATAAAACCACAAAGACAAAGCAAAACAATAAAAAATTTGAGGTTATAAAGTTTATTGACATTTCGCATAAAGTTCTAGAGGTTGATACTCATATTGCAATTTTAAAAACATGGACTTGCACCACGACTTGCACGATGTATTACAGTCCTGCAATTGAATTGCAGCAATAGAGTTGCAAGGTCAAAACATTGCTGCAATTCGTTGCCGACTGTAATACGGCTTTAAGAAGCATCCGAAAAGCCAGAGAAGAAAACAAAAACTGTGACTAAATTTTGCCAGGATAAAAATATTAAAAGTTCAAGGCAAGCTGTTTTGGAAGGTTGTCCACAGCATTAAGACCGCCATCTGGAAAAGGAAATCGACTTATCATAACCCACATCGGAAGTTCTGAAGGCTTCGTTAAAGGTGGTCTACTGATGTTCCAATCTAAATATACAGGAGACTATTACGAAGATATGAATGCCGATGTCGTTGAAGAATGGTTCGAGCAAATGTTGGATCTTATACCAAAAGATGCAATAATTGTATTGGATAATGCAAGTTATCACTCTAGGCTAACGGAAAAACCACCGACAAGTGCGTGGCGTAAAAGTGAAATAACATAATGGCTAGCTATTTTCAACAAAACAACAAATATAAAATAATAGGTAAGTATCTTTATTTTAATCATGTAATTAAATAGCTATTAATATTTATACAAAAATACTAATCTACAATATTATAATAATACAATATTTAACTTAACCTACTCTATATTTAGCTCTGTTTCACTATCACTATCGTCTTCATCTATGCCTAAACTAATTTTTAAGGGCCTTACGTTACTATTAATTATGTTATAGGAATCTTTGACTTGGATCACGTGTCTCACATAATTTTTCCAACTTTCTACTGGGATATTATTTACACATTTTTTAATTAATTCTATAACAGAACTACTTAGTGTAGGGGATGTGTTTTCTCTTCTAATCATCGTCTTTAACTGGCTCCATATATGTTCTATTGGGTTAAAAATACAGTAATACGGAAGGAGGCGTAAAACTGTGTGACCATTAGCACTTGCGAGATTGTCAGAGATATATTATTTTTCAATATTGTCAACCAAATGACCGCCCACCATCTTTTACACTTCTAGACCACTGTGCGTCGTCGAGATTCTAACCCGTACGCTCACGGTCAAGTGCAACCAAACAATGGTCAGCACTTTTGGTGTATAAAAACCCGAGCGCACGGTGGGTAAGGCACCTTCGTCTTTCGACTTGGTCAACCTTCCCTATCCTGGAGCGGCAACAGCCAATACGGTCTACGCCAACTCTCCATCCCCCTTCCTGCCTACAACCCTATCCTGGAGCGGCAACAGCCAATACGGTCTACGCCAACTCTCCATCCTGCCAAACCCGTCGGGGCGCCAAGGCCACCCGACTGACCACGGTACCCGTCCTAGGTAAACTCCCCTAGGAGTCCCGGACGCACCCCCTCGAAGGCCCATTTGACTATGCTCGGCATTCTACGGGCTACCTGGTAAATGTGAATCCTAAAAAGAATAATTAATAGTGGTTGTTGTTTTTTACAGCTCGCCTTATCTTTTCAACCCCCACGTACCCCTCTAGGACTAAACTCCCCCCCCTGGCGTGACATGGTGGAGGCGCCGGACAATATTGAATGTTTTTAAAACATTTAAAAGGTCCTTTTTTGTATAGGTTTCTTCGAAATATATATTATTTTCCATCATATAGTTTTGAATTTCCACTTTTGTATTATTTGAATTCGGCACTTTACTTAGTTGGCGACTGTGGTAACTAGCGTTGTCCATCACAATAACACTATTTTTGGGCACATTCGGAAGCAGACGATTCTGAAATCAATCCTCAAACAATGTAGCATCCGTGTCTTCATGGTATCCAAAGATAAATTGGCAATTTTCTTCGCAGATAATAATAGAGCGTTCGAATAAATCCATTTTCTGAACCTGCATGTAATATCGTAATTCTTTGTCCTTTGTTTGAGGGAGCTTTAGTTTGACATTTGATTGTTGAATCGCTCCAACCTTTTTTAGGAGTGTCGTGGGTATCAAACCAAGTTTCGTCCAAGTATATAATTGAACGATTTTCTTTCCTATATTGTCTGATAAGATTCAAATAATCTCTACGCCATACTTGTAAACGCTGCGATTCCATTAGTACTTGTCGTTTGTCAATGGTACGATATTTAAAACCCATTACTTTTACTATTCTCCAAAGGCTTGTCCTGCCACATGAAATGTCGGTTTCGTCTGCTGTAAGTACCTTTTTTAGCATATCTATTGTTGGGACTATTTGTTTACTGTACAGGGTTATCCGACCAAGACTAGACAAGGCGATTTTTTGACTTTTCCTGTACTTTTATAAAAAAACTGAAATAGCCATCTTAAGTCATTTTCTCCCGCGAATTCGAATATCTTCAGCAAAAAACAATTGAACATCAAACAAAAGTACTAGGGGTCACTTTGATATTTTTTTAAATGGGATGCCGTATTTTTAATGAGCTCATCCGATTTCTCATATAAATTTTGATCTAAAATGTTGGATTTTTAATTCAAAAACGCCTTTTTTCTTCAGTTTTAAATTCGGAGAATGTTCGTCTACCGTAAGATTAATACCTGATAGATGGATACCCGTTTCACCTGTTCACCCTTTAACCTGCTTTAAAGCGTCCGTCAGTTAGACAAAATAATCAAGTTTCAAATTTCTATATATTTTTCACGAATTAATTACAAATTTAGTAGTTTTTTCTAATATGTCATACTTTTTTTATACGTAAGCAATAATAAATTTGCAAAAACTACTAAATTTGTAATTAATTCGTGAAAAATATATAGAAATTTGAAACTTGATTATTTTGTCTAACTGACGGACGCTTTAAAGCAGGTTAAAGGGTGAACAGGTGAAACGGGTATCCATCTATCAGGTATTAATCTTACGGTAGACGAACATTTTCCGAATTTAAAACTGAAGAAAAAAGGCGTTTTTGAATTAAAAATCCAACATTTTAGATCAAAATTTATATGAGAAATCGGATAAGCTCATTAAAAATACGGCATCCCATTTAAAAAAATATCAAAGTGACCCCTAGTACTTTTGTTTGATGTTCAATTGTTTTTTGCTGAAGATATTCGAATTCGCGGGAGAAAATGACTTAAGATGGCTATTTCAGTTTTTTTATAAAAGTACAGGAAAAGTCAAAAAATCGCCTTGTCCAGTCTTGGTTGGATAACCCTGTACATGCTTTAATTTTCCGCTGTCACACCGTTTTTTCCTTGGCTGGATGGTTTTGGTCACTATATCTTTTACTGTCGTTAATGCAACTTTGGTCAAAATGCTCGTTTCACTAAAACTTGCACTCTAAAAGGGTACAGTAAACGTTCTTTATGATGTTTTTGGCATCAAGTGATAAATGTTTTTTCTTCGTTACACCATAACTTAATATATTATAATATATTTATAAGCAATATTATCTGAAGTTTCACACAGATCTGACATATTTTGGATGTTCGATAACACACACAAAAATACCTTTAACCAAGGGCGGTTTTAGCTTTTCAACATGGGGGGGGGTAATTTGAAATCCGAATTTTTTTTTTTAAAAAAGTAACCAGAAAATAAGTTTGGGAGGGGGGGTCAGAAAAAAAATAGCGCCGCAGGCGAAAAATTTTTGGGTGCCACGCCCTTTTTTCAATGATGATGCTTAAAATTCTAAATTCATGGGGGGGGGTAATTACCCTATTACCCCCCCCGTAAAACCGCCCTTGCCTTTAACGCACAGCTTGACAAACACCAAACGACTGATGAACTAAGATGAAAAGATATATAACATAATTATTAATAGTAACGTAAGGCCCTTAATAATTAATTTAGGCATAGATGATATTATAATATTGTAGATTAGTATTTTTGTATAAATATTAATAGCTATTTAATTACATGATTAAAATAAAGATACTTACCTATTATTTTATATTTGTTGTTTGGTTGAAAATAGCTAACCTAAACTATTGAAATTAGTAGGTAATCAGGACCTGTACCCTTTCAAAAGGCACTTATTTATGGCTGGGTTTAAATTTTATTGCGGTCGGGAAATGAACGAATTATTGTGGAATGGAGTATATGTGTTTTGCATATTTAATGAGCATTTATTACTTCGCGCCATTTAAAGATAGAGTATAACAACAAAGGGTTTGCACTGTGAGAACCCTTATTTCGGTGGAAAACTGTAGTTGTCGTTTAAAAATGAACTACGCCAGAATATTACCATTAATATCCGGGACCAAATTAGAAAACAACTTTCTCCCAAAATCCTTAAAATTTAGTCTATTTCTTGACACAAACAAAGAGACAAACGACTATCGATAAAAACTTTAAAGGCCTAAAATATCAACTTAATGAACTTAAAATTACTGTTGTAAATTTAGTCTTTAGAAATAAATTTATGTACCTATATTATTTTGTCCTCGACAAAAGCAAACGAAACGATTGTACCACGAAACTGTGATATGACTTCTCATTATAATTATTATTATAGTCTGCTAGGATGTAGTGTATTATTGTACCTATTATTAGGGAAGTGTTGATATTCCAATTATTGTATTACAAAAAATTATCTTGGCGAATTTCACGTACCATGACAAGGGGTAGGTCTGCTATTACTCGAATTATTAGGGCACATGAATCTCTACTAATGTTGTCCTATTTTGAACGGACTTTTCATATAATACTATTTAAAAATCGGAGTCATCTAATAATTATGTCTCCTATTATACAATGTGTCCGGGAAAATGTGAAAAATCTCTCATGAAAATGTAGGATGACAAGGTCCTATGATTCCTATTTTGTATTTTGTATTTTTTTATTTTTTTCCCTTGGGCCAGGAAGGGGAAAGCGCCCCACCTTGGCTACGCCCATGTTTAGATATGTCTACTTTTCCCCTAATTGATTGAGTGGTCTGCAGCAATATACTGATCAAAGCGTAGCCCTTCAGTTTTTAATAAACATTTTATTGACGGTGTTCCGCAGGTTAATTCTTCGAATAATACATTCATTTCGGACAATTATTATAACAAATATCGTAGTAATTTTAAAGACACGTTTAAACTTGGGGAAGTAAGTGATGAAGCGGAAATATATGCCCCTGAAGGACGCCGCTGGTTTTTCTGGAATAACTTTCAAAGTATTTAATATAATTTAATAAAAATTTAATGGATTTAAAGGACCTCTTAGAATAGTGTATTTGAAACATATTTAGCTTTTTTAGTTTACCAGGGGCGGACTAAGCTTTACAACTTAATGCTCAACTTTTTAACACCCTGTATGATAAAGACTTAAAATAAATAAATCTGGGTAGCTTGCACCTTAGACTAAAAAAAGGTACTCTTGCTTATTGTCGATGAAATGAACCGTTTTCGAGAAAGAAATACTATTTTTCCATAGGGCGATTCACTGATTCTTGTTTCTACTTTCACTCTCAAGAAAACACTTTCCTTCACAAAAGCATTTCTTTATTCTACCATGCTATGCCATTGGAACAGACAATGTCAGGTGTTTACATAATTTGTGAAATCATACTACTACTTCACATAAATTGTTATCGATTAACTAATCAATGGCCACATTGACTAATCACACTTAAGGGGGTTCATGTAACCCGCAACAAACTATTATACTTTTACTTCAACAATTTTTGCAAAAGGTTGAAAACTCACGACTATTTAGGTGCTGATAGCTTGAGAAAGCGGTGGGGAGAAGACGTTCCGCCACGAAAAGAATCTGTAACTCAACTCACTGTTTAAAAACACTAGACGCTACTGGCCCGAGACATCCGTGAGGAGAAGACGTTCCTCCGCCACGGACAGAATTCTAAAACCTCTTGACTCGCTTTTCAACACGTATGCAACGTCTTAACGGTCGCCGTTTGTCATAATTGGAAAAGCCTTGCCGAAAACTGATCTTCACCGCCCGTCAATAAGACCGCCTAGTCATATGTATATCTACTGCTTACCAACTAAACGCAAGTTAAAGGCAAATTTGCAGTTAAGTTTTTATAATATGTCATAAGATGAGTTTTATTTATTTTTTTAGAACAGTAGAACATAACCCAAATGCGGCGTTGCCGATTATTATTGACTTTTCGCTGAAATGCGATTATGGTTTGGGTCTGATTATTAAGCAATATTAGGAGTTTAAATTATGTTAATTAGTCTTCAAGTGCATATGCATGTTTCCCCAACAGACACTATTTTAATAGGTCCTTACTAGTATCCACCACATTAAATTTGTATTAAATTACATTAAGTACTTTGAAAGTTATTCAAGAAAAAACGATTTTTATAGGAACTTGTCATCTTATTCTTTCATGTTCTATCTGAATCCGAGAGATTTCCCACATTTTCGCGGACACCCTGTAGATAACTAACCTCAAATTAATTTTTCAAATAGGAACTATAGAACAAAAAGTAGGGGGGGAAATCTATCCAATGCGGTCCTTGTATTGATTTGATTTATACACTATAAATGACCTTATTCTGTTTAAAATGGGACACTCTCAGTATATGTATCTAAATATTATTATATACCAAAAATGTAAATAAAACAATGGGTGTGGTAGCAAAAGGTATTCCATGTTTACTCAATCTATCCAAATTCATATGCAGACAGGTATAGGATGTTGCAAATTCAAATATGTCTTTATTTGTCTATAGAAGAAGCAAATTACAAAATAATAGGAATGCTGGCCTCGTTCGATTATATCGCTCTTACACGTGTACAGGGTAAACTGTGCATCTTAACATTCTGTAAAACTTTTGTATTTAACGTTTTTTGGTAATTCCCGAAACAAAAGAGATACTAAACTTAACTCTATGGTTGATTCACCCTGTACACAAAGCAATATATTGTTATTGAATTGAGCAAACAGATATGGACCATCTTGTTTCACTTCGCTCAAGATGTATCTACTTGTATGATGCGGGATATATTTATGTGCCTATATGTACATTTAGTCTGAGGGGTGCCTCAAGGAAGGAAATTGTGTTCATAAAGATTCCAGAATTTCCTTTAAAAATACTTGGAAATTTCTTAATTTTTGAAAAAATGCCCTAAATTTCCTTAAAAAAAAATCCTAAAGTAATAATTTTTTTTGAAAGATTATGTGATCGCGGCAAGGCATCTTCTACTGGCAATTGTTAAAATTATAACAGACTAATGAATATACAGGGTTGCCGTTATGGTTGAAAACGGTCTCATATCTCAAAACCGGCTTTAAAAAATTTACAAAATTTGGGGGTTACTGACTGGTGATTTAACCGTAATATTTACAATGTTGCCAAGTTCACCGTTTCCATGATACTGTAAGCAATTTCACATTTTCAAATGAGAATATATATAGTCCCTCTTTATTTTTACTATAAACTCAATTCAGCTTCCCAACTATACTAAAACCCCCAAATGCCACATCTTGCTTGGTTTTAGACAAATGACAACACATCTTTCAGGGTTTCTGGTGATAGCCGATTTAGTAGTAAATTTGCAATGCTTCCAAGCTCTGCGTGTTACCATATTTCAAGAACCAAGCAATGTAGAGATTTGGCATTAGGGGGTTTTGGTAACGTTGGGATGCTGAATTGTTTACAATAAAAATAAAGAGTGACTTTCATTTACTCATGCAAATGAAGTCCGGACTGTAAGGTGGACGATGATATTACCAAAGGCTTTAAGGTTGTTGTTGTGAAAAACAAGAGCTTACCTAGGTTAAATCTTTTAGAGATATCGTAGTTTCTGCTACGTTTAGCTGTGTGTTTGTGTTTCTGGTATCTGTCAACATTCTTTTTTTATTCCGGTTAGCTTTTCTTTACTTTTGCCATGTGTCTTATTGTCTACACATTCATTCACGACTTCGAAATCGAAATTAAAAGTTGTGTACAGGGTGTTGGGTATGTATAGGGCAATATTTCACCAGCGTACAGAGGAGGTCAAAATATTACTAGTAGTTCATATAATCGTGTTATAACTTTTAAGTAACCCTGTATATTTTATATGGACTAAGACACTCATTCTAGAATCGTTCTTGTACATAGCCAGGGAAGCCATGCAGGATCGGACTTGGCACCTTGTAGGGTCAACATTTTGGTAAGTAGATATCACAGAATTTTGGTAAGTAGATATCACAGAAACGGGAAACTTGGCGACATTGTACATTACTATTGGATCTGACATCACTAATGACTAATACCAGTAATAACCCTCAGGTAAAGTTCGCCACACAACTGGTGAGCTACAAAAGGAATCCGAACAAAAAACTCTACATTGTTGCCGTACTTCTCTCTTTAAATTACCATAAAATGTTAATTTGTATGTAATTCAAATATGTTACTTACAACAATCAGACGTATGCGTATCCCTGTCTTCTAACATTGCTTTTTCCCCTTCACATTGCAAATTATAATCGCTTAATATAATTTATTATATTCTTAAAGCGGCGAGGATAATGTTTTTTGGTAAATTTGGCAATCCATGCCGAAATCAAGCAACCAGCGGGGATTTCTGTCACTAATAGTTTTGTCTCTTTATATAATGAATTAGTGGGGATACAAAGCCAATCTAAACACCCTCAGAAATTTTAAAGGCATTGCCGCAGTTTAAAATTATTAATTATATTTAATTTATAATTAATCATATTTAAACGTTGATGTTTACAATGTTTAAAGTTAGGGCAGTAATTGCCAATAAATTAGTAGCTATTTGTTTTTATATTTTACGCAATTTAAGACTAAAATAATTTCAAAAAGCGTCATATACAGCGACACTTTTTATACATTTTACTCAGGCGTAATAGCTTGTAATTTTTTTAAAACTGGGGGAGATATTAAATTGTTTCCATACACATAACGACAACCCTGTATTTTTGGTAAATCACTCGCTACCAAAAGATTCCAAACTAACCAATGATAACTATTGAATAACAATTTTATTCCGGTGATATTTGTCATCAGCTTGGAAATGGTTGCTAAAAGCGAGGTTGTCTAATTTAACCGACCTGATTAGTTAAATTGGACACTCTAGCTATAGAGGGCGGTTCAGAGACGCGTGTTCTCCGTCGACAGCGTCTAGCTAATCTGTAAGCTATAGACAAAAAAGTTTTATATACAAGTCATACCTTAAATTATTTTTGCATTTCTGACAAATTTCACAATATTTAATAATTAATTTCCTAGGATTTTCTGACAATAATATTAATATGTAGGTACATCTATTTTCGCTACCATGAGACGCCCCTCGACTTACTGGTCGTACCTATATCTAATATATCCAGTAGAGTAGACAAAATATATGGGATAGGAATAATGTGATGACATTCTTAATAATATGCATATTTTGTAGATAAAATCAATATACACAGTGTGTAAAAAGTCCCGGACCGGTCAATTATTTAGAAAATGGCGCACAATTAAAAAAACTTCCGGTATAAAAGTTGTAGGCCTTAAAAAAAATCTATAAAACTAGGACACCTGTAATTATACAGAGTGCCTCAAACAGTCATGGTAAACAAAACTTTGGTTTATTTAAATGGAATGACCCCTTTTTAATCACGTTTTCTGATTCCTCTAAACATTCTAAACAACATATATGAAACATGTGATATGGCTAAACCCATTAGTTTTAGAAATAATTGTAGTTAAAGGACATAAGTACAACAGGTAAGATATTAGGTACCTACATTTTGCATTTTTACAAGCTGATACCAGAATGTTTTGCGTTAAAACTGTAAAAAAAACATAAGAATTGTACTAAATGTACCCACGCAAGTTTTGTCAAAAATTTAATAACAATTAAATTAAATATAAGCATAAAAATTATTAACAAATTTACAAGAACAACAATAAATTTAAGTAAGTCGCTATTTAATTAAATGTTGAAAATGTCCCCCTCCCACAGTTTGACAATGTGCTAGGTTATAATAAAATTTGTCGATGACGTTTTGTAACATTTCTTGGTTAATAGATTCACATTCTTCGATAATTCTTCTTCTCAATTCGTTCAGATCTGCAGGTTCTGTCACATACACTTTATTTTTTAATTTGCATTATTTGTTTTTGCATCATTGCCATCATTACTTAGCAAAATTCCATTCTACGTTCGATATCGTCTTCTGATAATTCCTGGAGTTAAGATATTTTATAGGGGTAAAAATTACTGTTTTTTAAAATGATTTCAACTGATTTAAAACATACATCAACTTGGGTAGCAGCTTTTCTCAACGACAAATATGGATCCTGAACAAAATGAAGTAATGTCTCTAATTTTTTTTATCACTAGTTGCCGATTTTGGTCTTCCGGAACGAACTTTATCTCTGCAACACCCGGTTTCCTCATATCTTTGAACTGTCGTCACAACTGTAGATTTTGATATAGGCTGTCGGTTTGGAAAAGTTATATTGAAAAAATGCAATATCCAAACCTCTGATCATTATAGTAAAGTTATACGTTCCCTTTCGTTGAGAGACATTTTCAGAAATTAATACGACAGTGACGCAAAACATTCTGGTACCAGACCAAATTTAAATAATTGACCGGTCCGGGACTTTTTACACACTGTGTATTTGCGTACACACTGTTCCGACTTTATCTAAATTTCTTCAAACTTAGCGGAGAATAACTTTGCAAAAATATAAAGTAAACATAATCCAAAGGTTTTTAAATTATTTTACTCATGAATCTAGGTAAGAATGTTTCTTTTAAAAGCTTAATGTATACAGGGTGTTACTTAATCATAAGCCGTAATTCCAAGGGTGCATATTCTTATCTTAAACCAAATTCAAGTAGAAAAGTTCATGTGTCATAAAAAGTCTGGTTTTCAAGTTTAAAAAAAAATCGTTTTTTTTATTAATAATTATTAATATCTCAATGACCCTTTTGCCGATTTTGGTGAAATTTGGCAGTGTTGTTCGTTGTCATAAGACGCTAGGTTAGCACTGACTAGATGATAATTATTAGTTCCGGTAGCGTCCCGGAGGGCAGTCTCACAAATAATATTGACAAAAAAATTTACGCCACTGGCTTGTTTAAAAATTTTATATTGTTTTCGGGTTAAGCAGCTAAAAATATAATTATGTGTCTCTTGATATTTTTTCGTATTTTACTTCGATTTCGAGAAAAAAAAAATTTCGCCATGCAATGAAGTGGCTTTTATGTTTGCTCTCGAAAACGAAGTAAGATACGAAAGAATATCAAAAGACAAAAAAGTTGTATTTTTAGCTGCTTAACCCGAAAACAATATAAAATTTTTAAACAAGTCAGTGGCGTACATTTTTTGTCAATATTATTCGTGAGAATGCCCTCCGGGACGCCACTGGAACTCACAATTGTCATCTAGTTAGTGCTAACGTAGCGTCTTATCACAACGAACAACACTGCCAAATTTCACCAAAATCGGCAAAACGATCTTCGAGATATTAATAGAAAACTTTTACACTTTGAGACCCTGTATCTTGAAAACCAGACATTTTAGGACACATGTTTATATGAACCTCGCTACTTGAATTTGGTTCAGGAATGCGCCCTTGAAATTACGGCCTATCATTAAGTAGGTAACACCCTGTATCTAACTCCTTATTTTGCCGTTTTGAGTGGAATTTTAAATCATACTTATTATTCTGCATTGTCTACAGTAGGATCAGGTAGGATGGTAGGAAATGTCTTACAAGCAATAAATATAAAAATAACAAACAGTATAATAAAAACTTATAAATAAAATAGGTAATTAAAACCAAAATAATCAGTCCACTCACTGGCAATAAAGTAATTAATGTGTCATATGATAATTTATTGGCATTCATATCCACTCAAAGCATTATTTAAATTAGGTATCATTATGATGAGAACTGAATACACTGTATTATATTTATATATGTAATATAGGAATCAAAATAAAATATATAATCTCTAAAAATGTCTTTATTTTTTGTCTTATCCTTATCACCAAAAATAACAAGATACATATTTAAAACACTGTAATATCATCAACAGCTACTTCACATTGCACTAACATATTCTTAATATTTTCACAAAAGCTTTCAGCTCCACATATCAGTATTTTAGCCTTACCTTTGGCTCCTTTTAAAAATCTTTCCATATGTTCTTGACTTAGTCTATAAAAATGAATAACTTCATTATATTTCTCTTCCAGCTTGTCTTGATCGCTCTCCGATAAAAATAGTTCATATTTGAAGTTCCAGTATTGCATGAGCTTATACAATTCATCTCGCAGCAATAAATTTTCAATATCGCAGCAAAAAAATAGTGTCATAAAAGTGTAGCATTCCTCATTATTTAAAATATCACATATAACATTGTACAAAGGAGCTATTCCTGTGCCTTGAGCTATAAATAAAATATTTTCCTCCTCGTAACTAACCTTAAAGTCGCCATATGGGCCCCTCCAAAGGGTTTCACACCCGATACTTAATCTACGGAAAAATGAGGACATTCTGCCATTGTCATACAGTTTAACTAAAACTGTAAATTGATTTTTAGGTAGATCTTCCATAAAGAGGGGTGTATAGGCTTTCTGAAACGTTTCATAATGGAAGTTACCTTTCAGGAACAAGTGTTGTCCTGGCTTATACACAACAGACACCTTGTCGCATCCGTTTAAGGTATTTAGTGTTTTTTGGGGCCTAACATATTCAAACATGTATAAATTACAATCCCTGGTGTGTTTCTCAATCTTGACAAGCCTGAAAACAACAAAAGAAGTAATAGAGAGGCAGTTACTGGTTTGACTTGGAGGGCCCTTGGAAGCTTTTTGAAATTTTCTCAGTTGTTCTTCGTATACATCTAAAATGCACCGGTTGCAGCCTGAATTGCAACAATCTGACTCGTCTGGTTTAATGGGAGGTTCCATATTTCCATTTCAGTGCAATATGTATTTGAAACTCGGGAAACTTAAAGGTAATAAAAAGTGAGGTTGTGTGTAAAATTTTTCGTTATTGGAGTTTTCTAAATTCAGGATTGGGATGTTTGCATGATTGCAAAGAAGACTGTAGTTTTTCGGTCTATTTCTGCTTTTTATTAAAAGAGGGCATTACCTTTGGTGAAAAGGAAATCTGTATCTTTCATGAGCTACTTTGTAGCGTTCCTATAGGATGGCACTCAGTCCAGCGATAAAGAAAACTATATCTCTTGTATCCTACTTTTGAATATTACCGAAAGATGACACCAGAAAGTAGAAACACGATTTATTGTAGTGACTTCGTGTAGTATCATGAAATAAATGATGATACCTTATTATAGATATTATTATTATTTAATGATACTGATACTAGGACTCTTACACTTACTTATAATAATAATAATAATAAGTTTATTTGAAATAGTTATAATATAATAAATATGTTAATATGTTATTCTTCAATAAACTTAGTCATAAATTTCCCAAACACGCTAGGGGCAAATCTTATTTATTTAAAATATTTAAAATTATAAATATTTAAGAATATTTTTATAAGAAGTTGCAAGTATTCAATAAACCCTACTTAATGATAGATTATTAAAATTCTGAAAAATATTAATTTTATTTACAATAATATTAATTAGTTAAAGCATTTCCAGAAACATTTTTAAAACGTTTATTTCCAATATAAATATTTTTACTTCAATTTTATATTATTTTAATGAAATAATTTTTTTAATATTTGTTGGTAAATAAATATATTAACATCACAATAATTTATTGGCCGATTTAAACCCAATTTGATACAGTTGTGTAAGAGTCCTTTGAGGTTCACCATATTTAAATACTTTTGAATAGTTTTTTTCTTTATCTACTTTAACATAAGTTGGTATAATTTTAATTTTTTCGATAACTGTTAAGTTTATAGGTATCGGACATGGTACGCATGAAACATACTTAGAATTCGGCCAGTGGCGGCTCCTCAGGGTAGGCCTCTGAGGCCGCGCCTCACCCTCAACCTCCCAAACTCCTCTCAAAAAATACAAATATGTTTGTTGTAAATTTATAAATTTTCAAATATAAATTCCATATGAAAAATAATTTTCATACTGCTTTACCGAGCGCCGCGCTATAAGCGACTATTTTATTCTGTAAACCTTCGTCGACGGCCGAGAGGCTAAATGATTTCAGCTTTACTGCTCCGAGTGTTCGTACCTATTTTGGCAAGCCTCATACGAAAATCTCAACGTCTTTTGTTTGGTCTGTCTCTCTCTTACCCGGGGGTCATTTCGCGTTTGTTTCTCTCATTGAGGCTATAAGAACCTAGCTTGGCTGGTTGTTGATTGGCTGTTTAAATCACATGTTTTATTCTGCGAATTCTGTGATTACCCGGCGCCCGGCTTATATCGTAGCAGGTGTGTGAACTGTGTGTCTTGGTTTAATTTAGGAAAATTACAAATTGTCATATTTTATTGGTTTATTTTATGTTAATATTGTTGTGAGTTGTGACTGTGCAGGGTAGTCAGGATACAGATGCGATGCAGGTAGTGTAGAAGTATTGGCAGTGTTTGTTTGGGAAATTTATAATTTCGTGTTCGGCAAATTAATGGCCTTGTATTTTATTAGGCAGCGTAAAAAACAATTGGAGTTCAGGGGGTGGGTATTCTGATTTAAAAAAATTTTCACGGGCGGTAAAATCACACGAAAGTTCCAAAGAACATATTAAGAGTTCTGTGGCGCTTACGAGAGTAGAGCAAAATAGAGACACAATAGCGGATGCACTGAGAGAAATGGACCCTGACCTTGCAAATTGAATATTTTTCTCGTGAAACCTAGTATTTCAAAATAATTATATTGCTGGTTAAATTCCTAACTATTCATTTTAAGCCAATGACCTTGAAATCGCGAAAAATTTTTGTCTGTGGCGCTATTTTCTAGCCTCACCCCATTATCCACCCACGAGCCGCCACTGAATTCGACGCAAAATTGAAAAATGAAATAAAAAATACATGTTTTTTATTTGAAAAAATGAAGTTGATGGTCGTAACTTATTTTCGGGCTACCCACCTGTATACATAAATTTACTATCAAGAAAACCGCATTAAGAAATAAAAAGCGCCGGGTCCGAGTGTTTTTCCAAAAAACACACCGTTGAATTTTAAATGAACTTAGACATTAGGTACTTTTGGGACTCGTACATTAAATGTTTTATTCTTCTGTTACCGAATTCCATTGGTATAAAAGCGCGGCACGAGTACAATATTTGTAAACCATCGAGAATCCGGTGCAACATTTCTTTCACCGAGTGCAATCAGTTCCGTACGTGCTCCTGCATGAAGGTCGTGCCCGCGTGCCGCACCAAAAACTGGAAGAATACGTAAAAAAAAACAAGATTTTGAAAAATATCTGATTTATATACAGTGTGTCCAAGATAAGAATGGTATAGCATTGGAATCTTGGAAACGGTAGGAATTACAATGCCGGTTAAATTAGGAAAAAGTTGCACAATTTAAATACCTTTTACATGGGGTTTGCAAAATTAAACTATCTTTAACCGATGTCGATATTTTTTAAAAAAATTATTTTTTGCTGTATTATTTTTTATTTATTTGTTGCATTATTTTAACAGATATAAAAAAATGAAAAATACTTTTTCATTGTCACTTTTTAAGCTGAACAAGATAGCGTTTATAGATTTTCAGTACGACGTTTCGTTTTCGAAAAAAACATCCTCAACTTTCTTTTTTTAAATACGGTCCTGTGTTTTTTTTTTTAATCGAAGGCTATTTTGAACTCTAAAATAACTGATGTACCACTTGCATTGGTTTAAACATATTTTCAGCTTTTTAGCTATCGTTTAAAAATATTCAAGAAAAATCTCCATAGTTCGGCACTGAATGCTCAAAAAACATAATACCAAATTAGAACTTAATTACAAACAGTGTTCAAACAAATGGCCATTATTTTCTAAGCATAGGTAACATCGTCTAACTGTGTAATTCAAAACATTGTTAAGTACATCTGGGGTAATCGTTTGAAATGCTTCTAAAACCAGTTAACGCAATTCTTCCTCCGTTTGAAAATTACGTTGGTGCACATAGCTTTTGATGTACCCCCAGAGATAAAAGTCCAAAGGAGTTAGATCAGGCGATCGTGCAGGTCAAGAAACAGCTGAATGCGTACATATCCATTGTAATAATTAATAAAAAATAAAAAATTATAAAAAAAAATAAAAAAAAAGATTCTTACTTTATTTTATTCAATTTATCTTAAGAGGTTGTTCTTGTTAATATTTTTATTAATTAATTACTTGGGTCACCACGGCCACTCAGTTTTTTTATTCGCTTGAGAGCTAAGGTCGTAGATTTAATTCAGATAAGATTTTTGGGCGCCATCAACCAAAGGGGTTGAAAAAGATTATAAAGAAAAGAGTAAATAGAATATTTAGTTCCCTAGCCCTGAAAGAGAAAGCAGTATGAATAAAACAATTATTTTAATCAAATCCTATTTTATTAATAAAAGAATAATATTTTCCAACTAACACCCATTTTATTCATATAGGAAGAAATAAACATAACATGGAAAAAGGATTTGAATAAAAGGCTAAGCAACTAAATCAGAGAGAGAAGATATAAAAAATAACATAGAAAAAGTTATGACATGAGCTAGACAACTCCACTAAAAGATATATTAGATCGTAGGAAATCAAAAAGATTAAGAAGTGAGGATTCTTTCTAAACACCCAATATAAAAGGAGTCAAATACTAACTAAAAGCTTTGAACATAATTAAAGTGTAATTACTTTAAAGGTAGTGACCAAAATAAAACGGAATTTAAATTTAAGTTAAACTAAATCAAATCATAGCATTCATTATGCCAAAATTGAAAATAAAATATTAATTGTAGTAAAGTCAATGCAAGGTCAATTGAAGCACTTACGATGCCCCAAAATTTGGTTAAAATCCCTTGAGAAATTTATGATAATTTCAAGGTTATATAATTAAAGACATTTACCCTTTTGCCAAAATTCAAAGTAAAGCAGCATTTAGGGTAAAGTTAATATAAAGTCCCTTATAGCATTCACTACGCCAGAATTTAAAGTGAAATAGAATTTAGAATCAAATTCATAATTAGTAATATCACTTCCAGGTTATATTAATAAAGACATCTACCATGCCCTATTCCAAAATAGAATTGAGAAACTTAAAACTTTAGTTATGTTCCCAACTAAATAGCTTAGGGGTGAAGATAAAGATTTTCTAGCTAAGTCTAACTAATAGATATAGCCAAAACCTAGAATGACAAAAAATACATACCTACTGATGGTAACTAAAATTTCTGGGTCAGTAAGTAATGTATTCAAGACCGGGATTATCAGTCTCTTATTAACCCGCTCAACAGATATAGATATATCCATTACAAGATTAAGTCCAATGAAGAAGTTACCGATATAGGAATATCCCAACAACTTCATAGGGGTATCTTAATAAAATTAAGTCAAAATAGAGAAAATTACAGCTATAGAAATATCTCAATGCTCTATAGGGATATCTTAATAACATTAAGCAAAAATAAAGAAATTACAGATATAATATCTCAATAACTTAGTGCGAAAATGCATACTTCCTGAGGAAGTTCTAGATTTATACTTAAAAATTAAACCTTTAACTGCTACTTCTGTTAGGAAGTAAGACTTACGTTTATTGTTTAATGTAAATCTCAATTTAAGATAATTAAAATAACCATCTTATACTGCTTGACGAGTAAAATTTAGTTACATAAATCAAAACTAGCATGTTCCAGCTAGATAATCATAAAACCTACTAGGGATTAATATACAAATGAATTTACAATAAATAGACCAACCACTCAAGCATTCCTTGACGAGGGAGGTTTCGGTTTTAAATTGAAAACTAAGTTTTCGTATGATACAAGATAAGCAGTTTAGGTAATATATACATTACTGGAGTGACCCATCCACTTTAAGCGAAATCTACAGGAATTTACAACAGTCTTAAGCGGAACTAGAGTAATTATACAACTATACATAAAAATATACAGAGGGAAGAATATACAGATATAATACAGTCTACCAAATCACCACATAAAAGTTTATAACGTGGGAAATTAAGTTAAGGGTTAACAAATTGACTTTTAGTGATCAAATTAATAAAGTTAAGTCCGGTGAGTGTGGCATTGTGCCAGTGAAAACGTTACAAGTGATTAAAAAAGTGGTATTTTAGCAATATTTCCTAAAAAGGTGGCTCTTGGCCCATTAGTAGTACATTACGAGTGATTTAACTGAAGTAGGGAGGTGAGATTATCCTGAATTATTAGACACATGAAATTTACTTATTCAAACTCAAAAGAAGGGTTTTTTGGTACTATATTTTATGAAATTTAATAAAAATTAGTCGGAGTTGGTGTTAGTACAGTAATCAAGGAGAAAAAAAATGCTACTTAGCTCATGTAAGGCAGGACTCTAGCAGACAGGCACGACGGATTATGCGTCAATCTCCAGCATCAGATCAATGTGGACGGTTGACCATACAGCACGTCGGGGTGACCGGCACATGCACCGAAACAGGAACTTCATCCAAAATGACACCCCCACTCGTCTTGGCCTCTCTAAGACATACATCCTCCATTCCAGACATGGGATCCATAGCAGGGTAAAGAATTAAGAGGAAGACTCCAGGTTACGAGCACGAACTAAAGCACTTCCAACACATGGCTAAATCCATGTAGAAAATATGAGGGAAGGTAGTCAAGAACGTGGAAAAATAATAAGTAGAAAATAGAAGTAGAAGGTAATAAAGGTAGAAGATAAAAGATGTAGGAGATAAAAGAACCAGAAGATAAAAGAAGTAGATAAAAGAAGTTGATAAAAGAAGTAGATAAAAGAAGTAGACAAAAGAAGTTGATAAAAGAAGTAGATAAAAGAAGTAGACAAACGAAGTTGATAAAAGAAGTAGATAAAAGAAGTAGACAAACGAAGTTGATAAAAGAAGTAGATAAAAGAAGTAGACAAACGAAGCCTAAAATAAAACGTGAACATTAGGACGCCATTTTGTGAAACCGGAAAATACTACTCACCAGATGGTCGGGCTTCCCTCGGTCTAGGTGACGAACAATCCCATTTAAGGCTCAAAAGGACAGCTTCTATGTTAAATTCCGATCCGGCTTTGCCGATACATTTAAAATGCAAATTATCAACACAAAACCGCCATTTGTATCTTCATCACCTGCTGTTCAAGTCTTCTGGACCGGTATATAGAAAGAACAGACCGAAGCACACGCCGTAAAGTCCTTAAATAGACTTTCCTATCAAAAAAACAACTTCCTACTCGTGACTCGTACTGCTTCGAAAACCCATGTGACTTCCGGCAATTGACAAGCAAAACTGCAGGGCACTTTGAACTTTGAAAACGGGAATCTACTCATTTTAACCAAAAGAAGCACGAAAAATAGATGCAAGTTTGACCCGAAACTAATTGCATCAAAAACTAGGTTAGGTAACGTCGAAAAAACGGCAGTCATCCCTGAAATTTAAAGATCGCATAACACCATCTGGGTGTGCAAGTGATATTCCGACATCTGGTCATACACATCGTCATTTTATGGGTTGCCTATACGTAGGTTATTGTATTAAGAAAACCTGCCGGGACGCCGAACCTTTTAGACAGGGGCGTATTCAAAAATTTTTAAAAAAAATTTTATTATCTAAATTGGTCAAAATTTGATAAAAACTCGGGCTATCTACTAACGTTGTAACAAGCACAAAAAGATTGTTACACCATCTGTCAGGAAATCTATCTGTTCAATATTCTTGGACAATTCTCGAATTATGAGCGGGGGCCCCATCTTGTTGAAACCAAAAGTTATTGATTTCTGCTAGTGGTAAGTTGTTATTGAACCATTCTTCCAAATTATGCTGCAGTAAATTTCGATACCGCTCCGAATTTAGTGTTCCGTGGTAAAAAATTGGCCCAATTATCTTTGTTCCCAAAATTCCTACCCACATGTTGAAACCAAAACGATGTTGTTGTCTAGCCATTTTGTACAACCGTGGATTTTCTGTGGACCAATAATGCGTATTTCTTCTGTTACAGATTCCGTTGTTGGTTATTATACTTTCATCAGAAAATAAAATTTTATTGACGAAATTTTCGTCGTTTTGACATTGCCTAGTGTACCATTCGCAAAATACCCTTCGCCTTATGTCGTCTCCCGGTTTTAGTCCTTGGCAGATTCGAAATTTGTACGGGTGATATTTGTTCTTACGCAAAATAAAATGTGCCGTAGATTTTGGCGTTCCACTTACTTTCTCAATGTTTCAAACTGATGTTGTAGGTTTGTTTCTAGTAACAACTGCTTTATTAAATGACCCATACTGCAATAAATTGGCAACAATTCTTCCAAACATCTTTTTATTTGGTTGTAATTTCTCTGGGTAATTATTTAAATACATTTGCTCAGCTTCTCGAGTATTTCTATGGCATAAAATGTAACACTCTAACATATCAAACTTTTCCTCAAAAGAGAAATGTACAACCATTTTTAAACGAAGTGAAAGACCTCGTACCTAACTAAATTTTGTATTTATGCCAGAAGTAAGTTGTCAAGAAAGACGAACGTTTGTATCAAAGCCCACTATGTTTATTGTACGGTCTTATGATATGAGGATTTTATTCGTTACATAATAAAAATCTATGATAGAGAAAAAGCTGAAAATTTGTTCAAGTGAAAGATCAGTTATTTTAGAGTTCAAAATAGCCTTCGATTAAAAAAAAAAAGCACAGGACCGTATTTAAAAAACGAAAGTTGAGGATGTTTTTTCGAAAATGAAACGTCATATACTGAAAATCTGTAAACGTTATCTTGTTCAGCTTAACAAGTGCAATGAAAAAGTATTTTTCTTTTTTTAATATCTGTTAAAATAAAGATAGTTTAATTTTACGAAGGTATTTAAATTGTGCAAATTTTTCCTAATTTAACCAACATTCTAATTCCTATATACCGTTTCCAAGATTCAAATGCTATATCATTCTTATCTTGGACACCCTGTATTTTAAACACTATTTTGACCAGTAGTACTGATAGCGATAAGGAGTATTACCATTAGCTAATTGGATAAATGGACTCAAGGCCAAATCTGTAAACAATTGGTAAGGAACGCAAATAACGTAATATTTTTTGTGCATTGAGTGGCATAACAGTGCCGCACTTCTTTTACCAATGGAATTCGCTATAACATGTTCGCACCCTTAAGAGTCCATCACGGTAACCCCTGACCGGCATGCAACCGACCATACAGCCATGTAAATTAAATGGGGTTTCGTGCGCTCAGCTGCGAACGAATTTCGAGAAAACTGGTAAATTATTTAGCCTCGGTTAAAAGGATATTGAAAGGCAACCCTATATATGCGAGGTTTAACATGTTGCAGATTTTTCTATTCGGCTTTCGTTTTCGAAATGTATGCAGTAATATATTTATCGCTGTTAGAATTGCAACTTTACGCATGCTTTTCTCCACATGTAAGTCCTCAATAAAAAATCTGCAACATGTTCAATCTAGCAAATAGAGTTGCCTTTCAATATCCTTTTAACCATAGCTAAATAATTTACCAGTTTTCTCGAAATTCGTTGACAGCTGAGCGCAAGAAACCCCATTTAATTTACATTGCTGTATGGTCGGTTGCATGCCGGTCAGGGGTTACGGTGATGGACTCGTAAGCTTAGTTCATACTAGCGACCTTGTATATCAATATCCTTATAACTAAGGTACAGAGGGTAAGATACACCACACTTACCAGGAAACTTTAGGGGGATTTTCTTCATTCGGAAAAATCTTGGCAGGAATTGTTACCAAAGTTATGTGCATCAGTGAGATCCAAAACCTGAAACCAAGCAAAATGCCGATTAAACTTTTAGGTAAGTACCATATGTGACATTACTGTGATTTTTTCTATAAGTTACTTCGCCCTGGCCGCACATAGACACTGTATCACCCCATGAGTATCACCTACAGGTTGGTTCGTTTTATTTTAGACCAAATAAACACAACTTATTTTGCTATGTCTGTTTAGTCTTCCACTTTTTACCACCCTTACAATATTACAATTTTTACATTAATGAATATATTTATCATCTTAACAACCCTAGAACACTGCACCAAGATACCGTTAAGATTTCATTGGTTTTTATCGTAGAGAATGAATCAGAACCTGAATTAATTACAGCCTCATTGCCGTCTAAGTATCACGAGGGTTATTTGAAGGACATGCTCTATATACTTAGAATGAAATACTTCACGTACCTATTTAGAGGGAACAACAGTCGTTTTGTGTATTAAGTGTATAATCTTCTATAAGTTAATAAAGAGCAGAGCGCTTTCGGCCTTAGGTCATCATCAGTACTTCCTAAAAAGCGAGGAAAATCCAATTCGTAGAAATATTTATTTAAAAATTTCGTTTTTCGAAAGGTTGTGTAAATTCAGTTAAATGTTGCCTATTTTTGGTTGAAAAGTTGTTCTTAGAAATAATATAAAAATGTATTTTGGTTTTTACTCACTTTGTCACGTATTTACGCAAACTTACTAAGGTGCAACTTCGTGCACGTCTTAACCAAATACAAAGAATGTAGTCTATTTAACTGCGAAATTCACGGTACATTTACTGTACGTTTAAAAGAATTGTAACCTGTGTTACCGGGCACGCGTCCCCAAAATATCACTTACTTTAACATTAGAAAATCACTTTGCTTGACACACAGAACCAAATTTACATATTCATGAAGCCGCAAATCTATTGCAAAGCTACCGATTAATGGTTTTTGTAGACGTGAATCGAATATTATTTAGTTCAGAATATAGCACGTTTTTATATTTACAGAAGACTTGATGTTTTCCAAGAATTAGAATACTGCGAGATAAAACAGTAGTTTACTACTTTGATTATAAGAAAACGTGTTTCCCAAACGTTGATTTTAATTGGTTCCCTATACGCTACGCCACTGGCTCTTTTGCAAAACAAACGCATTACGGAGTTTGTCATCTTATATGATTTCTTTATTTTTTTTTTATATTGTTTATTTTACTTTCTTTTTAGGATTTATATTATTAAAAGAGCTTACATTTGCCATAAGAATTGCGATTTTACTTAATGTTTCTATTTTTTGTCCCTTTTCTTTCTATGACAATGTAACAAAGATGAAAATATCAAGAAATATTTGAAATCTTGGTGTAATTTTAAATATATTTACTTTTTTAAATGTAGTGAACATTTTTTATTCGCAGAAATTTAATTATTATCAATGATAGAACCAGTGGCGTAACTACGTTGAGAAAACTTGTGTTCAGCGAGAAAAGGGGCCCCCCTTATTTATAAAAAAAAGACATTTTTGAGCGTAGAACATGAGTTTATTCACAGCCGACAGTAACATTACATACTTGATTACATTTAAAAAGATTTTTTTCGAGTTTTTGCATTCGCAAATGCTGTCACCAAGTTTTCTACATCCATATTTTTCGCTATATTATTCTCGATTGAAATTAGAGCCAGCGAGCTCAATCTTTCTTGTCCCATCGTATTGCGAAAATAATTTTTTATTATCTTTAATTTCGAAAATGATCTTTCTGCTTTTGCGACGGTAACTGGGATGGTCAAATACAGACAGGAGGCTGTAACGATTTCAGAAAAACTACTGCTCGAGGAATAATTTTTTAGGAGAATGAAATCAAGAATTTGCGCAGCAGAATTAATTGTTTTCAAAAAGGCGCTGATCACAAAAATGTATGCAGCTCTCTGAAATTTCCCAGATCCCCGACTTCTGGGGGCCCCCAAAGCTGGGGGGCCTGTGTTCCTGGAACACATGGAACACCGGTAGTTACGCCACTGGATAGAACGTTCAGTTTAAAGTAGAACTTATACAGGGTCGTTGGTATGTATGGAAACGGTCGATTATTTCTTAAAGTAAAACAGCTAGGAAAAAATATTTAAGACAAAAGTTTTAGGGTTCTTTAAAGTCTATTAGAATTTAAAAATAATAAGTATACAGGATGAGTCAAAAAGCCGTAGAGAAACAAAGTTACTTTTTTTTAATGGAACACCCTATATCTTAGAATATTTTTGGATTCTACGTAAGATTACAATTACTTTTTAATAGGTATATTATAAGTCTAAACCTAATGGTTTCCGAGATATCGACTTTTGAATAATTACATTTTTGCAATTTGGCAGCTTCTAGCTTCGTAACGGTATACAATAGAGCAAAATGGCTTCCATGTCCCTATCTTACTTTTCTATTATCTTCCCAAAAATATCAACTTCCGGTTAAACCGGAAGTACTATTGTTCCGGTTTTTAAGTTACATCCGGTTTAACCGGAAGTTGACACCAGTAGAAAGATAATAAAAAACTAAGATAGGGATATGTAAGCCGTTTTACTCTAAGACGTACCGTTAGAAAGATAGAAGCTGTCAAAGTTCAAAAATGTAATTTTTCGAAAGTCGATATCTCGGAAACTATTAGGTTTAAACTTATAATGCATTTATTAAAAAATAATTGTAATTTTATGTTAAATCGAACAATATTCTAGCACAGAGGGTGTTCCATTAAAAAAAGGTAACTTTGTTTTCCTACGGCTTTCTGACTCATCCTGTATACTTGTCTTTTTAAAATTCTAATAGATTTTAAAAAACCCTAAAACTTTTGTCTTGAATATTTTTTGCTAGCTGTTTTACTTGAAGAAATAATCGACCGTTTTCATATATACCAACGACCCTGTATAAGAATAATATTTATTTTTCGAAATTGGGGACCGTCCGTTAGTCCCTGTTTCAAGGTGTTGAAGGGAGGAAATGAAAATATTACAGAGATATGAACAATAGTTTAAATCAATTTTCATATTTCAGCGTTTTTCTTGAAAATAACTCATAGAAAAAATATGGATTTTATGCGTGACTCTTGAACAACCCAGTTATAATAGTTATTTATGTACCGAGGGCGTTAAGTAGACTATAATGTCCGGAAGACGAAAGCAACTAGCCCGAGGGCCTTTGGCCCGAGAGATATTTTTCGCCTGATGGGCATTATAGTCTAGTAACGCCTGTGGTGTAAACAATACTTTATTTTTCATTAATTTTAAAATATAAATAGTTAAACTCCTGCATTTTTTTTTAACTATTTTTGCCAATTTTTAGTGTTTAGTGAGCTTTGATCGGTTGTCATAGAATAAGTTTGACGGTTGCAAAGGGTTGTTTATTTTAAGCGTCTTTTACGTTTTATAAACGAAAATATGGAAATTTCACAAAATATTTTAGAAAAAAAAAGCTAAGAAAAACTTATTACCGGCAAAGTCTAAAGCCCTGTACGACAAGGAGTATGAAAAGTTTCTACAATGGAAACTAAAAACCCAAATTACGGTGATTACTGAAACAATAATGATGGCTTACTTTCAGGAATTGGTACGTAACCTTTTTGCTCATTGGCAATAACAATTTTAAACTATTTTTACTTTGTTTTAGTCGGAAAAATATACCTTAAACACTGCCAAACAGCCTTTGGACAAGATATTCCCAGGTGAAGTCTGAACTTATAGTAAAGGAAAACATTATTATTTCAAGATATATATTGTCAATTAATAGCATTTTTAAAAGTTAAATCAAAGGGATATCTTTTTAAAAAGTTAAAAGTTTTGGAAGGTGGACAAGTTTTAACTTTTATCAAAAATGCGCCGAATGATACCTTCCTGCTGCATAAAATGGTACCCGTAATGGGAGTTTTCGGCGGCCTAAGACGGGATGAGATGCAGTGGCGGCTCGTGACGGAAGTTTGTGGAGGTTCACAAGCATCAAGCATGGCAAAAAAAAAACGAAGATTTGCGCATATCTCCGCCCACCACTACCCCTTCCTTTTATTTCACCCCTCCGTTCCAACCACAAGATATTGTGTAGTTAAGTGTCAAATTTACGAGTAAAAAGCTTTCCTAATTTTTATGTTCTTTTTGTAGGTAGATATGTTAATAAAACAAAATATAAATTTAAATTGAAAACTTACCAATATACAGCATACTTGAGAAGCAGTAACTAGAAAAGTCAACAACGACAACATAAAAAAAATAAAAATATTTTTAAAAAACAGAACTGATTAAACGCAGTGCCTAAACAAAAAATGCATTCTTCTGTCTTCAAGTTTAGCAAATTTCTCAGTAACTAAGTCATTAAAGTTAGGAATATCTTGCAACATTTTTTAAAAGAACAACAGGACCGAGGGCAAAAGCAGGAGATCTTCTGTTAAAACAGAAGGTCTGGCAACACTGCATGACATACACAAGCTATGCCGGGCTTATGGAGGGTTTTACCGCGCTACATGGATCAGCAAAACATATAAAACGATCTCTCAAAAACCATCCGAAACAAGGCGGCGGCATGCAGCACAGCAAAAGCGTGCTCATTTGAGAGGAATGAAAGCCCATTTATGGCCGTGCGCTAAAAGAGATGGGGACGACAAGGTGCATTTATTACGGGAAGCGAACCGTTCATATCAAGTAGCGATAGCCACGGAGCACATTTTTCCTGCGATAAGCATTCGGGATTAGAGACCTGCTACAAAATATTTAGTTAGCGAAACGATAATTGGATAGGGAGCTTATAAAATCATGTTAGAATTGCTTTGTAATAGACATTGTATTGTAAACTAAATATATAATTTATAGTGAATATTTGTCGGTCGATGTGGGGCTGAATCTTAGGGAGGCACGTGCTCAAGTGCTCCTATATAAGAGCCGCCACTGATGAGATGGTAAAAATGACCAATGATGATATTGAGGATAAGGGGCCTGTTTTGCTTATCAAGGTACCAGAAACTAAAACTGCTACGATAAAAAGTTTTACTATAATCGAAGGAGACCAAACAGATGCCTTAAAATTGGTTAGACAGTACCTTGTATTAAGGCCAAAAGGAATTAAGGAACACAGATTTTTCCTTACATACCGAAATGGTAAATGCATACTATGCCTGTGGGTAAAAATACACGAGGACGTGTTCCTTCAATCATAGTAAAATTTCTTAATTTAGAAAACGCCAAGGAATATACAGGACATTGCCTACGTCGGACCTCGTCCACACTTCCTATCGAGGGTAGTGCTTCCCTTTTCCCTTGCAACCCTTAAGCTACACGGAAAGTGGAAGAGTACTAGAGTAGCGGAGGGTAATATAGAGGAAAGCATCACGTCGAAAAACCGAATAGCAAAAATGATATAGCTAGCTCTGTTACCGAAAAAGAAAGTAAGCATCACGTCGAAAACCCGAATAGCAAAAATGATATAGCTACTAGCTCTGTTACCGAAAAAGAAAATATGTTAATTAATGTTGAAATTGAGCAGGAATCCGCATGCACATCGAGAAGCTCAGCAATCGAGTCGCAAAATTTCATAGTTGGTCCAGCTTCTTTCTCAGGAAAATTCAAATATTGTACATTTAACATAGGAAAAGCACAATAATATTATGTAAAAATATTGTTAAAAATAAATACAAATTTTGTTCAATATTTTCTTTAATAATAATTATCGTGCGTTACGAAAATCACCGGGCATTATGAAGTTTATCGCCCGCTAATATTTCCTATGATATTGTGATGTGATGATGTTTATAGCAACCGCTTCTATGGTATTATAAGTAAATAATTAATAGATGAAAAATAAAAATTTTAAAAATACATATCAAACAATCATAAAAGAGGTTCAGAAATAATCCATGTTGTTCATTTTTACCTGCTTTTTAAAATCTTGTATTTCCACTTTTACCTATTTTTAAAACGGTGTCATTGATCATGTTTTAATACCAGGGGAATTAAAAAAATACAATAAATATACCTAATTCGGTAAGAAATTATTAGATATACAGTGTGTGCATAAAGTTTGGAAACGGCTTAATAACATCACAATTTATTGGCAGACTTAAACCAAATTTGTTACAGTTGTGTAACAGGATCTGACGCACCGAATGACGATATTGGCGTTGTTGCCAGCTTTTTATTTTGTCTGGAATTCGAACGAATTTTATATTTTTAAATGTAACAATTTTTTCATTTATAGTTTTTACTTTAAATTTGTTACACTTTTGGTATAACGTACTTTGTTCCTAATATCAGTAGTTTTCGAAATAACGAGTACAATTTAGAAAAAATATATTTTTCATATTAAATGTTCAAACTGTTTTCCCTGTACAGCTTGACAGTGTGCTAATTAAAAATAAAATTTTTCAATTGGGTTGTAAATCATTTCTGGCGTTATTAATTCAAATTCGTGCAAAATCGACGCTGCAAATCTGTCAAATCTTGAGGTTTTGTGGTATAAACTCTGTTCTTCAAGTGTCCCCATAAAAAGTAGTCGTTAGGCGACAAATCAGGGGACCTAGGTGGCCACTCGATTGTACCCCCTCTACCGATCCACCTTTTCGGAAAAGTGTTGTTCAAAAATTCGCGCACGTTTCGACCAAAATGGAGAGGAGGTCTTGAACTACATGTATTTGAAAGGGTGATATTTATGTTTTATTAAAACATTATGGACGGATTTGATGCAGACGTCACTTAGTTGAAATTTTTTTCTTAATGAAGAAACAGGGGTTTCAACAACATGTTGTAAAATTTCTAAACTTTTCTCTTCATCTACTTTTGCTGGTTGTCCTGATCGTCGCCTATCTACAATTTCCAGTTTCTTCGAGCCGTCGGACAGTTTTTAGAACAGTTGCTTTTGAAATTGGATAACGGTTTAAAAATGCGTCATTAAATATCTTTTATCTACTTTCATTTAGTAATATGAATTTTACAGTTCTGTAAATCGTTTTGTAAGGACATCTATTACAGCACTAGTGCTGTAATAGATGCCATTACAGCACTAGTGCTGTAATAGATGCCCTTACAAAACGATTTTTAATAGCAGGTGCATTTTTATTTTTAAAAATGCCTTTTGCCAAATATTTTTATTCATAGATGAAAGTAGATAAAATTTTGTACAATATTCTTGTTGTAAATTCATATAACTACACTCGATGTTTGATTAAACTCGGCTGACGCCTCGTTTAACAACTTTAACATCTCGTGTTGTAATATGAATCTTTACAACACTTATATCGTAAATAACTATTAACCTTTTCGTAAGACCTGACCCTATCGCTATATCCTCTAATCATAAGAATTGTAATTCTTTCACTTCCAGTTAAATACATGTTTGCATGTAAAAATGACAGCTTTTATGACTTTACATCAAAACTGAACTGGTTTTTTATTTATTAATAAATAAAACACAATAAAATTTGTTGATATTTTCAAAACACGTCGTTATATCAAAAATTACTGATATTAGGAACAAAGTATGTTATACCAAAAGTGTAACAAATTTAAAGTAAAAACTATAAATGAAAAAATATACAGGGTGTTATATTTAAATATATAAAATTCGTTCGAATTCCAGACAAACTAAAAAGCTGGTAACAACGCCAATATCGTCATACGGCGCGTCAGATTCTATTAAACAACTGTACCAAATTTGGTTTAAATCGGTCAATAAATTGTGATGTTATTAAGCTGCTTCCAAACTTTATAAACACACTGTATCTTGTTTTCAGGATAAGTTAATTCCCCATTACCCCATTTATATTAAACGGAATTATTCGTACTTATTGCGTTTAAATATTTAAGAACACTCAAAGTTATGCATCTGATCTCTTAAATATAAATGTCTAGTAATACCTAATTTATTTTTTAATCATCCCTGGTATGACACCGGCTACCTGCGTATCCGTGTGTTTGTCATCTATTTTTTGTGGTCCTAGGAAAGATGAATAGGAAAAAGGTCTCAAGTTACATAAAAAGTAAAATTCTAGAGCCGTCAGACATACGCTAGACTCTAGACGGTTCCTAAATTTGATATACCTTTTAAAGTCGCATAAAAGGGTTTTAGGGTTAAAAATGTTGTTTGGAGACAAAAAAATATGTATAGGAAACACGAAGGTTTTTTTGCTTGGTTCCCATGCTTTTGCGTGAAGTTTTTTTTAAAGGGAAGAATGTTGTAGCTACAAAGTTATTAAGTAAAACTTATATCTACACGGTAGTTGTATGGTCGTATATACAGGGTGTCCGGAATACTCTCGGGGCGTATAGGGGAGGTCGAAATAACCCTCATTTGTCATTGAAAAAATCCTAAAATGTCCCTTAACGGAGCTATAGAGCCCCAAAGGAATACCAAGCGACTTACCTTTTCGGCTCTAGCCTATGAACCGACATATGTACAGGGTGTCCCAAATTCGAGCCTCATTATTGGGATCTCGGAAACTAGAAGAGATACGAGGTCGGTTAAATGGAGGCAAAGTTGCGCGATTTGATGCTGATCAAATTGCCACCTTAAAAGTTTAAAAATTCCGAGTGCTTCCGAAGATTTTTGGAAAAAACCGATTATCGCGATTTCATTTTTATTTGTTTATGACTCTACTTGAATAGATATAACAAAATAAATTTCACATTCTCATTACTACTTTTTCTGTTCTACAAGATGTTGTTATAAGATTTTCAAACCGCGTTTCGCTGTATAACAGCTAGTCAGTGAGGCTATAGGTTCTGACAAAAGGAAAAAGCATAGGCGTCTGTTTTAAAACAGACAAAACTGGATGAAACGGAGAATGAAACCAGACTGGCTCCATCTTGGAAGTTCATGTCAGAGGGCGTAGGTATGCATAAGAATGGGTGTTCTTTACTAGCACTACAAGATTGAGCCATCTGTGTGTGAAAAAATAGCCAGTATGTCGCTAATAAGTTGATTTGTCAAAAATCTAACACATATAGATTGTAGATCCACCAGAATCATAAGAATTCCAAAGATGGACATTGCAAAAATTCGCCGAAGAGGCTACTGGCCAACTTCTACCTTAAAAATCTTGCCATCTCTATGAGAAACAGTTCACAGATTATAAAAAATTGTGTGAAGAACGGAGTGTAGAAAAGTTTACTGCAGAAAAGGTGCGATAGCCTATCTTTAAATAAGGTGAAGTAATAAATCAATCAAAACCGTTTTTTTAATGGGCGTGTAAGATTTTTCGGAGTGTAAAGATTTAAATAGGCCTGAATTTTTAAATCTGTGCAGTATCGACATTTAATTCAAGTTTTGTCTTCAAATATATATTTTAATATTAAATTTTTTACGCTTAAAATTATGTACAGCCGTGCCATTTACCTGGAATTTTAGAAATCAATTTTATCAAAACTAATTAGAGTCTAGGTGATTATTCCGGTTCTGCTCTAATCACTTTATTTCTTTTTTTTGTACCTAATCCTGGTTACCTAGGGTGGTTCTGTTATTGTGACTTGTAGTGGCTGCTCGTGTAGATACGAGTCGGCGGAGAGCCCGCTGCAGGCGAAATGCGCCGCAGGCGAAATTTTTTTTGGACCACGCCCAAATTTTAACAAATTTGGTCAATAATCAACAGTAATATCACAAGACCTCGTTTTTTTATCGGTTAGATTTTTCAGCTGTCACGAAAACTTTTTTTGGAAATTTTTCGAGTTGAATTTGGACATGTTTATTCTGAATTTTTGAATAAACAAGCCCAAAGTTCAACGAGTATTGCCAAAAAAGTCTGAGTGAAAAATGGAAAATTTAACCAATAAAAAAATGATGGTCGAGTGATATTTGGCAAGATTATTTCGTACATCGTTGAATAAACATGCCCAAAGTTCAACGAGTAAAATTGCCAAATAAGTTTGAGGCTGACAACCAAAATACATTTATTATAATTTTACGTATTAATGTGCGTTCATTGTTATGTGAAAATTGATGCTATATTTGCGAGGCGAGTAGCGAGCTTACAAAGTCAGCCTTTTTCTGGAGGGGGGGGGGCCTAGCGACGTCTGGGGGAAGGCCCGGCCCCCCTAGGCCCCCCTGTAGTTACGCGCCTGTGGGTGCCTCTATTGGAATAATACACCTATTTATATGTATACATACCTACCTTGGGTGTTTGTTTTTCAGTGAAACTAGTCAAAGTGTGAAGTGTCAGTGTTACCATTCTATTAAAAGTAAGAATGCGGATTTGAGTTTTGACAATGTAATGCAATTTACAGCAGATATTCTTAACGTTGGGAAAACAACAATATATAAACTTTTAAAAGAAGAAAAAAGTGTTGGCGTTAAACCTCCAAAAACTTCTGGACGACCAAAACTTGAGCCGGACGACGTTTTATTGCAGAGAATAAGGCGAGAAGTTCATAGTTCCTTTTTAAAAAAAGAAATTCCCACGCTGGACAAAATTTTGTCCACAATCCGAGAAGACCAGGACTACCCATTTATGTGTAAAATACCAATGACGATAAAGCAATTTATCGTCATTGTAAAATATGCTTTGGAAATTATTAAAAAAATTGGTTTCTCAAATTAAGACAGGTGTCGCCAGAAAAAGCACGACTTATAGAATGGTGATTTAAAAAGACTCTTTAATGAAGCTATGGGTAAAATCATAGGCATCGTAACTATAGATCCGACACGCCATTCATAAATGCTATAAAATTGTGATGCCAAAATTGTTTGGTGGCGAGACGCCGTGAGGAGCTAGGTGGGATCGGGAGTGGGAATTACTCTGAATTTACATATGCATGCGACAAAACCACAGAACAATAAAGGTTAGGTTGACAAAACTCCAGGAAAACCCACAGAAAAACGCTGTCACAAATCCGAGTATTGCCGAGTCGATGCGGATGGCCACGAAAATGATGGGATCTGGGCGGATTCTTTTTTGCTGCGTTGCCATACTACAGATTTTTTACGAGGTTTTAGGCAATGTTATATATTTCCCACATCATGTTATTCTAGTAAATCATAAAAGTTAATACTTTTAACAGAGTAAGCCCAGAAAACTACGTTTTCTATGGCGTAAGTCTGGCAAACCAAGTGGAGGGGAGCAGCTTGAATGTTGATTTACTTTACACTGGAATACAATGATGACAACACGTTTATTTGTTATTGTTCGGTCTAATTGTTACGAGGTCTATGGGTAAAATCAGTGCGGAAAAGTGTATCGATCATGTGATAGAAGAAGAAACCAACATTGGTTGAACAGCTTATTATAAACGATGTTAATAAAAGTTCATCTTTCGAATCGGACTATGATTAATCCATAACGACAAAGTACTATTCGATTTTCGAAAATGCGCTGTTTGTAAGATTATATATTATATGTATATTGTTTTTGTAATTATATTATGTAAAATAGTACCCATTGTTATTTATTAATTAATACGATTTTTTAAATGTTTTCATATGTTATAAATACTTGCGAATATAATATAATACAATTTTAGGGGAATAGGTATGTTTAAGATTATTAATTTAAAAACTCCTCCAATACACGCTCCTGGCTAAGGGATTTTCCCAGTAACAATGGCAAATCTTCAAATATAACAATAGCATGCGATAAATTCCGGGTGGACCTACCTAAAGAATGCTCATTATTTGGATCCTTTAATGTAAACACAATATATTTTAAGGGATGGTGTTTAAATTGTTCTTGACACCCCCGTATGGGCTTTGCATATTTAATGAGCATTTATTACTTGGCGTCATTTATAGATAGACTATAATCCCAAGTAAGCATTTTTTTTTAAATGGCCTTAAAAGTATTTTTAGGTACTAAAGCTTTGCTTATTTTCAAAAAAAATCTCGTTGTAGTAAGCCAGGCATTGTGAAAACCGCATCTCTCTAACCTTATTAAAACCTCGAAACCCGCGGACACCCTGTACATATCAGCTTTATAAATACTGACGCTGGACATAATAATTGCTTCTGCGATCCCGAAAAAATTCAACGCTACTCCCGTGCCGCCTTTTTTCCCGGGATACCCTCTCAAATTTTTAATTAAAAATCTAAAATTACGTTTTAAGTTTCTGTGCTTTTTAAATCGATTTTAAAAATCACGAATAATTTAAGGGAATCATAAATCAACGTCAATAATAATCAATAAAATTCGAAGCTCGCTTTTGGCTTAATTTCTTGGAAGTGTACCCGGTTCGATACCCTCTCCTTTAGGCAGGATCGGTTCTCATTGTTCAAGATTCCTGTTTCTTGTTCTATTCGTTGGTTTGCCTGATTGCTTTACCAAAGATGACGTGACAATTTTTTCATAACTTGAATCAATTAAGGAGTCAAGTATAAAGTTTATTAAATATTCATTTTAATTATAAGTATACCATTTACATAATACGAATTAATTTGATTTTACATTCATAATAAAATATACGCTTAAACCTATGTAAAATATCGTAAAATAAAAACATGCAGATACTAACTATAACTTGAATTTTTTTTTCTTTCATTATTAACTCGCAATATACCGGGTGATGCATGGCTTAGTTAAACATAGGAAATCTCATGCAAATTTTGAGGTGGCTAAATATTGGCTTCCCTGTACAGGGTTATCCAACCAAGACTAGAAAAGGCGATTTTTTGACTTTTCCTGTACTTTTATAAAAAAACTGAAATAGCCATCTTAAGTCATTTTCTCCCGCGAATTCGAATATCTTCAGCAAAAAACAATTGAACATCAAACAAAAGTACTAGGGGTCACTTTGATATTTTTTTAAATGGGATGCCGTATTTTTAATGAGCTTATCCGATTTCTCATATAAATTTTGATCTAAAATGTTGGATTTTTAATTCAAAAACGCCTTTTTTCTTCAGTTTTAAATTCGGAAAATGTTCGTCTACCGTAAGATTAATACCTGATAGATGGATACCCGTTTCACCTGTTCACCCTTTAACCTGCTTTAAAGCGTCCGTCAGTTAGACAAAATAATCAAGTTTCAAATTTCTATATATTTTTCACGAATTAATTACAAATAATGAAATATTCTTTAGAAGAACGGCTAAATGTAATAAAATTATATTACAAAAGTGGAGAGAATGCTCGACAAACACAAAGAACATTTTTTGAGAGTTTCCAGAGACACATTTCCGTGGATACAATTCTCAGAATTAAGACCCTATTTGAAGAAAGTAAGACATTGAAAGATAAGCCAAGAAAGATGAAAAGACGGAATATAAGGGATCGAGCTATTGTTCAATATTTTACTATAAATCCGAAGAGTTCTATTCCGCAAGCGGTACGAGAAGTAAGGTATGGTCCAGGGCTCCGGAGAGTAAGCTATGGAACAGTTCACAGAACTTTAAAAAAATGTGGTCTAAAACCATATTGCATCCTTCCCGTTCAATACTTAACACAGCTTCAAAAAGAACTGCGATTTCGATTTGTTGCTTCAATGCTGATGAGAGAGCAAGACGAAGATTATAATTTATATAATAAAATTCTATGGAGTGACGAAGCGTCATTTACAACATCGGGGGTATACAATCGGAAAAATACAAGATACTGGGCAGCAGTTAACCCTCATAGATATGAAATGATAAAGTTTCAAGGTTGGAGCTCACTTAATGTTTGGTGTGGGATGTTAGAAAATCGAATTATTGGACCACTATTTTGTCGTGGCTCTTTAACAGGCCAAAGATACCTCCATTTTCTTCATAACGATATCGAGGATTTCTTGGAAAGGTTGCCATTGCAAGCCTACAACAATATCATTTGGCAGCAGGATGGTGCTCCGCCTCATGCAGTTCGAGAAGTGGTAACATACCTAAACGAGCGTTACAATCAGTGGATTGACCGTAACGGAACAATTCATTGGCCACAAAATAGCCCCGATATCACGCCAATGGATACATTTTTAGGGGGTCATTTAAAAAATGTAGTTTATCAACGACCCAACAGAAGTCTGGAGGACATTCAGCAAAAAATTATAAATGAAATTAATAGACTTAACCAGGACCAAAATATTGTAAGAGATTCTTTGGAGAGATTGAAAAGGGGGCATCGGTCATGTTTTGAAAATAATGGAGGACACATAGAACAATTATATTATTGAGATTAAAGTTATTCACTTTAGTTTATAGTTTTTTCTAATATGTCATACTTTTTTATACGTAAGCAATAATAGATTTGCAAAAACTACTAAATTTGTAATTAATTCGTGAAAAATATTGAAGTGAAATAGTGAATTGAATTTTGTGATATTATGATGTCAAGGTTTGACCAAAATAACCAGTCTTTCAAATTTATAGTATTTTCGGATGAAGCAACATTTATGTTAAATGGTAAAGTCAATAGACACAACTGTAGGTTTTGGGCAAATGAAAATCCCCACTGGATGAGTGAAGGTCATACACAACGCCCTGGAAAATTGAATGTGTGGGCTGGGCTTCTGGGTAACCACAAGATTGGTTCATTTTTTATTGATGGAAATTTGACATCACAACTTTACCTTCCGCTCTTGGAAACGCAAATAGTGCCTACTATACGAAATGTGATGGGTCCAAACTATGCAAGTAAATTCTTCCAACAGGACGGAGCTCCTCCCCATTTTGGGTGAAACGTGCGCGAATTTTTGAACAACACTTTTCCGAATAGGTGGATCGGTAGAGGGGATACAATCGAGTGGCCACCTAGGTCCCCTGATTTGTCGCCTAACGACTACTTTTTATGGGGACACTTGAATAATAGAGTTTATACCACAAAACCTCAATATTTGGCCGATTTGCAGCGTCGAATTTTGGACGAATTAGAATTAATAACGCCAGAAATGATTTACAACACAATTGAAAAATTTTATTTTCAATTAGCACACTGTCAAGCTGTACAGGGAAAACAGTTTGAACATTTAATATAAAAAATATATTGTTTCTAAATTGTACTCGTTATTTCGAAAACTACTGATATTAGGAACAAAGTATGTTATACCAAAAGTGTAACAAATTTAAAGTAAAAACTATAAATAAAAAAATATACAGGGTGTTACATTTAAAAATATTAAATTCGTTCGAATTTCAGACAAACTAAAAAGCTGACAACAACGCCAATATTGTCATTCGGTGTGCCAGATCCTCTTACACACCACTGTACCAAATTTGGTTTAAGTCGGCCAATAAATTGTGATGTTATTTGGTCGTTTCCAGACTGTATCTTACGGTGTATAGTTTTAAATTCTTGAGACCCAATTAGAACAAAAGTCACTGTTCTTTTCTCGCAGTAAAAGGATACATCATAAAATAGAGTACGCTTAAAAAAACAAACAGAAACATACATTAAAATAAAACTCTATATTCATATTCTCATAAAAATATGTCGTATTTTTTATCCCTCCTTATTTCTATGTGTTCACATGCATTTCAAAACGATATTTCCTCCTAAATCGGGAGAGCAGTAAACTCAGTCTCGCTGATTTCCGGTTTAAAGGTTCGGGAGTTTACGCGTAAAAACTAGAAACGTTAAATGTCTACCAAAAAATATCAACTTGGTAAAAAGTATCTATAAGTATAAGTAGTTCAAAAATGCAAAGTTGTCATAGCGACGGTTACTAAAGTATAGAGTTGGAGGGCTGATATGGTTACGGTAACTATGACATTAGGTAAGGGCTTGCGGTATGAGTTAGTAGAATGAAGAAGCGCTGTCGATAGGTCCGTAGTAGGCAAAGAATTGGGAATTGGGTATCTACCTACATTTTTGTTTTCGACGATGTAGAAAATGTTTTTCGATGTTTTACGTTTATGACAGTCTAGCCTGAACCCATTATGTAATCTATAATTATGATTTAATTGATAGTTCAAAAAAGAACACTGTCATGTTGGTACTGTCAACAAATGTGAGGTTATGTACCTAGGGTTTTTCTATTTCTCTTCTGCCTTCTAAGTAAGACAATGTTTCTTGATACATTTTTACGTATGCTGCGTAATTTGCCAGTAGAAAACTAGTTTGATCTACCTAGGCAGATTACCTACAATTTTCTACTGACGCGACTCTGCCTAAATTTTCAACTGTTAAAATATTTTCAAATATTTTATAATTATTATTGAAACCTCAAAAAACAACTAGGTGAAACCTTATAGTCATTGGACATGCCATTGTTATTGGACATTTTTATTGTAAATCCAAATAATAAGCTTTCTTACTTAGCTAACTAAAGAACGACTTCCATCACAAATTCAGGCGCAATTTTGTTCTTTGTCTCCTTGTCAGCAGTGATATTTCTTGTCAACGAGAGGAGACACTCGAGCTTAATGACTTTGATGTAATGTCGTTTAAAATATTAACGCAGATAATTACTAAATTCATCTGCTGCCTATACCGGCCGCCAAGCGATACCCATTATAGAGAATTGTTCTCCTCGCTTGCTAACACTATCGACTTTTTACAAATTATGGGGAAGGCTATCAACCAAAAATTATTTAAGTGCCTAGAAGGCTTCAATAATATTAGTGACCGCCAGTATGGACTCCGTAAGCCTATAGATCAACAGGAGACCTTCTCGCTTATGTTACACACGTTTGGAACAACGCAATAGAACATCATGGGGAGTCCTGGGCGGTAGCACTTGACATTTCCAAGGCCTTTGACCGAGTATGGCATGAGGGGCTTTTAACTAAAGTGAGAGCATGCGGAATGCCGGTTCAAGTTTGTTCATGGCTGTCAAGCTTTCTTAAAGACAAATCTCTGCGAGTGGCGATGGACAGATTTGTTTCAGACACATTTAACATCAACGCCGGAGTCCCTTAAGGTTCTATATTGTCGCCCACCCTCTTTTACTCTTCATTAACGATCTTTTGGAAAAAACTAAAAATCCTATATATAGCTTCGCTGATGACAGCACACTTGTTTTATCTTCTACTTTGGATGCTCGAACATCGGCTGTTTTCTAAAATTTGTAAACATTATAAGAAAAAACACGCAGTCGAGCAGTAGTTGAAGCACCCAAATTATATCAAAGACAGTTAATCTAGAAGAGATTACTACTTGTACCACACCATTATTACAACCTTTAAATAAAGTAGGTAACAGTTCAAGCGCTAGTTCATGCTCCTATCTGAAATTCTCAGAATAGTCAGAACCTAGAAAAACCAAAGTTAAGTGTTATCAAGCGTAAGGTACAATCACAATTATGTGGTTCTTGGGTTTCACAGAAAACGGTCATCGGTGTCATTCAATCAAACTAAATTCTGATGGTCAGACCCTTAGCCCTTGTGGGGAAATTCGGGAAATCTACGCTGTTATAAAGAGTGCTTTATTTAGAAAACTCATCCTTTTACCACTAGTTTTCTGTTTAGGTAATAGTTATTTACGATATAAGTGTTGTAAAGATTCATATTACAACACGAGATGTTAAAGTTGTTAAACGAGGCGTCAGCCGCGTTTAATAAAACATCGAGTGTAGTTATATGAATTTACAACAAGAATATTGTACAAAATTTTATCTACTTTCATCTATGAATAAAAATATTTGGCAAAAGGCATTTTTAAAAATAAAAATGCACCTGCTATTAAAAATCGTTTTGTAAGGGCATCTATTACAGCACTAGTGCTGTAATGGCATCTATTACAGCACTAGTGCTGTAATAGATGCCCTTACAAAACGATTTACAGAACTGTAAAATTCATATTACTAAATGAAAGTAGATAAATCAACTTACACATATTTATTACTTGTTGAATTAAGTGTTTATAATTTCTTTACATTTCTTTCCTTAATTAAATAACTTTTAATTTATTATTTTTGTGTTTGTTTTGGCATTGTGTGTGGATACCATCATTTCACTGACAGGAATTTGGTGTTGTTGTATCAAATTGGAACTAAGTATAAGAGCTGTGAGTGGCACTCAAAACTCTAACATATATCAAGGCTTTTACAGCAACATCCAACTAAACGATTATTTAATATTTATTTAAATATTAATATTGTTTCGACTTTTGTTGAATAGTTAAATCAGTTAAAAATCTTAAATGCAATAACTCCATTTTTATTTCTCTAACCCCTTTTCTCGACAAGCACATGTTCAATGCCTTTCTTTACAAAAAAATCCCGAAAAAATTACATTAAAATATAAATGCCATATGCCAGCTTCCGAAGATGCATCAAAGGGGGAATAAAAATAAAATTTTAAAATTAAAAACGAACGAGGCGATTTTCATGGAATTGTCTTAAAGATGCTCCATGTTTTATAAGAGGGTTCAAATTTTGCATCATTTATTTGTGAGTTTTGATGTAGGCAGATAATAATTATACTGGGTTAGTTTTTAACTTTTAGAAAATGTTTACCTGTGTCTAAAGTTTAAAATGGCGCCAATGTGTTGGAAAATCCCTCCAACTTTTTATTAATCAAAAATATACGCCAAAATGAGCAAAAATAACTAATGAACCTTTTAACAACAGTTGTAAAGGGCAAAAAACTCTACAAGATAAAATATTAAAATACCATTCCATTTGAAAAAAAAAGAGTAAATTACTTTTAAAATCTGAAAGTTGACACGTTTGTAGGGCACACCCTGTACAAAATATGGAATGTTCTGAGGGTCTTAAGTCTTGAATTAGTCTTTATCTTTGATACCCTCGAGAATTTTTCGAATGTCTTGAGTTAATTTAATTATATTTCAAATTTTAAGGTGCCAAGCTTTTTCTTCCAAAAAAGAATATTTTTAAATAACTTGGCAACATTGCAATATAATTAAAAACTATGTCTGCCACGATACGCAGAATGTCGAGGGAAATTTAAAAGTGCAAAAATATACAGGGTGTATACCCTATAGAGTCAAAAATAATTTTACGTTATAACTCACTTACTGTCCTTCAACTTTTATATTAACATTTTTCGTATATTATAAATACAAGCGGAGCTATTCTACTTTGCCACACTAAACGGCCACCCTGTATGTCAAATTGGGGTTATTTTGACCTCCCCAATACGTGCCCGAGAGTATGCTATACAGGGGGGGAAGGGACATTTCGCCGCGGCCGTTTCGCCGCGGTCGTTTCTCCGCGGCAGTTTCGCCGCGAGGACCATTTCGCCGCGGTCATTTCGCCGCCAAATAATAAAATGATAAAGTCTGTGGTCTGTGGCTCTCAAACAATAAATTATATTGAAGGTAATTTTGGATGTTGATGAATTACATGTTCTAAATAAAATAATTTAAAGTAAATAAAAAATTAGTTTAGGTAAAGAAAAATAATAATTTTTTAGCTTTTGTAGTATTCAGACAAATTAGTTTTACGAATTCTTTTTTATAAAGTTTTGGTTCTAAAAAGAACCGATTTTGTAGTCTTGCGACAGAACGTACCTACTTGTAGATAGGAAATTTCACCCATGCTTTCAGACTCATCAGAATCAACATCATCGTCATCATCATCATCATTCGTAATAATTAACGGTCTTACTTCGTCTATAACCTGTTCTGTCTCATAAGATTCAAAAATAATTTTTTCTGTGTGTTCAATGCATTTCCGCCATTCTTCTTTGCCCGCTTGGCTAAGCGCCTCCTCCCATAACTTTATAACGCTAGGCTTACCGATATTTTTACAGGCATGTTTGTCATAATAGTTCTTGCTAATACCCCATACCAATTCAATTGCGTTGTAATGACAATGGTAGGGCGGCAATCTCAAAACTTGATGTCCATATTTGAGGGCTAATTCGTCAACAACATACTTTTTTTTAAATGACTGCTCTTTACACTTGCTTAAAAGTTCACTTTTTAAATATAACTTTTCATGGTTTATGTTTTTCTTTGACAACCACCCTTTTATTTCTTCCTTTTTCCAGCTGCTTGTAGGGAATTTCTCTTTGAGTCTCGTATGGTAAGAGGCATTGTCTAAAACAATTAAGGAAGGTTTTTCTAAACTTTTTAAAAGTTTTTCCTCGAACCAATGCTCAAAAATTTCAGCATCCATAATAATGTCATTATCGGAAAAGTATATACCTGAAAAAATCTTTAACATATTTAACCATCCCGCACTTGAGCAAATTTTAATTGGTTCTTGGAAAATAGCGATTATTATATAGATTTAACTATAATAATACAAAAAAATTTAATTATCTATTTAATTATTATTTATGCTCAACGCGTAATTCTAAGATAATTTTGTTTTGAAACCTCTGATTTCGCCCAGTAATAGAATACAGTAAACCAGTGGGATGTTCGGTGTGATCAAGTATAGCGAAGGTGCGAAGATATTGTAACTTAACCGACTTACTGTTTTAAAAGCGATAACATCCCTTGGTGATTTAATCCGATATCGGACTTCTTAAAACGCACAGACTTTAGTTATGAAATTTAAACAAATTTACATATATTTTTTTTTCTTTATTTATTATTTAGAAACATTTAACATAAAAACATAATAACATTTTATTGATTTTTTTTTTCGAAATTTTGTGCAATTCCCCTCAAGAAGTCTAGCATATCTCTTGCGTGAAACTCCTTCACCAATCTTAAAATTCTTTCATGTGCTTGAATATATTTTTTTAATTTTTTTTGCGGTTCATGACCTGCGACTATTTGTTCTAAGTACATATTTCTGCCTCTTTGTATTATTTTCAATGCTTCAATAAACTTCCATATTGATGGATGGTCCATTCCCAATTCATTTTGCAATCTTCTGTTTGCAGCTTCTGCGTTGTTGTTGGTTCGGTTAATTCCTTGTATAACTCTGTTGTGTACAGGGTTATCCAACCAAGACTAGACAAGGCGATTTTTTGACTTTTCCTGTACTTTTATAAAAAAACTGAAATAGCCATCTTAAGTCATTTTCTCCCGCGAATTCGAATATCTTCAGCAAAAAACAATTGAACATCAAACAAAAGTACTAGGGGTCACTTTGATATTTTTTTAAATGGAATGCCGTATTTTTAATGAGCTTATCCGATTTCTCATATAAATTTTGATCTAAAATGTTGGATTTTTAATTCAAAAACGCATTTTTTCTTCAGTTTTAAATTCTGAAAATGTTCGTCTACCGTAAGATTAATACCTGATAGATGGATACCCGTTTCACCTGTTCACCCTTTAACCTGCTTTAAAGCGTCCGTCAGTTAGACAAAATAATCAAGTTTCAAATTTCTATATATTTTTCACGAATTAATTACAAATAATGAAATATTCTTTAGAAGAACGGCTAAATGTAATAAAATTATATTACAAAAGTGGAGAGAATGCTCGACAAACACAAAGAACATTTTTTGAGAGTTTCCAGAGACACATTTCAGTGGATACAATTCTCAGAATTAAGACCCTATTTGAAGAAAGTAAGACATTGAAAGATAAGCCAAGAAAGATGAAAAGACGGAATATAAGGGATCGAGCTATTGTTCAATATTTTACTATAAATCCGAAGAGTTCTATTCCGCAAGCGGTACGAGAAGTAAGGTATGGTCCAGGGCTCCGGAGAGTAAGCTATGGAACAGTTCACAGAACTTTAAAAAAATGTGGTCTAAAACCATATTGCATCCTTCCCGTTCAATACTTAACACAGCTTCAAAAAGAACTGCGATTTCGATTTGTTGCTTCAATGCTGATGAGAGAGCAAGACGAAGATTATAATTTATATAATAAAATTCAATGGAGTGACGAAGCGTCATTTACAACATCGGGGGTATACAATCGGAAAAATACAAGATACTGGGCAGCAGTTAACCCTCATAGATATGAAATGATAAAGTTTCAAGGTTGGAGCTCACTTAATGTTTGGTGTGGGATGTTAGAAAATCGAATTATTGGACCACTATTTTATCGTGGCTCTTTAACAGGCCAAAGATACCTCCATTTTCTTCATAACGATAACGAGGATTTCTTGGAAAGGTTGCCATTGCAAGCCTACAACAATATCATTTGGCAGCAGGATGGTGCTCCGCCTCATGCAGTTCGAGAAGTGGTAACATACCTAAACGAGCGTTACAATCAGTGGATTGGCCGTAACGGAACAATTCATTGGCCACCAAATAGCCCCGATATCACGCCAATGGATACATTTTTATGGGGTCATTTAAAAAATGTAGTTTATCAACGACCCAACAGAAGTCTGGAGGACATTCAGCAAAAAATTATAAATGAAATTAATAGACTTAACCAGGACCAAAATATTGTAAGAGATTCTTTGGAGAGATTGAAAAGGGGGCATCGGTCATGTTTTGAAAATAATGGAGGACACATAGAACAATTATATTATTGAGATTAAAGTTATTTACTTTAGTTTATAGTTTTTTCTAATATGTCATACTTTTTTTATACGTAAACAATAATAGATTTGCAAAAACTACTAAATTTGTAATTAATTCGTGAAAAATATATAGAAATTTGAAACTTGATTATTTTGTCTAACTGACGGACGCTTTAAAGCAGGTTAAAGGGTGAACAGGTGAAACGGGTATCCATCTATCAGGTATTAATCTTACGGTAGACGAACATTTTCCGAATTTAAAACTGAAGAAAAAAGGCGTTTTTGAATTAAAAATCCAACATTTTAGATCAAAATTTATATGAGAAATCGGATACACTCATTAAAAATACGGCATCCCATTTAAAAAAATATCAAAGTGACCCCTAGTACTTTTGTTTGATGTTCAATTGTTTTTTGCTGAAGATATTCGAATTCGCGGGAGAAAATGACTTAAGATGGCTATTTCAGATTTTTTATAAAAGTACAGGAAAAGTCAAAAAATCGCCTTGTCCAGTCTTGGTTGGATAACCCTGTACATTCCACATTCTTACATTATCATTTATTTGGCGGCGAAAGGGCGGCGGCGAAACGGCCGCGGCAAAATGGTCCTCGCGGCGAAAGGGCAGCGGCGAAATGTACTAGACCCCTATACAGAGTGTCTCACGGTCGATGGTAGGTTAGACGTTTACGGAAAACGGGACATAGAAAATTACTGAAAATTTGGCAACTTAGGTAATTGGCTTTGCTCTATCGATCTCAAATATTTTCAACAACGCAGCGTTGCCGCTTATACAAAAAAGTAGCAACATATTTGATATTTTAAATGGAACACCCTGTATATAATTGCATTCTCCGCTTCATTATTGATTTCTAATTATTTTTATATAATACGTTCCTATAACTATCTTTAGCGGTTTTCGAGAAATTAATTAATTTCCATATTTTTTGTTCAAAACATAGCTCTAATTAATTGTTTATTACTGCGGTATTTGGATTCGTAGATAGCTGAAATTTTGGATGTAGTTTACCTTGTCCTGTGTATTAGTTATGCATAAAGAAATTTGTTCTGTGTTCGGGTCGTTCAAAATTCGTCATTAAAATTTTACCGCTTGATACAAAAATGGTGAAAAGTGCATTTTTTCAAATAGTATATTATTAAATATCCTGCATGAAAATGAATGTCCCTTCCAAATGATATATAATGTTCCTATACCTAAATAGTTAAGATGTCGAAATAAAAGCAAGATTTTGTAAAAATCGGATTATTTTGGCATATTTGTCTTAGATAGCCATGAAATCCCAAGATGGAACATATCTTTATGAAAATTTGACAGTTAGTGCATCAATAATAAAAAAATTGCTAGTTTTTAACTTTTAGTAAATAAAGCGACCTAAAATTAATTAAAATGGAGGGAAATAACTATTCAAATAAAATTTTGATAAAATTGTTTATTCTTCATGGACAATGTAACCAAATTATAGCAAGAACATGCAGAAGGTTCAACGAAATGTTTCCCGATCAACAACTAATCAACGAGAGAAAGTTTGTACGATTACAAACTAATTTTGTTAATTATGGGTCAAAACTGAAATCGGAAAGACATTTACCGAAGCCTGTAACTTCTGATGAAGACAACATCATAAATGTTTTAGCCTATTTTCACGCTTTCCCTCAAGCTTCTATGTCCCGTTTTCCGTAAACGTCTAACCTACCATCGACCGTGAGACACCCTGTATACTTACCAGACACGACACCTTGTATAAAAACGGTAACTCATTTTTTAAGTTAATTTAGTTGGATTGAGTTTTTCTAAAACAATCATTAATTGATTTCTTATTTTTGGGTCATTAAAAGCAATTATAAGATAAAACGTGTGAACCTAGGTCACTACCATTATCATAAACAACTGTTGGATCATAATTTATATAAGGTTATCCCCGTGTTTATGTTTTTTTCTACTAAAAACGCAATTCAGAACGCAGCAATCTCTATTAAATTGCGTATTTTTTACTAATGTCGTCATGTTATTATGACTTTTTTTGATAAATTCTACATTAAAATTTACAAAAATTAAAACAAATATCGCAAATTTGGAATTTAATTATTTTTGCTCCAAAAATACAATAAATAAAATATATTTTCTTGATAATAGAATATAATAATATATCGTAATAATTATTATTACACATATTGTCCAAAAACGATAAACATTTTATCTTTGAGCTTGGGCTAAATAATCAGAATAACAACGACAAATATCAAGAAAAAAAATGCACAAGGTACTTATAACTAAAAACACTTCTATACTTCCTTTACCCCATTCAACCACTTTTTTTTTGACGAATGGGTTGTTTTTATTGGGGATTTTACGGTATTTTGGAAACATTTCCCGAGTTAGAGGGTGTAAGACATTCAAACGGAATGTTAAAGACTTGTAGAGTTATAAAAATAAACGCGGTTTTCAGGATTTATGTGTGAAAATCGTAACAAGGTGTTACCTTGAGGGGCGATGAACTGATAATGTCTAGAATTTTTTAAAATCCTAAATTTAATTTAAATACAGTGAGAACGTCTGGCATGTAATAAATTATGTATTGTGATTGGTAGATTTTTCTAAAAATCTTTCGGACATGTGAACTATTATTTTTTATTGCGCATTTTATGACCGGAAATACGCGTATTCAGGGTGAGCCAAAAAATACTTTATGGTGAACTTCTCTTTTTAATGGAAACCCTGTATTTTTTTTGTCATATTTTTAGAGAAAGCCTAAAGTTGTATATTGGTGCCATTATTCCATCTTTAACCGTTATTTATACAGAGCGAATAAAATATTGGCTAGACTTCAAAAATATCTTTATAGTCTATCTTTAATAATAATAATAATATCCTTTATTGCCTACAAAATCTAACAAAAGACATGGCAACGTCACACAATTGATGTGGCAGTAGCCCTTATTGAAATTGTCAGACTCTTAAAGTCTACCTACTGACAGAAGTATAAACTATATTAATTATCACAATGAAATATTAAAATAATGATAAAAAAAAAAAATAAAAAAAAAGTATTAAAACGTCTTTTAAAATGTTTCGATTCACACCAATAAAATTTATACATACTTGTACATACGTTTTGACTACAAACCAAAAACCACTGACAAAAGCCATTCACTCAATCATTTAATGATGCGAAGTAATAAATCAATCAAAACCGTCTTCTCTATGGGCGTGCAAGATTTTTCGGTATGTATAGATTTAAATAGGTCTGAATTTTTAAATTTGTGCAGAATTAGTACAAGTGTCGACATTAAATTAAAGTTTTGTCTTCAAATATACCGGGTGTTGCATCGTCGAGCGGGACATAGGAAATCCCATGTAATTTTAAATGGGGTCAATTATTGGCTTCCCTAATTATTTTAGAGAAAAATTCTATTTAGGTTTATTAAAGAGCACTAAAACCCACATTCAAAAGAATAACTTTAGATATTTTTGATGAGCCCGTTTACGGGTTATCGCCGATTTCTTTTTAACTATTTCTCCTTTTTATGGCCCCGTATTTGCGGGCACCAGTCAAGGTAAAAGATGACTGTCAAATAAAGTTGTCATTTTGAAATGTGTGCTTTATTGTTATAAAAACTCGTACATCGAAAATATTAGCCATGAATTACACTTCTGAAGAAAAAATATTGATGATTAAATGGTATTATCAAGGAAATAGTTATCAAAATGTGTCAGACATGTTTGCTGCTCTGTATCCGAATAGACCGATACCTACAAAATCTACAGTCGAAAGGACTATCAAGAAATTTGAGACAAAAGGCACTGTAATAAATAACTGCAGATGTGAAGAAAGGCAGGAACAAAGAAGAGATGCAACTTGCAAGTTTTATTGTGCGTGGAAGAAAATGATGGGAAGATGAGCACAAGGAAACTTGAGGATGACATAGGATTAGATCACACCACAGCGTTACGAGCTTTGAAACGACATAAATATTATTCATACAAATATGAAAAGCACCAAGAGCTAAGAGATAGGGACGAAATACGACGACAGGAGTTTTGTTTTGGTATGATGGAAAGAGCAAACATGGATAGGGAATTTTTAAAAAACATTTGTTTCACTGACCAATGCACATTTACCTTAAACAATGAACCCAATGTTCAAAATTATCGATATTGGAGCAAAGAAAACCAACACAGGTTTGTGGAAACAAGGACGCAATATCCACAAAAAGTTAATGTATGGGCTGGGATTTTCGGAGAAAATATTATCGGGCCATTATTTCTTACACGAAATTTAAATGCAGAATATTTTTTGGAACTACTTGAAGATCATATTTTACCTACTTTACATGATGCCGCCAGGGAAAATCAGGAAGTTTGGTACCAAATGGATGGCTGCCCGGCCCATAGTACCCTGGCTGTCCGGGAATATTTAAACCGTGCTTTTAATGGAAATGTTATTGGCTTAAATCATACAGCAAATTGGCCAGCCAGGTCTCCTGATTTATCGCCAAATGATTTCTTTCTCTGGGGCCATTTAAAAAACAGGATATACAATAAAGATAAAAAATACCCAAATCTAGACGAGTTAAAAAATGCTATTTCTGCCGAATGCAATAGAATTTCAGTTTACCAACTAGCGAATGTAAGAAGAGAATTTTATGATCGCCTCGGTTATTGTCTAGCAGTCAATGGAGGAATATTTGAACATCTTCTTAAATCCTAAAGTTCTAACAATTTAATAGTACCTACCTATTAATTAGTAAAATATTGAAACATGTAAAATGTCATAATTAACCTTGTAATTGGATACTTTATTTTAGTTTTATTCAGATTAATTTGTACTCATAAATACACCTTTAATATTTTCGATGTACGAGTTTTTATAACAATAAAGCACACATTTCAAAATGACAACTTTATTTGACAGTCATCTTTTACCTTGACTGGTGCCCGCAAATACGGGGCCATAAAAAGGAGAAATAGTTAATAAGAAATCGGCGATAACCCGTAAACGGGCTCATCAAAAATATCTAAAGTTATTCTTTTGAATGTGGGTTTTAGTGCTCTTTAATAAACCTATATAGAATTTTTCTCTAAAATAATTAGGGAAGCCAATAATTGACCCCATTTAAAATTACATGGGATTTCCTATGTCCCGCTCGACGATGCAACACCCGGTATATTTTAAGCTTAAAATTATGTACAGCCGTCATTTAGCTGTAATTTTAGAAAGCAATTTTATCAAAATTAATCACAGTCTTATTATTCCGTTTCTGCTCTAATCATTTTATTCTTTTTTTTTTGTTCCTAATCCTGGTTACCTGTTTGCTAATTATGTGGTTATTGTGCTTTTATGGGTGCCTCTACTGGAATAATATACCTATTTATATTTATACCTACCTACCTTGGGTGCTTGTTTTTCAGTGAAACTAGTCAAAGTGTGAAGTGTTTTTTTAATTAAATACGGAGAATTTTTAACAATCGTTTAAACGCCCTAGAGTCGGTCCATGTACAGTAAATGAAAAAAAAATAATTCTTAACGTTACAATTCTATTAAAAGTAAGAATGCGGATTTGAGTGTTGGCAATGCAGTGCAATTTATAGCAGATATGCTTAACGTTGGGAAAACAACAATATACATATAAACTTTTAAAAGATGAAAAAAGTGTTGGCGTCAAACCTCCAAAAACTTCTCCAGGATGAACAAAACTTGAGCTGGATGACGTTTTAATGCAGCGAAGAAGGCGAAAAGTTTATAATTTCTTTTTAAAAAGAAATTCCCACGCTGGACAAAATTTTGTCCTCAATCCGAGGAGACCAGGACTACCCATTTATGTGTAGAAATACGCTTTGGAAATTAATTAATGCGAAAAGTCCATAGTTTCTTTAAAAAAAAAGAAATTCCCACGCTAGGCAAAATTTTCTCCTCAATCAATAGAATTTCCAGTAGAGTCCTTAAAAAAAGAACTAGGTATTGGTACTAGCCAAACATGAAAATGCATTCAAAAAATATGTAGTCGATGGAATGGCAAAGTTACGAGGAATAGATAATCTGTGCTCAGACTCCCTCCTTACCACTGCGAATTAAACCCGATCGAACTTATATGGGCTCAAATAAAGACATACGTCACCACAAAAACAGGACTTATAAAATTGTGTGGATTTAAAAAGACTCTTTAATGATTATGGGTAAAATCAGTGCGGAAAAGTGGAAACGTGTATGGATCATGTGATAGAAGAAGAAGCCAAAATGTGGCAGGTTAGTTCAGGTTGAACCGCTTATTATAAACAATGTTAATAAAAGTTCATCTTCCGAATCGGACTATGATTAAGCCAAAACGACAAAGTATTATTCCATTTTTAAAAACGCTTTGTTTGTGAGATTCCATATCATATCTTGTTTTTGTAATTATATTATGTAAAATAGTACCACCCATTGTTATTTATTAGTTAATACGATTTTTTAAATGTTTTCACATGTTATAAATACCTACGCATCTTTAAGATTTTTAATTTAAAAACTTCCCCAATACACGCTTCTGGTTATGGGATTTTCCCAATAACAATAGTAAATCCTCAAATATAACAATAGCTTGCGATAAATTCAGGGTGAACCTAACTTAAGAATGCTCACTATTTTGACCCTTTGATGTAAACACAATAGATTTTAAGAGATGGTGTTTAAATTGTTCTTGATATCCCGGTATACATTTTGCATGTTCAATGAGCGTTTATTACTTCGTGTCATTTAAAGATAGACTTATAATAAAACGTATTACACTTATACCCACACTTAGTACTTGGCTGGGAACAAAATCACATAGAGCTGTTTTTTTTTTAGGAAGTTTAATTTTTGCCGTTCTACTTATCATATTAAAAGTTCTCAACCCTCCGGAGTGGGGAACCCCCCCCAAATCTCCCTCAATGTACATTTTCTTCTTTTTTATTCGTTATAGTTAATCTTGCGAGACAAAGTAAAGAGGGAAAAGAGAAACCCCATAAAATTTTATACAAGTTGACTATACTAAAAAATAGTATTCTGAAACATAAAAAGTCAAATAAAATAATATAATACTTTTAAAAAAACTTTATGTTGCGGACAGTATTATTTTTTTTTTTAATTTCATAATATTAAATTAACATTTTAAATGTATTGCAAAACTTTTCCGTAAACACATTATACTGTATTTAAATCGTAAACTTAAGTTTAATCTTATATTAGTTTGTAGTCTATATCATAACATTAACATAACCTTTTATATACCTAGTGTACTTTGTTGATGACTGCAGTTTTGTGAGAAAATAATAGTGAAATGTCGTAAACTCATAAAACTTTGTTTTCTGATGTCTGTACGTTACATGACCATGTTAATTGAAGCGTTTTTCCCAAAAATAGCCCATGTAAAAAAAAAATGTTTTTGAGGAAAACGAAATAACTAAATATGTGAAAGATAGCTTGAAATTTTCTAAATCATAAGCATTGGTAACATTTGAAAAAAAAATTGGTAGTTTTGAGTATAATTTTTAAATTTTAAATATTTTAGGTTTGGAGGTAAAAATAGAAGTTTGTTTGACATGGGCTGTTTTTGCAATAAAACAACAAAACTCTGCAGAGTTATTTGATTTATATATTTATTTAGATACACTCTTAAAAAATGCTGAAAATATAAACGTTTTAAAAGTACATATTAAGTGCTTTCACATCCACTACTATTATCCTCAGAGCCCAAGTCGGCTTCAGGGGCAGAATTTTTTTTTTTTTTGTTAGAAGCAAATGATTCATAAAATGTTCTATTCTCCATTTTTGTTAAAGTTGGACATAAATCTAACAGACTTTTCACTTTAAGGGGGTTTACTTCAAGGGTGCCCGGATACAGTGGTGTTAAAACAAGTTCCTTTGGAAGTTTAGACTTGTTTCTCACCATCCATTTGCTCCAAAAACCAGAATATGAATCTCTTGTGAATATAAATCCAGGATCTTGTTTAGAAACCTTGTATATCCTAATGGTTTTTAGTTTAAGTGGTGGTTTAGGCACTCTAAGAAAATAAGGTGCAACTGTTTTCTCTATATTGTGAAGGATTGATTGATTTACATTGACCACTTTAAAAGGCGATGGCTTGGAGCGACAGTTTTTAATGATATCGTCCCATTCTCCAGGAAGTTCAACTGTAGACTTTTCTTTAATTTTACTGATAATGGAGAAATCCTGGTCATTTTGTAAAAACGAATGACCCCTTATAGGAAATATATGTATGATAGTTTTAAACATTTTTAGTACATGGACAAGGAAGTATAGGAAGCGTACCATTGTGTAGTTCTTATTCTGCCCTGCACATCCGTCGCTGAAAAAAATTAAAGTTTCGGTAACATTATTTTCTAGATTTCGCAGAAAGTGAAACAGGTGAGAAGTAACGTCGTTCTGACCCTTTTTCCCCTTACTTTCGTCATATACGTACATTGACGCCGAATCGTCTGATAAATCGTGTACACCAAACACAAAGTACCACAACTGTCTGGCATAAAAAACGGTGTTTGTTCTTATATGGGGTAACGGCAAGTTCTGCATATAATCAAAGCTGATGACAGTAACCTTGTTTTCTCTTGCATCTTGTTTCCACTTTCGTTTCAAAGCATAAAACGCTTCAGCTTTACGAAGGTGGAGTTCTTGTTCCCCTCGTAGATTATTTCCTGTGTCTTCATCTTGATTGGCTGCTAACTTTTGTCGGATGGTATCACAAAATGTGCAGGTGTCCGTTCTTGGCAGACCAAATTTAATGTTAAATTTGGTTGTAAAAAGCCTCCAGTAAACCTTGTATGATAGGTGCAGCTTATATTTTTCCAGGAAAAGACGATACATTCGTTTTACTGTGAGCGTTTCAGGCAGATAATATTTGTGAGGATTTTTTCTTAGGGAATAATGGGATTGTCTAGCTGGAAAAGACTTAATGTGCTCCTGAATCAGATGTTCAACCTCTATCGGAATCTTGGTAGGTCTATTTTGGTGGCTGCCTCTTTTGTCTAATGGTGCAGACCTAGTTTCAGATAGGGAGTCTTGAATGCGTCTTAGTCTTGCTCGGGAAATTCCGTGAAGGCTTAAAAAAGCATCTCTACATACCTTTACATCGGATAAACTATTAGAATTTGGTGATTTTGAGCGGATGTGGTAGAAAAATGACACAGAATGGAAAAACTTTGTGTCCTGTTCATCTTCTGTGGAATCATCTTGGCTATGACGTTCACTTGCTTTCCGGGACCTGCGCTGCTTTACGGGCAATATTTTAATTAGTCCTGCTAGATGGCTATCCTGCAGATTTTTAGATGGAAGTAAGTAGAACTGCTTAAGTATTTCGTTCCTTTCAGGTTCCATGATGACACTGAAGCACTTGTATCTCTTGCATCTGTAATAGAAAGAAAGTATTTTATTTCCCGCTATGCAGTAACATTATTTAAAACATATATTGAACAAACCCTCGGGCCGGAGGCCCTTGGGGTTTTAAGATCGTCTCCCTCGAACATAAACATCTACTTAATATCCTTGGTACATAAATAACTATTAGGTCAATATAAGTTTAGATTAGTTACCTGCAATCTGGTCCAAGTTTCTTTGCTTCAACGGCTTTTCCCTTGTGGTTAATGTGCGCTTCACCACGCACCTTTTTATTCTTAGTAACAACCTCTTTTTTTAATTTTCTAGCACGTTTACTTGGTACAACAGGCACTTCCGTATCACTCATTTTACAAACAAAAACTGCACATCTACCTTCCGCGAGATGTAAACATCAACTAAAGAATGCATATGCAGCAATAAAACTTACCTCTGCGATTTCTAGCAAAAACAACCTTTGTCACTGACATGGGATATTCTTGACGGAAAGGCGACAGACATGGGCTCTTTTTGCGGAATCGGCAAATCTTTAACCTTCGTTTATTTGATACATAGGCCGTTTTTGTGGAATATTTTAATAGAAATAAATGCACTACCGGTGGCGCCATCCCGTGAAGGCATTTTTAAATAAAACCTGAATTTATGACATGGGCTGTTTTTGGGAAAAACGCTTCAATTGACAAAAGTGCAGATATGAATTCTCATTGGATGAGGAAAGTAGATACCCAACGGCCCCAAGAAATTAATGTTTGAGCTGGAATTATTGGGAATAGAGTGATTGGGCCCACATTTTTTGACGATATCTTAACTGGAGCTTGATATATTAAATAAGCCTAGATATATATTAAAGATAGAAAAGTTAAACTTGGCACTAATATATGACTTCAGGCGTTCTTTAAAAATGTGACAAAAATACGGGGTTTCCATTAAAAAAAAAAGTTGGCCGTAATAAGTATTCTATTTCTATTAAAGTGCATATATTATTCTCTTGAATAAAAAACACTGCAATAAAAAAAAAACAAAAAAATCTAACTGTTTAATGAAAAATCAACTTTTTCGAGTTACTAGGTTCTTCGATTGTACGGCAGAATAGCCAAAGAACTTTCACAGATATTACAAAATAACGTATAAAAAAATTCAACAACCTGTATCAAAAAATTTAAGCTTCAAATAAACTTTTCTTCATAAACTTACCAGTGGAATTACATCCTGAAATATTGGCACGCCATTCAGGAACACCCTGTAAAAAAGAAAATATTTTTATTGAACCTCTCAAATTGGACGGAGAAATATTCTTACTTATGTTATTAATAAAAAATCGTTTGTACTTTTCATGCTGATGTTTTAGTTATAAAAACAACGTCAAAATAATCCAAACTATAATTTCAAATTCACCCAAAAAAAGAAAACGTTTACTACTTTATTTTAGTATGAAAAACGTATTTTTCAACAACAATAAGGAATGTATAAGAAACCCAAAATGCCACCGAAAAGGTCCGGTAATAAACAAGTCTAAAGAATGCCGAAAATCTCACTAAAATCCATAAAATCGACTGGAATTACCTTTAAAACTTTAAATATTTTGGGGGATCCCATTAATATTGTTTGTTTTCTGGGCGCCTTCTACATTTTTTCATGTTAAAAGCCGTTTTGAAGATTCCGAGATCTTGTTTAAAATGTTTTGAAATTTTATTTGCTTCTTTTTGTTTCCTGTGAGAGGTCGTTTTATTTACTGTCAAAACCGAAAATTTTCCTAGTACGAATTACAAATAATTGTCTCAATAAAAATCTCAAGATACACGAAAGAAACTCGCAAAACATATTAATTATACCAAGTACGGTCCCTGATCAGTTTAGACAATAATTTAAAAGACATCGACATGCGATCTAACGGATATTTGTATCTCTTCGTTTGCACCCCCAATGGATATCTGCCGTTTGTTCAGAAATGTTCAAAGTGTCAGTGAATAGTCTATATCCACCCATCTTACTTTTACAGAGCTTTTCTCACAAAACTCGGTGAAAAAATCGACCCGAACATGTTCCATATTTTCCCTCTCTGTCTACTTACGACACCTAAACATCTGCGTATATCATTACCATATTTTTATTCTTAAAAGATGATATTTAAATAGGTACCTTTTTATACAGATCCCCAAATGTCTCAACTCATCGACTTTTTATGACGATTTCCGAGTTTATTTTTATTTCACCCTTCCAAGGAATAAGTTTGTTCAACCCTTTTACACGCGATGACAAAAAATGGATTAGAGGAAATATATTTTTGGATTATTATTTTTGTCATTAATTTTTGGTGGGAAAGCAATTTTAGATATGTTTTACTGTAGGTAATGTAGCTTGGTAGTTAAGTAGGGGCGCCCCACCGTTTATCAGCTCATTTGTAAGTTGTAGGTTCAATGCGAAACTATAACTATACAGGGTGAATCGGGAGGAATGGGCCTAACTCTAAGGGTGTAATATATGCAGCAAAATAATAAGAAAAAACTCAAATGTTGTTATCCAATATTCATTTGTTTTTAAGTTACAGCGTTAAATAAAATAATAATATTGTTAAACCAAAATATCCAACATTAACTTTGTTTTAAATAAATCATTGGTTTAGTAAATTTTCAAAAATACCGCCATCGATTTCCAAACATTTCCTGCTTCGTTTACGAAGGGCGCGCGTGGATCTTCTAATTGATTCGTGCCTTTCTTTAATATTGAGTACAGTATTTCTAATGCGTCTAAATAATGCATCCCTAGGGTATCTACTTTTACTTTGTAAACCTCAGTTTTTAACCAACCCCATAAATTGTAGTCCAACGGCGTGAGGTCTGGCGATCTAGGAGGCCAACTAATAGGACCACCGCGACCAATCCAAACCCCTGGAAACCTTTGGTCTAAATATTGCTTGACCCGACGATCGAAATGGGTAGGCGCTCCGTCGTGTTGATAATATATTTCAATTCTGATGTTTAAAGGAATCTCCTCCAGTAGTCCTTGTAATTCGTTTTGTAAAAAACTTAAGTAGTGATCCCCTGTAAGGCGATTTTCCAAAAGAAAAGGGCCAATTAAATTATTATCGATCATGCCGCACCACACGTTTACTGAAAACCTGTGTTGAAAATTACTTTCGACTATTGCGTGAGGATTTTCGTCCGACCATACATGGGAGTTTCGGCTATTATTGATGCCGTCTAGGGTGAATATAGCTTCGTCAGTAAAAAGTATGTGCGGTAAAAGATGACGATTATTAATTATCCACTCACAAAATTGCATACGCTTGGCGTAGTCTCCAGGTTAAAGATTCTGTACACGCTGTACATGGTACGGGTATAAGCCTTGCTCGTGAAGCGTATTGATCACTCTTTTTTGGGGACTCCCCAACTGAATTCCAATTCTTCGTGAGCTTGTCGTCGCATCTTCTTCTACTAAAGCTGGAACATTTTCTATTTCTTCTAAATCCTGTTGAATGGCTCGTTCGGATGTTACATTAGCACTTGGAAGAGTTTCGGTCTCGCAGAGTTTCTTGAAAACTCTAATAAAGGCCTTTCTGTTCGGTGTTCTTTCATGTGGAAATCGTTCCCGATATTCTTCAGCAGCCGCTGTAGCATTCCCATTACACAAACCATAAAGAAAAACCATATTGGCGTATTCGAGATGTGAATACATGTGTGGCATTTTATAAAATTGAAATTATACAAATCCGAAAGTTAACGGTGAATCAATGTAACATTTTATACTGACACTAATAGGATAGTGACAGCACAACAATCAAAAGCAAACAATAATAAAATTTATTACAGGAAAGCTAAATAAATGCAATATTTTGTTTTTGCCTTATAACTTGAAAACAAATGAATATTGGATAACATTTGAGTTTTTTCTTATTATTTTGATGCATAGATTACACCTTTAGAGTAAGGCCCATTCCTCCCGACTCACCATGTATAGGGTGAGTTTCTTCAAAGTGTTACAATGCAATATCTCGTGAACTGCTTTTAATATTTTCATGAAATTTTGGTGAGGTAATAGGAATATGGGGGGACATATATTTTTTACATTTCACCCCTTTCCTTTTCAATTTTGGGAGTTGGGGGTCAAGTTTGGGCTTTTATATGAGATGATGCATTTTTGTTGCTAAAATTCGAATCCCCGTGAAAAACTACGGATGTTATTAAAAAGTTTTTTTCTGCCGTCTGTTTACCATTCTGGTTAGGGCGGCAGAATTTTGGATGTTTTTCTTAATTAAACGTTGTGTTTTTGGTATAACTTGAGGGAACATAACCTTAAAATGAAAAGCGGTTTTTCGCACGGAAGTAGATCTACGGACTTGCGGTTCTACGACACAAAATAAAAGATAACCGGAACAACCTGAAAGTAACAACGTTACATGACTTCACTCTTTGCGCTGAGCAACCGCTACCGCGCTAAGCTAACATTGCGCTTTTGAGACTCTGTTTTCGACAAGGCCAAGGTAGCTGATTTTTTAACTCCAATCTATGGATTTGTTATTAATTTTGACTCGTGTTTCAGGCAATCTCAGCCGCGCCTTTGAGAAAAATATTGCCTGCGTGTTATTGAAAATTTTGAAGTTTTAATAGTTATTAAATCAGTTTATTGCTCACAACATGAAAGCGAGTTTATGTGCTAACTAATATGTTGTCAATTTTGGAGGAGTGCATAAAAAACTACGGACAAGCGACAAGCTGCACTAGTGTGAGCAGAGAGGTTTCCTCACAAGCCGAAATCTTACATGGCGTTTAATTGGCGTACTACTGACAGTTTGAAGGCGGTACCACAAGTTTGGAGTAGAACTGAAACTAACGAAAACATGGCAGTTGCTGTTTTAGGAACGGTAGCCATTGATCCTCATGTAGGTTCCAGGCGGCTTGCGAGAGATGCTGGAATGAGTCAAAAATCAGTTACCACTATTCGGCGCCCACCTATCCTAGCAATCCGTGTAAAAAAAAAACTATTTTCATCCAAGGGGGCTTGGTTTAGATCACAATAATAAGGGTTGGTTATCTAACCAAATCTTGGTTAACATTGTGTCAAATTCATACAGAGTGGTAAAGAAGTCGCGCATAATGCCTGTAACTTTTGAATTACCTCGTACACGAAAAAGTGACCTTTATGACATTTGTTTAGTAAATTATTCCCCACATTTCTACCTGTATGAATTTTTTCTTTCAGTAAGTGAAACATTTTCAGTGGATTAGGTGTTCAAAATGACCACCATTTTCTGCTAAGCAAAGCGCCAGTCGATCCCTGAACCCGTCAACAACGTTTAAAAGGAAATCCTCAGGAATGGCACGAATTTCAGCACTAATTCTGACCTTTAAAGATTCTAAGTCATTTGGACGGTTAACGTAGACTCATGAAAAGCGGGACACACTGTATACATATTAAGTAAATATAACAGTAAAATTGAAAAACTTCTAGTATCCTTCTGGCCCACCATCATTATAATGCCATTTTATAGTGAGAGAACTAATTACCAAATTTACGCAGCTACAAAATTTGAAGCGTATATATAGGTACATTAAATTTCGACACGGTTAAATAAATTATTTTACTTTGAAGTTAGAAAGATAACCATTAATATCTATATATATATATCTTATGGGAAAATGCATTTAAAGGGTTAAAAATCCTTGTGGGGATGAAAACAGGGTTCGAAAAAAATTAGCAACGCTGACTAGTTCCTTAGAACATTTAAATGAACGTGAACGGGTTTGTCAGAGAGAGAAAAATTAATCGTTTTTTCGTCTAGGTAAAAAGTTAGAATAATTATTTCGATTTCGATTTAAGGTTTTGACCCCTTTGATTTTAAATTATCATAGGAAATACATTAATCAAAAAGGCAATATTGAATTGGTTTGGTTCAGTACGTATTTTATGTGAAGAGTTAAATTTAAAATATTATATGTTTTTTGTTTAGTAGTTATAATGATTTTATATCATAGTAAATTAATACTGTACTTAACAAGTGGGAATCAATGTCATCGATTAGTTAAGATCAGACCGATCCGCCAAATATTAGAAGTATCATTAACCGATTCGAAAACAAAAAAAGGACCCTAGATTTTGCAATTTAGTAATTTAATTTTTTAATTTTTTTGAGATTAATATTTAATATTTTTTTATTTTTCGTTTGTTCTGAGGGTTTTTTTTGGGTGTTGTCAAAAAACTGTCACTTCCGATACTTAATTGTTTTTGTTCATTTCATTTTCTGAAGGTTCGGTAAAAATGCTATAACTTTGCTGATTTAACAATTTCTCTAAAACCAATAATAATGGAGATATCTATTGGGCAAAATATACGCGAACACCCTGTACTTACTTACACACTATACAGGGTCATTTACGGTGAGTGTCCTATCAAAAGATCTCGGGAACTATACAAGATATGTTTTTGAAATTCTGATGCAGGATATAAGGGACGCTGATCTTCTTAATAGGGGTATCTTGATATGGTATATTTTAAATAGGACTATATATATATTTTAACGTTTTTGGATTCTCTGTAGAATTTCAAGCAACTTTCGTTAATAATACCCTATACCTATCTTTAACCGTTTCTGAGATAAAAATTATTAAGTAGATTTTTTATAGTCGTGTAACTTTGAAACTAGTGCAGTTAAACATTTTAAATTTTGACAGCTTTTAGCGAAGATATGCTCCTTTTAATTTCATGACAAATGTTAGATATTTTTTTATACAGGGTGTTTCTAAAATCAAATTTTGTTGGGATAAAGTATTAACACATATAAACACATGCAATATGCAATTTTTTAAAATGGAATGCTCTATATTGTAAGCATTAAAAAAAAATAGATAAAAATCTACTTTTACAAACCCGTTATACTCAAAATGATTTACCAACAGCAGGTGAAAGATTAAATCATCTGAGCTTTGCCGATGATATTATGATCATTGCAGACTGTAGATAGATGATGCAAATAATATTCACTCTGACCTCAGCGCTGAATCAGGGAAAGTCAGACTTGTTGTTCCAAATTGTCGCTTGTCTGCTGGTGGAGTTGAAGTTGACCAATTCCTAGTGTATTGGCCACGAGACAATCAGATCAACGAATTAGAGCAAAGGATACGATACGCGTGGGCTGCGTTCAAAACAAACATACGTAATAATAATTAAAACTCTAATGGATTTAGATCGGGTGATCTCCGAGGCCAGTTCCCATAATATGTTATTTATCGTGGTTTGGTAGTTGTTAATCTCATTAGTTCCATCCACTGTTCACAAATCTGCTGCCTTCTAAGGACATAATAAATCCAGGTGACGTAGAAACTGACAACAGTTCATAATAATAGTCATGAGGAAATTAGACACAATAACTAGTTCTGAAGATTCAAAAAAAGATAGAAAATGGGGAAACCACAAAACTATCCCCTTGAACTAACCTAAACAAACCCTTTGGGGAATGGAATAGATTTAATTTTAAAAAATCCCCATACTTAAATCATTCCCCATTAACCAGCAAGAAATATTGAATACAAATTAAAAGATTCCTAGAAACACTAACAGTCGATCGTAAAAATAATGAAATATAATGTAAAAACTGTTTTTTTTTTCTAGGTTTATATTATTTACTAATTTCATGCCGGCGGATCGCTCTAACTTTCTTAACGCTCTGTATATTTACATGAAAAACTAGTTTTAAAATAGAAATATTATGCATGTATATCAGAGTTCCTAAACTAGTTTACTTAAAAGTATCTACTATCACTAATAAACATCAAAAAATGAATAATATTTCAAAATAAATGGGCAAGCCTAAATTTGATGACATCGAGATACAACATCTAGAGATAGACAGACAGAGTAAAGAAGGTTACAGAAAGAATAATACCTATACCACACCTACAATAAAAAAAATGAAATGACTATAAAATGACGTTCAAATCAGGTTAGTTTAATCATTTAAATCAATCGCGATATGGAAAATAGGAAATCAGTCAACAAAAACCGTGGAAGAGGATACATTAGAATTAGTTGTGGGTAAGAAACAACGTGGTATTTAAATTGACTCTTTTAGCTCTTGATGGCAGATACAGATATATTATTTAATTGCTTTTCTTTGTTTCTGTTAGGATAATAGGGAGAGTAAGTACAGGTCGTGCATTTTAGCTTGAACTCTGAGATGCGTAGATGATAGAAAAGGGAGGTCAAAGCTCATGCTAAAGTCTGTGCGTTTTAAGAAGTCCGATATCGGATTAAATCACCAAGGGATGTTATCGCTTTTAAAACAGTAAGTCGGTTAAGTTACAATATCTTCGCACCTTTGCTATACTTGATCACACCGAACATCCCACTGGTTTACTGTATTCTATTACTGGGCGAAATCAGAGGTTTCAAAACAAAATTATCTTAGAATTACGCGTTGAGCATAAATAATAATTAAATAGATAGTTAAATTATTTTGCTATTATTATAGTTAAATCTATATTTGAAGAAGTAGTCCATACTTGCAGTGGAGTGTAGGTAATAAAATAAAACAACACTTCTCTCTTCCTCCACAAATAATATATATTTTTGAAAAATTTTAACGATTGTCCCTACATGTTTCGACTATATATACAGTCATCTTCAGGGGAACTATATCGAGTGTAAAATTGGATCCAATAGTTGTCTCAAATTAATGAGTACAACATTTTATATCATAGCAAGTGAAATTTGTGTAGTTAAAGACTAACTTGAGGTAACTCAGAGTTGTGGATATGTAAGTAAGCACATTTTAGTTATTTAAAAAAAAAATTTTTATGTTGATAAAAGTGAGAAAATTTAGTTATATTTAATGAGCATGGTGTGAAAATAAATTTTAATAATTAATATATTTATATTATAACATGGTTTATGTGGAGAAATCAAAAAGAAAAAGAAAAGAAAGAAACATTTTTTTTAGTTATTTTATTACCACTACCACGTTTAACTTAAACGTGGTAGTGGTTCGCACGAACGTTCGTTTCTCTTTTAAATTTTATAAAAAACTTAAAAAAAATTATTTTTCTTAACATCACAATGCGGTTCTATTTAAACCCATAGGGGCTTAGCCCCCATTCTACTTTATTTATTTATAATAGTATTCTAAAAACATTAAATTTCATATTTTTATAAAATAACTAAAAAATTTTTCTTTCTTTTCTTTTTGGTTTCTCCACATAAACCATGTTATAATATAAATATATTAATTATTAAAATTTATTTTCACACCATGCTCATTAAATATAACTGAATTTTCTGACTTTTATCAACATAAAATTTTTTTTTAAATAACTAAAATGTGCTTACTTACATATCCACAACTCTGAGTTACCTCAAGTTAGTCTTCAACTACACAAATTTCACTTGCTATGATATAAAATGTTGTACTTATTAATTTGAGACAACTATTGGATCCAATTTTACACTCGATATAGTTTCCCTGAAGATGACTGTATATATAGTCGAAACATGTAGGGACAATCGTTAAAATTTTTCAAAAATATATATTATTTGCGGAGGAAGACAGAAGTGTTGTTTTATTTTATTAAATCTATATAATAATCGCTTTTTGAGCATTGGTTCGAGGAAAAACTTTTAAAAAGTTTAGAAAAACCTTCCTTAATTGTTTTAGACAATGCCTCTTACCATACGATATCGGTAAGCCTAGCGTTATAAAGTTATGGGAGGAGGCGCTTAGCCAAGCGGGCAAAGAAGAATGGCGGAAATGCATTGAACACACAGAAAAAATTATTTTTGAATCTTATGAGACAGAACCGGTTATAGACGAAGTAAGACCGTTAATTATTACGAATGATGATGATGATGACGATGATGTTGATTCTGATGAGTCTGAAAGCATGGGTGAAATTTCAAATGCAGAGGAAGACTACTTTTAGTAGTACCTATCTACAAGTAGGTACGTTCTGTCGCAAGACTACAAAATCGGTTCTTTTTAGAACCAAAACTTTATAAAAAAGAATTCGTAAAACTAATTTGTCTGAATACTACAATAGATACTAAAAAATTATTATTTTTCTTTACCTAAACTAATTTTTTATTTACTTTAAATTATTTTATTTAGAAAATGTAATTTATCAACATACAAAATTACCTTCAATATAATTTATTGTTTGAGAGCCACCGACATAATGCTCAAGAGGTTTTATGGCTTAGCGGACTTCTTAAAACGCACAGACTTTATATATAATAACACTTATTTTTCTCCATAGCGTGTCGATATCATACTTAATACTTCATCCAGAGCCGAATTACTGAATGTTGTTATAGTTACTTATGTACCAAGGGCGTTCAGTAGACTATAATGCCCGGAAGGCGAAAGTAACTAGCCCAAGGGCCTCAGGCCCGAGGGATACTTTTCGCCCGATGGGCATTATAGTCTAGTAACGCCTGTGGTGTATACAATACTTTATTTTACATTAATTTTAAAATAAAAAAAGTTAAACTCCTGCATTTTTTTTTAACTATTTTCGCCAATTATTAGTATTTAGTGAACTTTGATCGGTTGTCATAGAATAAGTTTGACGGTTGTTAAGGGTTGTTTATTTTAAGCGTCTTTTACGTTTTATAAACGAAAATATGGAAATTCCACAAAATAGTTTAGAAAATGCTGAAAAAGCTAAGAAAAACTTATTACCGGCGAAGTCTAAAGCCCTGTACGACAAAGAGTATGAAAATGTTCTACAATGGAAGGTAAAAAATCAAATTACGGTGATTACTGAAACAGTAATGATGGCTTACTTGTGTAACCCTTTTGCTCATTGGTAATAACAATACCTTAATTATTTTTACTTTGTTTTAGTCGGAGAAATATACCCCAAATAATTTGCACAAAAAAAAATTCCAGGTGAAGTCTGAACTTATAGTAAAGGAAAACATTAATATTTCAAGATATTGTCAATTAATAGCATTTTTAAAAGTTAAATCAAAGCGATCTTCCTAAAAAGTCAAAAGTTTTGGAAGGTGAACAAGTTTTAACTTTTTATCAAAAATGCGGCGAATGATACCTTCCGTAATGGGAGTTTTTGGCGGCCTAAGACGAGATGAGATGGTATTGAGGATAAGGGGCCTGTTATGCTTGGCAAGGTACCAGAAACTAAAACTGCTACGCCAAAAAGTTTTACTATAATCGAAGGAGACCAAACAGATGCCTTAAAATTGGTTAGATAGTACCTTGCATTAAGGCCAAAAGGAATTAAGGAACGCAGATTTTTCCTTACATACCGAAATGGTAAATGCATAGCTATACCTGTGGGTGAAAATACACTAGGTCGTGTTCCTTCAATCATAGCAAAATTTCTTAATTTAGAAAACGCCAAGGAATATACAGGACATTGCCTACGTCGGACCTCGTCCACACTTCCTATCGAGGGTAGTGCTTCCCTTGCAACCCTTAAGCTACACGGAACGTGGAAGAGTACTACCACACAACACAATGGCAACACCAACATGCCATAAATTCTTAAACAAGAAGATATACCTACCCGATATTACAGTAGAGGAAATACGAAAGACTACTTCGGAAATGAAGAACAGTAAAGCTCCCGGAGAAGATATTATTGTTATTGAGGTCATAAAAATAGATGGAGGACAGTTCCTGTTGGAAACATCTAACAAAATGTTTAATAAATGCCTCATAGATATAATGAAATGGAATAATATAAAGTCCGATACAAGATAAATAGTCATGATTTTACCTGCTTTATAACGATCGGGTGACTTTACCCCCCATAAAGCAGCCAGCCTTTAGGTTTGCAAGCGTTTCTAAGTACAGGGAGGTATTTTATTTTTATCTTGATAATGTACGTATTTTAGGTATAATTAATTATACCTGTCGACACATTAGAAATTGTCGAATTTTTATTAAATCATTTGAACTGTGGCGTTAGCGGTGTTCAGTGGTGTAATTAATATTACTAATTTTTAAAATGTTTAGACCGTGGGTTGAAAACTGTGAATCCGACGACGGAGTTGAAGAGAAAAACGAGCAGAAAACAAAGTGCCATGCTGCAATAGGATCGTTTTACGAGTATGTAAAGGTAAAATTTATATTTCTTTAGTTTTGGAATGAAAGAACATCTTACACTTCTTATGGATTTCGGACAGATTTTTTTTTAATTTTAGTATGTTATTTTGGCAGTCGACATAAGCATTTTCCTTCATTGCACCTACAGGGCGATCCAAAAAAATCAGGTCAAAAATCTTACGGGAAATATTTGTCTGCAGGTCTGCTAAAAGCGTCAGAGGGCACAGAAGCTGCCACTAAGAGGACAGTGGAGTTAACCGGCATTCCAGGACCTACCTTGCGTCGGTTCCTTGACTAAGACAATTCACTGAAGAGGAAGGACATATCTGACAAAGGCACATTAAAACTGTTTGGAAATGATAAAGAGTTGATTCGCAGGGAAGTGTATGCGATGTATGAGCTTAAGTAGATTCCGTCACTTGAAAAAGTTATTAGCAAATGGTCGATTTGCTGCTAGTCGCGAAACGTTGCGCAGATTCCTGCACAATATTGGACTTCGACCCAACGGTTAGTGGAATGGAGACAAAAATATTTAACACAATTTCATCAGTTCCGCGTAGAAAACCGAAACATATACTATTTAGATGAGATACCTATGACACTGTAAAAAAAGGATGGCAAGATTCTTCATCAAAGTGCATTTTAGATGTACCTGCTTCTCGAGGAAATAGAATATCCATCTTACACTGTGGCTCAAGGGATGGCTGCTCGTTAGACTACCATCAGGACATGACAAGTGAGCTTTTTGAAAATTGGATAAATGCGTTCTTTTACATTATACTCTCTTATATGTTCCGCCACTTCTTCCTCTATTATATTGACTAAATCAATATCATTAATAATATCAAAATATTCATCCACATCCATCCTCCAAAATTTTATTTTATTACATGTAGTATAAAAAATTGAAAATTTTACGTTTATTGCATACTAAAATAAAAAGTTGTATGTTACTACCTACCTTATTTATTACACACAAAAGCTTAACAAACTTCCAATTATTCAAAAATAAATAATGGCTATAACATTTCTATTTTATAGGTTAGATACACATTTATTCTCCTGTTAACACCTTAACCGCCCAATTTACTACGGGCTAAGTTACCAAAGAGTTAAGACACATTTAACCGACAATTAATTAAATTTATTCAGTAGTGAAAATACCATATATTTCGTTTAACAAAGGATTATAGTTTAACTGACTTTTACCGGATGATGAAGAAACCGGGCATAAAACTAAACAAAAAGTCAAAACAACTATCAAGAAACACGCTAATAGTAAACACAGAGACCAAACGATCACAAACGGTATTAACATTCAACACAACTTAAAAGAAAATCGAGAATAGAAAATTGACAATACACTTTAAATTTTTGACAACAACGAAATCTGGGAGGGTGCTTCTTTTTGATTGCAAATCGCAAATGAACGTGGTGCTCTCTATACGAACTTAATTAAAGCAAATTGGGCACTATTCGATATGCATAAAAAAGTGATATTTAAAATCGATCAAACCATAGGCCAATGACCCCATTTGTATTAACTATTCACAAAGGTATAATAACAAAATGCCTCACTTCTGCTAAATTCTCCGAGAGCTCTAAATTTGGAGGAAATACTATTATCGAGAAGAGCATTAAGCAGAATAGAACCTTAGTCTAAGTTTTCGTAGATGACGAAAAGGTAATGGCCGACTGAAACATACAACAATATCATTAACCACATTATACCACATATTATACAAGAAAGCTACAGCTATACATGGAAACACCAGCAGATTTAAAATCGAGTAAAACAAGGCGACACCATCTCCCCTAAAACCACCTTGCCCCAACACATGCCCGAATAAGGGCTAGCCTAGGACCAAAGAGAGATGAATATAAACCGTGAAAGGTTAAATCATCTGAGCTTTGCCGATGATATTGTGATCATTGCAGACTGTAGATAGATGATGCAAATAAAATTCTCCCTGAACTCAGAACTGAAACAGGCAAAGTCAGACTTGTTGTTCCAAATTGTCGTCCTTTGTATGTTGGTGAACTTGAAGTTGACCAATTCCTAGTGTATTAGCCACGAGACAATCAGATCAACGAATTACAGGAAAGAATAAGATAGGCGTGGATTGCGTTCGAAACAATGCGCAAATAAATACCAGTATGTTTGAAATGTAGAATACCTATTTATCCAGTTTGTGTTGCCAGTTGTTACACTCACCTCAGTAACTCTTACTCCGACCCAGAACAGCCTTAGCACAGTGAAAGATGGGAAGCTCCATATCATCTTACTTCGTTCGAGTTCCAAAACGCACCATACGACAGAGAACTGAAGTCCAAGATGCTGATGTCGCCACTCTAAAGCGGAATTGGGAAGGACATGTTGCCAGAACAACACACGGAAGGTAGACTAAACGATTTGTGAACTGATGACGATCACGAGACGAAGCCTATAGAAACAGAGGACGTCTTCCAACTAGATGGAATCATGCCCAAACTGGTTCTAAAAAGCTCAAGAGCGAAATTGCTGGAAGAAGATAAGGAGGACCTACGTGGCGCCGGTTTATATGCAACCAAAAACCTTAAGAATATGCGCATATATATTATATTATAAGTTATAATATACTTTATTAAATCAGTTAACACCTAATACAGTTTTTTTTTTATATCAAACTTATACTGATATTAATTTGAAAAATTATAAAAAGCACCAGTTATTATGTGTGCTTCAAGGTTTTGAACTAAAAAATTATGGCGTCTATCACTAACGACATGTTTGTAAAAAGAAAACGATCTTTCCACATCTACTGAATTTATAGGACAAAATTTTAATTTCGGAACTAGGCAGGTTCAATAGCTACATTATTTTCAGTTTTCCCTGACATTATGTTTACGACCTGCCTTAAAATCTTGAATCCTGTGTTTTTTTCTATTAAATTTTCTAATTTTGCCACTACTGTTTTTCCTACCTCACCTCGTATTTGCTTGCAATTTTGTACACATGTTTCTATTATATCCATCGACTCTGATAAACTTGTACACGATTCCTCTAGTTGCAAAATATTGTCTGCTATAAATGCATAGTTACACTTAATATACATTAACTGTTGTTCCACTTTGGCACTTTGAAATATTTCTTTAGACTTTAGGATGCACTGTGAATCATCACCAGACATTTGTGAAATTAACTCTTTTAATTATTGGAAATTATCTGCATAAAATATTGCCGCACGAATCCAGGTGCCCTATCTGATCACGACAGGCTCAGGTGGTAATGGTACTCCGGGAAGATGCTCCTTGTAAAATTGTACTCTTAATGGGGCCTTTATTAATATCTTTTTTACATTTGCTATTAGGTCATTGACCAACGGAAAGGAAACTCTAATAGTTTCCGCAACCCTATTTAATCCGTGAGCTAGGCAAGTTACATGAATCAAATTTTCATCAAATATTTTTAAATTCTGTCCTGCCTTTATCATATACGGCGCAGCATCGGACAACAGGACAAGAGTTTTAGCTGTAGGAACTGAATTCGGCAAAAAGAAATGTGTTAAGGTTTCTTGAATAAAACGTGTAACTGTGAGATTGTTTGTTTTTTCCACTTCTTTTATGGGTATAAGGTAAGCTTTTTCAGGTTCTTCTTCTGTGAGTTTTCCGATCATTAAATTAACTATATAACGACCACACGAATCAGTTGTTTCGTCGACGACAATATACATATAGTTCTTTATTTCATCTAGAGCGGTACCAAATACCTTTCCAACGACATTTTTTCTTAATGTTGATTCATCTGGAGCATTACATTTTGTATATTTTTGCAGAAAGGCCTTAACTTGCGAGTTGGTTAACTTGTTTAAAGTAATATTAGCAGCCAAGAACGTTTTACATAGATCTTCGTTAAATTCTGACTGGTCATGGTTTCCGTTTTAAAAAATCTCAAATGACTGCTTCAGCGTTGACTGTATGGGACCAGACTTCATCTTGCTAACCTTAGCAATGTAAGACGGCGTCTTAATGTGTTGGTCTAATTGAAATTACTTTGAGCAGGAAACAACACAAATAAGATTTGCAAAAAACATGGTCGCCGTCCAAAGCAAGTTAGGCTTAATCCACGAGATATATCGTATTTTCGACATAATCACCGCTTTCACTTTCACTTTGTTTGCGTTTACAATACTAATTGCGGCTACGACAAACGACAACCTCAATAATACTGACAAACTGTAACAAATGTGAGCAAATAAATAATTATTATAGAAGGTATAGATAAAGAAATTCTAGTTAAAACATCTGGTCAGAAATACCCACCCACTAATGGAATTTCTCAATAGAAGAATAATAGTTTATTTTATTAGTTTATTACTTTATTAATTAGCCTATTTATTGCCCTCTTATCTTCAGACCCCAACAGCACAGGTGACGTGGCTGCGTGCGACCTTAAAACGCAAGAAAAGAACATAGAAATCCCAAAACATTCTAAGATATGCAATAGTTCTTAAAATATGCATTTTAGTGATGATGCTGCCGACTAATTAATACCTACCTACTCTATATCTTCAAACTTAAATATTTAAGCCAGACGGTGGCCCGAGACGAAGTTTAAAATGCATCTCGGGCTGTCAAAAATCAAGTCGATTAATCTTATTTAGAAGAAATTTTAAGCTGAGCCTTTTTACATATTTCGGTGGAACTTTTTTTACTACGGGGCCGATGATAAATCGACCTTGGCCATTCAATGACGCGGTGAAAAAAGAATTTTTGTTCGGAGGAATTTTTTTTCACGTATATTATTGTTGTGATGCGTTGTAAAACGGGTAAATATGTTTCTGCAATTGTGCGCTAACCTGGCCTGTCTTTATACGCAAGTGTCTAAAATAATTGAGGTGTAAAAATTATTTTTTCAGATAAAAGAAAAATTAAAGATATTATCTGTAGTCTATCTTTAAATGATTCGAAGTACTAAATCAATCAAAACCGTGTTCTCCATGAGCGTGCATGGTTTCTGGGCATGTATGGATTTAAAAAGGCCTGCATTTTTAAATTTGTGCAGAATCGGTACAAGTATCGACATTAAGTTCAAGTTTTGTCTTCAAATATATATTTTAGTATTAAATTTTTTAAGCTTAAAATTATGTACAGCCGTACCATTTACCTGGAATTTTAGAAAGCAATTTTATCAAACCTAATTAGAGTCTAGGTACTTATTCCGTTTTTGCTGTAATCATTGTATTTCTTCTTTTTTTGTACCTAATCCTGGTTACCTGTTTGCTAATTATGTTGTTATTATGCCTTTATGAGTGCCTCTATTGGAATAATACACCTATTTATATCTATACATACCTACCTTGGGTGTTTGTTTCACAGTGAAACAAGTCAAAGTGTGAAGTGTCAGTGTTTTTTAATTAAATATGGAGACTTTCAACAATTGCCTAAACGCCCTAGATTCGGTCCATGTACACTACATGAAAAAAAACATTCTTAACTGTTACGATTCTACTAAAAGTAAGAATGCGGATTTAATGTTAATGTTTAACGTTGGGCAAACAAAAATGTATAAACTTTTAAAAGAGGAAAAAAGTGTTGGGGTCAAACCTCCAAAAACTTCTCAAGGACGACCAAAACTTGCGCTGGATGAAGTTTTAATGCAGAGAAGAAGGCGAAAAGTTTATAATTTCTTTTTAAAGAAGAAATTCCCACGCTGGACAAAATTTTGTCCTCAATCCGAGGAGACCAGGACTACCCATTTATGTATACACATACGCTTTGGAAATTATTTACAAAAATGGGGTTTCGGTAGAAAAAACATAACAAGCGATATCGTCTGTTGGAGAAGAAATTACTTAAGAAGCATCCGAAAAGCCAGAGAAGAAAACAAAAAAATATTTTACCTAGACGAAATATGGCTAAATGAAGGCCACATTGTGACTAAATTTTGGATAAAAATATTAAAAGTTCAAGGCAAGCTTTTTGGGAAGGATTGGCCACAGGATTAAGACCGCCATCTGGAAAAGGACATCGACTTATCATAACCCATGCATATTGAAAGTTCTGAAGGCTTCGTTATAGGTGGTCTACTGATGTTCCAATCTAAAAATACAGTAGACTATCACGAAGATATAAATGCCGATGTCTTTGACGAACAATTCGAGCAAATGTTGAATTTTATACCAAAAGATGAAATAATTGTATTGGATAATGCATGTTATCACTCTAGGCTGACGGAAAAATTACCGACAAGTGCGTGGCGTAAAAGTGAAATAACAGAATGGTTAAGTTTAAAACAAATAGAATTTCCATTAGATTCCTTAAAGAAAAAACTATTGGTACTAGCCAATTTACATAAAAATGAATTCAAAAAATATGTAGTCGATGAAATGGCAAAGTTACGAGGAATACCTATCTGTACTCAGACTTCCTCTTTACCACTGCGAAAACACGACTTATAAAATGCTGGATTTAAAAAGACTCTTTAATGAAGCTATGGGTAAAATCAGTGCGGAAAAGTGATAAAAGAAGAAGCCAAGATGTGGCGGGTAGATATAATAATCGAAGAAATGGTTAAACCGCTCGGACTATGATTAAGCCATAACGACAAAGCATTATTCGATTTATGAAAATGCTTCGTTTAAAAGGTTCTATATCATATCTTGTTTTTGTAATTATATTATGTAAAATAGTACCACCCATCGTTATTTATTAGTTAATACGATTTTTTAAATGTTTTCATGTGTTATTATATCGTTGACCTTTGCAATAAAAATTAAGTTTTTACAGTTGTCAACAAAGCACACTAGGTATATGAAAAAGATTTTTACAAGTTATTATGATTAAATGTAATGTTACTATTTAGACTACACACCAATACAATATTAAAATTAAGTTTAAGATTTAAATACTGTACAATGTGTGTACATAGAGAAGTTTTACAGCAATAATCAATGGTGGCAACTTAATTGTACTTTACTCTAAATTTAGTTGTGTGTCACTATCACCATCTTCATCTAAACTTATTATTAAGGTTGAAGAAATAGTCCATACTTTCAGCGGAGTCAATAATGTGAATGAAACAATGCAGTCTTCCTCCACAGTTCTGGTAAAGATTTTAATCAGGTAGCTACAATAATAAATAATGAATTAGGAATATTATACGAATGGTTGTGTCAAAATAAGTTAAAATTAAATAATTTGAAAACAAAATGCATGGTTGTTGGATCTAGGGTAGACTGTCAAAGATTTAAAAATTTAGGCCTTTTTTTAAACATAAATGGTGTTGTAATTGATTTTGTTTCTGAAATTAAGTATTTGGGGGTTATATTGGATCCACAATTGTGCTTCACTAATCATGTGGACTATATGTGTCGGAAAATTGGTAAAAAAATAGGGTTTTTTAATCGAGTATCGACCTGTTTGTCTCAGTGGACTAGGAAGTTGGTGTATAATACCATTATATTGCCACACTTTTCATATGCATGTTCTTTATTAATTTCTTGCACTAAGGAGGAAATTCAAAGACTTCAGGTACTACAAAATAAGGCAATGCGCATCCTACTAAAATGTGATAAATATACCCCAATTAATGATATGTTGCGGTCACTGAGATGGTTGAACATTGAGCAGTGCGTGAAAAGAGCGAATCTGATATTAATTTATAAGATTGAGCATAAATTACAGCCCGAATATTTGCAATCGTACCTGGAAAAAAGATCAAATCATTATGAATACAACATTAGGTCAAATGAACAATATACTATATCCAGGGTAAAGACAACCTCTTTGCAAAAAACTCTTTTTTACGATGGGATTCGCTATTTTAACGATCTGCCCGATAATATTAAGAGAGCACCAAGCCTAAGAATCTTTAACAGAAACCTTTTGTTATACTTAAGGAACTGAGGTGTGTACTATTAAGAATGTTATTTTTGTTATCTGATTTAAGTAGCCAAGTGCTAAATAAAGGATATATTTATATTTATTTTTATTTATTTAATAATTGTAAAAGTAAATAAAAAGTTAAAATTAAGGCCCTGTATAACTAAATATAAACGGATTATACAGTTCTTTTTTAGTTTTAATATTGTTGTTATGAATGTGTGTGAATCTTGTGAATAAAGAAAAAGTCATTTAAACAGAGATAGCACAAAAAACAAAAAACAACCGTAATAATAAAACCTAAAAAGACGCAACACATGTTTCTGTAAATTCATATTTCATTTGGGAACATTCCCTGAATCTCCCCTCTTTGAATATAAAATTCTTCGCGGTAGAGAGTTACCGCAACTAAATCAGTTAAACGAGTATAACGTTCTTTAAAGTGCAACAAAATCATTTTTAAAGTTTTTGTTTGAGGGGAAAAGATAAACCTTGGGAAGAGAACAAAAAGCAAGATTAAATAATACAAAATGTAAGTATTTTGTTAATAAGTTTTTACTGTCCCAAAGAAATTTTAACACCTCCGTACCTGGTAAAGACTACACAAGATCAAACGGTTTGGTTGTCTTCAGTCTTCGGACGTGATGTGTATTGTCCTACAGCGGTAGTATATTAAACCTGTGTTGTATATCAAACCTTGATGCCACACCTTAATAACCGCTGTTGCAACAACTAAAAGTAGATACGATATAATTTACAAAATATTTGTATTGACAATATTTACTCATCTTACGTATTACATAGTATTACACGGTAAAAAAAAAGTAGTGTTAATATTAACACCCGGATTAACATAATTTACCACATTTTTACACTCATATGGGACCAAAGTTGTTGTATTAAATTTGTCAATTAATTTAACTCTCTAAAAAGTTAATATTGTTGAATGGTTGTTATTTATTCCATTTTACGCTCTATCAGGAAAATTAAATATAATGACAATTAATAACACCATATTAGCCTGTAAGTAAACCCCGCTAGAAGGTTATTTTAACACATTGAGTGTAAAACTTATTCTTTAATCGTTTTTTTACACGGTCCCGGGTTAAAATACCTAAACCCGTACCGTGTTATCGAAAAGACAGGCGGCAACAAGTGGTGTGAAATTCTAGGAATTGACACATGACGCCGACGCTACATGCAAATTCAACTTTTAAGTCAGTCTGATTGTGCTCTTTGAACGTGATTTAGAATAAGGTTATATTTAAATTAAAATACAGAGACAAAGCAAAGTTTTGTAAATTGCCAAATGAGAGTGCCTCTTATGAGGATTTTGTTAAATTGGGTAAGCATATTAACGAAATTTAATAGAAACCTTACTAATAAGTACGCCATTTTTAAGAAACGATGTAGGTATTTACATTGTTACAGTTTTCCCTTTAGCTTTTTAATTATTCTGATATAAGCTTATAATATAAATGAATCCCTTTTTATATAAATACTTAGGTACCTAGAAGGATAGGTTTACAATCTGTGAGTTTAATTTACACACGATGTGTAAATGTACCTACCCATAAATTAGAAGAATTAACACTCATCAAAAAGTAAAAAAAACATTCAAAAATGTCTTTTTTAGAAGATGTACTGATTGGTTAATATACCCTATTGAGTGTGGTCCTATATGTACCACCATTGAGTGTTAAATTTAACACTCAATTTTTTACTGTGTATGCTATCTAAAAAAATCTACTCTATTTTTTACTACTTTTTACCTTCCCTTCAGTTGTTAAATGTTGCAGAAAAGTACCCATACCTTACTGTAATTTTGCCAAAACTCCTTATGATGATACGAAGGATTAAAAGCACCTTTAAAGAACCTAAATAATCCAGATTTCCACCTTCCCGCAGTACCTACAGTTAAACGGCCTCACTTCCGGCAAAACGAGACGCCTAATAAATGATTTTTAAACTCTCATTTTCCTAAAATCATTTACGTTGAGAGGCTGGATAATTTTTCAGATTTTCGGGGCATTTGTGACATCATTAATAATGCTTTTTAAACGCGAAGAAAAATTGTTTAATATGTCTTTTCCGGCATAATTTTAAAATTAAATCTTATGTTTTTGTAACGGTCGTTTTTTTGTAGGACCAGACCGCAAATGTTAGTTTAGGTTCGATCAAGACTGTTTTCAATATATCATGGTGTGCATTTACTCTAGTAATCTAGGAATTTTATATAAAATTAGACATTTTGTTCTCCTGAAATATGTTTACAATTACGGCATTATGTGCAGGCGCTCTATCCTGCTGTAGCCACATATTCATTCTAATCATGCATGTAGTTAATTGCCAATAATAATTTTTGTTTATTACTTTTGTAATTGCACTTAAAACAATTGCGATAACAATGGTTGCCATAGTAACTAATATTCATGGCATTCTTGTAAAAATCAAAATGTTTACTATAGTTGGAGTCAAGCAAATATTTGACGCGTGACACTTCCATCTTGTAATATTTGTCCAATACTAGGTTATTTAGATTTCACCAACTTTATTACAGCTGATACTTAGTCAGGGCCGGACTGACGAATATTGTTATTTATAAACCTTTGCAGAAAATGATTGCTGGGAAATTGGTCTAAGAATATGAATTATAATATAAATAAATTTGTTTTGATAAATTCTGTGCATTGTAATGGTGGGATTCAGGATTGACCATTAATATCACAGGTCTTAACAAAAGCAATCTTAGTAGTGTATAACGATTAAATTAATAAATAAAATGCGGATCTGCAGCCCATATGATTTGACCAAATCGACGAGAAGGTAACTCGGTTTATGTATATCTCTTTTTAGTCATATAAAAGGATAAAGATACAAATACTTTGAGTGGGTGGTAATTATTATAATATAAATTTAGCCATTAGTAACTTTTATATTATGAGCGGCCTGCCGTATTTGACACCCATGACAATATGGAAGTGTCACGCGTCAAATATTTGCTTGACCCCAACTATATAAACCGGTATAACTCAGAAATGAGTAAAATAAATAAGTTCGAGTAAATAACAAAAAAATTTATAAAATAGCTCTTAGTAGGCGTCGAATTTTTTAAGCTTTAAAAAATATCTACTTGAACCCATACATTGACTACTTTTTACAGAAATTAAATATTCATATTCGTTTTCGAGATATTGGCGTGCGGAGTTTTAAGTGAAAAACCCTGTATATTTTAACAACAAATTTATCGCATCAGCAGACTCACAGTAAACGTTCTGTAATATAACAAGTTTTTAAGATACCTACGTGTTAAACGAACATAATTAATTTAAACTCATAAACAATTTAATGACTGGAATCGTCAGAACTTTCAGAAGTAGAATCATTTCCACGTTAGATTACTACTGGTGCTATAGGTGGTGAAACAGAATATCCATTTTTTATTTTCATTACATGAGCTACGCAACTGCGCTTAAAGTTGGAGGTTGATTATTGAGTGATATTCTTTGCTGACAAGAGCAACACATTAGGTACAAAGCCATCTTTATTTACTACCGGCAAGATAACGCGTTTTCCTTTCGAACACGGTGTACCAAAAGTACAATTTGTACTGTCTACCCAACCATACTTAACAACATCATGAGTATCAAAACAACTTTCATTTAAATAAACTTTATAGTATTCCTTTATTTTGCGCAAATAGTCCTCTCGCAGTTCAATGATACGCGGGGATTCCATTATAACCATTAGATTATCTAATGTTTTATGTTTAAGGAAAGATTTTAACAAGACATCACTTAATGTTGTTGTAACCTCGCAATTTATCATGAACCAGTTCTTAAGTTGGCACTATATTATCCTCGTAAAAGTTGTAAATAGTTCGCAGAATAAAATCCCTCAGCCGTTTTGAATTTTTGATTTATTGGTGTGCGCTTTATGGAATCACCGGTTACAGTCCCCAGATTAATAACGTTATTAAAAAAGATCTGACAACCCCGATTATGATGCCCGGTCGAAGTTTTTTTATCGAGTTTTTTATTCATCAAACTGACTTTGGAAAAAGTATACCAATAGTTACGGCAGTAGTTATATGGAGAAAATTTCATATTCCAGCATGACAATTCAAAAACACCTGATAATGTCACAATTTAATGCAAACACCAGTAGAATATTTTATTACCCGTATAAGGCCTAAAAGATCCGGCAAATCAGAGGGCAGTATTTAATGCAAGAAGCTTTATATTGCGCTGGTCAGGGAATCATGCAGGGCTAGATTTGGTTTAAAAATGAAAAATACATAAGTATTATGGATTTCGTTTGGCATAAATGAAATTAATTTTAACAAAAAATGTGTTTTCCTATGAAAGCAGTAGGGGAAGTGGGGCTTCCATCGGTTCCATAAACCGCACCGCACTCCCCTGATCTACGCTCTCTGATTTTGCGCGCATCGAAATTGGAGGGGGTGTTGTTGCATCAAGACAAGTCGTTACAGATGAAACCCCAATAAAATTTTAATACTTGTATATTTTGGCATAAGCTACTGCAAAATAACATTATAATTATATATGTATATCAATTTAATTCACATATTATCTGCCCTAGTTCATTTCGCAAAATATGTTAGAATTGGAAATATTTGAAACGATCCGTTCAAAATTACAGCCAACACATCAAAATTATCCGGCTATTAACTTCGCGTTAAATTGCCCTTAAAATTGACGAATTGAAATATTTCCCAAAAATAGCTTTTCAGTCATTCGTTACATTCTTCTTGGTAACTAAAGTATGCGATATGAGAGGAAACAATTTTCTAACATTAATGATTTTAAAGATATTTATAAATAATGTATTTAAATGAGTGAAAGTAATTTTCTACCAAAAAAAAAACCAAGGACAAATGTGGGGAACTAAACGTTGTTAATTCAAAAGCAAATGTTAATAAGCTGAAAAGGTAAAGTTTGTTCAGAGATATAAGAAAGTGACTAACTGATCCATATTAGAAAAGACCTGGGACAGCTGTAAAATTAAAATATGGCCGAACAGGTCCGTATTTTGCTTAGAATTTAATCATGGTTTGTAATAAAAATTCTGTTCTAATTATTATTTGTGCTATATTGTTTATATGGATATAGGATTTTTCCACTTTTTCAACATGTGTAACAGAGTTTGTCCAACTTTGTGAAGGGATGTTAAAAACTTCAGTTTCTATAAGCTCAACTACACTGTATGCCCTAGATTTTTTGCATAATTATCACAGAGTCTTGGTCAACTGCCTACTATGGTAGCTTGCATTGTCCATTACAATAACGCTATGATGTTTCGCTATTTGAAGGTATATATTTGGAATTAGCTTGTTTTTAAACCAATCTTCAAATAAATCAGCAGTGGTGTCCTTATGGTAATCCAGAGAAGAGTCTTTAATGTTTCTTGCAGACAGAGAAAGTCCATTTGGAATCCATCCGGCTTTAGATCCAGTATGCAAGATCGTAATTCGTTTACCTCTTTTTGATGGCGCGCTTGTTTTACACTTGCCGCTTGAGTCAACCCAACCCTTTTCCGGGGTATCATATGTGTCGAACCAGGTTTCATCCAAGTAAATAATCGGCCTTTGCTGATCTCTGTAAATCCTAATTTTTGTAGATATTCGGATCGCCATTTCCGACTTCCACTGTATTCCATTAAAACTTGTCTTTAATTTTTTTAAATCCAAAACCAATGTGTTGGATACACTTCCATAACGTTGTTCTGCCACATTTAACGCCGGTTTCATCTTTTTTAAGCCTCTTAATTGAATTATCTAATGTAGGCACGCTTTGTTCCTCATATAACTTGTAAATTTTACGCCGTATTATATCTTGATCACTTCTATCTACCTTCGAGAAAATGCCAGTATCGGTTCTCTTCTTCCTCGCTAAAATTGGATTATTCACAATTTTCCATACAGTTGATGTTGGAATTTTTGTTAATGTGGCCATTTCTTCTAACGCTGACCGCACGTTCAATGACAGTTAAATAAACATTGTTTATAACTTCCTTAGTTTCCACAGAAATGTGCTTTCTGCTTTTCGACGGGGTTATCTGCTGAGATACATTGGGCTCGCACATATTTTCCATGACTCACACACGATTAAACAAACGCTGTATCAAACACGAAGTAAGAATAGTTACTAAGCTTATAACTAACTAGAGTGGCTATATATACAGTCCTTAGAACATAATTTGTTTTATGGGATTAACCCTCTCATTTTGAATCAGGTAAAAATCGATTATTTAATAATGAAATTACGTCTTCTGGATTTGCAGTTTACTTCAAGACATTTTTAAGTACGGACCATAATTTACCTGCATTTATTCATTCATTCATTGTTTGTTTATGGCCACCCTTGGATAATCCCATTCAAAGGCAAAGTGTAACTTTCTTATATCTCTGGACAGGCTTACCTGAGCCCTATTTAATATACAGGGTGTCCGGAAACTTCGTTCGTACATTTCAAAAGGATATTCTACATGTGAAATTATGAAAAAGCTTCGTATGAATAATGGTTTACGACATCCCTGTAGGTAGCGTGCATTCTTATCTAGGACAGCCTGTATATAAATATTAAAATATTACCTTTATGTGTAATAATAAATGTTAAAATGTGTGATTGATATAATAGTCTGTGTATTTTGATTCTCAGTTTGTTTACTAATTTTATTGGTTTAAACTTTCTTCTCGTTTAAATTCCTTTCGCCTCAAACCTCATCTGTAATTTTAAAACCCGTCTTTCATTACCAAGTTCAAATAATGAACTTTACCAAGTGACATATTACGTAAACATCGTCAAATTGGAACTGTTATTTCCATAAAATACATTCTCTACACTACACACATGTTTATTTACTAAATCTCGCGTCTATTAAACACTGTTTAACTGTAAAGTTACTGACAGTTTGTTTATTTTAACTTGTCTAGCGTAGTTCGAATAGATTCTTTCAGAAAATGGAAAAGGTCCATGAATAGAGTTAGTTTTCGCAATATAGCTACATTTTTACTGGCAAGTTAAGGAAGCCTGTCTCCTAGTCGCCATTTTGAAAACCCTGTATTTAATTGGGTTCACTCAATGTGGATCACTACACAGATCATTGCTAAATTCAAAACCTAATAACCTTTGAACTTTCAATGCAATTTGACAAATTTTTTTTGTTTTATTCTTGTACATTTGTTATCAACATATTTCTGACTTTTGGTTAAATACCTATACCGGGCGATGCATGGCTCTGTTGAACATAGGAAATCCCCTGTAAATTTTGAGGTGGCTAAATATTGGCTCCCCTGTACATTTTAGAGAAAAATTGTATCATAATTTTTTGAATAGACCGATATAATAAACCCATGTGTCAAGTTTAAATAAATTTTAATATACAGGGAGCCAATATTTAGCCACCTCAAAATTTAGATATGATTTCCTATGTTCAACAGAGCCATGCAACAGTTAGTTGTTTATTTGCACTTTACTGCTGCTGTAAGCTTAGTATTGTGTTTTGCGCCAGAAATTGGAAAACCAGAAATGGATAGTATAGAGAATGATGACACTAAAGTCTATTTCAGAAAGGTGTAGAGTAATAAAATGGGAAATTCCGTCCAGTTCGGCTCAATTTCGGTGTCGGCCATAGACGCAGGTAAACTTTGTGCATTAAATTATTTATGAAAACTACCCAAAAATTTTAGAGAATTAGGTTAACGGGTATTAGGATATGTTTATTAGAATTTCAAGTAATTGCGTAAGAGGATTAGGAAAGGTATGTTTTCTGACCTGAAGTGTCAAAATCGAAATATTGTGTAGGGATTAGTTAGGTAGTAGATTATAAAGTAACGTTTTGCGTTTAACAGGTACCATTTAACAGGTACCGAGTTTGGCTCTGGCCTCTTTGGCTGGATCATATAAATAGGTGGTAATTTGGAATAAACTTCATATATCGTGTGTGTGTATGACCTTAATAAGTATATTTGTTTAGTTTAACGCATCAGTATTTGCTGTTAAGCCGTATATAGTGTTCACAGTATTATAAGATTAGTAATAAAATGGCGACATTCACACCATAAAAAAGATGTTCCAATAATTCTCCACTATCAGTGAGTGAAAAAGTTATTATTTTAAATGCACATGATTGCATAAAATACGATTATACGAATTTTACTGTACAAGAAACTGTCGACCGATGTTCCCGAATGACTGGAGTTGGAAAGTCCACCGTTTTTAAATTATTGCGGGAGAGAAAAACGGCAGGTCAAGTGGAACCTCCCAAGAAAAGTCTAGGCAGACCAGTAAAAGTCCTTGATGAAGACATCAAAAGTGTACTTTGAAGAAAAGTTCACTCTTTTTATTTTAAAAAAGAAATACCCATCCTAGATAAGATTTTAATGGAGCTTGGCCAGGATGACAGTATTCCGTATATAACTAGAAGACTTTTACGGACCACTTTAAAAAATATGGATTTTGTCTGGGAAAAGCATAACCGTAAATCACTTTTTCTGGAAAGCGATGAAATTGTTTGCTGGCGACGAAAATACTTGAGAAGTATAAAGCAGCACAGAAGAGAGCAGAATAAAATATTTTATCTTGATAAGACGTGGATTAATAAAGGTTATATAGTATCAAAATTGTGGCAAGACAAAAATATAACCAGTGCTCGCCAAGCTTTCATGGAAGGCCTGTCAACGGGTATTAAGGTGCCTTCAGGTAAAGGGAAGAGACTAATAATCGTCCATATTGGAAGCGAAGAGGGATTTTTAAAAGAAGGTTTGCTAACCGTTCGGTCGTTCAATACGGGAGAATATCACGAGGACATGAATTCGAATGTTTTTGAGGACTATTTTGGTGAAATGATAAAATATCTTCCAGCTGATTCAGTAGTAGTTATGGATAACCAAGCTATTATTCACGACGCACAGAGAAGACTCCAACTTCATCTTGGAGAAAACAAGAAATTATCGACTGGTTAACCACCAAAAGTATTGAATTTGAAGATAATTTGATAAGAAGGAACTATTAGCTATAGCAAACTTACACAAACATCGTTTTATGAAATATGCCGTGGAAGATATAGCAGAAAAACATAGTGTAACTGTGCTGCGCACACCGCCATATCATTGCGAAGTAAATCCTATAGAACTTATATGGGCGCAAGTGAAAGGATTTGTAGCAAGACACGGCAGGACATTCAAAATGAAAGACGTTAAGCTACTGTTTGATCAAGCCATTAAGGAAGTGACACCAGAGAACTGGCGAAAAGCAGTCCATGATGTTATTAAAGAAGAGGAGAAAATGTGGGATCTTGACCACCTGATCGATCGGACCGTCGACCCGTTAATTATAACGTCAAGAGGAGATGACAGTTCCTCAGATGACGAAGAATATTATGATTTTTTATAATTTAATTTCTGTATAACGTACTTTTTGTATTTTGTATTTTTTTATAATGTTTAATAAAAAATAAGTGTAGCTAATACTATATACATAATGCCTATTTTTATTCTGTTAAAATAAAATTCTTTCCTTTTTACGAATATCCTGCCGGCACGCCTTTGTCACACCATTTTCAGTGTTTGTGAATGGATAACAATAGGCAAAACCCATAAATTGACCCAAACCCGGGTGGTACTACCTTCACTTGATGAAAAGAAAGAATTTTCCAATGAAATCAATGCCAAATTATGAAAGTGGCTTAAATATTCGTTGGGTCACTCTATAGTCCCTTTGCATACCTAATAAGCTGTTATTACTCTACACCTTTCTGAAATAGGCTATAAATATAGAGATAAAAAAATGCATGTATCATTCTGTAGTAGGGAAGATAACCCCTTTCTGACTTATTTTAGTTAAACAGCAATGTGAACGCATTTGGTAGACGGACATATATCAGTGGTGGTCGCAGCCGATTTTTTTTAAGACCGCGCCCAAATTTTGATTAAAAAGCGCCCGTTGCCAAATAAAAAGAGATTTTTCTTTTTAAGTTTGGCATTAATAAGTTGGCTAGATGCATACTGGTTCCCTCTGCGACATGGGATGCATTCAGAAATCGAAATAAAATAAAGATTGTTCATTTAATAAAAGTTACTAAAATTTGTGTCATTTTTTTTTCGCCATACTCCTGCGGAGTATGATTTGGAAACAATCGGGTTTCTAGTCAAGCAATTTTTCAATATTTTTATCTATAAACACCCGTTTAAAGAAAAATCCTTTTTCTACCAACAAATTATCATAGATTATGCTTTCACTATAAAAAATGAAAAAAAAAAAGTTCTTCATTCATTTTCCGATTTATAAACTAAACCAAAGTTCGCGACACCCAGTATATTAAAGTCAGGTCAAAAACATTACGAAGTATTTTAGATGAAAATAATATTTTATACAGGGTGTCCCACCGGGAACCGCTTCGATCTATACAGGGTGTCTGTAAAAGATCTTTACAAAAACCTACCACATATTCTTCAGACCAAAATTAGCCGATTTAAGTAAACTTACCTTAGTACAAATTTGCTTAGTTTGGGCGCTAGACGGCGCTGAAATGACAATTTTTAAATCGTCTTTCTGGATTAATTCAAAAACTGCTCATACTATCTTGCCGAAATCTGGTACGTTGGCATAGCTTTATGGGGCAAAAAAACCCATGCCACAATTCTGATTAATATCAGTCCATGAGCGTGGAACCTGGGCTTTTTACTAATTGCTTGTTTCAGATTTCTATGCCAATGGAACAAGAGGGGGTTGGGCACAAAATTCAGATGAACCAATTCATTTGCTACAAAAAAGGTACTCTTGATAAGACTCGATTCTTCTGACGGTTTTCGAGAAATGTTAGTTTCACCACGTAGTAGGTACTTGGGTTTTATAGAACTTTTCTGTTTTTGACTTCTACGTCAATGGAAGATAAGAGGTTTAAGTTTAAAATTTAGATTAAACCAACTTATTTACTACAGAAAACCTCTTGAACAGTTTTCTTATCATCTGCTTTTTGCTCGCACAGTATTCTTCCGGTATGTACAACACGACCTTACACCTCACAAACGATTGTTATTGTTGGTTATTATTAGTTTCATCTGATAACATAAGATTATTGTCAAATTTGTAACATTTAATATTGTTGCTAACGTTCAATCATTTTATCTGCTTGCATTAATTATTAGAAAACTTTAATTGTTGTGAATTATCATGGCGGTACAATACACTAATGCAGAATATACCGATATGATATTGGTATTCGGGTATTGCCAAGGAAATGGTCGAGAATGTGTCAGAGTCTACTCCGAAAGGTTTCCAAATCGTCGTATGCCAAGCCACCCGACGTTTGCTGCTGTTGAAAGACGCCTGCGGGAAAACGGCCAACTTACTCCTAAAGCCATTGATAATAAAAGACAGCGTTTTGTAAGGGTTCCTGAAGTCGAGGAAGACATTTTAGAACGTGTTGCAGAAGATCCAGAACTAAGCACCAGGAGGCTAGGTAGGCAAATAGGAGTGTCCAAAGATATTGTTCATGAAGTACTTCAAGAACAGTTGCTATATTCATACCATAAGATGCCAGTTCAAGATCTTTTACCTAATGATCCTGAAATGCGCCTGGTTTTTAGTCGGCTTGTTCATAGGCAGAGAGAAGAGAATCCCAACTTTGCCAACAATATTTTGTTTACCGATGAAGCATGTTTCACAAGAAGAGGGATTACACATTTTCATAATGAACATGTTTATGCGGATAAAAATCCACATGCTATTAAGGTTAAACATTTTCAAAATGAGTTTAGAATTAATGTGTGGGCTGGAATAATTGGTAATCACATTGTCGGTCCTGTCATTATTCCACAAATATTAACCGGGGAAATTTATTTGCACCATCTACAAAATACGTTGCCAGATTTGCTAGAAGATTTACCTTTACAACTTCGGAGAGGCTTATGCACGATAGAGCTCCACCACATTTTGCATTAAATGTTAGAAACTTTTTGAATCGGCAGTACCCAAATAAATGGAGTGGTAGAGGTAATGCCCCTGTAAATTGGCCACCACGATCTCCAGACTTAAATCCATTGGATTATTTCTTATGGGGGCATCTTAAGACAGTAGTTTACAGGACAACTCCAGATAACGCAGAACGACTATGGCAACGAATTCAAGATGCAATAAATATTCTTAAGGGCGATGAACAAGTTCTGCAAAGAGTGTGTTTTAATTTTCTTCGACGTATAAATCTTTGTATTCATGAAAATGGTGGACATTTTGAGCAATTTTTATGATATTTCTATTTATTTCTGTTTGCAATTTAGTTATTTTTTTCTTTTTTTGTAAAAACTAATACGTATTAAGTAATAAAATGCAAATTTCTCGAAAACCTTCAGAGGAATCGAGTCTTATCAAGAGTACCTTTTTGTAGCAAATAAGTTGGTTTATCTGAATTTTGTGCCCAAACCCCTCTTGTTCCATTGAAATAAAAATCTGAACCAAGCAATTAGTAAAAAACCCAGATTCTACGCCCATGGACTGATATTAATCAGAATTGTGACATAGGTTTGTGCCCCATAAAGCTATGCCAACGTACCAAATTTCGGCAAAATAGTATGAGCAGTTTTCGAATTAATCCAGAAAAACGATTTAAAAATTGTCACTTCAGCGCCGTCTAGCGCCCAAACTAAACAACCTTGTACTAAGGTAAGTTTACTTAAATCGGCTAATTTTGGTCTGAAAAATATGTGGTAGGTTTTTGTAAAGACCTTTTACAGTATGAAAAACTATACATAAAATTTTTTGAAAATTTGACAGTATGCTAATGTTGCTGGGGGCAACCCGGCTAAAATATTTTCAATAGGGTTATACCGGAAGTAGGTGTCAACTTGCTTATTTTAAATAGAATACCCTGTATATTATTACATTTCTGAATTCTACATAAGAGTCTAGGCAGATTTTGTATATCATGTCCTATACCAGTGGAGAATCCAAGGGGGGGGGGGGGGGGAATTAGGGAATTTTCTCCCTCCTAGAACCTCAGAATTCATTGATTTTGCTAGTATAGTAGAAAAATGTCATGTGTTTGTAAAATATTTAAGACATTATCCACACCTTCTTTTCAAAATACACTCCGATAATTATGACATTATTTCATCAAAATCATCTTATTTGGCCTGTATAATCTCTAAAAGTAAAAATCAAGTCTAATTCTTCCCCCCTCCCCCCAAAAAAAAGGTCTCTGGACAGCCGATACCCAAGTCTAAGCGTTTTTGACGTATTTAAGGTTTTATGTTGAGAAATGACGTTTGCAGGCCATAAAATATTTATCAATTTCTCCTATAAGGAGGTTTTTATTATTTAATTTGGGTTCGATTCCTTGCTAAAAGGGACCTGCTTTAATATATTTTTTTTATAAAATTTTGATAACTAATAATACAAGGTGTTCAAACAATAAGATTAAATATGAAATTAAGAAAACTGCAAAAAAATCTACATTTTCAAATGGAAACCCCTATTTTATAATTATTTCTTATTTAGCATTAAAAATAAGGGTAAATTTGTATAAGGTTGTCTCTTCGGAAAATTTGTAGTTTTCGAAATATTGCCAATTTAATATTTTTAAATGGCAATTTTGCTTCGGATATTAAGTTTACCATTTGAAAATTATTAATAATAATGCCGCGGCGCTTAAATTATACAAACGAAGATTATTTTAAACTTCGTTATTATTTACGGAGAATGTGATAAAGTTACATCAAGAACATATGACACATTTGCCAAATTACAAGTGGGATGCCTGATGGGGATAAATTAAGGGTAGCCAGCGCCTACCTCGCCTACCCCGACGTGCCGCCACTGTTATACATGCAGACTTTTCTTTTGCTATGCAGTGATAATTTTGTAAGTAGGTATAAAATCTGGTATAGAAATTAATGTTTTAACAAACAAACGACAAACCCATACCATCGAAGAAGGCCTGGCTCAATTATTTTTTCAGACGTTTCCCGTGGAAACAAAAGAATAAGTCGATCCACCGCCTACTTTATGGCGTTAGCGTCATTATGGATCAAATTGCACCAGTAAATCTTTATACCGGGTGACACATTAAAAACACATTTCCATTTCACTAATCCGACAATCACACATCCAAAATAAAAGACATCATTATGTTTTTCTTACTAAGCCTTTAATTTTACATTTTACTACAGATTTTTACAAAAACACTTATTAATTCAATGTTCAAACAACTCTCCATAGACCGCTAAACAATATCCTAACCGTTCATAGAATTTCTAACAATACTGAGTCGATATTGAGAAATTCTGTCAAATTCTAACGAAATACAGTTTTTTAGCTGGTCTAGATGTTCAAATTCTACATATTTATAAATAAATTTTTTATACCCCACAGAAAGAAGTCGTTTGGCGAAAGGTCAGGAGACCTTTCATTAAAAATATTTTGCAAGTATTCCCTAACCATGAGATAATTATGGGTAGGACAACCATCCATTTGATTCCAGATCTCCTGATTTTTGCATACAACTTCTTCTAGTGCGGGTTCAATTTGATTTTGTAGTAAGTCCAAATAGGTTATTGCTGTAAGGTTGCCTTCCATAATGGTCCAATAATGTAATGTCCTATGATTCCCGCCCAAACATTTATTATTTTGTGGATATTGCGTTCGAGAATGTTCATTTTCTTGGCTTCAATACCGGCAATTTTGAACATTTGGTTCGTTTCCTAAAAAATCCCTATTATCATTTGCTCTTTCCATTATCTCAAAGCAGAATACCATTCTCCGTTCTTTATTACTTTGCCATAGTTCTTGATGTTTTTCATACTTCTAAGGAAAATATTTTTTCCTACGTGCGTGCGCAAAGTACTACTTTCTCCGTGTGCAAGGTTACACTTTTCCGCACTAGTGCGGATAAGATTTTTATCCGCATCGGGTGCGGAAAAGTAGCACTATTCAAAAATCTCCTTGGCAGGGAATATTTAATTTATTTTAGTAGCTCTAGACAATTTTATGCAATGTGCGAAGCCGTTGCAAGTGTATTCTCTTTTACCTTTTAATCGTAATTCACGATATTCGTATTTCAGCCTAAAACGAAAAAAAATTCTATTTTTTAAGTACCTCGTATAGTGATAAATGATTATAATATTGCCAAGCAAGAATAAATGTACATGTTGATTTTGGCACATGATGTCAGATTTTTCCTCCGTTTCTATGTCAACAAGAATCTACAAACACCGACACTTTTCTTTCCATCAAATCCTCAAAAAGTATAAACGCTAATGAGCAGCTCTGACGAGGAGCTACCAGATTCCATTCTAGAGGCCGCAAACTCTGCAAATTTAAATTTATTGCCCGCTAAATCCCAAGAAAAATACGAGAAGCAATATAAACAATTTGAATACTGGTGCCGCAACAAAGGGACAAATAGTTTTAAGGAGGAGGTCTTCTTAGCGTATTTTGCAGATTTACGAAAATCAGTTCAGCCAAATACTTTATGGAGTAAGTACTCTATGTTAAAAAGTATCCTTAAAATCAAAATAAACTTGGATTTAAGTCAATATTTCAAGCTAACATTGTTTCTAAAAATGCAAAATAATAATAATAATAATAATAATAATAAACTTTATTCAATTATACATAGGGTATACATTGAAAAGGCAAGAGTGCAGCTGAACAGAGACTGCCTAGCTGATTTATACACTTATCCTTATTAGGTAGATAGATACGCTTTACAATAAAATATTTCAACTAATAGTACATTTCTTCTTCTCTAAATAGGTGAACATCAAAAAATAAAAAAAAATAAAATAAATTTAATTTATATAATATATACAATACATATATAGAGACATGTATTATAGCCGTACATAATAGCAGCAGGTTAGCCAGTAAGGTGCTGTTTTAAACGCTTGGAAAAAGATTGAACAGAGCAGGACCGAAGCGGAGGGGGTAAGCCATTAAAAAGTTTAGCAAGGTCATACGCAAAAGATCGCTCAAATATTCCGGTTTGATGACGAGGGATAACTATTCCATTAAACCTCAAGTTTAAGGTATTTACATCGGTTCTAAACGTAATCCTCTTATATAAGTACTGAGGATATTTGAGTTTAACAATTTTGTGATACAGAGAGCCTCTATGAATATAGCGCCTTGTCTTCATATCGAGCCATCCAGCTTCTACAAGTTTGTGACTTATTGGGCGTCTACGGGGAATACCATATATAAATCTCAAGCAATATTTCTGAATCATTTGTATCCGCTCAGCGGACTTTGCTGTTAAACACGGACCATACACTACATCACAATGATTAAATATAGATAGAACAAGGGAGTCACACAAAACTTTTTTTATTTTTTGGTTGAGAATGTGCCTCGAATTATATAGAACTCTTAATCTGCCGATGCATTTTTGGATGCATAAAGCAATATGTTTATTAAATCGTAGTTGATTATCTAAAATTAAACCTAAATTTTTTGCTTCTGTCTTTACAGGCAACTTTATCTCCAACAGTAATGGAAACTATAGGAGTCAGGCGTTTGATATCTATAGGTCTGCCAAAAAGCATTACAACTGACTTTTCAGGATTCAAGCAAAGAGCATGGTCTCTCGAAACTCTTTCAATAACTTTTAGGTCATCATTCACAGTTTTGCACCCCTGTCTAATTAAGGAAGGCGGAAATGAGTGGTAAATCTGGGTATCATCCGCATATTTCTGAATGTGGAATATCGTCCGAAAAAGGCCAAAATTTTTGACAAAATTGAAGTTTCCAGATTTATGGAAGAAGCACCTGATCAAATTTACCTTCTAATAAAAGTCGTCACCATTTTTGGGTTGGCCGGTGCTTGCAGACGCGATGAGCTTTGCAAGATAATGGTTCATCACATAGAGGATAAAGGAAATTTGATAGTCGTGAAAATTCCTGACAGTAAAAACAATACTTCAAGAATCTTTTTCTAATTTTGTTTCATAAGAAATCTATTACGATATCGTTTTCAGTATCGAAACAGATCTATTACGATACCGTTTTTTTATTTTTTAAAAGTTGGCATTGGTAATATTTAAATGTTTTATTCTGTTGACGTCTGACGTTTCCTGTTATTGTGATCCATGAGAAAAGAAAGTTTTCGGGATTTCTCTGGTAAAAGTTGATTTATCGTTTTATTAGCAATATCCCTTAACTCAGGGGGAGTTGAACTTAGATTATCATGATCCATATTTTTTTAATTATAATTATGAACAACTCTATGAAATATTAAAACACAAATTTCGTGACAATGACACAAAGAAAATATTATTTATTGTCAAGGCTACTATGATAAAAGTAAATTTATAGTATTACCAACATAGAATTTAGACATACAAATTTACAAAATTTGAAGGGTTGATTTTCTTTTTAAATATGTATTTTCTAATTAAAAAAAAATACAAAATAGAAAAAATAGTAGTAAATAAAGTACGTGTTTTATAAAGCAGTTAGAGCACTTGTCCCGTTAAACGCGTGCTATAACATGATGCTTTATAAAACATGTACTTTAATATACTATTGTAGTATCTAATGAAACAAATAAGGGATATTATTTACAACTCTATCATAAATATGCAAATTTGCGAAAGCCATCCACTCCGCACAAGCGCTTTTTTGTGCAGTATCGACAAGGAACATGCAATACTCAATGTATTGGAATAAATTCATTCGGTAAGATGCCTTCGGAAATAGCTGCATATCTACAATTGAAAAATTCAAAGCATTATACAGGACATAGTTTCCGTCGTTCATCGGCTACCATGTTGGCCGATTCTGGAGCAGGAATCACTAATGTCAAGCGACTCGGAGGCTGGAAATCGACGACTGTCGCCGAGAGCTACATTGAAGATTCGACAAATCAAAAAAAGGACATGTCGAATAAAATATTGGCCACGAACAACTGCCCTTCTTCATCAAGCTACATAAATCCTTCTGAGTTAACACCTTCATCGATCTATTCGAACAACTGTCCTTCCACGAGAAGTCAGTGCTCATCAAGCCATACTATAAACCACCCACTGAATGAACTTACTGCATCGGCTATCAATTTGCATAATGTCAGCAATTGCTCTTTTGTTATAAATGTTATAAACAAATAATTTAGTTAAAAACATGATTGTCGAGGCCTTTACTTGATGAAAATCCATGTTAAACATGTAAGAAAAAACACACTAAGTTTTCGATTTTCACTATATTATGTATTATCAAAACATGACAGCTGTTTCGGTACACCGTACCTTCTTCGGATGATGAGTACTTAATACTGATTATTAAGTACTCATCATCCGAAGAAGGTACGGTGTACCGAAACAGCTGTCATGTTTTGATAATACATAATATAGTGAAAATCGAAAACTTAGTGTGTTTTTTCTTACATGTGTAATAATTTAGTTTCCTATTATTATTTTTTATTGTTATGTAATTTTTGAATTTTCTATTATTATTTTTTTTGTTATGTAATTTTTAGTTGTACTAAACCTAGTTCTTTTTTTAAAGTTAAATTAAAAATTATTGAATAAATTATCATATTTTTATTTTTGTTGTTATCTGATATGAAGCCCGTAGGAAAAATGTTGTTCCTAACACGTGCGCAAAGTGCTTTTCCGCACGAAAGAATTTATCCGAACTCCGCTACGCGTCGTTCGTCCAACTATACTTGCGTGCGGAAAAGTATCACTTTGCGCACTTGTCAGGAAAATAACTAATGTTTTTTTAAAGTGCGCAACACTGTGGTTTGATATATTTCCTACGGCTTGCCCAAGAATCCTCGTGCTAATTATTTTATTTTCCTTAACGTGCAGGAAAATATCAAGATCCCTATTATCCCTTCCTTTAGCTCTATTGACATTCTGGGTTAAGCATTTACAGTTATTTATTACAGTACCCTTGCTGAACTCAAATTTACTAATGATAAGTTTAATTAATGAAATGGAAGGAAAAGGCTTTTCAGGAAATTTAACTGAAAACATTTCAGACACTGCTCCTGAACTGTTTCCTGTATAATACCACTTAATCATAGTTACTCATATTTAGCCAAAGAGTAACCCAACTAATAAGAGGCGAAAGCTTTGTCGGCTTCTTTGATGTTGATGTACCCAAATTCTGTGACCTTGATACCACCAGCTACACAGTAAAAAATAGGATACATTTATAGGATAAAAATTTATATCCGAATACGGTCTACACGGGAAAAAAATCGGTCCTGTTACAGGCAATAAACCAGGCTTTACATCTAAAAATATGATTAAATTAATTGATTCTTAATGCAAATTATTGCAAATAGTATTCAAACTTAGGCCTGTTTTGTGTAACCGAACCAGGGCCGTAGATAAGGGGGGGGTTTAGGGGGTTCAAACCCCCCCCCCCCATAACAACGAATGTTCAGTTCTACCTTGTTAACCACCGTAAATTTTAATAATAATTCTAATAAATTGCCAGAGTTTTCTTACCTAAACCCCCCCCATGGGTAACGCCTAGCTACGGCCCTGCTTATTTCATCTTATTCATATAGCTAAATGCCTAGTCCTTATGTACGTAAAAAAGCATGCTGACTTCCAGTTCACTTTAAGATCATTAAAGAAAACAAACTACTACAAAGTTAAATACGATGAACTAATGTTGCATAAACCCAGCTTTGCTTCAATACAAAATTGTTGGTTTGGTTGGTAATCTTGTTTCTATTCATTGTCTATTTAAAAGGAATTTTTTTAATGATCAGTTTGTGTAAATGCGTACTACTTATATTTAATATAAATAGATTAACTCTATCTTAACATACCTCCCTGTATCCGTTGGAAATCTGAAAAATTAAATTCCTTTGCCGGTTCTGTTAGGACACCCACGATAAGCACACGATGTACCACCTTTAAGCTTCGTTTCCGACATTTAAACAAATATATTTTAACACCGACAAGTCACAAAACCATAATAAGTTTTGGAATTATTAAAAAATACGTCCTAAAACACTAAAAACACCGATGGAAAAAAATAAAACAAGAAAACCACAAAAATGATCACTTTGTTTACGTCAAAACACGATTGACAGTGATTGATAACAAAATATGACATATTAAATTTGACTGAAATACTACTAACTTCACGCATGCGCATACAAATTTGGTTTCGCCGGACTAGCTTTCTTTCGCCTCTTATTGGTTATGTTACTCTTTGATTTAGCTATAATTAAAGCGCATTCAATGAAAATGTTGTCACTGTCGCTACTTTTCGTTTTGCCAATGCCAAATAATAATTTGCTGGTCTTTGACGTATTACCTAAACTATGAAAATTTCGTAATTTTGCCATTACATTTAATTGAATAGGTTAGGATTGGCTTATTAAAATTTATTCAAACTTGGCACATGGTTTTATTATATCGGCCTCGTCAAAAAATTAAAATACAATTTTTCTCTAAAATGTACAGGGGAGCCAATATTTAGCCACCTCAAAATTTACATGGGATTTCCTATGTTCAACTAAGCCATGTATCACCCGGTATAGAGTGAGTTAGTAGAAATGTACTGTGGTATGTCTCACATTTCAAGTTAATTTCAGTTAAGCTAGGTTAGGTGAAAGTAAATTTGGAAAAAATCATTACAAAAGTGACCCTTAGAAATATACGAAAATTATTTAATAACAGCCACATAACTTCCATGACAACAATTGTTCCAACAATCTTGGAAGTTATCTTGTAGATAGTGTTAACCGGAACCGGATCAGGACATTAATAATTTGAACTTAAAGGGTACCATAATAATAGCTGCGTGAATGGAGTCACCCTGTATTAGTCCTTTGAATGTCACTGTTCGAAGACACAAAATCGCCATTCCTTATTTTGTGGCAATTGGGATTTGGGTCTGTAATTTAAAAATTCGATTTTCTGTAATTCTCGGTTTCGTTGGGTTCATACCCTATATTTTAAATATTATATACGCTACGTGATCTTTCAGTGTCTGTATTTTACGAATTTGGGCACAGTTTTGTGATACCTAATAGCAAAAAAAAAGAAATGAAGATTTTGCACTGGTTCTGTGGTATCGTCGATTGCTTTCTTGCGATTATAAAAATAGACCTAAAGAAACAAATCGACCGACATAATTTTCCTAACAATGTTATATATGCTCCCATAATTGACAAAGTAGTTGCAAAAATGAAATATATTTTAGTTAAAATTAAACTTTCCTGTCTTATTTTGGGAGGGTAAACTAGATATTTCGTCGGTTTACTTATAACTTAAAAGGCGCATGGTAGGGCTGTTAGCCGAGCGGACCGGAAACCTAGTGCTGCAGACTCGAAAGTCGATAGATTATATGTATACGGTTAAAAACATAACTTCGCCCGGCAACCATAATGTTAGAAGTTTTCTATTGCTCTTATCAGGGAAGCATGCAGAGCGGTGCTTTCATCGCTTCCATGGACCGCACGCCTTTGCTACTGCTACTAACGCTAACAGCCACCTCCATTCACTCCCTTACAACAATTATTTCCTTAACAGTTATCGTATTAATAGTTACGAGGACATTGATAACACTGGGGAACAGCAAAAATGTTTCCGAGACCAAAATAGCAAAATCTTACTTATTTTATTATACTGATTAACAATCTGTCTTGCAAAAGTCTCAGTTAGCTCCGGTTTTATAGCTCCATGCTAATTATGATAATTACCCACCTGCCCGTAATATATGGGAAAATTTAACTATTAAATGAGAAGTACCTGGATTTATTATACCAGGTGTACTTTATAAGGAGTTTAAATACATATAACATAAATACCAAATTGTTAGTTAGTTGTATTTCAACCACCAGTTGATTGAGAGCTGTTCGTATTTAAGAAATTTTAGTTACGCCCACTACCGGCAATTTCAGAAACTTGAAAATATTTTCCAGGTTTTTCTCTTGGCCGTTTTAGTAATATTTTTTTTTGCCGCAAGCCCCTACGATGGATAGTTTCCCAGATACAGTACCTCGCATTCTTATATTATTATATATTTTCAGCTTTTTGGAAAAAAAACAGTCTTCATAATTTCTTTTGCTTGTTCTATAAATACGATTCACGTTGAGAAACTTTTATTTTGTTGTACAGGGTGCGCAAAAAATACAAAAATGTAGATTTGCAAAATCAAACTTTTTTAATCAAACTTTTTTAAAACATCAGAATGAAAGAACTTAGAAGGAGGAATCGAAAAGGCCAATAAAGTTTTTTCATAGAAGTTATGGTTACTAAGATATTATTTGAAATTAACAAATGAATTAACTTCGTATTATTTTGATTATTTACCTCATCCATTATAAAAGCGGGTTGATTTTCACCTGATTATTCAGCGATAATCTCCCGCTCTCCGGTGAAAATCACCCTTGTCAAAAGTGAAAATCTCACCCGTCAGAAATCCAGCGATAATCTCCCGCTCTCCGGTGAAAATCACCCTTGTCAAAAGTGAAAATCTCACCCGTCAGAAATCGTTAGTTTTTTATTTGGTAAATAATCTTCAAAATACATTTCGGGATTGGGAAATAATCAGAAAATCATTCTCAGATTTTTTGCCATTAGGAAATCGCTCTCGGGCAAGCCCTCGAGCGATTTCCACGGCAAAAAATCTTCGGAATGATTTTCGATAATTTCCCTATCCCTTAATATATTACTACAGAAAAGTTCACTGCTACCTTATTTTGTGAGCATAAATCAAGATTGTTGTTTTCACATAATGTTTTGCTGTCATTCCTACATTAATTGTCATCTATCAACTAACATGTTCAGAAAGATGCTTACCCTAGAACGGCGCATTTACTTGATCAAGTGTTATGGTATTGGAGAAGTGTCCTAGAAATACGCAATTCAAATTTTCAACCGAAAATTTCTAGGTGTATACGTTTCTGTTAATGTCTTAAGAAATTTGGTACGTAAATTCGACGTTTATGGTGATGTTAAAGATGTGGAAAAGACAAAAAAGAATTTAGTTAAAAATTACGCTGCAACAATTTTGGTCTTAGAATCAGCTCACAATAATCCCCGACTTCCTTTAAGAGCAAGAGCCAATGAGGTGGGTGGTATATCTAAAAGTCACGTACACAATATTCTGTCCACAAATAAGTTTCACGCATTCAAACCAACCTTTATCCACAAACTTCAAGAAAGCGATGATACATACCGACTAGAGTTTTCTTTACTAATGGTTGAACGTATACTGGCAAGCCGTCATTTTCACCATCATATCATAAGTTAACGTATGGTGTGCGTTAACGTTCAATAAAGTAATTGGTTCATTTTTCCTGGAAAGAAGGCTAAACGCAAATTATTATTTGGAAATTCTTAGTGAATACTTTCTTTCTCAATTGGAGGAAGAAAATTTGGAATTTAGAAGGAAGGTGATATTCCAGAAAGATGGCTGCCCAGCGCATAGTACACTGCTTATAACAAATTGACCTAATGAACATTACCCCGAAAAATGGATGGGCCGCCATGGACCGATATACTGGCCAGCGCGGTCTCCGATGGATTATTTTCTGTGGGGGTATCTTAAACAAAAAGTTTATGCTACTGACATGCAAGATAATGTTGATATTTTAAAAAACAGAATCACTGACGTCATTGCTACAGTGACCAGATATTATTCACAATGTTTATTACGAATTTCGAAAAAGAATGGAGAGCTGTGTTGACGTTGGAGGATTTCATAATGAATAAAACGTTACTGTTTGTCATTTATCTTAATTTATTAACTTAAATAAATTTTGATTTTTTCTGGCAACAATAAAATTATTAGTTTTAAAAATTCTGTTTTAGGCCTAAGTATTTTTAATATCAGATAATATCTTAGTAACCATAACTTCTATGAAAACACTTTATTTGGCTTTTCGATTTATGCTTCTATGCTCTTTCATTTTAACATTCGAAGAAAGTTTCATTCAAAAATTTGCAAATCTACATTTTCATGTTTCTTACGCATCCTTTACAACAAAATCAAATTTTCTTAACGTGAATCGTATTTCTACAACAAGCAAAAGAAATTATTAGGGGTGACTTTTTTCGAAAAACTGAAAATAATGTTTTTTACATGCCTATAGTTAAGTCCATCCGACACTGTATTTCAATCACATGGTCGACGCACTTACTCCATTTTTTACAATCCACTGTCTTTATTCCCTGCTAGAGGTTTCCAACGTCTCTTATTTTAAAAGTGGTGTTATGCCTTGCTACAAACCCTTTTACTTGCACCCACACCAATTATATGGGGTTTAATTCACAGTGATATGGCGGAAGGCGATATATTTCGTTTTGAAACGATATCGTCGACTACAAATTTCGTACAAAGAGGTTTATTCAACTTTACAATCTCCAGTAGCTCCTGTTCAGCATATCTTCATGAAATGGCTTCTTATTTATAGTAAGCCAATGAATAATGTCATTTTTTTTCCAAGCCTCCAGTCCGTTTTGATTTAAATGCTAGTAAGCCGCCGTCGACAAATCCATTTTTGCTACCAATGTAAGTAATATTAATCTTTTACCTTTTCCCGAGGGTGCTTTTATTCCAGTGGACCATCCTTCCATGAAAGCTTGCCTCGCGCTTTTTATATGTTTATCCTGCCATATTTTACCAACGGTATATCCTTCATTTAACCAAGTTTCGTCCATATAATAAATATTCCTGTATTCCCTTCGAAACTGTCTAACTGCCCTCAAATATCGTCGTCACCAGCAGATGATTTCATCTTTCTCTCTTAAAAGTGATTTTCTGCTTTGAATTTTTTCATTACAAAAATTCATTTCCTTTAAAGTTTTCGATAGTTTCTTCTTACCCGTGGGTGGAATGAAATCATCCTTTTTCATCTAAGACATTATTTTGTCCAAGGTAGGTATTCCTTTTTTTAAGTAAAACGAGTGTATGATTCTTCTGATGGCAGTCTTTTCATCCTCATTTATTACAGTTTCTTTTCTTCCTGTACTTCTCTTTGGTGACCTGATAAGGCCCCGCTTATCCTCGTGCACAAGTCGGTATATTGTTGACTGTCCGACTCCAGTCATATTCGAACATATTTCAACTATTTTTGCAACTTCGAATGTTGAATTTTGGTGGCGAAGAGCGTTGAACACATTGAGAATAATAATTTTCTAATTTTTAGGAAGCGCCGCTTTACTAATCCGTCTCGCAGCAATAAGTTCAGAAACACTAGCCATTTTCAAGAACGAAATTTTCCAACAACTGCCATAAAGTAACTAAACATTTCAAATTCTTAAAACAGTGAGGCACAGGTAGTTTACTTACTACTCTCTCGCATTAAGCAACAGACTATAGTTGCTGGATTCTCCTTGACTGCATGTAAGACATCTTCCTCAACTGCCGGAGTTCGCATTGTACGCCCGGAGGTATTACAACCATGAATGTTTATAAAAAAATTTCTGCCTGGAGGGACACGATCTGGATATCTTTCTTGATAGAGTCGCCGGCCCTCCGCGGAATTACCATTGGCAAGACCATGAAGGAAAAGCATTTGTGTCATCTTCAAATTAGGGTAATTAATTACCATTTTTTTAATAGCAAAATCGGAAAGTCAAAAAAGATTATGTTCATAACAACAAAACAAGATTTCCTAGCAACGATAAAAGTTAACTTGATTTTAATTTATCAATTTTTCGACATGCAATGAAGTGGCTTTTATTTTCTTTCTCGAAGACGAAGTAAGATACGAAAAAATATCAAGAGACAAAAAAGTTGTATTTTTAGCTGTTTAACACCAAAAACAATATAAAATTTTAAACAAGTCAGTGGCGTATATTTTTTTTGTCAATATTATTCATGAGATAGATATTCATAGTTAGTGCTAACTTAGGATCTCATCACAACGAATAACACTGCCAAGTTTCACCAAGATCGGCGAAAGAATCTTTGAGATAGTAATAAAAAGCCGAGTTTGTTTTTAAACTTTGACACCCTGTATCTTGAAAACCAAACTTTTTAGGACACATGTTTACATGAACTTTTCTACTTGTATTTGGTTCGGGAATGCGCCCTTGGAATTACGGCCTATTGTTAAGTAACATCCTGTATATTCAGAAGTTTTTGAAATAATTGCAATATTCCACCAGACTTTTTGACACCCTTGTCCGAATAAATTCGTTTTTAAATAGTCTTCATCAATCAATATGTAGAATTGTTATCGATGATTCTTAATTATTAATTTAGTTAATTTTCCGTTAAGAAAACTGTCCCAAATCCCGGTGGTCCTGGTATCTCCGCAACCAATCAAATCGGCACAAAATAAACAGCCTAAACGGGTCCGTTCCGGGAACAATTTACTTCACGGCCGGTCTCTGTTAAATTTACATTTCAACTGATAAACCTCTATTTCTACTCATTTTCACTTTTTTAATTGCTGAGACGACCGTTTGAGCAACGTTTACACGCCTTAATGAGCGAATCGTACGCAAAATGTGTAAATTTCCCGGTAATGGTTTGAGATAAAATAGGAACTTGACTCTTCGATTTTATGTGTGCTTGCAAATGTAACTATTATACGATTTATTACGGTTTTAAGTGTGTAAGAATAATATGCAGTGTGTTCGTTAACTAATGGCACCCCCTAGTTGAAAAGTTCACGGTACCCGAGATACATCAGAATAGTTCAGTGGCGGCTCGTAAATTCTATTAGTGGATGTGCCGCAGGAGAAACATTTTTTGAACCACGCCCAAATTACATCTAACTCAATCCCTAAAAGCGCTAGTAGTAGCAATAAGTAGCACAACTACTCTTTGGTAGTAGTAGGCGAGGAGAGGCACACGGACCTAGCAAGTAGAACAAATGCGATCTTATTTACCTACACTTGGGTCTTCCCCCTTTCACTCAACCACCCAGCCCCTTTCCAAACCTGCTCGACTTTCTCATGAAGGTCAGGACGTTATTTCAAGCAAGGGTCCTGACTTCCTCCGGTTGGATCACCACTATCCCAAATACTCGCCGCCTGAGTCTTCCTAAGGCATTACGAGCGCACATGAAGTGCAGTGGTGTCGCCTCGTCCTCCAAGCATCCCGAACATGTCGGGTTCTCCTCCACACCCATCGTATGCAGGTGCTTCCTTAACTTGCAGTGTCCTGTTAGAAATCCTACCAGAGAATTCAGGGCAAGCCTACTCCTGTTAAGAGTCCATTCCAACTTAGCCCTTTCAGGCCAAGTTATGAGACCTTTGGCTTGTCTGCACCCCGAGGTCTGCTGCCATTCCTCCTTGGAGAGGCAGGCTGTCCCTGCCTTCTGTTTTGATATGCCTATTACTGGTTCGGGTCCTAGATAATGAGCTTAGGCTCCAAGTCTAGCGAGCTCGTCGGCTGATTCATTGCCATGCACTCTGCAATGTCCAGGGACCCAGACCAAGAATACCTGCTTTCGTTCTGCAAGCCTCCCTAGTGCGTCCGCAAACTCCTGTACGAGGGTTGAACTGCTTCTAGCTTGGCAGGCCGGCTATCGAAGAAAATATATACAGCGTGAGCAACAAGAATGGAACACCCTCAATATTTGCATAACCACGTATATCTTCGAAGAACGCTTGGACCCGTCGATGTTATTTATCATTTTTACAAATTTTGAGAATTTTTAGCATTATACAGGATTGCTCAAGAAGTGTGCTCCACGTCAACTTTATTTTTTTAAATAAAATACCCTAAATTTTATTCGATTTTTGAATTCTACTTAAAATTCTGAATATTTTTCATGTAACATACCCTATTTCGATATATCACAATCTAAACAATAATAATTAACTAAATTTAAGTGGTAGGCTTATTAGGTAAAAACAACAGCTTTTAAATCTGATTATAAAAAGTAGAGTACTTAATTAAATGTTCAAATTGATGGCCATTAAAAATTTGGCAGTGTCCTAAACGTAAAACAAATTCGTTTTGAACGTTTCCAATAACCTGTTCAGGAACTTGTCGAATTTCATGTTGTATTATCAGATTTAATGTCCCTAAATCCGATGGTTTGTTCTTGTACACTCTTTTTTTCAAATATCCCCACAAAAAGAAATCTAGGAGTGTTAAATCAGGTAAGCGAGCTGGCCATTCTATTTCTCCCCTTTCTACGTATCCATCTATGTTGGAAAACCTCGTTTAGGTATTCTGCGTATATATGGTTAGTATACCCTACTGAGTGTGGTCTTATATGTACCACCATTGAGTGTTAAATTTAACACTCAATGTTTTACTGTGTAGGATAAAAATTATAAAGCCGAAAGTGAAACGATAAAGATAGATTTACAAACTTTATTTTACACATAAAACAAAATAAAATCACTAATTTTTCTTAGAAGATGCTCAAAAATATCACCCCGTTGTTCTGTACATTTTTGTGCAAGTTTTAGAACTGCTCGAACTTTGATTTTTAAATAACCCCATAAAAAAAATCAAGAGGGGTTAGGTCTGGTTATCTGGGGGGGGGACTGAATAACTGTCTATTTCAATGTCGTATGACTATTCCATAATTGCACTGAATAAAAAACTGTATCAAACTGAAAGAGTATCTTCTAATCAGATTACTACTTTCTCAAAGTCAAAAGTAGTATCAGAACCTTAACATACCACTATAATTAATTAAAAGTTTTGATAAACAATAATCAGTGCAGGTAGATATCCTACTTTAAAATGTGTAGTTTCTTAATAAAAGCTTACTTCGATAAAAACCGATTTGTACAAAAATGCCTTTACTATTTCGACAGACACCCTTTGATTGAACCAGCTGTGTTTACCCGAAAAGGGTTGCAAATGAATCTAAAGTTACGCAGCATTTTTTATAATCCTGAAAAAGGGTGAAACACAACTCATAACACATGTCTGGAGAGGGTGCATATTTTTTTCTTTTACGGAAATGTCTTGGGTTTTTTGTAGTCATTGAGATTAAGACTCCCAACAAACCAACCTAAAAAGTTAGTAACGAACATTTAAAAATGTCACATTGTAGATACAGCGTGTTTATGAAACGTAAAATTTCTCTGGTCGGAAGGTCTGCGGAGTTTTCATTCGATTTGACATATCTCCATTTAAAGTTGGTAGTCAAGTCTTGTATTTGGGCAACTCAATTGGAGATGAAAATATTCCATCTACTTAGGTGTGCGTGTATCCAACATCGCAATTTTAAAATCACTCCAGAGGTTAACTGTATGTACTGTAAAACTTTTATCAAAGATTAAGAGTAGTAAAGTTCTTTCATCAATTTGGATAAACGCAACATAGCACAAAGTTCTAGGCAAGGGAGAGAGATCGTTTTCAATGAAGCGACTCTCGATTTAGTGGAGATAAGCTGACAAGATACTGTACCATTAATACATACGATCCGTATATAAACACAGGCAGTATAGGCAGCTAAACTAGCGTCACCAAACTTATGGATTTGGCTTTCAACAGCAGCTTTGTTGAAGAAGAGGGAACGTGATATTTGAAGTTGAGACAAACATTGAAGTTTTTCAGTGAAACCTTTTCATTTGGGACTTAAACCCCCTGGAATATTTCCTGTGAGGCCATCTAAAGTCATTAGTTTATACTACTCTGGTAGATTAAGAAACTTTTCATGTAATTCTTGGTAATAAAATGTTATTGTCGAATATTCCACTCACGTATAAAAAATCCCATAAGGACAGTGGTATTTTCGATAACTTACAGCGGATATACAAAATCGAAAACACCAAAACGAAAATACCACTTGTCAGTGTCACTTTGTTGCGAAAATACCACTTGTCAGTGTCACTTTGTTGACAAATTTCTATTTATTATTTCAAAGTTGACAAAATGAATGATTTTGGATTCGTGAAATATTCCTTTAAATACCATGCGTGCTTTAAAACTAACCGGATAATTTTTCACTTATACGTGTTTTCTTTACAAATTTCACTCGTCCTTCGGACTCGTGAAATTATAGAAAACACGCATTCGTAAAAAATTATCGGTAATTTTAAAGCACTCGTGGTATTACACCCGAATATTTCCCTCATATATAAAAAATCTCATAAGAAGTGTGGTCTTTCGCAAGAATTACAGCGATTATTTACCTCATCCATTATAAAAGCGGGTTGATTTTCACCTGATTATTCAGCGATAATCTCCCGCTCTCCGGTGAAAATCACCCTTGTCAAAAGTGAAAATCTCACCCGTCAGAAATCGTTAGTAATCTCCCGCTCTCCGGTGAAAATCACCCTTGTCAAAAGTGAAAATCTCACCCGTCAGAAATCGTTAGTTTTTTATTTGGTAAATAATCTTCAAAATACATTTCGGGATTGGGAAATAATCAGAAAATCATTCTCAGATTTTTTGCCATTAGGAAATCGCTCTCGGGCAAGCCCTCGAGCGATTTCCACGGCAAAAAATCTTCGGGATGATTTTCGATAATTTCCCTATCCCTTAATATATTACTACAGATAATTCCACTGTAGAAGCGATAATTCCACAGTAGAAGCGATAATCCCCCAGTAGGTAGCTATCAATCATAATCAAGTTTTACAAAATCACATTGTAAATTATTCTAATTGTACTTTTAGCGGAAACACATTTTATTCCTAATTTTAAGTATATTTTTAATAAATTTGTTACTTATTACGTAATTTATTGTACAATAATGTTTTTTTTTTTAATATGAAATACAATTTTTCGGGAAATATTCCACCGAATACCACTCGTGCATCAAAAATAACCAGATAATTCTGCTTTCAAGCGTGTTGTAGTATTGTAACTCCTCCTTCTTCGAAGTCGGGCTCTTTCGGATTTAATCAAAAATGAAAATAAACTCATTCAGTTACAATACAACACGCTTTCAATCAGAATTATCGGTAATTTTGATGCACTAGTGGTATTATACCCGAAAATCTTTCTCGCCCTGTATCTACGAAACAAGGCGGCCTTTCAAAAATCATCAAAGCACAAAATATTCTTATAATAGTCCCGGGAATAACCCCTTTATCTTTTTCCGTGTGTTTAATAAACACCCTGTATAATATACTAAATCGAAAAACATTTGCCATACTTATTTAAAGAAAGTGTATTAATAAAATACGACTTTACTTAAAAACTGGGAAAACTTAATCAAATCCGCACAGTTTTAACTTATAAGGGATGCTGGCCGGGCCTCTTAAATCCTTGAGGGTTAAAAAACATAAGGGGTTAAAAAAACGGTCTAGGTAGGATTTCCGTATTCCCACAGGTTTTAAGTGATTCGGGATAAAAGGGTGAAAAGGGTTAATTAGAAGTGGTTTTGACAGATTTCATGGGAAAAAGGATAAATTTCGAAAAATACCGGTACTGAAAGGAAACTGTTATCCTTAGGGTAAACAACCATTAATTTTATTTTTTATACAGGGTGTTTCAGACGTACGGTACGTAACTTAAGGATGTGATTCCTTATGATATTCTAAAAGAAGAAGTTCATATGAACATGTGTCCGGAGTTGCCCCGTTTTTAATATACAGGGTGTTAAAGTTAAAAAAAAATCCTCTTCCCTATTTTATTGAAATTTGGTACCGTTAGGTATTTAAAATAATAAATAAGGGGCTTGATTAGCCCTAACTAGATTAAATTTGTTAAGTCCAGTGGCGTCCCGGGGAGCACTTTAACGAATAATGTTGACAAAAAAATGTACGACCCTGACTGACAATTTTTTTGACATGCAATGAAGTGGTTTTTATTTTTTTTCTCGAAAACGAAGTAAGATACGAAGAAATATCAAGAGACAAAAAAGTTGTATTTTTAGCTGCTTAACCCGAAAACAATATAAAATTTTTAAACAAGTCAGTGGCGTACATTTTTTTGTCAATATTATTTGTGCGACTGCCCCCCAGGACGCCACTGGAACTCATAATTATCGTCTAGTAAGTGCTAACTTAGCGTCTTATCACAACGAACAACACTGCCAAATTTCACCAAAATCGGCAAAAGGACCTTTGAGATAGTAGATTTTTTTTTAAACTTTGACACCCTGTATCTTGAGAACCAGACTTTTTAGGACAAATGTTTATATGAATTACGGCCTATCATTAAGTAACACTTGTAAATTAGTGAAAAATTTGTTTTGCAGCACTATATCTATTACGGAACAGTTTGGAATCTCACCTGCCATAACTTTAATTGAAGAAAAGATAATCCAAAACTACTTTCTTACTATAATAATTTAAAATCGAATAGACATATTATTTCCCCCCTTTATTGTCCAATCAATGCATTAATAACATTTTTGTACAAATGAGCCCCTTATCAGATCTTCTACAGTAATTAGTACTTATATCTCAGAAATAATAAGAGTCATCGCCAGGTTGGACTGACCGCTTATCTGGCTATCATCGCCATCTAGATGAGCAGACCGTTTATCGTTTGTAAGTATGTATTGATTAATTTTGTACGGGGTGTGTTAATATTAGTATTTATCTCTAGTATATACAGGGTGGTGCATCAATCCATGCAACATAGGAAATCCCATGCAAATTTTGAGATGGTAAAATATTGGCTCCCTTGTTTATTTAAGGCCGATAATTTATTTAACTCTATTAAAGGGAATACTTTGACGAACTAAGTGACGAAATTTTAGCGCGATTTATTAAGTCATTAAGGGCTTATTTAAAAAAACGTCAATCTATAATTGGCGAAAATTACCAAATACGGTTCTGAAGGTTTATAATAAAAACACCAGTAAATGTCAGTAACTGACAAGAAGGATGTATTATGACAATACATTTGTTTTCGGGTAAAATAGGTTAAAAGCTTCAAGGTTTAAGATTTTTATTAGAATTTGGTTTGGAGATAAATCAATAAAACAGTTTTGGTAAACAAAAAGTACTTTATTTTTCGAGAATTTGACTTTCTAATGCATAATAAAACAACTAAATTACATACTTAACTAATTATTTAATTAAATGTTCAAACAACCCTGCCCCCCCCCCCCCCCCCTACTACTGCGGAGTTATGAGCTGGGCAGCCATCCATCTGGAACCAAATTTCTTGATTTTCTCGAACAACTTCATGCAACGCAGGCGTAATTTCATTTTAAAGCAGTTCAAGAAAATATTGAGCGGTTAGATTTTGATTTAAAAATAGTGGTCCGATGATATGATATCCCAAAATGCCAGCCCACACGTTGACTTTTTGGGGATACTGCGTCCTTGTTTCAATAAACCGAAATTCATTTTCTTGGCTCCAGTATCGAAAATTTTGTACATTAGGCTCGTTATTCAAGGTAAAAGTACATTCGTCGGTGAAACAAATATTTTGCAAAAATTTCTCGTCATTGTTTGCCCTCTCCATCATATTAAAACAAAAATCAGCCCTTCGAATCATGTCCCCATCTCTTAGTTCTTGAACTTTATGGTATTTTTACGGATCATATTTATGTTTATGTATAACTCGTAAAACGGTTGTATGATGTTTCCCCACTTCGTCTCCAATATGCCTAGTACTTATAACTCCCTTATTTTCTTTCACACTTAACAAACTATTTAAGAAACTATTTAAGTCTTTATCATTATCTGCAGGATTATTACCTTCGTCTCCTCTTTCGCATTTACATTTATTGAGAAGCGTTCCACTATTTTCAAATTTTTTAATTATTCTGGATATGGTGGATATTGCTGGAATTGGTCTCTCTGGATAATGTACTGCAAACATATCCGATACTTTTCTGCTGCTGTTTCCTGCATAATACCACTTAACTATAGCAATCTTTTCAGACGTAGAATAGTTCATAACGAAATAATAATTATTATAGTTAAAAAAATTGTCAAACTTGGTTTGAATTTGACACTGACATAATCAATCAAAATATTAAAATTCAGAACCGTATTATCCATTTTAGGAAAATAAAAGATAATATTATTTGTTAAATAACTTTGGATAGACTGCATGAAAATTATTAAAAATTTGAAACTGAGCTTAGTTTATTGGATTCTTTAAAAGTTTAGATAAACTTCTGCTCTAAAATAAATTGGGGAGCCAATATATGACCACCTTAAATGTTGCATGGGATTTCCTATGTTGCGCCAGCCAATGCACCACCCTTTAGAGAGTTCCGTGCTGTGCGACGTCAGGAGAATGAATTCAAATGGCTTATGTATTTAAAATAATAATAAATGATGAAATTTCGTCGGAACGTTATATAATTTTTTATAACCTTTAACACCTTTTGCACTAGGATTTCTTAAACCTTGCGAAAATCCATCCACCCATTAGATCTTCTAATGATATTTTAGGTAAAGATGTACCATTCTTAATAATTTCAAACACCATTTTTTTTGTGTGGATATTTCCTGTAGAAAAAGAAATCCGTGGATAAATAAAGGCTGGTAAAAGCAGTCATATGCCAAGGACTTCAGACCGACTAGCCTAACTGTGTTTCTTATTAAAACTCTAGAGCGCATATTAGATTTATATATCAAGAACTCGATACCAGAAAGAGAGCTGAGCTTATCTTAACACGCCTATTCTAAAGGCAAATCAGTGGAATCAGCGCTACACGAGGTGGTTGGCGCCATTGAAAATTTACTTAATAATAAAGAGTACACTCTAGGAACTTTCCCGGATATTGAAGAAGCTTTCAATAATGTCACGACCGACGCAGTGTGCGATGCCCTAAGGTAAAAAGTCCGCCAAATCTCCTCCAGTTTGGGTAGAAGTGAGATGGTCAGATTCAGTGATCTAACAGGAACAGTGCTGCAAAATCTTCAACGCTGGGTCTCGAAATGTGGTTTGCAAATTATCCAAGAAAAGACGGAGCTAGTTCTATTTACATGCGGAAGGGTGATCGAGAACTTTATGCTTCTAGTCCTGGACAACAGTACTTTAGTGCTGAAAGAAAGAGCAAAGTATCTGGGACTGATACTTGACTCCAAGTTAAATTGGGGCATGAACTTACAAGAACGAGTCAAAAAGGCGCTAGTTGCGTTTTATGCCTGCTAAAAAGTCATTGGGGGGATTGAAACATTGTAAGACCTATACCAACCTACGGGATACCGCCTCGGTGGCCGAAGTGGGTAAAGCGCCGGAAACGGCGTGAGCCTGCTTTCGCGCTGCTCGAGTCGAGCGGGTTCGAATCCCGCTACAGTACGCTCAAATAAAAAAAGTACTGGGTTTGGTTGTTGTATGTGTGAGTGCAGGTACTTCTGACTAACGATTTATCGGAATCGAAACCGCAGGGTCATGCTCCTATAGCAGCGGGTCTTTAACCCGAGACTTGCCTCGGTTGCGGGCAGTGTGGGCGGGCTGTTGTAGGAGTGGGATTCTGTGGGGGGATCAGGATGGTGGTTGGTTGGAAAGCGACTGCGCGTGGTTCGGATCCCACGATAAACAGTAGGTCCCGTCTGGCTGACATTACCCAGACGTAAAATTACCGTGAGCGGGCCAGCAACGAATAACTAGGGGATACAATAAGTCTGTAAAAGGCTGCGGTGTCAGGACGTAAGTGCCGACCTAGTTATTTAAGAGTAATCAATCAATCAAACCTACGGGATCCTGGTCTGGGGGACTGCTTTGGAAAAAGCAGTACACACAAAGAAACTTCGGGCAGGTTGTTTAGGAGTTTGATAGGAAAAATACAAAATGTATAAATCTTCACTTATATTATTTATTCCACACTATAACAATTGTTTCGACACACAGTGTCTTCGTCAGATAGTAGAAACTGAAAATAATATAAGTGAAGATTTATACATTTTGTATTTTTCCTATCAAGTTTCTATAATGGATCTTCATCAAGTAACGGCTACATCCATTGAATATTGTTTAGGAGTAACTGTTGCTCTTCACTCCACACCGACGGCGGTTTTAGAAGTGATGTTACATTTGAACATCTATGGAAAAAGTATGGCTGCAAAAAGTGCTTTACGACTAAAAGAGGCGAAATGCTGGAAGGTCGCCAAATACGGGCACAGCAGTATACTAAGGAGTCTAAGGACATATCCAGTCCAAAATTGGCGAGAGCCGACTGATTGCATCGTCCCACTAACAGACTTCGGAGAGGGGTCTTCTGTGCTCCGTCCGACTAGGGAAAAGTGGGAAGGCAATCAGTTAACAATGGAGACGGATCACTCGATTTTTACAGACAGTTCAAAAATGGACGTCGAAGTGGGAACTGGTGTCTTCCCTGAGAGCATGAAAATACAGAGGTCATATAGACTTCTGGGCTACTGCAGCATTTTTAAAGCAGTCGAAAGGACCTAAGAAATATCACTGCCGTAGTTACCGGACACATCTTTTCGGTAGCCATGCCGATCGTATGCAAATATCAGCTAAAGACTTCTGCAGAAGTTGCAGAGACGAAGAAGAGAAGAAAAATATTCAACATATTTTGTGTGAATGCCCTGGTCTTGCCAGAAAAAGGTTTAGCGCCTTGGGTGAACCATTACTCAATAATCTGGAGGAAGTAAGCAGCTTACAACTGGGTCGACTTAGTACTTTATTAACAGTATAGTGGATGGTTCGAGTGAGCTGAGAAGATTCGCATTGTGCGTCGCACTAGCCATCAGTACTGATAGGTTCCGCGGAACATGTGTGGTATCACAACGATCCTTATAGGACTATGTAAGACTCTCTGGACATATCAGAAGTCTGCCACTTTAACCTAACCTAACCTATTAAATGAGTCACTGCCACAATTTCATATATATATTAGTACTATATGGCTATTACCCTGAATATCTTGAAGCAACAACAGAGATAGAAGATCCAGGGTCATATCGACTTGTGCGCAGGCGTTGTTAGGGTATTGCCAAATGTACTTTTATTTCCTTAGAGCAGGGCAGAAGAGTAAGCCTTAGAAAATGAGAGCAATGATAAAATTACTAAAAATCTTGCTAAAAAATTGCAAAATAAGCATTAAGTCCGTACTTCCAACTGTTTTTCAAATTATTTGTTTCCATTTCTAAACTAAAACGCGTCAAATAACAATTTTATATAACTGGAGGGTGACAACGTGACAACGTCTCATTTTTGCTCGACATAACCTCGAAATCTTTAGCAAATGTTAATTTGGTTGACAGTTCGTTTCATCCAGTTGATTTGTTATTATTAACGGCTTTTGTGTACTGTTTATCTTTACTTTTCTGCAAATTTTGATTGTGTGTGTGAGGCGTGATCATCTTGTGACGATGCCGAGGCAAAACAGAATATTTTACATTATTTTAAACAGGCGTAAAAACTTGAACAAAAATTTATCGTTCTACAGGTATGTACCCAGACCGGATGTTTCTTTCTTTCAACTTACTTACGTTAATTTTGCGAGGGAACAATAACTAGGTAGTCCATTTCCTAAAGATTATAATTTCCTTTGCTGCTGTTCATATAATTAGGTACCTACCTATTTTTACCGAAAATTGCATGTACTTCAAAGAATCCTACAAAAACCTATTATTTTACCTGTTGAACTCTAAACATAATTGTAAAATATCTAATAAAAGTTTTATTAATATATTTACCCGCGTTCTTTTTCTTTCCTTAATCGTAATATACAAGATCCTAAACAAATAAAGAACTTTAATGTTTGTTTACAAATTTCTGTCCAGTTGTCAAAGTCAAATGTGATATAACCTCCTTTTTTTTCCGTTAAAACAAACGTCTATTTATTTTTTCTCGCGCATTCGCGAAATGACCCTGGAAACAAGGAACCTCGGCTTCACTACGTTTACATTGGTTAAATGGGCAAGGCGCCATATAGTACTAATACATGGTAAACGGAAAAAAAACCCCCGGAAAAAAAACCCCGGAAAAAATACCCCCGGAAAAAATACCCCCGGAAAAAAAACCCCCCGGAAAAAATACCCCCGGAAAAAAAACCCCCCGGAAAAAATACCCCCGGAAAAAAAACCCATAGGAAAAAAATATAAAAGAAACTCCACAAGCTGTACCAAACGGGTACAGAGAGAACGATACGACTAGCGTCTGGTAAATAATTGGCCGGTGAACTTGAAAAAGGCGAATATGAACAAAAAAGGTGGATTAGATGCCGTGTTAGCGCTGTTTAACCAATATAAGTCTATAATTATTACAATTTTTTTATATCTAGCATATACCGAATTGCAACCAAAAAGGTGGATTAGATGCCGTGTTAGCGCCTGTTTAACCAATAAAGTCTATAATTATTAGTTACAGCATTATGTGCGCATGCGGAAGCCAGGAAGCCAGGAAGCAAGAGTGATATTCCTGTCTGTAGACGCCAGTTTTACGTACCTTCGTATACTCCGCACGCGTGTTCTAAGTTTTTATATCGGGGTTTTTTTTCCGGGGGTATTTTTTCCGGGGGGTTTTTTTTCCGGGGGTATTTTTTCCGGGGGGTTTTTTTTCCGGGGGTATTTTTTCCGGGGGTATTTTTTCCGGGGTTTTTTTTCCGGGGGTTTTTTTTCCTAGATTCCTAATACATATATGCTTTGAGCTCAGCAACGTTTTCTCGTAGAACAATATTAAGGCTTTTAACTGACAGTGACGGGTGCGGAGTGAACCTAACCTCTTCGTATTCGCGCGAACCAAAAGCCCATCGTGAAACTGCCAATATGTCAGACCAGAATGACAGCTATTTGAACTAACCTGCTTAATGAAGATAAAATAAAAACAAGATAAGAGGCATGAGTACTGTTTATTTTCTAGAAGGCGATGTTGGTTATTATCGAGTGGCCACTCGTCAGCTCTTTCAGTATTTAGATTGGCCATGACCACACGTCGCCACAGTACAAGGTTCCTGTTTGGCTCTTTTGTCGTTTATTCGTATTTACTGCTTTTATTTAAAGTGCGTACCTATAATTATCAATAATTTAACTTGGACTGCAATAACTATTACATGTTTTTAAGGCGGGATGCAGCGATTGTACGATAAAATTGGTTTTCAATTTTTTGGAATTATACCGTGCAAGCAAAAATTATCTTCATTGAAGAAGACTCGGACTGAAAACTGCTCCAAGCATAAATTCACACGTCTTTTCATATTTTCGAAAGCGTTGACCAGCATTTCTGGAGAAATGTTACCACATTCTTGGATAATCCTGTCTTGTAACTGTTCCAAATTTTCAGGTAGTGTTTTACAAATATTGTTCTTCAAATGAGAAAAAATGAAGTAATTCATAGTCAAGGTGATCTGTGTGGGAATTCAACGTCTGGTTGAAAACTTATCAATCTGTCGTCGGAAAAATTGCGTAAGTAGTCAATAGTTTCGCCGGATGTATGGACGGTTGCACCGTCCTGTTGAAAATAACCAAAACGAAATTCATTGCTGCAACTGTGTCATGGAAAAAAATAGGACCAACAACTCTTCTTCGGGAAACAGCCAACCAGACAGCAATTTTTAACATGCGTGTAGGCAGGCTTCATAAAAAAATGTCAGGTTTAATAAATCATTCCTTTCCAATAAATTTTGGGTAAACCACTGACAATAATTCCTGCGTCTTTCGAAGTCTGCTGTTCGTATTTATTGGAATACTTGCAACTTTATAAGGAAACAAATTTAACTTTTCTGTGCAAATATGGAAGGCGAAAAGGAAGAACCATTTATAATTGGCAAGAGCAAGAATCCTCGATATTTTAAGGGCGCACTTATCGAAAATGTATCTCTTCAATGGGTCACGAAAAAACAGCGCTGATGACATTGCACAGGAGCTGTTACCTCGGAACTGAATATGCTTTTTGATGATCGTTGGATAAGGCGTTTAGGATCATGGAATTGGCCCCGATCATAATCCATTAGACTTTTACTTGTGAGGTATGTTCAAAGACAACGTTTACGAATCACCAGTAAATTCGTGCTACACGATACAACGACCTCCTTAATATTCTTAGGCATAAAACTGCTTTCATTCAGCGCTCCTTCAGTTATAATGCTGCTAGATGCTATAACAATGTTCCGACAAATATCAAAGACTGCTCAACAGTGGCGACGCCAGGGTTTTGTGTTAGAGGGGGCCAGACTGGGCCAGAAAAATGTAGGGGGGCACTTGTTTTTACTTTATTGCTTTGCTTTGGTACCCTATTTAAATCAATTTATATCAAAAAAGGTATGGAGGGTAATATTGAGATTCATTGATTAAGGTAATAAGAAGCAGAGAAGTAGGTAGATATAGGTTAAGGTAATAATAAACATTTAAATTAAATTATATTAAAACATTACAAAAAAACATCAACGTATATAGGTACAAGACATTTCCAAATAAAAAAAAAAATTACCGAAACCTAAAGCAGTAAGATTCTTCTGTTATTATGATTCTTAGCAAAAATATCAACAATTTTGTCGAGATTAATATTTTTAATGCATTCTTTTTCAATACTTAAAATAGATACCGCAGAAATTCTTTCAATAAGCATTGTAGTTCTTGTATAAGTCTTAACTCTACTTAAACAAGAGAATGATCTTTCTGGAGAAGCAGTTGATGCTGGTATTGTCATAGCAATTCTTGTTAAAACATAGATATTTTCAAAAGCCGGATAATATTCTTCTAGCAGTTTCAATAATTCCAGCATTGTTTTGATTTCTGATTTTTTGGAAATTAATCTTTTTAAAAGAATACATTCAGCTTTTGCGACTTTTGACATTACAGGGGGGGGCGGCTAGATTTCAGAAGGGGCCCGGGCCCCCTCTGGCCCCCCCTGGCGTCGCCACTGCTGCTCAACTACCGACACATTTAAAATACATCTTAAAACTTACCTCAGGGGTTCTTAAATCAAATACACTGTTCCGCTTTATTATAACATGTTAATACTGGTTTTGGATTTTGTAATATATTTAATTCTTGCTTGGTGAATTTTATGACCTGATCGTTGATCGCTACATACCATTAAATTATATATTTTTAGTTAAGTCTAATGTTCTACTCTTATTTTACATTATTATTATTCCTTATTTTTCACTTTTCTTATATTTTTTTCTTTTTATCCAGGTGGTTAGATGAGTAGCTGTGCTAGATCTCGCCACCTCTTTCACTCACATTATTATTATTAATATTATTTGCGAGAAGAGTTACTCTATCGGGTCAACCAAGCATTTCAAGATCTAGATCCAAATGAAATTAGATCTGACACGACGGCTTCAGTCAAGAAGGGCATTTTAAAGTGTTTAGAAATAAACGGACAGCATTTTGAGCAAATCACTGAAATTTTACTTAATAAGTTTATTGTTTAAGCATTTTGATATAGCCACGTGCTGCAACTCTCATTCGTAAACTTACATTTCTGTGTTAAAGCACTTTGAGGTCCCTTACCTTTCTGTCAGACCCGGAGCCTTGCTGAAGAGCCGTAAACGGCGAAACGCGTCCAAGGATTGGGTCTGACGGAAAGGATAAGGGACAACTTTGTACACAAACTTATTTTAAGTTTGTGTTTTTCAAAATACATGCTTTCGGTAAGCTGAACCGATACATTGGCTTACAGCGACACCCAACGTAGTTTGCCCGCAATGGGCCGCCTTGCCAGCGTTTAAACCTATATGGATTCTCGCTGTCCTGGTTGGGTTGATACGTGTGGTTGCCACAAGATGTAGCCATGTGCTGCAACTCTCATTCGTAAACTTACATTTCTCTGTTAAAGCACTTAGAGGTCCCTTACCTTTCTGTCAGACCCGGAGCCTTGCTGAAGAGCCGTAAACGGCGAAACGCGTCCAAGGATTGGGTCTGACGGAATGGATAAGGGACAACTTTGTACACAAACTTATTTTAAGTTTGTGTTTTTCATCATTATTCTTTCTTGACCCTTTTAACGTTGCATCAAACGCAACGTAATTGTTTTGAAATCGTACACATTTTTTGTTGTTCATTGGCGGTAGATTCGCATACATCTCATTAAACTTTCTACATGTCCTGCTTATAATTTTATCACATTCTCCAAACAGAATAAATAAATTCATTAGAACTGCGTTTGATTCAGTTTTCTTCCATAGTTTTTAACTAATTATTGTTCGGCTGACAAGGGCTAAAGGAACTAAAATATCGAGACCATAACAACAATGACAGGATACAAAACATATGAGAATGCATGGCACACTAATTAGAAAATTCATATGAATAACTATTTCAAGAAACCTTTTCAAATAAAAATGCTTATAAATCAGAAATTTGACTAGTTGGGTATAGGTATGGTATAGTAAGATTTTGTGTTCAAAATTTCAAATTAGGTATTACAAGTATCTTTTCTTTGCCTCTTATCTTATTTTTTAACTCGTTTTATGCGTAACTAAAATATTCAAATATAGTTTCCTACCTTGAAAAGTATCTTACAGATGGAATATACCCCTCGATATACCCCAATCTTCTAAATAATTATTCATATTACGTTTATTCCCCATATATTCGTTTTAATTTTTGATGGAACAACTAACTTTTGTGCCACTAACAAAGAAGATTTTACTCTCACTCATAAATTTTTACAAAACAAAATCGAACACCAATAACCAAAAACGCGATGATGATTTATCAGGCCACTTTTGTATAACCAATCAAATTACTCAAATCCCAAAATAGGCGACAGGAGTCCATTTAAATACTTAATTATTAGTTTGGATGACCAAATTGTTTGAATAGTTCGGCATAGAATGATTTAAATTAGAGTTAAAGGTATCTAGTTCTTAACTTAAAATGTACTTCGAATAAATAATTAGCTATTTAGATTTTGTTATTTTAGTGGTTTTTTGGTAAGATATTTGTTTAAAAGGTTCTATGATTTGACACAAATCCACCAACAGTTAAATAATTTTACAAATAAAACGAAATACTCTCATTTATTTCAGTTAAATAAAACTTAGTTAATTAAAATCACATTTATTTATTACCAATAATTATTCACCAAATAAATCGGATTATTTGATTAAGGGAGCACAGTTTTATCAGTGTAGAAGCGGCAACACCGCATTATTCAAAATATCTTAGCTGTATAGAACATGTCTTTTGATGTAATAAACCAAATTTTTGGATCATTTCATTGCCTGGTTCTCCAGAAACGTCTAATACGCCATCGTCGTGAATCGCCCTGTATACATATTGGTAAATATTTAAAATTATTTACATATAAATATAGATACTTATTAATAGACAAACACTGTAAAATGCAGACCAGTTGTTTTAATTTCTCTCTATTAACCGACCAACATTTGATTCCCCGAGGGTGGTCGCTATTGAGAGATTTTACTGTAAAAATATGTTAGTTATATTGGTTATTGATAGCAATCTTCCCTTTAATCGGAGAATATTTTTAAATTTTCTACAAAATCATTATTTTTCTGAAATAAGCAATATGATACCACGGGCGAAGACCCGGATACAATTCAGTATGTTATAATAATACGCGAAGCACAAGTAAAAAGATTGATTGTGTAATCCAACTCGCGGTCATTTGACTTCCTCCTAACTGAATCTGATAAACCCATCAAATAAATTAAAGAAATTTGTTTTAAATTCTATCTGGCTTCATCTGAAATACGAATAAAAATTTTGGAATTCTTAATTTGTCACATGTTCCTACAATAAGACGAAAACATTAATATTTTTTGGTTTGGGATATTAGTTAACCATCTGTAGTAGCTGGTTTTTTCATTTTTAATTGACATCCGTACAATGGACGGTACTATATAGCCAATTCGTTTTATGCTAATAAAAACTAAAATATGTATAAATAAGGTGTCATGTGGTCGGATGAGACTACTGTTAGACGTACAGTTTTAAAACTTGATCTAAATTAAATAAACCAAAATAATATTTGCAAGCCTTAATAAAATATACAGAGTGGTAAAAAAGTCGCGCATAATGCCTGTAACTTTTGAATTACCTCGTATACGAAAATTGACCTTCATGAAAGTTGTTCAGTAAATTATTCCCTACATTTCTACCTGCATGAATTTTTTCCGTCATTTCTGGTGTAGTTGCCATAGAGACCAAAGTATTTTTTTAAATGGAACACCCTGCATTTGATTGCATTTTTGGATTCTACTGGGAAAACTCTGAATGTATTTAAAATTGTAACAAACTTTATAATAACAAAATAAATAGCCTAGAAAATTGAACAACTTGACATCGGAATAATAAACAAGTGAAACCTTTTCAGTGGATCAGGTGTTTAAGATGACCACCATTTTCTGCTAGTCGATCCCTGAACTCGTCTACAACTTCTACACGGAAGTCCTCTGGAATGGACTGAATTTCAGCACTAATTCTGACTTTTAAAGATTCTAAGTCATTTGGACGGTTAACGTAGACTTTGATCTATAAGGGTCCCCCCCCACAAAAAGAAGTCGAACGGGGTTAAGTCCGGGGATCGCGCTGACCAGTCAATATCACCTCTTCTACCTATCCAACGTCCTGGAAATTGTTCGCTTATGTATTGTCTAACATTTGCCTGAGGAGGTTCAGATATTTTTCATCATTGAAATTACTATCTATGAAAAAAGGTCCCACAATATGTCTACCAACTATGCCCGCTCAAACATCAACTTTTTCGGGCCTCTGAATATTGTGTTCCTGAAACCAGTGAGTATTCTCAGCAGACCAATAACGACAATTGTGTCTATTGTGCAACTTTTCCTGCTTAAACAGATTTTACACTGACTGATGAGACGCACTAAAATCCATTGTCATTGGCCTGGATGATTGTGTTGGATTTTCATGTATTGAGAGCATGATATCCAAAGCTTTGTCTCCCCCGGTTGCTGTTTTAGGTCGACCTGATCTAGCGGCTTCCCTAACACTGTCTGTTTCTCGAAATTTCTTAACCAGTCGACACACATTGAAGGCCTATTTGGATATAATTCATTGAAAAGTTGACAAACCTGATTTTGCGTTCTCTTCATATTTCCGTAATCGCTCAATATTAAAATTTCAACGCGTAGTTTCTCATTCAGATGAACCATAGTATAAACTAATTAGAAATCAGACAACAGAAAATTAAACAGGAACTCAAAATTGATACCTCCTTGTTTGCTGTCACGCAAACACCTTGACTCAACTGGTGGGTATTAGGTAGGAATAATTATAACAAGGAGGATTTTCATTTTTGAGCCGTCATTATCTCGGAAACACTTGCAGATAGATGAAAATTTGATATACAAAAAATTCCAATTTTTCCCATTAGAATCCAAATGTGCAGGGTGGTTCATTTAAAAAAAAGTAAGTTGGTCTCTATGGCAACCAAACCAGAAATGACAGAAAAAGTTCATGCAGGCAGAAATGTGGGGAATAATTTACTGAACAACTTTCATAAAGGTCACTTTTTCGTATATGAGGTAATTCAAAAGTTACAGGCATTATGCGCGACTTTATTGTCCCTCTGTATTATGAAAGACAATGGAAACAACTTCTTAGTACGTATCTACGTAACTATTAGGTTAGTCGAAAATACAAATTCAACTTAATTATCAGGCTGTAAACTACACACGCATACACAGATATTCAATCTACTGGCAGTGGCAATACTAGTACCGACACCCACGACATTTCAAAACCCAAACTGGTACTTAGAAAACATAGTGTTTATATCGTTGCAAGTTTAATCGCGTTTTTATAATTGCTGCGAAAATGCATAATAGAGAGCTCTAGAAGAATTTAGGTTGATACAATCCCACAACTTTCTTGTTAGGAGACTAACCTGCGTCTACTATTTGCCTGATTTTCGGTGCAGATGTAGTTATAGCTCCTGTTAGCCTCTGACTTTTTTATCTTCCCAAAAATGTCTTCTCTTTGGGTTTACTATTTACCTGATTACACCGGTCTGCGAAATAAAAATTTTTGAAAATTGTTTGTATTTTGATAGCTGACTTGTATGTAATTTCCAGTGCTAATCTCAGAAATGAAATCCATTTTTTTCTATCACGTCAGGTTATCTCACAAAAAAGGGACCTACTTTGGGAAAAGAACTAAATTTAACGCAATTTTTACAGTTGTTCTTAAGGTTCTAGCTCTTATTAAACAGGTAAGAGATGTCAAAGTTTACTTTTAGTCAAAGGTCCTTATAGAAACGTTTTAGCTTCCCATCGATGCTTCTTTTAGTGCTTTTTTGCTGTGGGCACGTTCAGGGTTGTCCCTTTTTAACATTCAGCAGTAATCCGCTATCTATGTTGACATTCCATCTTCCTTGGTACCTTCTTACCGTTTTCCTAATGTCTTGATGGAATCTTTCGCCCTGCTTTTTACTGACATCACCAAGATTTGAAGGAAAGTAGTCAAGGTGTGAGTGAAGAAAATGGACTTTCATGCATATGTTACAGACCAGCTTCTTGAAGTTGTCCAGCGACGATTGCTTGGTAGTTTGGGTCCCTCTTGTTTCCCAGAAAATTGATTACAACTAGTTTAAAAGATACCCATGCTGGTTTTTCTCTTGCAATCATTTGTTGCTCAAAGTACGCATTCGTCATGAGTTTCCTGATGTCAGCTCCAGTAAACACTCCTTCTTTTAGTTTTGTCTCGGATAAACCAAGAAACTGCTGACAAAGATATGTAAAACATTCTCCTTCTTTTGGTAATGCCTTCACAAATTAACCTCAACTTAATGTGAAGTGGTGGCTGCAATACTTTTTAGGATCTACAAGACTCTCCCTCGCAACATAGTGTCACGACTATCCCATTCACAGAGACAGCAAGGAAACTTTGTGTAGTCACTTTGTTGGCCAAGCAACATAGAAATCACTTTTAAATCGCCAGATATTGTCCATTTGTGATGTAAGTAACAAATTGTGTTCAAGATTAGCTCGCGGGCACCGAAGTATACTTATTGCCGTTGTGTAAAAGAACTGCTTTTAGGCTTCTTTTAGACGAATCAATAAAAAGTCGCCATTGTTCTTGCTTATACTCTATTATAAAACTTACCATAACTGCAGGAACATCACTACAATAAACAAGATCACCTTCTTGAGAGAAAAAGGCACAAATTCTTTTTCTCTAATTCGATACCAATAAAAGGAAGTACCCGGAACCAACAATTTATTTTTCTATTAATCTAAGTCTTTAACTAAAGTTCTTGGAAGACCATATTTAACATCAACGTGAACTAACCTGAGAGGTGGCAGTAGATATGTTTGATCCCTTGATAAATTTCGATAATTATCAGGCTTTTCGAAAAATAGTTTTTTCTTCTGTGAAAGTGACGAGGGAAATGTTTATATTACAAATTACAAGTGTCCATAATGAATCATTCATATTGCATTAAGTTTTCCTTCTACGGAAAGGAAGGAAAGCTCTGCCGCACAGCTGCCAAAGAATCTTTCACGCATCTTAAAAACTATGGAAGGGACCAATGAACCAGCAACTTCTTGGAAGGCTTTATTTAACATCATCGTGAACTAACCTGAGAAGTGGCAGTAGACATGTTTGATCTCTTGATAAAGTTCGATAATTATGAAGTTTTTCGAAAAATCGTTCTTTCTTCGGTGAAAGTGACGATGAAAAGGTTTATATTACAAATTACAAGTGTCCACAATGAAGGACTCATATTACATCAATTTTTCTTTCTATTAAAACCTCTGCCGCACTGCCAATGTCTCCTCCACGCATATTAAAAACTATGGAAGAGATAATGAACCAGCAACTTCTTGGAAGGCTTCATTTAACATCATCAACTACCAGCGTGCTTTTCCTAAGCCTTGATCAATACGAGCTCTTCTCACTTGCGCCACCCATCTTTGGGATAAACCAAGATAGGATCATGTAGAGACCTGAGAGATGATAGTAGATATTTCTTAGGCTCTTGATAAAGTACCATGACTATCAAGCTTTATGAAAAAACATTATATCTTCTGTAAAACTGACTGAATTTCTTGCATTGTCCACATTGCATATTGTATCCCATTCTCCTTCTACTAGACATTATTTACCTATCAGTAACAAAAGCCAAAAGATAAGAGTTTGAAGGGCATCTTCTTAGCAAGAGGCTTTTTTGAATGTTTGTTGCTGTTAGTGGACCGATATAACAACACGTAACATTTTCGATATACCTCTAATAGCAATTTTAAAATAGTTTTGAATATTTAAGAAATTACAAGGTGTGGCCTGAATGGCACGCGCATAGCAGACGAAAAAATCGCTGCAAAGTTATTGTGTCTCTTGCAAATGGACTAATAACTTGCAAATCAGGGCTTACAGATATGTGGATTATTGCCAAGGGCGGTGCATACAGGATGTATTAGGTTAGTTAGCTAGTTAGATTTTCATGATCGTTAATAATAATAATAATAATAATCATATCAACCCAACCAAATAATGTAAGTTGAGTTTTGGTTTTATTTAAAGCTTATGTATGGGCTTGGGACACTCTAGCAATAATATCCAAGTCAATATTAATTTTATTTACACATATAGCCAGTTGGACAAAAGAAAATGAGATATAGGTTTGGGTGTCATCCGCATACTGGTGTGATTGAAGCGGCGGCTCCTGTATAAGGGCTAACTTTTAAACCAAATAATCAAAATCATCAGTTATTCTCTTTGCACCAGTCCAGGTTTACATAGGCATAGTTACGATGTCTATGCAGGTTAAGGCCCCAACGAGTACAGACAATGCTTTACAATAAGTAAGTATCTTTATTATAGAAGGCATAAATTAAAATCTTAAACCGGCGGTTACATTTTTGGATCTTAAAAAAGCATTTGACACAGTAGCACATCCAATACTACTGGAGCGCTAAGAAGTATTGGAATCAGGTGTATAACCAATTTGTTGAATCATACCTGAAAATAGAGTACAGCAAGCAAATATAATTAATGGGGGGGGGGGGAGCACCACAAGGCACAGTGTTGGACCTAATTATGTTGTTAATGTAATCTGTTAATAGCATTAAACAATCTGGCAGTGTCAGATTTCGACTCATTTTCTCAAATTTATTAATTTATCAGTTTTCTTGGGTAATCAAACGTAATGAACGATAGTAGTGATGGCGAACCTAGTACATCCACTAAAGCGTATCCACCAGACTTTGAGGACGGAAAGGAGATGGTCCTAGTTTCATTCATCTGAGTTTGCAGATATGCATTACATGTATGAGCTTGCTGGTAACGCACTGGAAGCCAGGCGGTTATACGAAAACCGCTTTCCAAATAGAAATATTCCGGATGCACGAACATTTTCAAACATTCATGGAAGGTTGTGCGAAAAGGGAAGTTTTGAGCCAGACAATCATCTAATAGGAGTACAACGTACTGTAAGAAGACCAGAAATTGAGGTTGCGGTTTTAAATTCAGTCAAGGAAGATCCCGAATTAAGTACACGAAAAAGTGGAAACAATTTGAGCATATAACATATTCTCGTTTGGAAAATTCTCAATGACTTGTAGTTCAACAGTTAAGACTTTTAGGACATATGTTCATATGAAGTTTTCTCTCAAAATGGACCCAAGAATAACCTTCTTAAATATTAGCACGTTATTAAGGAACACCCTGTATATCAAAGAAGGTAGGATATTCACATAATGTGGATCAGTTTATTCCAGAAAACTATTGAAAAGCAGATTTTCATTAGTTGAATAATTTAGTATTGCTTACTTGTTCTTGCTTGATCTTATAATAATATATTCATAAAATAACCCAAATAATCGCATAGTACGCCACTGGATAACCTGGATCGACTACTACTTTCAAACAATAATGTTTTTTTATTCCTCTTCTACAAAGGAGTTAAAAGGTATTAAATAGAAACCACTTCCTTCAAAACATCTTCAAATGCCCCATATTTAGGTATATCAAATTCTTGTCTTATTTCGGGTTGATGCATTACAAATATCTTTAAACAGGGTGAGTCGGGAGGAATGGGCCTAATTCTAAGGGTGTAATCTATGAATCGAAATAATAAGAAAAAACTCAAATGTTGTTATCCAATATTCATTTGTTTTCAAGTTATAAGGCAAAAACAAAATATTGCATTAATTTAGCTTTCCTGTAATAAATGCTATTATTGTTTGCTTATGATTGTTGTGCTGTCACTATACTATTAGTGTCAGTATAGAAGTTACATTGACTCACCGTTAACTTTCGGATTTGTATCATTTTAATTCTATAAAATGCCACACATTTATTCACATCTCGAATACGCCAATATGGTTTTTATTTATGGTTTGTGTAACGGGAATGCTACAGCGGCTGCTGAGGAATATCGTGAACGATTTCCACATGAAAGAACACCGAACAGAAAGGCCCTTATCAGCTTTCAACAAACTCTGTGAGACCGGAACGCTTCCAAGTGCTAATGTAACATCCGAACGAGCCATTCAACAGGATTTAGAGGAAATAGAAAATGTTCTAGCTTTAGTAGAAAAAGATGCGACGCCGAGCTCACGAAGAATTGGAATTCAGTTGGGGATTCCCCAAAAAAGAGTGATCAATACGCTTCACGAGCAATGCTTGTACCCGTACCATGTACAGCGTGTACAGAATCTTCAACCTGGAGACTACGCCAAGCGTATGCAATTTTGTGAGTGAATAATTAATAATCGTCATCTTTTACCGCACATACTTTTTACTGACGAAGCTACATTCACCCGTGACGGCATCAATAATAATCGAAACTTCCATGTATGGTCGGACGAAAGTCCTCACGCAATAGTCGAAAGTAATTTTAAACACAGGTTTTCAGTAAACGTGTGGTGCGGCATGATCGATAATAATTTAATTGACCCTTTTCTTCTAAGTTTTTTACAAAATGAATTGCAAGGACTACTGGAGGAGATTCCTTTAAACATCAGAATTGAAATGTATTATCAACACGACGGAGCGCCTGCCCATTTCGATCGTCGGGTCAAGCAATTTTTAGACCAAAGGTTTCCAGGGGTTTGGATTGGTCGCGGTGGTCCTATTAGTTGGCCTTCTAGATCGCCCGACCTCACGCCGTTGGACTACAATTCATGGGGTTGGTTGAAAACGGAGGTTTACAAAGTAAAAGTAGATACTAGGGATGCATTAATTAGACGCATTAGAAATGCTGTACTCAATATTAAAGAAAGGCACGAATCAATTAGAAGATCTAGCGCGCCCTTCGTAAACGAAGCAGGAAATTATTGGAAGTCAATAACGGTATTTTTGAAAATTTACTAAACCAATGATTTATTTAAAACAATGTTAATGTTGGATATTTGGGTTTAACAATATTATTATTTTATTTAACGCTGTAACTTGAAAACAAATGAATATTGGATAACAACATTTGAGTTTTTTCTTAGTATTTTGATGAATCGATTACACCCTTAGAGTTAGACCCATTCCTCCCGACTCACCCTGTATACCTGAGCCAAAACAAAGGAAAGTTTTTTTTGTAAACGAGTGTTACCTACGGCACTGGCTAGGCTATCGCTCATCAAACACATCTCGTTAAAACTTTTTTCTCTCTACCGGTCGGTTTTATAATAAAAATTCAAAATATAATAATCCCGCTTACAATGGACCTCGATCCGATCAAAAATCGATCCGAGAAATACCTCGTCTCATGTGCTCCCGACAGGGTGCCCTATTGTTTAATATAATTGTTATTTTGTCTTAAAAGAATCTCTTCTGCCGGTTAGGATGTGACCGGGCAATACGAGGGACGTTTAAAAGGAAGGCGTGATATCAAAGAGAATTATTGTTATGCAATAGAAAGTTCATCTAATAGGCAATTTAAAAGAGCGTGATAAGGATGCCAACTTTCCCATTGTAATAGAAGGCGACGCCGAGGTGGCGTCGGTCGTGTCCCATCACGGAGGCTTGACAAATCGACACGGAAAAAGTTTTCTTTTGAGTCGCTATCATTTTCTTTGGTGATGATATACATAATATACAGGGTGTCCGGTAGGTATATGGCATACTTTCGGGAGCATATAGAGGAGGTCAAAATAACCCTAATATGTCATAGAAAAGTGCCTCTAAACCGAGATATAGAGACCCAAAGGGGTACCCAGCGACTTATCTTTTCGGCTCTAACTTTTGAACCGACATATACAGCGTGTCCAGAAAAGTTCTAGACATATGGGAACTTTCTTTATTGTTGATTTTACGAAAAAAAATGATTTTTTATAAGAAGTTCTGCTTGATACGCAAATTATATTGACATATCAGAACTTAAAATATCATGTACCGGGTGTCCCACTAAGAATGGCTGTCGGCCGTATCTCAGAAAGTGTTAGTCGTATGGCTTGCGGAAAAAAAATATATTAGGTAAAGTGAGATAATGATAGACATATAGAGTGAGAAAAGCCCTTTTTAACAAAACTAAGTTTACTAAATTATGTTAAGCCAGACCGGAGTTATCAGCATTTATTACAAATAATGTTCAACCTTCCCCCACCACTTTATTTGAAAGGTGACGAACACGTTCTATAGGTGAATTTTATTAATAAATCTTCGAAATATACAAAAATGTTATTTTCGGGATACCTTAACTAGGCGACTTTTGAGGAAACTTCTTGATTCATATTTACCGTTACTGTTGCGGTCTCTAGCGCCAGTCTGAGAAACTTGAAAATAATTTCCAGCAATTTCTCATGACCACTTTACCTAATATATTTTTTTTCCGAAAGCCATACGACTAACACTTTCTGAGATAAGGCCGACAGCCATTCTTAGTGGGACACCCGGTACAGGGCGGCAAAAAAATATAGAAACACAGAATTACGTTAGGAGGGAAGTACCCTCAATTTTTATTTTAGAGCAAATTGTTATAAAAAAACTTTACTAAGGACTACAAAACGTGGTCAGATACAATTTTGCGTTGAAATATTTTAATTTACCATCAAAAAGCCTTTGGAAAATATTTTTTTCATTTTATTTCTTTAACAGTTACCTGCAACAATTTTGCAACAACTATGTGCAATACTATAGTAACGAATATTAACATGTTAGTCAAAAATCATTTACTATTTTTCGACTTATTAACAAGAGTTTTTTTGTTACTTTCGTCATGGCTGTAAAGTTAACGCTGCAGGAGAAAATAGAAATTGTACTTATCATCGGAGATCACTATAAACCTATTAGGGAAGCCGCACTCATATTTAATACTAGACGCCCTGACAAAATGCTATGTAGCGCCACTATAGCAAACGTAATGAATAAATTTTAAGAAACAACACAACAAATGGTCCACAACAGAAGAAAAGCAACTCAATGTAATGCAAGCGGTTATCGAAGACCCGAAAATTTCTTTAAGAAAATTGTCAAAAACTATTCCAGTTGACGTCAAGAAGTCTACTGCTAGTAATATTTTAAAAATAAATAAATTTCATCCATATAAACCGAAATACATTCACACGCCTCTTCCTACAGATTTTAAATCATGTTTCCTATTTTTCGCGTGGTTCCAAGGCGAGTGTGAAGTTGATCTTTTTTTTGCAAGAAAAATATTATTTACAGATGAAGCCATGTTTACTTCCAACGGCGTGGTATGCTCCCAAAATTGTCGGTGGTGGAGTCACAACAATCCAAATTTTATAATCGAATGCCGTAGTCAATATGCATTAAAAACCAATGTTTGGTGTGGCATTTTTAATGATCGAATCGTTGGACCATACTTTTTCCGACAAAATATAAATGCTGCCATTTACCTGGACTTCTTAAGGAACCAGTTGTGTCAATTTCTTGACGAACTGCCACTAAATATAAGGCGTACAATTTGGCATCAACATGATGGAGCCCCATGCCATAGTACTAACACAGTAACTGGGTATTTGAATGAAGTATTTCCGCACCGTTGGATGGGCAGACGTTCAAATATTCCTTGGCCAGCCAGGTCGCCTGACATCACACCCCTGGACTTCTTTTTATGGGGCCGATTAAAAGAAATGGTGTATGGGTATAGACCTTTTCAGGATATTGACCATCTTGAAGCAGTAATAACAAACTGTGTCAAAGAAATCACTCCCAATATGAAACGGGCGACAGTAAGAGAAATTACCAAGGCGTACTATAGTTTGTATGGAAAAAGAAGGGGGGGGGGCATGTGGAGACATAATTTTTTACTTTAAACTATCGGTTTTTAGATTACTTTTATCATGTAATTGCTAAAATATTGTTTATTATTCACATTCACAATTTATTTTTGCTCTAAGGAAATTGAATGTTTTTAATATTTCTGATAGGTAGATAGGTTGATTTTAGAACATTAAATAATCTCGCATTATTTTTTTACGTAATTGGTTTCCAACAAGAGGTAATGAATGCTCAACGTGTTTTTGATGGTACCCTGTAAATTAAAAATTTCAACGAAAAATTGTATCTGACCACGTTTTGTAGTCCTTAGTAAAGTTCTCTTATAAAAATTTGCTCTAAAATAAAAATTGAGGGTACTTCCCTCTTAACGTAATTCTGTGTGTCTATATTTTTTTGCCGCCCTGTACCTGATATCTGAAGTTATGATATGTCAATATTATTTGCGCATCAAGCAGAACTTTTTATAAAGAATAACTTTTTTTTCGTAAAATCAACAATAAAGAAAATTCCCATAATACCTATGTCTAGAACTTTTCTGGACACGCGGTATAATTGAATGAAGTTTTAATAGTTTATATAGGCCATAAAGAGTCATAAACCCTAACTAAAGTAGATACTACTACGTAAAAAAAAATAGTTGGTCCTCAAAATGTTTTTGAAAATTGGAAACATATGGGGTTTCTCAAATGAACAGCACTATGCAGGGTGCTGATAAAGTCTGGAATAATCGATTTTTCTTGAAAACGCAAAAGGTTTTCGAAAAACGCTCGGACCCGTCGATTTTATTTTATTCTTTGAAATTTTTTGACGTTCTTCAATATTATATCGGATGCGCCAAAAACGCTAGACAAGTGTCAACTTCACTTTTTTAAATAGAACACCCCTTTTTTTCTCCAATATTCAGATTCCTCTCTAAACTCTAGACAAGTTTCATATAACATGTTGTATGGCTAAAGTCAACAGGAATTGAAATACAGGGCCCCCAATAAAAATCAAGGTATAATTTTAAGGTCTAGGTATTTACCTTTTTACTGGTTTCTACATAATAACTTAGTGACGTAAATGTCAAAACATTTAATACTTACTCCAAAGTTGTCACTTTTACCCATAAAAATGTTTCTAACGGAAGCTGAGAGAATCGATATATTAATAATAGTAGGATGTGGAGATCGAAAGAGAACACAAATAGAAGTTTGTGAGTATTTTAGTGATAAATATCCAAATAGAGAACACATAAATCAGGCAACTGTTTCCAAAATTGTTAAGAAGTATAATGAAGTTGGTCACGTTAGGGATAAACCTAGAAGAGGACGACCTAAAATTTCCGACGATGTCAAACTTGATATTCTAGTTTCGTTGGAAGAGAGACCACATTCGAGCACAAGAAGCATTTCTCAAAATTTTAAAAATATCCACGATTCAACGGTGGCAAAGTTCCTGAAAAAGGAAAAATGGCACGCATATCAATGTCAAGGAGTACAGGAACTTTTGGAAGGCGACCCTGACAGAAGGAATAAGTTCTGTGAAATTCTCATGGATAATTACTTGATTAACGATGCATTATTTCCGAGTAACATAATTTTTTCCGATGAGGCGACTTTTTCTTGGATGGCATGGTAAATCGTCAAAATTGCCGGTACTGGTCCATCGAAAATCCCCATTGGTTCCGAGAAATTCATACCCAGCGGCCGAGAAAAATTATTGTATGGGCAGGAATAATTCGGGATACTGTTATAGGACCCTATTTTTTTGAGGAAAATTTGACTCGCCAAAGATATTTGCAGTTTCTTGAAGAAGACCTCGCTCCAGCGTTGATTGCCCTATTTCCCGATCGGAACATTCCTGAATCACATGATACAACTATCTGGTTTCAGCAGGATAGTGCACCAGCCCACTATTCGGCCGAAGTCCGTAGATACCTGAATGAGTTATTTCATCATCATTGGATAGGTCGACGGAGTCAAATAGAGTGGCCTGCAAGGTCCCCCGACTTAACGCCATTGGACTTCTTTCTGGTGGGCTATATTAAGGAAAGGGTTTACAAAAATAAACCAGAAGATATTGATGTTCTCAAAACCCGTATAACAACCATAAGAAAAATTACCCCAGAAATTGTACATAATGTACAGTTAGAATTTGTTGAGAGATTGGGACATTGTAGAGCCGTAAATGGACACCATTTTCAACACTTACTCAAATAATATTTTAGATTGTTCACTGTATACTAAGTATTTGTCATGGAAAACAAGCTTTAAAATTATACCTTGATTTTTATTGGGGGCCCTGTATTTCAATTCCTGTTGACTTTAGCCATACAACATGTTATATGAAACTTGTCTAGAGTTTAGAGAGGAATCTGAATATTGAAGGAAAAAAGTGGTATTCTATTTGAAAAAGTAAAGTTGACACTTGCCTAGCTTTTTGGCGCATCCGGTATAATATTGAAGAACGTCAAAAATTTTTAAAGAATAAAATAAAATCGACGAGTCCGAGCGTTTTTCGAAAAACTTTTGCGTTTTCAAGAAAAATCGATTATTCCAGACTTTATCAGCACCCTGTATAACTGTATTAATATAATCAAGCAACATGGCACATCTTTCATCGGGGCCCTTTCTTGCCTCTCCTTCATGGTATATGCAAAATCTAAAAGTATTATTCCCTAACTCATGAATGTTAAAAACGTACCTACTGTCAGCTGTCGTAAATAAAATGATTCCTGTACTGGGATGACAGGAAGCTGCAGGTTTTGCATAAAGTCCATGCAAATTCCCAAAACTGTTCGATCTTCATTGCATTTTTTTTTTAATTCTTTAAGTTTTGAATAAAATTTTTTTGCACGACGATTGTGCACCATCTTTTCTGCAATTGCTACCCGTTTAGCATTTTCGTTTAAAGTAGGGCTTTTAATTTTAACCGACACAGCTCCTCACAAGTACAGCAAGTGTCTACTTGCGGTTGTTAAAATTTTAGATCAAAATTATCGCACGTTCAGGACTTACGGTGTTTCTCAAATAAATATCCAATACCCATATTTAATTTGACCGTTTACTGTATGGGAACAAGCGGTGTTTCTCTATGAATCGATGCGTCTAAAGTTGAAAAACCAAAATATGGTGAAATGTCATTATGGCGAAAATATGGACTTACGGGGTTTCTCAAATGACCGATTCAATTGTCTGATTGATTAAATACAAAATACATTAAATAATAAGACTTAAGTAATGAAGAAATAATTATTCCTATAGTGAATATGCTGACATGCATCTAATTTATGGACAAGCACTCGGCAATTGTGTGGCGGCGAAATTAATTTATTGTGATACATTTCCAAATCGACGTTTACCACACCGAAGAACTTTTGAAAGGGTTGATCGTAGCCTAAAAGGAACAGTTAAAACGTCAAGTGAAATAAAAAAAACTTCTAAAAGCAGTTAATCTTTTGCTCATCCATTTTAGTTCCTTGCTCTTCTTCGAAGCCTTCTCCACCACGATGCGGCAAAAAACTTCCAAGAACAGCAAGGAACCCGCAGTTAGAGGAGGAAATTGTGGATCCCTTTAAGAAAACTGTCAATCCCATCTCATGTGACAAAGTGGTTGTTCATGAGGCCCCTCGAGAACAACTGCTACATCCTTATCACGTCCAAAAGAAACATGCCTTGTCTCCCGCTGATCTTCCTGCAATAGTTAACTACGCAAATTCGTTTTTGCAACAGTTTAGGCAAAATCATAATTAAGTGAGGAATGAAACACAAAGTCTGCTCCACTAATTTAATAAAAAAGTTCAGATCAACATCCCAAACATGTTTAATAAATTTAAAATAAAACCAAATTCATTTTAAATTCACTTTATTTTATAAAAATTTTACTTTAATTTAAATATGTATTAGTTATCTAATTAAAGTTACATATGTCTTCTTAAAAAGAATTTTTCTGCAACATTAGGTAAGTCTCTAACTTGACTTTATTTTACTGTGGTCGCGATTTTATATTTTACAAAATATCTTTTCCTAATCACATTAACCTTTTTTGATGACGCCTTGGCTGTTTTTACATTGTCTAATTTTGTGTTTTTTTCCTTCCTTTTTCAGTTTAAATAAATTTAACAATGTCATTGGTCTCTTCATAAATAACATCTTAATAATTACCCACTGAGGATGAAGGTTTATACCTTCGAAACATGTTTGGGATGTTGATCTGAACTTTTTTATTAAATTAGTGGAGCAGACTTTGTGTTTCATTCCTCACTTAAAATATTACTCCACTGTGAGATGGACTACTTCCATAAAATCATAATTTTACTAGTATAAATTTGTTCACGGACGAAGCCGGTTTCATCTCAATGCAACAGTACAGACAAAGCATCAACAAAGGTTCATGGTTAACATGTGGGCGGGAATTATTGGGAATTATGTGATTGGACCGTTCTTTATAGAAGGCAGATTAAATGGTGTCGTGTATTAAAAACGCGAGTATAAAAAATCCTTAAAATATAAATAAAAATAGAATAAAAACAAAAACATAATATACAAAGTGTCCCAAAAGTAATGGGATACAGAGCAACAGCAGACTCCTTAAAGCGAAATAATGCGATTTATTTAAACTTGCCTTATCCCAAAATTGATAACAACCAAGATACAGGGTGTCAAAGTTTTCATTTTGTTTTCGTTTTTTTATCTCGAAAATGGTTGCTCCTAGCGACTTCAATAAGTTATACGTTTTTGATGTAAAAGAAGTAAAGTAACTTATTTTCTTATTAGTCGGATCGATATAAGAAGCCTAAACAAAGTTATGCCAGCTAAGATGAGTGGGGCAAGCCGTAGATAGCGCCCTCTACTGTTTACACAAAAACTATGGATAATTTTGAATTCCTCACCTCAAAAAACCCCAAAACCCTTAAATTTGTGCTGCTATGTCGTTTCGTTAAGAAATAATCGCAGAAAAACGAAAACAAAATTAAAACTTTGACACCCTGTATTTTGGTTTTGTTATCAATTTTGGGATAAGGCAAGTTTGAATAAATCGCATTATTTCGCCTTAAGGAGTCTGCTGTTGCTCTGTGTCCCATTACTTTTGGGTCATCCTGTATAAATGTCTATATAAATGATGTATTGTAGCATGCACTTAATGGTCTGAAAAATTATTTTTCACAAAATTTGGAGTACCTATAAAAAATGTCCCCTTTCTGCAGGTAGCGATTCATTTATACAGGGTGTCCGGAAATGACGATGAAAAACTTTAAGGTATGATTCTACATAAAAAGATATGAAAAAAAGTTCATATTAACATAGGTCCGGAAATGCTTCCAGAGGGAGCTACAGGCCCTTGAAGATGGTGTCATAAAAGTGGTTTTTATTTAATTTATTAGGATCTACTTACAATACAAGAATTAACTTCTACGTATAAGTTAGAGTGGTTGGAGGTCACTTTTTGAAAATATCAGGTGACCCATATTGCAACCAGTGGCGTGGGAACAAAGGGGTGGTTAGTTATTTAGGGTCATATTATTTTTCGCCGAGTGTATTTTCGCTATCTTTTAAATAAATTATGATTCTTTGAATATTTCTACGTAAAAAAGGTTCCCTTGGTATAAAGTCGTATAGTCGACCGTTTTCGAGATAAACGGACTTTAATGCTCAGATTTTTTTTTTGAATAATAATTTTATTAATAAAAATACCAACAAATCAATAACAAAATAATAAACGACGCTGTCCCTAAATTTTTAAATCCTTTTCAATGTTATTATAAATTTTATAATAAGTGTTGAAAATGATTTCCGTTCATTTCAATGCATCCTCGAACTCGTTTTCTCATAGATCTTCTAACTTTTCTAAAAATACCAGGTTTATTTCTTATAACTTCACAACAAGCAAACACCCGCTGCTCTAATTAATTCTTCAACGCTGCGAACTGGTACTTCGTATACTAAGGATTTTAGGTAACCCCATGAAAAATAATCTAATGGATTTAGATCTGGAGAACGAGGTGGCCAAGCTACAGGGTCCCCTCGTCCTATCCATCGCTCAGGATAAACTTCATTTAAATGTGCCCTCACATTAAGACTGAAATGTGGTGGAGCCCCGTCTTGCATTAAGTACATATCTGTCCTTAGAGCATAGGGCACATCATCAAGCAGGTCTTGTAGCACATTTCGTAGAAACTCTAAGTATGATTCACCGTTTAATCTATTTGGTAAAATGTAGGGCCCTATTACATAGTTCTCAAATATTCCCGCCCAGACATTATTGGAAAATTTTTCGTGGGTTTTCGTCTGCCCATACGTGGTTATTATGGAAATTCATAATTCCGTCTCTAGTAAATCCGGCCTCATCAGTGAAAAATATTTTATTATAATGTCGGGATCTCGGTGCTATTTTTGTCTTAGCCATCGACAGAATTGCATCCTGGGTACAAAATCTTCGGGTTTTAGAGCCTGAACTCTTTGAATGTGGTATTTGTAGAGACACTGTTCATGCAAAATTTCTAAAAACCGAGCTCTTTGGAATGCCTTCTTGCGTAGCTAGCCTTCTAATACTTATCCCTGGATTACCTGCGACTATTTCAAGAACTCTCTCTTCACCTTCGACAGTTCGAGTGGTACGTGGTCTACCAGTTGAGTAATCTGGTTTAAAAGATCCATTTTCACAAAGTCTTCTATGTACATTAAAGAAAAATTGAATGCATGGAAATTACCTGTCAGGGTACGTCTCTTGATATAATCTCCGCGCTTCGAGAGCGTTACCATTTGCTTTTCCATACAGAAAATGCATTTGTGTCATTTCTTGAAATGAGTAATTATTCATTTTTCAGCTTTTTAGTGAAATTCTTAAATAGTAAAAACACACAAGTCACAATAACGGGTTGTTCAACTAAAACTTCAAAAAGTGACAAAGTGAAGTTGCTTATTAAACAAGTTCAAATGCATTTTTTTGAATTAAGCCAACTTTGTTGCGAAGCGCTTAGTATCCTATGCGTTACATTTTTAAATGAAGTTTTTGGTGGAATCCACAGGTGAATTTAAAAATGTACCCAATGTAGTAGGTACAAGTAAATTCGTTTTTCTTTTTGGCAATGGGTGTAAAATAATAACTACATTTTAAAATAGTATTCAAGCATCTTCTTATTTTTATTACATAGCCTGTTTACTGTATTTACGCACTGCAGTCGTCCTTTTAAGTCCGTTTATCTCGAAAACGGTCGACTATACGACTTTATACCAAGAAAACCTTTTTTACGTAAAAATGTTCAAAGAATCATAATAATTTATTTAAAAGATAGTGAAAATACACTCGGCGAAAAAAAATATGACCCTAAGTAACTAACCACCCCTTCGTTCCCACGCCACTGGTTGTAATATGGGTCACCTGATATTTTCAAAAAGTGACAATCACCCTAACTTATACGTAGAAGTTAATTCCTGTATTGTAAGTAGATCCTAATAAATTAAATAAAAACCACTTTTATGACACCATCTTCAAGGGCCTGTAGCTCCCTCTGGAAGCATTTCCGGACCTATGTTAATATGAACTTTTTTTCATATCTTTTTATGTAGAATCATACCTTAAAATTTTTCATCGTCATTTCCGGACACCCTGTATATTATAAGCTGTTTATACGTATTTAAAATGGTACTTATAGCAATTAGGGATGCAGGTAATTTGTACTTTGGCTCTGCCCGAGATGATGTAAAGCATTTTATGACCAGAGGGATAATTAGGGTTAAATGGCAGTCCAAAGATCAACGGTATAATGTAAACTTTACTATACCCAAGCAAAGTACGTGGGTGTACTTCTGGCTAAATTGGTGGTGAATTGTCGAAAGGGGGTCTGCTGGGAGCCGCTAGCTAAGCTGGTATGCGCGGCCAAAAATACCTTCGTAGTTCTTGCTTTGAATCTATTCAAGTTTACTTTTGAAATGTACATGTTTTTGTTTCAATATAAGCAATATTAAATTTTTCGTTAATTATGCTTAACTTAAAAGAAAAGATTTGTATTTCTATTTTTTAGATACACCAATACCTAATAGATAAGTATCAAACGGAGCGTCACAGTCTGAGTAGCGCCAGACGTAAAAAATGAGTAAAGTCATCGCGCTTGATTTTGAAAAATCATCATTGAAATCTTAAGAAAACTGGTTTAAAATATCTGAAATCATCTTTACAATAGTTTAGAAAGAATGAAGAGAACTTATCGTTAATATATTGTAAGAAGAACGCGTCGTTCTTCATCTTTTTCTCCTTCTTCTTCTTCACTTGCTCTTCCTGATGGATGATAATGAGCTGTGGGCTTGTTAAGACATTATAAAGAACAGAAGAAATTAGTGACTGTAATTAGGGTTGTCCTTTTGGGGTATTTTTGGTGGAAATTTGTTTAATAAAGCTGAGATATTATTCTTGCGGATATTGAATGGAAAAAGAGAATGGACAAGGCGCAACTTCAAAGTTCGTTTCAAGTTTAAATTGAGCAGAATTATTGATCATCGAACGGCCCCTTACCAAGTTTACACACTATCTTTAAATGGCGCGAAGTAATAAAGGCTCATTAAATATACAAAACGCATACTGGGATATCAAGAACAATTTAAACACCATCCCTTAAAATTTATTGTGTTTACATTAAAGGATCCAAATAATAAGCATTCTTTAAGTAGGTTCACTCCGAGTTTATCGCAAGCTATTGTTATATTTGAGGATTTACCATTGTTACTGGGAAAATTCCTTAGCCAAGAACGTGTATTGAGGAAGTTTTTATATTAAAACTGTTAAGCATGCCTATTCTCCTAAAGTTGTATTAGGTATATTATATTCGTAGGTATTTATATATCATATGAAAACATTTAAAAAAACGTATTACCTAATAAATAATAATGGGTGGTACTATTTTACATAATATAATTACAAAAACAATATATAATAAAGAATCTTACAAACAAAGCTAAGGCTTAATCATAGTCCGATTCGGAAGATAAACTTTTATTAACATCGTTTATAATAAGCGGTTCAACCATTTCTTCGATTATATATCTACCTGCCACATTTTGGCTTCTTCTTCTATCACATGATCGACACACATTTTCCACTTTTCCGCACTGATTTTACTCATAGCTTCATTAAAGAGTCTTTTTAAATCCACCATTTTATAAGTCGGTGTTTTTTCTGGCGACGTCTGTCTTTATTTGAGTCCATATAAGTTCGATCGGGTTTAATTCGCAGTGGTAAGGAGGGAGTCTGAGCACAGATATTCCTCGTAACTTTGCCATTTCATCGACTACATATTTTCTGAATACATTTTTATGTAAATTGGCTCGTACCAATAGTTCTTTTCTTAAGGAATCTAATGGAAATTCTATTTGTCTTAAACTTAGCCATTCTGTTATTTCACTTTTACGCTATGCACTTGTTGGTTATTTTTTCGTCAGCCTAGAGTGATAACTTGCATTTTCCAATACAATTATTGCATCCATTGATATAAGATCCAACATTTGCTCGAACCATTCTTCAAAGACATCGGCATTCATGTCTTCGTGATAGTCTCCTGCATTGTTAGATTGGAACATCAGTAGACCACCTTTAACGAAGCCTTCAGAACTTCCAATATGGGCTATGATAAGTCGATGTCCTTTTCCAGATGGCGGTCTTAATTCTGTGGACAATCCTTCCATGTTTTGTCTAGGTAAAATATTTTTTTGTTTTCTTCTCTGACTTTTCGGATGCTTCTTAAGTAATTTCTTCTCCAACACACGATATCGCTTCTGTCTTTTAAAATCGATTGCCTATTATATTTTTTCCACCAAGAACCCATTTATTTTAATAATTTCCAAAGCGTATTTCTACACATAAATGGGTAGTCCTGGTCTTCTCGGATTGAGCACAAAATTTTGTCCAGCGTGGGAATTTCTTTTCTTAAAAAGAAACTATGACCTTTTCGCATTATTCTCTGCATTAAAACGTCATCTAGCTCAAGTTTTGGTCCTTCTGGAGGTTTGACGCCAACACTTTTTTCTTCTTTTAAAGGTTTATAATATTATATTGTTGTTCTCCCAACGTTAAGCATATCTGCTGTAAATTGCACTGCATTGTCAACACTCAAATCCGCATTCTTACTTTTAATAGAGTCGTAACAGTTAAGAATTAATTTTTTTTCATTTACTGTACAGGGTTATCCAACCAAGACTGGACAAGGCGATTTTTTGACTTTTCCTGTACTTTTATAAAAAAACTGAAATAGCCATCTTAAGTCATTTTCTCCCGCGAATTCGAATATCTTCAGCAAAAAACAATTGAACATCAAACAAAAGTACTAGGGGTCACTTTGATATTTTTTTAAATGGGATGCCGTATTTTTAATGAGCTTATCCGATTTCTCATATAAATTTTGATCTAAAATGTTGGATTTTTAATTCAAAAACGCCTTTTTTCTTCAGTTTTAAATTCGGAAAATGTTCGTCTACCGTAAGATTAATACCTGATAGATGGATACCCGTTTCACCTGTTCACCCTTTAACCTGCTTTAAAGCGTCCGTCAGTTAGACAAAATAATCAAGTTTCAAATTTCTATATATTTTTCACGAATTAATTACAAATTTAGTAGTTTTTGCAAATCTATTATTGCTTACGTATAAAAACAGTATGACATATTAGAAAAAACTATAAACTAAAGTGAATAACTTTAATCTCAATAATATAATTGTTCTATGTGTCCTCCATTATTTTCAAAACATGACCGATGCCCCCTTTTCAATCTCTCCAAAGAATCTCTTACAATATTTTGGCCTGGTTAAGTCTATTAATTTCATTTATAATTTTTTGCTGAATGTCCTCCAGACTTCTGTTGGGTCGTTGATAAACTACATTTTTTAAATGACCCTATAAAAATGTATCCATTGGCGTGATATCGGGGCTATTTGGTGGCCAATGAATTGTTCCGTTACGGCCAATCCACTGATTGTAATGCTCGTTTAGGTATGTTACCACTTCTCGAACTGCATGAGGCGGAGCACCATCCTGCTGCCAAATGATATTGTTGTAGGCTTGCAATGGCAACCTTTCCAAGAAATCCTCGATATCGTTATGAAGAAAATGGAGGTATCTTTGGCCTGTTAAAGAGCCACGATAAAATAGTGGTCCAATAATTCGATTTTCTAACATCCCACATGGTTTTAGACCACATTTTTTTAAAGTTCTGTGAACTGTTCCATAGCTTACTCTCCGGAGCCCTGGACCATACCTTACTTCTCGTACCGCTTGCGGAATAGAACTCTTCGGATTTATAGTAAAATATCGAACAATAGCTCGATCCCTTATATTCCGTCTTTTCATCTTTCTTGGCTTATCTTTCAATGTCTTACTTTCTTCAAATAGGGTCTTAATTCTAAGAATTGTATCCACTGAAATGTGTCTCTGGAAACTCTCAAAAAATGTTCTTTGTGTTTGTCGAGCATTCTCTCCACTTTTGTAATATAATTTTATTACATTTAGCCGTTCTTCTAAAGAATATTTCATTATTTGTAATTAATTCGTGAAAAATATATAGAAATTTGAAACTTGATTATTTTGTCTAACTGACGGACGCTTTAAAGCAGGTTAAAGGGTGAACAGGTGAAACGGGTATCCATCTATCAGGTATTAATCTTACGGTAGACGAACATTTTCTGAATTTAAAACTGAAGAAAAAAGGCGTTTTTGAATTAAAAATCCAACATTTTAGATCAAAATTTATATGAGAAATCGGATAAGCTCATTAAAAATACGGCATCCCATTTAAAAAAATATCAAAGTGACCCCTAGTACTTTTGTTTGATGTTCAATTGTTTTTTGCTGAAGATATTCGAATTCGCGGGAGAAAATGACTTAAGATGGCTATTTCAGTTTTTTTATAAAAGTACAGGAAAAGTCAAAAAATCGCCTTGTCTAGTCTTGGTTGGATAACCCTGTACATAATTTTAAGCGTAAAAAATTTAATATTAAAATATATATTTGAAGACAAAACTTGAATTTAATGTCTATACTTCTACTAATTCTGTAAAAATTTAAAAATTTAGGCCTATTTAAATCTATACATACCGAAAAATCTGGCACGCCCATGGAGAAGACGGTTTTGATTGATTTATTATTTCGCATCATTTAAAGATAGACTATAACTAAAAATTCGATTTAGTGAAAATACGCATTAAATAGTGTTCATACGACGCTTTCGAACAGGGTTTTTTATGATGGCATTAAACAGCTATTTGCCGTTGCCAACATGAAAATTATCGGATTTGACGTTTAACTCGGTTGGTTAGTTTAGGTTATTTTTGCCTATAGATACTATTTAAAATTGAGAGACAGAACGGACGAACACAAAACATTGAAAAGACATGGCGGTTGGAAAAGTCCGGCTGTGGTTGAGGGATATTTGGAAGACAGTATGTCTTCTAAAAACAAAATTTCGAAATTGATAGTTGGAGTACCATCAACGAGACCATCAACATCAAAAAACGTTCAATCATCGTCAATTTCTGTTAGTGAAAATCACGAAATAATAGAAAACATTGACTTATCAAAAGCCGGTAAATTCGTTTTTACTGGGTCTTTTCAAAACTGTTCATTTAACATAAATGATAAATAAGTTTTTTCGTTAATAAAAAAGTTGTTACTTTGATTTTTCCTATTAATTTCTCTTAATGTCCGAGGGCATTAGAAACTTCCTTAATGCCCTAGGGCCCTAGGGTATTATATAGCATTTAAAGTGTCTGGTAACTATGGTAATATGAAACAATAATATTCGAGTAGGACATAAAAATACTTTTCCTCATCAGCAACACATCCCAATGAAGATATCCACTCTTAAACATCAACAAACAACCAAAGAAATAAGAGCTTGCATAAAGCTCGCTAACCAGCCATTTCGAGACGTCCATTTAGCCAGTATTAAGGTTCGATTCATGAACTGTATTTATACGATTTGCGAGATCGTACTATTAAATCGTACGGCTAGCGAGTCGATCGGGTTCATTAGGGAAAATTTAAATGTCCGTCTATCGAGCGAATCAACGGCGAGGGTGGTCTCTGCTTGGTTTAATTGAAATTGCTCCTATTTAGAATGGGTGTACTTATTTTTAGATTGACGAATTAAGTTCAGGGTGTTGCTTTTTATATGGTCGGTCACAAGTATCTACTGGTCTAGGAGTAACTTAAAAAAATATACAGAGTGGCAAAAAAGTCGCGCATAATGCATGTAACTTTTGAATTTCCTCGTATACGAAAAAGTCACCTTTATGAAAGTTGTTCAGTAGTTCAGTTCCCCATATTTCCACCTGCATGAATCTTTTCTGTCATTACTGGTTTGGTTGCCATATACACTAACTTACTTTTTTTAAATGGAACACTACGCGTATAATTGCATATTTGCATTCTCCTGGGAAAACTCTGAATTTTTTGTATTTCAAATCTTCACCTGCAAGCGTTTCCGCGATAATGAGAGCTCAAAAATGAAAAACTTCCTAATTATAATTGTTCCTCCCTAATACCAACCAGCTGAGTCAAGGTGTTTTCATGACAGCGACCTAAGAGGTGTCAATTTTAAGTTCCTTTTTAACCTTCTGTTGTCTGATTTCTAATTTATTTACACTATGGTTCATCTGAATGAGAAACAACGAGTTGAAATTTTAATAATGAGCGGTTACGGAAATATGAAGAGATCGCAAGATCAGGTTTGTCAACTTTTCAATTTATAAACTCGAAAAGTTGGTGAGGTTGAAGTTATGATCAAGTTTGTGAGGTTAGATATTCCGAACTCCGAGCATAAAAATTGGTTATCTCGAACTACCCGGGAAGTTTTCGAACCTTACATGAGCTTTACATGAACAACATGAACGAGTATATAAATGGAACTGAGTGTTCCCTTTAGTTTAAATTGAACTCCTATTTCCAACACCAACTGAACCTCAACCTCGCCAACTTTTCGAGTTTATAAATCCAGCTTTAATCAGTCAACGGTGTGTTGAGTGGTAAAGCAATTTCGAGAAACAGGCAGTGTTAGGGAGGCCGCTATATCAGGTCGACCTAAAACAGCAACCGGGGGAGACAAAGCTTTGGATATTATGCTCTCAATACATGAAAATCCAACACAATCATCCAGGCCAATGGCAATGGATTTTAATGTGTCTCATCAGTCAGTGAAAAATTTGTTTAAGCAGGAGAAGTTGCATCCCTACAAGATAAAGTTGGTGCACGAGTTAAACGAGGATGATTTTGATAGAAGAGCTGAATTATTTTGTGAGCTGATTTTTCAGAGATATTAAAAATTAACAAAATTATTCCCATACTAAAAAAAGGAGATGACACTCTGGTTGAGAACTATCGGCCAGTGGTTTGGTTCCAGTATTTTTCAAAATATTTGAGTATTCCTTTTTGAGTAGGGTGGATCCTTTTTTAACTAGAAACATAGTTCTTTCCCCGAATCAATTTGGTTTTCGACGAAATTGTTCTACCGTAAATGCTGTCGAATATTTCTATGAGACTGATTGAACATATGGAGCAGGTAGAGTACCCTGCTGGGATCTTTTGTGACCTCAGCAGGGCATGTGACTGTGTGAACCATCGGTGCCTGCTAGGCAAGGTGGAGGCTTACGGTATCGGTCTTGGCGACCATTTTGTTTATTGCCCATATAAACGAATTAGAATAACTGCTGAATTGGTTTATAATTAATAGGCTTGTTACCGATTTTTTTTTCTAATTGCTACACAGTAGTCAGTAATCCATCTGGAGGAGGTGCTTGTTTCCAATATCTTGATTGTCATTATTATTATTTAGGTAATCTGTAGTTGGGAATAAAAGTCCAGCAAACCGACAAATCATGTTTAAATTACATAGATTCAGATGAAAATATTAATAAATGCTTATATCAAATTCAAATACAAATGTACCTCAAGTAAAAGAATGAGAAAAGCTTACAATGAAATATTGCCTTTTTGATAAAAAAAAAGCTTGTTAAATCTGTAATAAAACAACTACAATGACAAACAATGAATTTTGGGTGAACATTTTCTTTTACTTCACAAACTATTTGCACTATTAAATCTAAATATTTAACCAAACTTAAATGAACGTAGCATGTGGTTGAATAATAGCAAATTCCCTTATTGCACAAATCACTCGTTCTACATGTATTCTTCAGCTTGCAATCCCTTCTGGTTCCATAACTTCTTGCTTACAATTTTTTCGGCTGGATGAGACAGATGGTGGACTCACAAGTTGATTAATATTGGCTTTAAGTTGGTCTACGAGATGCTTAAAGCCTCTGTCGACAATTATTACCTGAGCCCATGGATTTAATTTATTTAAAAATGTTGATTCCTCAACCCTCATTTTGTCAGTACTTCTACCACCAAAGTCAGAAGAAATATAAGAAATAAAACCGTTTGATGTACATGCTATTACGTATTTCATGGTGTTATAACCTTTATATGCTGACCATGAAAGGGACTGCATAGTATCGGCTCACTTTGGTTTTTGTATTGAGATGTCAAAACAGGGAATAGGAAGTTTTTTGAACCTCAGATAATGATTTAAAGTGAACAAATAGATAAAGGTAACCTGCTAGTAAACGTACTGTTTCTTGAATAATATTACATACTTTGGCAACTTTTACACTAAAATCGTCAGCTAAATTTTGTAGGATAAATTTTAGTGAAATTATTTTTATTTTTTCGAATGTACTTCAAAGGTAATGTTAATAAAAGTACGCGTTTAAAATGTCAACTTTCAACTGCCGCTATAATTGTAACAGATAAACATCGTTTTAAGTAAAAACCTATTGCCGTTCCATTCGCTATAATATCGAACATCGTACCTGTCCCCGGTAACTTAAATAAGAAACATCACCGAAACTAGAAAATCAAACACGTGACAGTGCCAACGGACCTGGAATAGGTATATCTGGTAATAGGTAATAGGTACACGGAAGGCAAGCGATTCCTGTTCCAAAAAAATAGGTCCAGTTCCATTGTAACAGCTCTAGGTTTTGGACCCAATAGTTTTCGAATTTGTTCGTATTTGAATATGCTGTAGGAGAAAATTAAAGATCGCTTAGATTATTTACCTATTCTAACGCTAAAAAATTTAATATGCCATCAAGGTGGAGCGCTGCCACACAGTGTCGCTCCAGTAACTGCATATTTAAATGCAAAATACGTCCAATGGATAGGAAAATCAAGTACTATAAAATGGCCCACCGACAGCCCAGACTTAACACCCTGATTTTTTCTTTTGGGGTCATATTGAAAATATTATATATTGTTGAACGAACTGTATGACAAATGTGACATGTGACACCTACTTGTCATTTTTGGCAAAACCCATAAAAACTTGGCTAAAAATTCAACATCCTGTTTTTTGAATGAACGGCTAACTAAAAAAACAAAAAAGTTACAGGCTCTTAAAAGTGGGACAAACTAACATGATAACTCTGTACAGGGTGTCCCATTTTCGATATTTTTATAGGGTATCTCCGTAATTGTTAGTGCTATCAAAAAAGTAATATAGGTGTCATGTGCTCTTTTTGGGTCAAGCTTAAAATGGTAAAATCAAAATTTGAAAATTTTCGCCCGCTTGAATAATCTGCTGTTTTCAGAATAAGTATACGGGGTCAGGTAAAAAAGTTATCGGACCTAACCTCATTTTTTTTAAATGTAACACCCTGTGTATTTTGATCTAAAAATATAGAATTTTAAATTCTCTTTTCAGATAAATAACACACCATTGATGATATTGGTTTCCTAGGCAATTTATTTAAACTTTATTACTTTAAACCACAGTATGTCATGAAACAAAAGCTAATATCCGAGAAACAACTATGTTGATATTCTAGTTGTTATTCACATTTAACGTCAATTTTATTTTTACATATTCGTTTGTGAATATGACTTATCGACATTTTGAAAAATTTGATATGATATCAGTTTATATTGAAAGTGGAAAAAACGAAGAAATGGCGCAAAATTTATATTTTGTTCGCTATCCGGAAAGACGCCAACCATTTAAGGACATATTCCGACGACTGGAACATAATTCAAAAACATACGGCTCTTTTACGATACCGAGATCAAAAACTTATAATAAAGAAAACAAGGAAAATGAAGAAATAAGCGTGTTAGGATTTGTCGAGGCCAATAATCAGGTGATAGCTTTAAATTCTAGTAGCTCAACATTTCTTGAAGTGAAAACTTTTTAAGGAGCGTTTAGCACTTTTAGTGGGTATTGAATGAGACTGAGCCGTTAGATTCGGCTATGCAACGCTCATGATGCAGTCGGGGAAAAAAGCAAGATACTAAAATATGACCAAATGCATACTGTATTGGCTTTTTATGGATCGATTCTTTTATCGTCTTGAATTTGAGATTTGTGGATGTTAGATTGTGAAAGGTTAATAGAGAATCTCGTCTTGGTAAGTTTTCACTTTTGTCTTGTGGTCTTAAGCACACATCTTAATTTTATTCTCTAAAATCACTTTGTAATATTAGGAACAAAAATCTACGTCCATCAGAAACGTAGAAACTGAAACTGGAATAGGCGCAAATAATTTTGACGTCCAATTAATATTTTCCCTATGTTGTTAAAATTACCCAATATTTGAATCCTGGTGATGATGTGAGACGATTGGAATTTTGTCACTGGTTTTTAAATAAATCTAACGACTGAAGTCGTTTTATTTGAAATCTAACGAGGATCGTTCTTTCCATAAAAAAAAATTTGGTCTGATGAATGTCGAATTACAAGTTGCGGTATTAACCGACATAATGAAAGACATTGGAACTCCACAAATCCCCACATGGTACGACCTGTTCGCCAACAAGGTCGATTAAGGGTAAATATAAGTTGTTCTTTTGTTTCAAGACAAACTGGTGGATCGCTTCTTTGAAGAAAATTTAAATGCAGATAGATATCTGGACAAACATTTAAATGAAGTAATAGAGATTTACTTTCAACTACCCATAACGCTCTTCGAATAAGAGATTATTTAAATACTCACTTTAGAAACCGTTGGATAGGAACACATGGACCTATAAGGTGGCCACCACGATCTCCGGATCTAACACCTCCAGATTTTTTTCTTTGGGGAGTGTTGGAAAATAAAATTTATAAAGAAGTCATTTTAACCCGAGAACAATTTGATCAAAGAATTTATGAGGCCTCTGCAGAAATATAACCTTTATACATCATGAATGCCTTAAAATCCGTTCGAAAAAGATGTCAAGAGTGCATTGAAAACAACGGAGGAGCTTTCGAACATTTGCGATGATTCCCGTTATTTTTTACCTTAATCTTAATCTTTTATTTCGTTTTAAAATAATAAACAATCAATATAAAGAAACTTTTATATAAACCATTTTTCTGTATCTCTTTAACTAAGAAAATATAGGGTAATTTTAAAGATGTCAATTTTTTTATTTTTCCCCGTATTTCTTAAGCGAGCGAAAACTGTCAAATTTTGATTATACCGTTTTAAGTTTGACCCAAAAAGAGTACATGACACCTATATTACTTTTTTGATAGTACTAACAATTACGGAGATACCCTATAAAAGTGTCGAAAATGGGACAACCTGTACAGTATCTGAGATATTTTGATTCCGGGACAGTCCCGGGTCCCAGTCAGTTTTTATTTTTGCCATGCATAGTCGAGGAGGACCGACATAACAACCGCGGGTTGTGTGGGTTTAAGGAAGCGTCACTAGTTGAAACCAAAAGGACACTATCCCCTTCTGTTAATAAATATTAATTCAACATTTTTTTTTCAAATCATGCACGACACATTTTTTTTACATCCCGCGAGTTAATGGCCTCTTAGGAAAAATACCTCATAAACAAAAATGATTTTTTAACTTGTACGCATAATGCCTCATCATCATCATTTAAATAATAAATGTTCGACAAGCGGTCAAATTACCAAAACCCCAAATTCAATAGATACCAAGTCGGTTAAAAACCAGAAAAAGAGAGACGCGTCTCTTCTTATGGCTGTCAGTCAAAGAAGCCTCGTTTAGTCTGAGCGAGGTAAAAAATGATTTGGAATATTAAACACAATAAATCTTCCAATACGCATTCCGAGATGGATTCTTGATTTCTGTATATGCGAGGCGTGAGGTGATATAAGTATTGTATAGCATGTACTGAGAAGACAGTGACGTAGCATTATGATCAGGTGATAATTTTACTGGTGTAGAATAGAAACATAAATGTTACAAAGCCTTAAGCTGGATTTATAAACCCCACAAGTTGCCGAGAATGAGGTTCAGTTGGCGTTAGAAATAAGAGTTTCAATTTAAACTAAAGGGAACACTTAGTTGAATTTATAAACTCAGTTCGTGCAAAGTTCGTAAGTTTCGAAAAGTTCGATATAACCAATTTTTATGTTCGGAGTTCGAGAGGTTCGTTTTGACCAATGAAGACGCTATTTTAAAGTCATGTGATTACAGCGAAATGTCAAATGTCTTTTATTTGTTGCGTTTGGGCTCTTTGGTGTTTACTTCGCCCTTCCGCATTTGTATTTGGATTTTCTGTTTGCTGTAAGCTTAGTATTGTGTTTTGCGCCAGAAATTGGAAAACCAGAAATGGATAGTATAGAGAATGATGACACTAAAGTCTATTTCAGAAAGGTGTAGAGTAATAAAATGGAAAATTCCGTCCAGTTCGGCTCAATTTCGGTGTCGGCCATAGGCGCAGGTAAACTTTGTGCATTAAATTATTCATGATAACTAACCAAACATTTTAGAGAATTAGGTTAACGGGTATTAAGATAAAATACTATTGTTTGTAATATTAAAATTTCAAGTAATTGCGTAAGAGGATTAGGAAAGGTATGTTTTCTGGCCTGAAGTGTCAAAATCGAAATATTGTGTAGGGGTTAGTTAGGTAGTAGATTATAAAGTTACGTTTTGCGTTTAACAGGTACCATTTAACAGGTACCGAGTTTGGCTCTGGCCTCTTTGGCTGGATCATATAAATAGGTGGTAATTTGGAATAAACTTCGTATATCGTGTGTGTGTATGACCTTAATAAGTGTATTTGTTTAGTTTAACGCATCAGTATTTGCTGTTAAGCTGTATATAGTGTTCACAGTATTATAATATTAGTAAAAAAATGGCGACATTCACACCAACAAAAAGATGTTCCAATAATTCTCCACTATCAGTGAGTGAAAAAGTTATTATTTTAAATGTACATGATTGCATAAAATACGATTATCCGAATTTTACTGTACAATAAACTGTCGACCGATGTTCCCAAATGACTGGAGTTGGAAAGTCCACCGTTATTAAATTATTGCAGGAGAGAAAGACAGCAGGTCAAGTGGAACCTCCCAATCCCCCCTGTCACCCACGCGGCCAAAGTCTCACCGAACAGATCTGTATATACAATTCTGCCCTGAAGCATACCTTCTATCCACCTGCAGTAAGTTTCCTCCAGTCCGATGGCCCTGGTTGCCCTAGTGATTGATGCGAAGAATGTGTTGTCGAATGCTCCTTCTATGTCCAGAAAAGCTCCCAGGTTTCAGGCTTAAATCTAGAAATGAAAATGTATGCCATATCTTCCATAGCATGCCTGCAACTGAAGTTATTGTACCTAGACCTAGAATGACCTAGATAATTATGATACCTTCTTGCCTATGCGACCCATCTTTGTAATAAGCGTAATAAATCATCAGGCAAAGTTCCGGCCTAGGCTCTGCTCTGCTCTACTTTTACAGGGTGACAATTTGAAAACGAACAGCATTTAATATTGCCTCTACCAATGATAGTATGAAAATTTGGCGAAACACGTCAATTGACATATCAACCCCCTGACCCCCAGGGCACCTACCCCTAAAATTTTAAATGGCAACCCCTATTTCTTTTGCCATTTTTGTGTTCCTTATAAAATTCTACATAAACATTTAAATAATGCAACTCCTTGAAAAATTATGATAATGATAATGAAATACTAGAAAGCTCACCTTCCCTACTTTATGAATTGTTCAAAATGGGTTCCATTCTTCTCCAAGCACAAGTACAGCCGGTATTCAAACTGGTTTCGGACATTTTCAAGAGTTTCAGGTGAAATAGCTCTACACTCCTGTACAATTCTTTATTGTAATTGTTCAATGGAATCTGGTTGACTTTCAAATACAACGGATTTCAAGTGACCCCATAAGAAAAAATCCAGCGGTGTCAGATCTGGTGACCTAGGTGGCCATTCTATGGGTCCCCTCCTACCAATCCACTGCTCTGGGTAACGATTATCCAACCACTCTCTTACTGGGCGTACATAATGCGGAGGCGCTCCGTCCTGTTGGAAGTGGAGCAAATGTTCATCTAGAGCAACATTTCCATTGGCGTCCCTTTCATTTTTCACCTCACGAATTATAAGTGGTTCTATAGCTGTGTCTAACATTTCTGCATAAATTTCACCATTTAGATTTCCATTGATAAAGAGGGGACCGATTATACTATTGCCTAATATACCCGCCCAAACATTTATTTTTTGAGGGTATTGCGTATGCCCCTCTCTAATAATGTGAGGATTGAGGTCGCTCCAATAACGACAGTTTTGTTTGTTAACCTTGCCATTTAAGTAAAAAGTGCATTCGTCACTGAAACAGATATTCTTTATTAACCTGGGCTGAGTAATAATCTTATCCGTCATAATTTCTCAATACGTCTGTCCGGGTCATCGTCCCCTAATTCTTGAGTAATTAGGAGTTTGTATGGATGAAATTTGTGAAGCTTCAATACTTTCCTGACTGACTCACGCGACAGTCTAGTTTGATCTGCAACTTTACGAAGGGACGTAGTGGGAGCCATAGCAACTTCACCAAGAACCTCAATCTGAGCGGCCTCATTGAGCAGTCTTGGCTCATTCCTTTTCTTATTGCAAACATCCTGTTTCTTCAAATTTAGCTGCTAACTCACGGATGTACTTGTGTCCAACATTTCTTTCACGATGTATTTCGTTGAATACGGCCGCCGTTCTTGCAAAGCAACGATTTTCAGCTCCGTAAATGAAAATCATTTCTACGCGTTCAGCAATAGTGTAAACCATTTTAAGAAACGACACTAATAATTAAAAACTATTGAAATGTTTATGAAATTAACTTTCACAGCTTATTTCACTGCTTCTAGAAGAACATGAAATAAATAATGAACACCACAACACCAGGAGTCGGAAAATAAAGTACCTACTAAGTACTTATCATTTGTTCGAAATATCAGCAATAAGCAAATCGAGAATCTTGTTTTGTCGAAAACGGCAAAAAAATTAAATTATTTTATGTTTTCTAGTGGCGATATCGAAGACGAAATGTAAATAAATAAAAGAATTTGGAATGTAACTATTGGTAGGTACAAACAGTTTTAAACGAAGTGCTATGAGGCGGTGAATGCAATCAGTTTTAAAATTCGATATTAAATACATTTCATTAATTTGTGAGGTTAATAATCACAATTTTGAAAAAAAAATAATACAGTTTATGTAGAATTTTATAAGGAACACAAAAATGGTTAAAGAAATAGGGGTCGCCATTTAAAATTTTAGGGGAAGGTGCCCTGGGGGTCAGGGGGTTAAAAGTAACACGACAACAAATGCCTTACAAAATTTCCCCCTTGATATATCAATTGACGTGTTTCGCCAAATTTTCATACTATCATTGGTAAAGGCAATATTAAATGCTGTTCGTTTTCAAATTGTCACCGTGTATAACAACCTGTACGTTTTCTTATATCATGTGGTTGTAACTAGAAAAGCGTAAGTAATCATCAAGTAAAAACGTAAGAAATCTGCAAAAATAAGCAAATTGATCACCCGGAGCCAACGGACGCAATATTTTTATATTAATAGATCCCTAGTTCATTTCGGCGGCCCGGTATATGGGTCTCGTCGTTATTTATCGTTTCTGCATCTTGTTTAAATAAAGAAATGTATATGTCCGTTCGACTAAAACAACAAACCAAAAAAAAAATGTACGCTATAAAATTCCATGTAATGCCAGACGTTATATTATTATGCCCTTAATCCAAAATCTGACCATTCATTTCGAACACAAAGAAATATAAATTTCTTAAACTCAATAATTAATAATTCTTATTCCGTGCGCGGCTGCTATCGCGATGTTAATCTTTACCGCGAATATTTTTAAAGTTGAAAAATCCAGTTTCGTATTGTAAATGGCCGTTCCGACACATAAAAGAAATATAAATTCGATAATTACAGCATTTGGACGGGAATTCATAGCAATTTTTCATTTTCTGAAATCGCTTGCTGAGATAAATACACGCAGTGGATTGGATTACTCGGATTACATGAAATATTGTACCTATACTTCTCGCAATACAATTTCCGATGCACGTCATCAATCAGCTGATAATTTTAAATCCGTAAGAAAACATGAGAAAATCAAATTTAGGCAAAAAAAAATATTAAAATTTCATGCGATATTGAACGTAATACAAACTTAAAGTATTCTTCTTTGATACGAATCCACTTAAAGCAAAAATTTTGTTTATTTATATTATGTAATAGTAATTTACGTAACAAGTCCAGAAAATACTGTTCCTTTGGACGAGTTGACAAAATTCTGTAGGCGAGTCCTGAAAGTCTGCGAGTTTAAAAAAACTGTTTTCGGACGTGTTGCGTACACTATTTTTTCGGCAACTATGTAGAATAACAAATCAAAGAGACACATTTCTTTACTATATTTCTTTGTAGAACAAAATTTCGAACATTTTAATTATTATTTGTATTAAATTTTGAAATTCGAACAGAAGATAGGTACTAACAGAAACATTCTAATTCTTATTTATATTAATATTTATAGTAAAATTTGAGCAATTGCTAATATTGAAAGGATTTAATTTGTTTGCAATGCTTGGTAAATTTAAATGCCTTTTGTAGTCAGAACAAGAAGGTAAAGTTTCCGTTTCATATTGATTGTTTTCATCTGATAATTTTTGAATGGTCTTGGCAATTTTAATTTTGTTTGTTAGTGAATTGTCTATATATCCTTCAGCGACATTGGTAGACTTCCAGCCACCGTGTCTCTTCAAACTTGTGATGTTTCCACCATTATCAGCAAATATCGTCGCTGAAATTCGACGCATGCTATGGCCTGTGTAATTTTTAGGATTGGGTAAATTTAAAAATTCTGCAATTTTTAATCCGAGATTCTCAAAACTGTGGATACCAACGGGCTGAATCGAACATTTTCCTTTTTTGTAATTCACGAATAATCTGTTTCGTAGAGTATGGGTTGGGATGGCCGTAAAGATAAATATGGCCTATACAACAGCAGGTTTTCTTGCCCAATTACAACAAAATTTCTCTCAATATGTGTTTTAGAATCTAGTATTTTCACAAGCAACATGTCTTCTTTGTCGTTTATTAGATCAATTGACATTTTTGTTAGTTCTTCCCGTCTACACGCACCGGCTAACCCAATAATTGTTGCTACCTGAAAATGAAGCAAATTAAGTTGATACTTTTATATCCTACAATCGTAATATTTTGTTAAAATTACCTTTAGCATTAGATATGTTTCATTATCTGCTTCTCTAATGAATTTGTTGATTTGCTCGCTGCTGAAGACTTCTGATTTCTTTGCTTTATAACCAACATTCTTCCTTTTAAGAAATGCGATTACCTTTGGGAAAGTGGCTATGTTTACATTTTTCTTCACTAAAATGGTACTTTTTAACATAGAGTACATGCTCCACAGGGTAGAGGATTTGACAGTTTCAGATTTTTGCGCCAAGTAAGCTAAAATTACATCCTCTGTAATAGTTTTGCATTTCTTCATATCCATCCATCTCGTGAACAAATCATAAACGTTTTCGTACCTGGACTTTGATTTTTCAGGCAATAATTGTGCTGTAGCAGCAGCTGCTGCATTGGAAATTTCGTAAGGCACATTTTCAAACTCACTATCGCTGTTGCTTTCCATAGTTTATTGCGACAATTTGCGACCAAAAATTAAAATGTCAACTAATTTCATTTCAGATAGCTGTCAGTCGTTATTTCGTTGCTATGGTAATGTTCAACTGCATTTATCAAAATCATACCTACCAAGATCTTCATATTCACAATGACAACAACGATGTGATTCTTCCCGGGAAGTACGTACTTCCCGGACTAGGCCGGAGAAATGCTACTTTCTCAAAGAAAAAGCGCCCGGGAAGTGGGTACTTCCCGGACGGTTGCCGAAAAAAATTAATATAATTTAAATTTTATTGACCGACAGTTGGCAACAGAACTGTCGACGGTGCGGTGGCGCCAGCTCGTAGGTTGGCCTGTTTTGACGTTTTGTTAACGTTTCGTAAAAAACTAACCTTTAATGTTCTTTGGTTTCGTGTTGTTGTGCATCTATTTTTTAACAAAAACTCCAGATCTTTTCATAAATATCATTAAGAAACTGGTCTTTTAAGAACAACGGAAGTGCCCATACATATCTCTGTCGATTACGTGGTTTACTATTTCTGAAAAATGCCGAAGCATTTAAATCGCCGGTGCAAAGACCCAATAGCTTCTCTAATAAGCTATTTTCGGGAAGAACTTAACAACAATGGCCCATTGTTACCCTTGATAGCAGTTAGAGAAGAAACTTTAAAGAGCATGTTAAGGTCTGTATATTTTATTTCTACTTTACTAATTTTTAGCGCGTAGCAGCTTCCCTAAACTTGAATATCTCCCCTGTAAGCGCAGTTTTAACAACACTTAAGAAAAATAAAGTATAACAATCACCTAAGAAGAAACGTTCTCATTCAAAGAGAGTAAATTATTTAAATCATCTGACAGTGGCATTATTTATGATCTCCCTCTTTTTCGCTTATAATTCCATGGTATACAATGTATAATTATCTTGTTACAATCGGGTTGAACGATTGTTATACGCGCTTTCAATTACAATACAACAATACGATACCTACAAATTGTGCGTCTGTCGTCGCCGACATTTTTTCTATTTATATATACTGTTCAAGGTGGAATATTGGACATTGGTCGCAAGAGTCGATTAAATCGATTTAAACTTTCTGATTTTGTCGAGAACCTTGGTCTTCGGAACTGTATAGTTTTGGGGCAAGACTGGAAAATGGCAAGTATTTTTTTTAATTTTTTGAAAACTCAAAAATTCCCATGTTTGATATTTATTAACTCTGAAACGAAATGTTCGATCAAAATGCGGATTGGACCATCAAAGAAACCATCTCAATACTTTCTTTTTACGATAAATCTCTCTATACCTACGAATTTTATAAAATGTAGATTTTCGAGAAAAACTAAAAATGATAATTTTTTTAAAACTGGTTTAATTTTCTTCTTATTAAAAAAAAATATGAAAATTTTGAATCCGTCATCAGAAAGCGCTCCTTAAAAGATGTAAAATGTATATTTAGAGTACTAAAAATCTTTATACAAATAGTGCAAGAAATTATAATTAAAAGAAAATTCTCTTTAAAATGAAAAATTGTATAGGAAAATAATTTTTTAAACTTCATATTGGATTTATTTAATTTAATAGTCATTTCCTAACAATTTTTACTAAAAAAAAAAAACATAGAAGTTTTCCACTAATAAAACAGATATACCAGGTGATGCATGACTCAGTTGAACATAGGAAATCTCATGTAAAGTTTAAGGTGGCTAAATATTGGCTCCCCTGTACATTTTAAATTATAATTTTTTGAAGAGGCCGATGTAATAAACCCTTGTGCCAAGTTTGAATAAATTTTAATAAGCCAATCCTAACTTATTCAATTAAATGTGGTGGCAAAATTACGAATTCCTCCACGTGCAGTAAAATATCAAGATATCTATTATCCCTTTCTTCAGCTCTATTGACATTCTAAGTTGAGCATTTACAGTTATTTATTACAGTGCCTTTGAATTTAAATGTACTAATGATAAGTTCAATTAATAAAATGGAAGGGATAGGCTTATCAGGGAATTGAACTAAAAACATTTCAGACACTGCTTTTAAACTGTTTCCTGTATAATACCACTTATTCATAGTTACTTTTTCCTTAATGGAATAGCTCATATTTAGCTGTAATTAAAGCGTCTTCAATAAAAATGTTGTCACTGGCGCTACTTTTCGTTTTGTCAATGCCAAATAATAATTTGCTGGTGTTTGCTGTTTACCTAAACTATGAAAATTTCGTAACTTTGCCATCACATTTAACTGAATAAGTTAGGATTGGCTTACTTAAATGTATTCAAACTTTGCGCATGGGTTTATTATATCGACCTCTTCAAAAAATTATGATACAAGTTTTCTACAAAATGTACAGGGGAGCCAACATTTAGCCGCCTCAAAATTTACATGGGATTTCCTATGTTCAACTAAGCCATGCACCACCCGGTATAGGTTTCTATGCCACGAAAACGGCCCAAAAATCACGGACACTATCATTTCGAAGACAAGGCCATTAAAAATACGTGCTTGTGAATTGAAAAATATTATCTAAACAGCAAACGTCAAATTGTCATAAAGTTCAAGTTTTAATTTAATTTCCGTGGTCTTGGGCTTAAAATATGTGTTTGTTCTGTGGGGTTACTAATTTCTTTACAAATAGCCGTATTTATTTTATAAAATTTAACATGCATAAGTCATTGCAATATTTCTGGTGACCATATACCTAAGAATAATTACGTTTTTCTTTCAGTAATTTTGTATGAGACACACGGAAATATGTAAAAATGTGCAAAATCGATATTCGTTTTTGGTAAGTAACATTTATTTTGTTTTAAATTGTAGATTTTTAATTTATATAGCTTTCTATGTGTGTTTATTTGATACAGGATGAAAAATATACGATGTTACTTAATATTTCGTAAGGTTTTTGATCGAATTTATTGTACCGGGTGTCCCAATTATGTTTGAGTTGAGCAAAATTCATATTAATCATCGAAAAGCATAAAGAACTGTTTTCTTTGCTATTTATAATGAAAATGATTGTATTCTTTAGGCTCATGCAGTTGGGATTTAATTTCCCCGTCTGCCAGAGACTAGTTCTTTGTAAATACTTAAATAATCTCGCCTAGAAGTGAAAACTCATGTACCTTAACCTCACAGCGTCTCGCCGAGACACCAGATATATCTCCCCGTTACTACAGCTAACATATGCAAGTAAAATAATATTAATAAAAGCCATTATATCGCTTTTTATCCCTCTCGCATTAATAAATATCATCTGAAACAAAGTTTCTGTATAAATAAAATTCCGAGCGGTGCCCACGCATTCGCTTGTCTTTGTCTTGAGCAGGAGGAAAGTCGGATGCAAAGTGCAGCTGTCCTCGTCTAAACCTCGATATATCATATCCTGACAATAGCAGACTGGGTAATTATAAAGGCTGGGCCTTTGGATTTTGATATGGGCAATAGGCCAGAGTATTTCTTATTAAAATATTTCTTCGTTGTTTACTCTCCTAAGATTACGTAAGACTTTTTATTTTTACTTAATACAATGAATAAAAAGAGATGTCTAAACACAATACAGTTGCGTACAGCGCTAGGTTCTAAGGGAGAAGGGATCAGGCGGAACAGTGGTTGTTATTGTTACTATCAGAATAAAAAATATGACGCCTTAAATATCACTAATTATTGTATTATTAATTTTATTAAAGTTCCACGCGCCGGCAAATAATTTAAAACGCAGCGTGACGTCACGTGTCACAAAATCGGGATTATTTACATTGACAATTAAACGAATAACGTTAATTTGGTAGTATAAAAAAACGTATAAAGCAGTGTTATTGGTTAGGAATTTGCAACTGATACTAGGGTAAGTTCTTATAAATGCTCTATGGTACCACTTTGTTGGAGTACCACCGTAAAAACTGTAGAAGATAATATTATTTCAAAGATTCTTTTATTAAGCTTTGGTGAATGCGTTGGGAAACATCGAGGTACGTGACCATAACCTCTATTCTCGAAAAGGAGAATAGACGTCAATACAGGAAAAGCTAGGACCACGTTACATTGTATTACTTAATGATAGATGATAATTATGAGTTCCAGTGGCGTCCCGGGGGTCAGTCTCACGAATACTATTGACAAAAAAATGTACGCCACTGACTTGCGCAATATTTATTAATAAGCATTTTTTTAAAATGTAACAAATAAAAATTTAACAGAATATTCACAAAAAACATTCCATGCAGACTTCTGCTCTTCTTCTCATCGAGTGACAAACTTCGAAAATTCCATGAGCCTTCCTTATAATAATAATATTAATAAATGCTTTTATTTTCATAAAAAAACGTAGGAAAATAAGTAAGAAATAATAATAATAATAATAAATATTAATAATAATAATAATAATAACGCACTATTCAATTTCCTTGACAAGGGCAGATTTTGCACTCAACTGCCATAGCAGTGAACAGCGCTTTTAAAATCGACCC